>JBBDGP010000084.1:4560000-5160000 GCA_037952835.1 Lithobates septentrionalis
CAGTCTTTCAGGCACAGATACCAAATCCAGTGGAATAGTGACAAACAGTGCGGTGTTTATTTGTGATATATACAAGTCTATTTACAGGTGCTGTACAGTGTTCCAAAAGAAACAAATAGGAACAAAAATAGCCAAAACAAAACCTAGCCGTGTCTCGGCACTAACTAAACAATATTTACAGATCCTAACTACTAAGCTGAGCAAGCCTACAGCTTGTCAGCTTCCACATACCTTTTTGCACTCTTACACAGAAGTTCTCTGAGTATCCCAGGCCAAGAGCAAGGGCTGTCTTGCTCAGGTGAGCTTAAATTAGCCTGGGGGAGAGGACCAAGACCTGAACCGGACCATGGATCAGAGATCTCTGAACCTGTATGAGAGGAGCCTGGGAGATGTATAAACCCCGAACAGGACTTTTCCTGGCTCTCTCTGGGACGCTCTGCTACATATCCTCCCCCTTGTTTCAACCCCAGGGTTGGAACACCTGTAGCCCAACAGGAGTGAACACGGGACAGGGCATCTACATTCCCCATCTCAACACCTGGCCTGTGTTTTACAGTGAATGAGTAATCCTGTAGAGCCAAAAACCACCGGTTCACCCGTCTATTAGTCTCCTTCTTTTGGGCCATCCATTTCAGAGGAGCATGGTCAGTTATTAACTCAAACTGGCGTCCTAACAAATAGTACCTGAGTGCGTCCACGGCCCGCTTTATGGCTAAACACTCCTTTTCAATGACTGCATACCTTTGCTCATGGTCATTGAGTTTTCTGCTTAGGTACACCACAGGGTGTTCTTCCCCATTGTGTACCTGTGATAGTACTGCCCCGATACCAACATCAGACGCATCCGTCTGAACCAAAAAATCTTTGGAGAAATCGGGGGAGTACAGTATTGGTTGTGCACAAAGAGCCTTCTTCAGGACTTGGAAAGATTCCTCTGCTACTGAGGACCATTTCACCATTACCGAGTCTTTCCCTTTCGTAAGGTCTGTCAGTGGGGCAGCTATAGTTGCAAAATTTGGGATAAATCTTCTATAATACCCCGCAATGCCAAGAAAGGCCCTGACCTGCTTCTTGTTTGCAGGACGTGGCCATTCCTGGATGGCTTCTATTTTATTCACTTGAGGTTTTATGACACCACGCCCAATAGTGTAGCCCAAATACTTGGCTTCGTCTAGACCAATGGCACATTTTTTTGAATTTGCTGTAAAACCTTCTTTGAAGAGGGAATTGAGGACAGCCTGGACACGGGGCAAGTGAGACTCCCAGTCAGTGCTATGTACCACTATGTCATCTAGATATGCTGCTGCATATTGTCGGTGGGGTCTTAGAGTCCTGTCCATGGCCCTCTGAAATGTGGCGGGGGCATTTTGCAACCCAAAAGGCATTTTTTTATATTGAAAGGAACCCTCCGGGGTCACAAATGCAGTCTTCTCTTTGGCGCTACCAGTCAGGGGTATTTGCCAATAACCTTTTGTCAAGTCCAAAGTGGTCAGATAGCGAGCCTTGCCAAGTCGGTCTATAAGTTCGTCCACTCTGGGCATTGGGTACGTGCCAAACTTTGTCACTGCATTAAGCTTCCTGAAGTCATTACAGAACCTCCAAGTGCCATCCGGTTTTGGGACTAACACGATGGGGCTAGACCAGTCACTATTGGATTCCTCAATGACATCTAGCTCCAACATTCTTTTAACTTCCTCGCTGATGTCCTTTCTCCTCGCTTCAGGAATTCGGTATGGTTTGAGCTTGACACGGACCCCAGGTTCAGTAACAATATCATGCTGAACTGCTGAAGTCGTGCCAGGTAACTCTGAAAATTTCTCTCTATTTCTTATCAGGAATTCTCTAGTTTCCTGCTTTTGAGAATATGACAGGGTGTCTGGAATCGTGACCTCAGGGATCAGAGGGGACTCAGTACCCTTAGGCGTTACCGGGAGGGACCTCGCAGTTAACGCCAGTCTATCCTTCCAGGGCTTTAACAGGTTTATGTGGTAAATCTGTTCGGGCTTCCTTTTTCCTGGTTGATATATTTTGTAATTGACCTCCCCAACTCTTTCAATTACTTCAAAGGGACCCTGCCACTTAGCCAGGAACTTGCTCTCAACAGTGGGAACTAACACCAGGACCCTATCACCAGGTGAGAAAACACGGAGTTGGGCCCCCCTATTGTATATCCTCTGTTGAGCTGTTTGGGCCTGCAGTAAGTGTTCTTTTACCATCGGCATGATTGCTGCAATCCTGTCCTGCATTTGAGCGATATGCTCAATGACACTTTTATGGGGTGTCTGCTCCCCCTCCCAAGTTTCTTTGGCTATGTCCAAGAGTCCCCGAGGGTGTCTCCCATAAAGCAACTCAAAGGGAGAGTACCCTGTGGAGGACTGGGGAACCTCCCTGATGGCAAACATCAAGTATGGTATCAGGAAGTCCCAGTTTTTCCCATCCTTGTCAACAACCTTTTTTAACATGCTCTTTAATGTTTTATTGAAGCGTTCCACCAAGCCATCCGTTTGAGGATGGTACACTGAGGTTCGCAATTGCGTCACCTTAAATAACTTGCACAGCTCTCTAGTTATTCGTGACATAAATGGGGTGCCCTGGTCTGTAAGGACTTCTTTAGGGATTCCAACACGACTGAACACCATAAACAGCTCTTTGGCAATGTTTTTAGCAGACGCGGTGCGTAAGGGAATGGCCTCTGGGTAACGGGTAGCATAATCCATGATTACGAGGATATGCTGATGACCTCGGGCAGACTTGGGGAGTGGACCCACAAGGTCCATGGCAATCCTCTCAAAGGGCACTTCAATAATGGGCAAGGGCACTAAAGGACTTCGGAAGTGTTGTAGTGGGGCTGACATCTGACACACAGGACAGGATTGACAATAATTCTCAATATCCTTCTGTATTCCGGGCCAATAAAACCTGCGCAACACCCTTTCCGTAGTTTTCTCAACCCCTAAATGACCTCCTAGCAAGTGCCCATGGGCAAGTTCCAACACCACCCGTCTGTATGGCTTAGGGACCACCAACTGTTCAACCACTTCATCATTTTTTTTACATACACGATACATTAAATCCTCATTGCTGCTAAAATAAGGAAAACAGAGCCTGTCCCCTGATTCGACAGGTACATCATTAATCACCATTACATTTTCCCAGGCCCTGGCAAGGGTTGGGTCTTTTCTCTGCTCGGTACCAAAATTTTCCTTGTGTACATTAAGGTCAGCAAACTCCAACGTAGGCTCAGATTCAGCAGATGGCTGTCCAGCTCCACTGGTTGTGGGGACCTCCTCAGGCTCCTCCAGCTCTCCTGCCATAACTGAGAAAGGAAAACCTGGGGAGCCCTGAGAAGAGTCCCCTGAACCCATATTGTCAGTAGCGGCCAGGAGTTCTGGCTCTGTCACTGAGTCAGCTACTGCGACTGGGTCGGGACGATCCCACAGTTCCCAAAACTTAGGGAAGTCCCTACCAATGATGGCCTCGTGCACCAAGTGGGGCACAAGTCCGACCGGATGGGTCACCGTACCTAAGCCAGTTTTAAACTGAACAGTGGCTATAGGATACTCGCGGGTATCCCCATGTACACAGATCACAGCAACTTTTTTAGCATGCAAATTCACAGTGTCAACCATCTCAGCTGTAACCAAAGTCACTAGACTTCCAGAGTCTAGCAAGGCCGTAATAGGCTTATTATTAACAGTCATTTGGCACATGTGTTTTCCCATACTTGGTGCTGCAGCGCATGAAACAGCAGCAAACATAGACTGCCTTCTAATAGACAGATCGCACTGCATTGGTTCATCTGTCAATGGACAGTTTGCTGCAACATGTCCCAGTTCTTGGCAACGAAAACACCTGATGTTTCCCCAGTTTGGTTTGCTGACAGGCAGTAGCTTCCCTTGTTTGGGACGCCAAACTTCAGTCCTGGCACCAAAAATCCTCCCCCCTATTTCCTTGCCATGCTTACCACCCACTTCCCCTGGAACAGTCTTACCGGTTGCCTGGGGAGACCGTGGCTTTGGGCGGAAAGTCCGTGCGGCTGTAGGGGTGGTGACCAGGTTCTCTGCAGCAAAGTACCTTTCAACAAGTTCCACGAGGTTGTCCGCCGAGTTGGGGTCTCCTTGACTCACCCACTTCTGCAGGGGAACTGGTAGTGACCTCAGGAACTGGTCCATGACCACACGCTCCACTATTTGTGGCCCAGACAGGGACTCCGGCTGTAGCCATTTTCTCACCAAGTGAATTAGGTCGAACATCTGCGATCTTGGGGGCCTCTCGTCTTGGAAGAACCAGCTGTGGACCCGCTGTGCTCGAACTGCCAGGGTGACACCAAGTCGCGCCAGGATTTCCCGCTTGACCTTTTCATAGTCTCCTGCTTCTGCTGACTCCAAATCATAGTAGGCCTTCTGCGATTCTCCAGACAGCAAGGGGGCGACCAGTCCTGCCCACTGGGTTTTGGGCCAACCTTCCCTCTCAGCGGTCCGTTCAAAGGTTAAGAGAAAGGCCTCTGGATCATCATCTGCAGTCATCTTGGAAAGAAAGCTACCCACATGGATAGCTGAGGGCTTGTCTCCAACAACATTAACTTTAGCAGGTGACTACTGTGCTAGCGTCTCCACAACCGCAGCCAAGGTTTTCCTATCCTCTTTTGCATCAGTGGCTAGCTGTTCAAACAGCCTCTGCGATAGCTCCTGTACAGCACCAATCTGTTGGCACAGCGCCTTGGTTTGCTCCTGTGCGATAGCGTTTGTTTGCTGCAGTGCAGCGTTTGCTTGTTGCTGTGCAGCATTGGATTGTTGCTGTGCAGCATTGGATATCACCAATTGTTTTAGGATTTCCTCCATGTTTAGTCACTCTAGGTACTGGCCTTTTAAGTAGTAACTTACTACAGCTGGCCGCAGTCTCCACCATATGTAACCTGGGGGACAGGTAGCAGGTACAAAGCTCCCTGGGATGAGCAGTCTTTCAGGCACAGATACCAAATCCAGTGGAATAGTGACAAACAGTGCGGTGTTTATTTGTGATATATACAAGTCTATTTACAGGTGCTGTACAGTGTTCCAAAAGAAACAAATAGGAACAAAAATAGCCAAAACAAAACCTAGCCGTGTCTCGGCACTAACTAAACAATATTTACAGATCCTAACTACTAAGCTGAGCAAGCCTACAGCTTGTCAGCTTCCACATACCTTTTTGCACTCTTACACAGAAGTTCTCTGAGCATGGGCGTCCGCACCATAGGGCAAGGGGGGTCGTTTGCCCCCCCCTGGAATCTGTGTGTTAAAATCCCTGTCTTGCAACGGCCGCCGCGGCAGCTGTGGTGTCTTTTCTCAAAGCCAGGCTGCTGCTGGGGCTGTCTTTTCTGACTACATGCACCTGCTGTGCCGTGCGTGACCGTCCCTCCCTCCTTACCCCTGGCTGAGCATCTGATTGGCTCTGCTGCTCAAGCCTCTGCCGCTCGATTGGCTGCTGCTGCCTCTGCCTTTGTGAAATATGTTGTGCCTGCCTGCTGCTATGCCGATCCGGCCGGCGCGGCGCCGGCTCCTCCCACAGGTCACAGCTGCGTGACCTGTGCCCGGGACGACAGGGAATACACTGCCTGAGTGACTGGACTATCCTATCCTACCCTGAAGAACCACAGGTAACAGCAGTGCCTGTATTACCACTATGTACAATTTTTTTGTATTTCAATACAACTGGAACTGTTGTGGCCATATTTTGATCTTGATGGAAACAGCTATACAGACTGTATTATACAGTCTGTATAGCTGTTTTCATCAAGATCAAAATATGGCCACAACACAATGGCGGCTCGTGCATTAAGGGCGCACGGGAGCGCCGCCCCCTCTCTCCTGCCACCCCTCTATCACCTATAGATAGATTCATGCATTGCATGAATCTATCTATGGCCGCCGCTGCCACCCCTTACTCAGGCGCCCGGCCCCTTTTCAGGCGCAGGACGCCTGAATTACATCAGCGGGGGTGTTTTTTAAGCACCTAATTAGAGCCATAGGCTCTAATAGGCGTCAAAAATGGTGACCTACAAGCGCCATGCTGGGCGCTCGCAGGTCACTCAGCTGTGTTAGAAAAGCGAATGACTATTCACTTTCCTAACACTAAACCGCCTCTCCGCCAATCATGATGGGCACACTGGCAGCATAAGATGGGCACACTGGCAACATATGATGGGCACACTGGCAGCGTTTGATGGCACAATGGCTGCATTTGATGGCACACTGGCAGCGTTTGATGGCACACTGGCAGCGTTTGATGGCATACTGGCAGCATTTGATGGCACAGTGACAGCATTTGATGGCACACTGGCAGCGTTTGATGGCACAGTGGCTGCGTTTGATGGCACAGTGGCTGCGTTTGATGGCACAGTGGCAGCGTTTGATGGCCCAGTGGCAGCGTTTGATGGCCCAGTGGCAGCGTTTGATGGCCCAGTGGCAGCGTTTGATGGCACAGTGGCAGCATTTGATGGCACAGTGGCTGCGTTTGATGGCACAGTGGCTGCGTTTGATGGCACAGTGGCTGCGTTTGATGGCACAGTGGCTGCGTTTGATGGCACAGTGGCAGCGTTTGATGGCACAGTGGCAGTGACTAAGCCCCTCCCTTCATGAAATTGTCGAAAAGGGGCCGAGCATGGGTGTCCATAAAATTATGCCCCCCCCTGAAAAAAGTTCTGCGGACGCCCATGCTCCATACTTAACATTTTTGAAGAGCTTTACCAAGAAGCACACTTTGAGGGACAAACAATTTCTGAACCCAAATTTGCCCCCCCATGTGAAAGTGCTATTGTCCATACCTCTTTCAGACCTAAATCCTCCTTCTTTCCCCATTGGGCCAAAGGAAGATTTATCTCCACCTTCTATGATGATACGGTTTTTAATACTTTTAAAACAAAGTTTGATAAACCTATGAATACCAATATGAACATAGATCAAAATGTTGTACCCATAGATGCCCTCAAACAAAATAAGGATGTGATCATCCGAAAGGCAGATAAAGGTGGAAGTCTAGTCATCCAAAATAGAGACGAATATATATCTGAGGCAAGAAGACTCCTGGGTGATACCCAAACCTATGCTGTATTAAAAAGAGATCCTACTTTTGAGTACACTAAGGAGCTCAAAATACTTCTAGACGATGCTTTATCCAAAGAAGTCCTCACTAAAAACGAGTACCTTTTTCTATTTAACCACTTCAATACTGGGCACTTTCGCCCCCCTCCTTCCCAGACCAATTTTCAGCTTTCAGCGCTCTCACAATTTCAATGACAATTGCGCGGTCATACAATGTTGTACCCAAATGAAATTTTTATCATTTTGTTCACACAAATAGAGCTTTCTTTTGGTGGTATTTATTCATTACTCTGTTTTTTATTTTTTGCGATATAAGCGAAAAAAGAGCGGAAATTTGGAAAAAAAACAATATTTTCTTCTTTCTATTTTAATAAAAATCCAATAAAATCGAATTTTGTCATAAATTTAAGCCAAAATGTATTCTGCTACATGTTTTTGTTAAAAAAAATCCCGTTAAGTGTATAATAATTGGTTCGTGTGATCACGGACACATGTGCGCAAATGATAATGTACAGATGTGCACAGGTGATCACGGACATATGTGTGCAGATAATCATTGGGACATGTGATTTTACTGGGACATATGTGGGGGACAGGTGTTTTTACTATGTGGGGACTTGTGTTTTGGGGACATGTGTTTTGGGGACATGTATTTGGGGGACATGTGTTTTGGGGACGTGTGTTGGGGACATTGTGTGTTTACTTTGTGTTTTTTACATTGTGGGGACACTAGACTGGTGATCAGTGAGTAAAAAGCTGTAAAAAACAGCTCATACTCACTGATCACGAGCCGGCTGCAGCGATCCGCTCTCCTCTCCTCACTGACAACTTCCGTGTGAGGAGAGGAGAGCAGATTGCCTAGCAACCGGCTCTGTGTTTACATCACATGACGGCTGTGATTCGACACGGCCGTCATGTGATCAGGAGGGCCAATCACAGAGCCCTCCTACCGATCGGAGATACGCCGTGTCCGGGTGACACGAGCGCATCGGGATCACGCCGCTGCGCGGGCACGCGCGCGCGCGATCCCGCTCCTTCTGAGGGACGTTCCTGAACGTCCACTCAGAAGGAGAGATAGCCCACCCGGCCGTTTATGTGCAGTGGCCGGGTGGGAAGTGGTTAATAGACATGCCGCCACTCCGCATTTCTACCATATTCCGAAGGTACATAAAAGCCTTTTAAATCCTCCAGGTAGACCCATAATATCTGGGATTGACAGCCTCTCTAGCAACCTGGGGTGCTATATTGACCACTTTCTGCAGGACATAGTGGTCGAGCTGCCATCCTTTGTCAAAGATTCTGGTCATGTGCTGGAGATATTGTCAAATTACAAATGGCTACCCGGCTATAGATGGCTCTCTTTAGATGTAGCCTCATTATATACATCAATAAATCATACATTTGGCTTAAGAGCCATTAACCATTTTTTACTCAAGGATGACAGGATGAATCCTTGGCAGGCCAAATTCTTACTGGATTGTGTGGAATTCTCCCTCACACACAATTGTTTTTCCTTTTTAGGTGATCATTATTTGCAAATAAAAGGTACAGCTATGGGAGCCAGGTTTGCCCCTAGCTATGCAAATATTTTTATGGGATTTTGGGAAGAACACTTCATATGGAAGAATAATCCCTTTGGGGCAAACCTGGTCCTATATGCGAGATACATTGATGACATCCTGATCATCTGGGATGGGTCGGATCAAAGTCTCCAGAACTTCCTAGAACATTGCAAAAACAACCCATTTGGGATAGAATTCACTCATGTTCTAGATGAGAAATGTTTGGTCTTTCTAGATTTGGAATTACAGAGTGACCAAGATGGTAACATCTTTTCCAAAACTCATTTTAAACCCAGCGGGGGCAATTCATACTTACACGCTAAAAGTAACCACCACCCCAGGTGGATACAGAATGTCCCCTTTGGCCGCCTCAGAAGGACGTGTACCAAGAAAGATGATTATCTAGAACAGAGCAAACTTCTTATGCAGAAGTTTAGTGAGAAAGGGTATGAATCCAACCACATAGAATCAGCCTTTTCTAAGTATCTGGCCCTCTACGACGATCCACCTAGTGGTGATTTGAACAACACAAAATCTCGACACCAGACTACCCCTGATATTCAACAGGCCTGCTTCTCTACCCAATATACAAGTAAAGCGTTCGAAATCCAGAGTGTTATCAGAAAGAATTGGAATATTCTGAAGCACGACCCTGTTTTGGGTAAGACACTCCCCGATCACCCCAATATAGTTTTCCGGAAACCCCGAGACCTTAGGAGCCTGATAGCCCCAAGTAGGGTAAAAACATGTACCAGCAAACCAACTAATAGCTGGGCAACAATTTTTGACCAAAAAGGTTGCTACAAATGCGGTATCAAGAACTGTGGCACATGCATGTACATGTGGCATAGGAAAAAAACTGTAGTAGGGAGAGATGGGAGAATTCACCTAATCAAGCAATTTATTAACTGTGGAACAGAGTATGTGATCTACGGTATAGTATGTCCATGTGGGCGTCTATACGTAGGCCGTACACAACGCCCAATGCGAGTTAGAATTGGTGAGCATAAATGCGGTATCATAAACTTAAGAGACAAATACCCAGTCCCACGACACTTTGTAGAGGCCCATCAAGGGGACCCCGCAGGCATGAAAGTATTTGGGATTGAGTCGATTGGAAGGGAGCTGGATACAGGAAGGAGACACCAGAGGCTTTGCAAAAGAGAAGCCTTCTGGATCTTTACCCTTGGTAGTCTCGCTCCAGGAGGCCTAAATGAGGACCCTGAAGTACATAAATTAGTATAATGCTGGCACTAAGCCACTGTGGAGGGCTAATCTTTTAATCAATTAATTAATTTTTTAACTTTTTATATTTATATTAATTTTTTTATATATTTATTCTATTCTATGTGTATCCAATTGAGTAAATCTATGATAGTCATATATTACCTGGCCCTATATATCACTCTTTTCGTGGAGATTTTAAGGTACCATTATCACATTTTCATTGTCCAAGGCATATTCTATTAGATCTTGCATTCCAAATACAAGTGACAATGGAGATGGAAATGGAAATAAAAATGAGAATAAGAATGAAAGTAAAAATATACATGTAACCCAGTGTTGCCAACCGTCAGTATTTTTACTGGCAGCCAGTAAAAAACAAGCAATTTTCTCTTGCCAGTAAATGCCAGTAAAAGTAAAAGGTTGCCAGTAAGAAATATGGCTGTGACGCTCGGCTTGGTCCGAAGTCGGCTGAGACCATCTGTGTGCCTGCTACAGTGCGATCCGGTGGCTCTGGTGGAGGCGGTGCCTGAGCATGTCGTGTGATGTCATGGTGCAATGGAGCCAAGCAGAGCGGCCAGAGCCTTGTGTGTGGGTCTGGGGTATGGGAGCAAGGCAGGCTGGGACTGGGACTGTCATTGCTGTTTAGACTGGAGTGGACTGGAGGGACCACTTGGCTTGGAGAGAGACTCTCACTGTGAATCAGGAGGTGACGTGTTGTGTCAGTGAGGTCTCATCATCATTTTCGCCTGTGCTGCTGTACACTTCTATCGGTGTTACTGTGAGAGTCAATTTTATGTGTGTGCCGCCCATTCTAATTTCTTGCCCTCCTGAGTAATGTGCCTGAGCTACTTACTTACTAAACCGAAAATAAAATAAGAAATATGTTTTTTGCCTTATTATCTACCTTAAACCACATGCTAATTGCATATTGTATTTGTTTGTAGCCTAAATACTGTAATTTGCACTTAAAATTGTAATTTTGTAACTTTTGGAAATGTCAGTAAAAACTTGGCTCTGCCAGTAAATTTTGGGTGTTGTGTCAGTAAATTTCAATCTGGTAGGTTGGCAACACTGATTTAACCTATGACTAGATCACAGCATATATAGGTCCTCCATGTGGTGTTATATATGTGTACACCCATGTGTACATACACGTCTAATTATGGGCTGTTTGTGTAGGTGGTCTGCAGGCAGTGACTCTATCTAATATATACTACATTAATATTCATTTTTATCGACCTACTCTTTATCCTTTTAAGTATACGTTATCTATTTTTCATTCAATATCATATTTAACACATCCTAAATACAATCTCCTTTAGTACTTTCATTTTTTTACAATTTTTGTATTTTTGTTTTTGTTTTTATTCTTATTTCTATATAATAATATATTTTTTGTATTATCTCGTCCGCCGATGTCTACTTAATAACCTCTGGGTCACCCGAAATAATGTACAAAATCACTATATTAATGTATATATGAGGTTACAACAAACCCCCCCCCTCCCCCTTTTTTTATATCATACTGGCAAAGTACACAGATCTTTGTACTTTTATACGGATTTAATTTCAACAATATTGTTTTTTAAATAATCACTGTATGCACATATATGTATATGAGATGGATGTGTATAGGGTTTTCTTTTCTATATATATATATATATATATATATATATATATATATATATATATATATATATATTTGTATAGAATGTATATTGTATGTATTTTATATTACTACTTTTTATTATCAATCCTAGTGTATCTCCTGCTGGCTTCTAAATACATATGTTCTGAACACTGCCACCTTCTAGCTACTGTTCTAGACCAGATTTTATAACAGCCCCCCCCCCCCCCTTTTTTCACTTAGTCCTTTTTTAGACCACTATGTCAAGCATTGGGCCATCTAGTTTATCCCCTGGTCCCTTTCAATTCCCTTATCATTGTTATATATATATTTTTTTCATGTATTGTATACATATATTCATTTCCATCAGTCCATCTCCTTCTAGCCTAAAGTCAGACGGTTTCTGTCTGACTTTGGCCTCTATATGTGCCTACGGCAAAATGGAGGCCCCTGTTTACCATATTGAGTCAATCTCATGCGCCGAAGGGCGCATGGGATATGACGTCACGACCGCACTTCCGCCCTGTGGACCGCAACCCGGAAGTAAAGTAGCGGCGTGCGTTCCACCCGGTCCTACAGGGCATAGGGACGTGTTACTGGCCGGGACCTGTCAGCAATGGAGGCCCACACAGTCGCGGCCCCCACAGAGACAACGCACTCAAACAGAGGAGATGCCATCTGATCCATACACAATAAGGTACATCCCTAATTTTAAACTCCTGAAAATTTCCAGCGTTCTCTGTGATTTGTGATGTATTGATGAGAGCCTACCTGTTATGGGATGTTTGTACTTCAGATCATATAAATGCATATATAAAAATATTTGAGAAGTCAAGAAACCAAATACTTAAAAACTTAAAAACTAAAGTCCAATTTCAATTTCAATTTTAATTTTAAATTAATACTAGAGCTAGAATTGGGGGCTAGAAATTATAACTATAACCCAAATTCTAGTATACACAACAAAATTCATCAACAATAATAATAATAATGAAAATGGAAGCCAATTAATTAAATAAATAAATAAATCAATATACTATGGCCCTTTAATAATGACAACCAAGCCAAGACCCACCATCCCTAGAGGACCGCCCATCAATTAAGGGAGGAGCCCTAGAACCAACCCGACCAGTCTGGTGTAGTTTGACATGTGTATAAAAAGCCAGCATGAGACCAACACTACTAAGGCTCTGATGAAGAAGGGTAACCTTCGAAACGCGTTAGCCAGCAGTAGTCCGTATGCCTCCTTCCTGGGACCTGGAAAACTGCTACCACTGGAATAATTGCCTCTGTACTATGCGATTTTTTCTCCGACCTTTGTGAGTAGTTTTTATCTTGTTTTTAATTAATAAATCTGTCAAGGATAATGCACTAGGCTGGTGCGCTCTTTTTCTTCTTTTCACCAAATACAAACAACATGGGAAGGTGGTTAAAGGCAAGCATACTGGTAGACCAAGAAAGACATCAAAGCGTCAAGACAGAAATCCAATCATCCACAGTCCACGATTGCCTTTCCTTAGCCCATTGTAATCTTGTTTTTTTGTGTTTAGGTGTTAGAGATGGCTTTATTTTAGCTTTTCTGTATGTAAATCCCATTTCCTTTAGGCGGTTTCTTACAGTTCGGTCACAGATGTTGACTCCAGTTTCCTCCCATTTGTTCCTCATTTGTTTTGTTGTACATTTTCTGTTTTCAAGGCATATTGCTTTAAGTTTTCTGTCTTGACGCTTTGATGTCTTCCTTGGTCTACCAGTATGCTTGCCTTTAACCACCTTCCCATGTTGTTTGTATTTGGTCCATGTTTTAGACACAGTCGACTGTGAACAACCAACATCTTGTGCAACACCGTGTGATGATTTACCCTCTTTAAGGAGTTTGATAATCCTCTCCTTTTTTTCAATTGACATCTCTGGTGTTGGAGCCATGCTTCATGTCAGTCCACTTGTTGCAACAGCTCTCCAAGATGTGATCACTCCTTTTTACCTGCATACTAACAAGCAGATTTAATCTGATGCAAATGTTAGTGTTTATAATGAAAATTTACAGGGTGATTCCATAATTTTTTCCTCAGAATTGAGTGATTCCATAATTTATTCCCTGTGCTTGTTCTATAAATCTAACTGTTACTGGTCACCACAATTATTTTTCTTGATTTCTTTTAATCGCTGCGGACCGCACAGGAGCGCTGTGCTTCCCTGTTCTCCGTTTCAGGGACGAATCAGGGCCGATTCAATGCCTGAATTCGGCCCTGAAACGCAGCCAAAGACGCACAGCGTTTTTGTGCAGTGCGCACCGCAGCCGCCCCGGAGATATGTGAACCGGCTCCATAGGGAGCCAGTCACATTCTCCTGCTATGCGAATTAGATGTGCGGAAACGCACATCTAATGCGCATAAGTGTGAACCCGGGCTTAGTGTTTCTTAAAACCAGAAAGTTGCCATTTGAAATGCCTTTAGTTTTTGGCCATGTCTGTGATCTGCTTTTTTTCTACAACAATAAACAACTAAAGGAACATCATCAGGGACTAGTGATTCCATAATTTTTGCCAGGGGTTGTACAAACCATTAAAGACTCAGTCCACCCAAACCTGAAGTTTTCATTTATTTGGTAGATTTTTCATTTTTCAGTGAAATCTTGCAAAGAGAATAAAAAGACAGGGCATAATTAACCCTCCAAACTCTTATCTATAACTAAAATATCACTTCTGGGTTCATTTACTCTTTAAACCTTATATTTAAATATGCATTGAAATTTTGGGTACTAAAACAAAAAAGTGCATCACTGAACTGGAAAGTGTGCAAAAAAAGGGAACAATATTTATAGGAAGCTTCAGGACTCTAACTATTAGGAAAGATTAGTTGAACTCAATTTACTTTTGAGAAAAGACAATCAAGGGAAATTTTGATCACCTCTCACAAATATATCCTATACAGTACATAGCCCATATACAACATTCAGTAGTAAGTTTTCACTTCAAGGTAGTCTAATGCCCCATACACACAATTGGACTTTCCGACAACAAAACCGTGGAATTTTGTTTGAAGGTTGTTGACTCCATCTTGTCTTGCATACACACGGTCACACAAATTTTGGCCAACAATTACGAACGTGGGAACGTGGTGACGTACAAGATGTACGACGAGCCGAGAAAAAGGAAGTTCAATAGCCAGTGCGGCTCCTTCTGCTTGATTCCGAGCATGCGTGAACTTTTGTGCGTCGGACTTGTGTACACACGATCGGAAATTCTGACAACAAAGTTTTGTTGGTGGAAAATTTGAGAACCTGCTAGCCAACATTTGTTGGCGGAAAGTCCGACAAGAAATGTTCGATGGAGCATACACACGGTCGGACTTTCAGCCAAAAAGCTCACATCCAACATTTGTTGTCGGAAAATCCAATCGTGTGTACGGGGCATAAAAAGACATGAGGGTATGCTTTGCAACTGGAGAAAACTGAGTTTAACCTCCACATATAGAAGTTTTTTTAATTTACAGTTATATTCATTTACAACAAATAATGTGGAGAAGTGTGCCGCAAAAAATTTGACTCAGTTGATTGCTTCAAAATGGTTGCATTGATTTCTTAAAGCACATAGTAATAATGACTATTATTATTTATAAGAGATAACAATGTGGAATGGTAATGTAGGGGATTATTCCGTTTTCTTTGGGATCAGGGATGGGGTTTTCTTTTTTCTATTTGGAACAAATAAAATAATTTTGTGAGAATTTGCACTTTCTCTATTAGTCTACCGTAGGTTTAAGGTTCTGGGATTTTTTTATTTTTTTTGCTTAAACATGTTGGACATATGTATGTATTTTAACCTAACTACAAAGTGAAAGTATGAAACTAAATAAATAGGCATTGACCAAAACAATTTACAATTGGCCCACTGGAGCCAGTGAGCATAACCTGCTACACAGCCACAAAAAAGACCAGTTCACATCATTTAAATGTATCAAACAATAATAAAGCAAAAAAGTGTGTATAATGTAATCACAATAGTATATAGGACAAAATAATCCCTAGAAGCACACATTCCAAAAGTTCTGATTAGTAAATATATACACTCGCTCAACAAAACCCGCATTACCCCAGATTTTAGAAGCATTGATTAAAACAAAATCTATGTACTTTTATGTTGTCCTTGACACTGAAACAAACATGAGAATTGTTTGCATTATCTATGTTGTTTGATGCCCCAGGATTAGTTTGTCTAATCAATTCTGAGCTCTGATTATTTGTTGACATTTCAACCATGGATGACGCACTGTATTTTATTCCTGACTATAGACATCGGTAGCGTTCTTAATTTCAGCAACAGACCAATAGGAAAATTACATTTTTATTATTTGTTGTATTCTTACCAGATCTCAGGTTTAACTTATATCATTCATTTAACTGAATATAAATGTTAGTTAAAATAATAAATAAATATTTTTGAACAGAATATTGGATTTTCATTTAGAGTTCTTAGCAGAATCTCCTATTTTATCTCAAACACAGAATATGCTTGAAGTAAACTAAATTAAAATTGTAGGTACTTACAACAAATCAAAATAATAAACATATTTAAAACAGACTACCGTATATACTCGAGTATAAGTCATTCCGAGTATAAGTCGAGGCCCTAATTTACCACAAAAAATGGGAAAAACTTATTGACCCGAGTATAAGACGAGGGTGAGAAATGCACAGCTACCGTAAGTGGAAAAGAGGGTCAACAATGCCCATTTGCAGCATCACTGTGCCCATTTGCATGCCTCACTGTGCCCATTTGCATGCCATAGGTCCCCTGAACTTCAAACTCAGTAGTTAAGGGTTCCTAGATGCCCCCTAGCTGCAGCCCAAATTTGGGGTCTCTGAACCCAAAGGGTTCCGAAATGACATTGCTGCAGATTGACACAGTTGACCGAATTTGGGGCCACGTATCTCGGGGCCACATAGTGCTAAGAACCCCAAATTAGGTGTGCAAACCCAGTGGAACTAGCTCCATAGAATTTCCAAAGCTGGGGTTTCTAGCACTAAGTGGCCCCGAGATACAGGGCCCCAAAAATCAGTTCAGAAAATGTCAAGCACTTTTCTGCAGCAGAGAATGACATTTTCAGAACCGGTTTTGGGGCCCCGTATCTCAGGGCCACTTGGTGCTAGGTACCCCAGCTTTGGATATGTTATGGCACCAGTTCCACTGGGTTTGCACACCAAATGTGGGGTTCCTAGCATCAAGTGGCCCTGAGATATGGGGCCCCAAATTCGGTTCAGAAAATGTCAAGCACTTCTGCAGCAGAGAATGACATTTTCCGAACCGATTTTGTGGCCCCGTATCTCGGGGCCACTTAGTGCTAGGAACTTTAGCTTTAGATATGTTGTGGTACCAGTTCCACTGGGTTTGCACGCCAAATTTGGGGTTCCTAGAATCAAGTGGCCCTGAGATACGGGGCCCCAAAGTCGGTTCGGAAAATGAAATATTTTGGTGCAGAAAAGTGCTTGACTCGAGTATAAGTCGAGGGGGGCACTTTCAGCACAAAAAAATGTGCTGAAAAATTCGACATATACTCGAGTATATACGGTACTTTTTTTAGTCTACCGCCTGTAATTTTTGTGAAGTGTAGCAGTTCATCATATGAAGAAAGAGCTTTGAAAAAAAAAATTTAAAATATGAAGTATAGACTAATCTTGTGCTCTTCTTATCATATGTTTAGATCTACACTCACCAACCACTTTATTAGGTACACCTTGCTAGTACCGGGTTGGACCCCCTTTTGCCTTCAGAACTGCCTTAATTCTTCATGGCAGAGATTCAACAAGGTGTTGGAAACATTCCTCAGAGATTTAGGTCTATATTGACATGATAGCATCACGCAGTTGCTGCAGATTTGTCGGCTGCACATCCATGATGCAAATCTCCTGTTCCACCATATCCCAAAGGTGCTCTCTTGGATTGAGACCTGATGACTATGGAGGCCATTGGAGTACAGTGAACTCATTGTCATGTTCAAGAAACCAGTTTGTGATGGTTTGAGCTTTGTGATATGGTGCATTATCCTGCTGGAAGTAGCTATCAGAAGATGGGTACACTGTAGTCATAAAGGGATGGACATGATCAGCAGTTTTTGAAATACTCAGATACTGTATATCAGCAAGGCGAGAAAACCTAAGGTACTGTTACTTTAGACTGATATGTTTGTGAGATTTGGTATTGCTCCCTTTTCTCTCTTTTCTGCTTTCTGAAGAGGTAGGTAGCAGTATCTGAGAAGCTTCAGTGCAAGGATGTCCCTGCTTCCCTGCTGTACCTGAGAAGCTTCAGTGCAAGGATGTCACTGTCTCTGCATTATTTATTTTGTAGATCTGTGCTCCTTCCACATCTCCTGCAGCATTCTGATCATTAAACCCACCAGCCCTCATGTCATCAGTCATCAGGAGGGAAGCTTTGACATAACTCCTGCACAGCAAGCCTTCTGGGCCCATGTTGAGCTAGCTGAAGACACTGAACATCTACATCACAAGGACTCCTCCACTATCCCCCCCCACCACCACTTAAAGGACTCTGTGCACACTATCTGCAGACATTAAGGGGAACTCTACTCAGGGATTATGTGTTGCATTTCTTGTAACTTGTTTTATAATTGTGCCACAAACCTGTTGAGCACGTGACATCAAGATTTGAAGGGAGCAGTCTCACACAAAAGGTCATTCTCTTCCCTTTTATTCCTGGGGGTCAAAGGTTCTTTTAGGACCTACTGGTTACAAATGTTTGACTTATTGTGATTTTCTTTGCATTGCATACCCTTTCAAGAATGTTAAGTAAAATACTTGTTTACTTTGCTACAGTCTGGTGTCTGTGTAATTGCACTTTGAAATATGTCCAAACCCAGGGTGTTAGAGGTATCTGGTGGCTTGCAAGGTCATGGTAACCTTTAGGGTCAGTCATCTTCCAGCGGCCCTCACGGGGGTGGCGCTACATAAACAAGTACTTTTGATTCGCTCACTGGAGATATATTTTGTTTTATGCGATTGTTTTAGATTGTTTTGTGTTCACATTTTGTCTAAGGGTCCTCTTTCACATTTTTCATCTGGGTATGAGAATAGAATAATACCTGTGTATTAGACATGATGCGGCTCACAAATGATTAGGGCTAATGCATCACTCTTGAGTACTTTGTCATTCAGGGAACACAATCTTCCGGGATTACCCATTTGGCAAGGTCTACTGGCCGTGGTTGGTTTATAGGGGCATATGTCCCTCCTTTGGTCATTAATTTTTGAAGTGAAGTTGGGCTGCCTACCATAGTGCTTATATTCCCATTCTTCCAAAAGCATGCATAAATAGATTTATGTAGCTATAATGCATATGCCATTGAAATAAGTGGTGGAAGATTTCTCCCATAAACAACAAACTTTGGATTGCAAATTCTATGTTTATACGAAAATACGTGGGGTTCAGACCATTAGGCTTATCCTGTTGATCCAGTGCCTGCCCAGGGAGTTATTTTGCATGCATGCGTGTTCACATCTAGATAAGTGAGACCTGTTGTTTACTTACATCACCCCTCCGTGTGTCATGATGAAGCGAACCAGTGAAACGCGTTGATGCACAGGGGCTCACTCACTTGACATGGTGTAAAAAATAATATTTGGCCATTGAGGCCTATATTCTGTGCATATGTGATGGCATGTTTTTAATTTTTATGTCTCTGTATCTTGCTCTTGCAATTTTTATACTGTTATGTATGAAAAAAATATATTTTTTTTACAATTTATGTGGGCCAAATTGCCTCTAAAGTCTGAACCTGTAGTTGTTTTCTTGTGTTCTCAGGGTCACAATCCTAACTGCACAGAACTGTATCTCACAAAATAAATCATATTATTATTGATGCCTTGGCAAAATATAAATAAATTATTTAAATGTTTAATAATGCAAAAGCCTCACCTTACATTTGATTTATGAACTAGTTTGTAGATGTTGCTTAATTTATGGAGAAACATAACATTATTATTTTATATCCTGACTCTTTGGTGTAAGCTAAAAACATTGCTTGTTTCTAACTTGTTATTTTAAAAGGAAATCCTTGTGTATCTAAAGACAAGAACAAAACTTATAATATTGCAGCTTGCCTAACCTTAGAAAAATGTTTTGTTATAGTATTGTAATAGTTTACAATAACTTTAGAATTGTGTAAGTTTCTAGTTGTAGTCACACTTTCTTCTTCTTTAATACCTTAGCGCCATCTTGTGGCAATTTTGGTGTTGTGAATTGTGAATGTAAAAAATACACTTGAGCAATACAATACACTATGCAAAAAATAAATATCAGTTGTTTATTTATATAAAGCAAAACAATTGCAATGTAAAAAAACCTCCCAGGTCATGTGTTGCTCATATGAAAGATTGGCAGGAACAACTCTCAACAATAGACTGAATAGATTCAGAAGGCAAGCTGAACATGGATACATAAGTATGTGTTTTATTATTAAAGCAGAACTTTACCCATAACAACTTGATAAAAAATAATGTTCTTTAGCAAGGAACATACATTCTACATTAATAATTATGCTACCAAATCTAGTGTGTGCTGTAAATTTCCTCCAGCAGTGTTCCTGTTTGTTCTTGATGGAGGCTGTCAATTTGCTGAAGCCCAGCGCGCAGGCTGTAAATCATAAAGAGCAACTAAACCCATCAATTTACCAGTGTCCTCAACCAAACTGTCAAACCATCAAATGGCTGGTGTCCTAACTGATCACATTGTGCAGCACCATGGCAGTTGCAGATCAAACAGGAGCAGCTCCATTGGTTGTAAAGGATAGGAGGGTTTAATTCCACTTTGCTGTCAGCAAATCGGCCTCTACAAACTCAGCAGCGCCTAAAAATGGAGAGCAACTGAGCATGTGCAGAACAGGGCGAGACAGTGTATTATTAGATTTTAAACAGTATAGATACTTTTTTTTTTTATGTTTTACATAGCTATACCTGCAAAAGGGGCCAGCCTACAGGACTTAATTTTCTGACTAAAGTTCCACTTTAATAGTTAAGAGTAGAATCAAATTGGTGCCCTCTTGTTGAGAATAGCAGAAAATAATGTAACCCCCTTGGATTGGGACTTTAATAGACCACCAACTCTTGAGATAAAAGATGTAGATTTTATTAATGTACGTAAAAACGGACGTAAAGACGTCTATAACACACAAAAAAGAAAGTGCATTCCATACAAAATTGATACTAGACCAGAACAGGAATATTACAGATATGATATTGAATGTGATATCCTGGGGTTAAAGTACCCTGATACCCGACGCGTTTCCGGTATTTTGATACCTTCATCAGGGGTTTGAGAGTTGCAAGTGTTTTACAGGTGTGTGGATTCCGGTGGAATGACTTTGTGTTCAGGCAGCACCTATCACCCCCAAGGTTCAATAACGTGTTTATTCATGAATGCCAGACCCAGAGCCTATATAGATTATGTACATAATGGGTTACCATTATCCGGGTTTTTTAAATGAGCCAGAGTGGGATAAGTATTCATTTAAACCTATATTCAATCAGCTGCATGCAAAGTGGATAATATTGGATAAATATCCAACCAGGTCTCACCGTGGCCGGCTCCTGGGATAGACCCTTAGTGTGTCCGAATACTATGGGGGCACTACCAGCTGAAGGCACCCCCCATAGGATTCGGACACACTAAGAGTCTATCCCAGGAGCCGGCCACGGTGAGACCTGGTTGGATATTTATCCACCCGGCATGCAGCCGATTGAATATATGTTTAAATGAATACTTATCCCACTCTGGCTCATTTAAAAAACCCGGATAATGGTAACCCATTATGTACATAATCTATATAGGCTCTGGGTCTGGCATTCATGAATAAACACGTTATTGAACCTTGGGGGTGATAGGTGCTGCCTGAACACAAAGTCATTCCACCGGAATCCACACACCTGTAAAACACTTGCAACTCTCAAACCCCTAATGAAGGTATCAAAATACCGGAAACGCGTCGGGTATCAGGGTACATTAACCCCAGGAGAGCACATTCAATATCATATCTGTATTATTCCTGTTCTGGTCTAGTATCAATTTTGTATGGAATGCACTTTCTTTTTTGTATGTTATAGACAACTTTACGTCCGTTTTTAACCACTTCAAGACCGCCGCATGACGATGTACGTCCAAACTTTGAACGGGGATATTGTTGTTATGGCAGCAGCTAGCTGCCATAACCCCGGTATCCCCGTTTTAGTGCGGCGGCCGGCTTTCAGATAAAAGTGGTCCCTGCGGCGAATTCGCCGCAAGATCACTTTTATCGGTGGCGGGAGAGGGCCCCCCCTCCCGCCGCGATCCGGTGCCCTCCGCCGCTTACCGGAGCCATCGTAGCGGCAGAGGCGATCGCGTCCTATCCTGTGGTGTGTTTGGAGATGAGTGAGGCTAAGATGGCGCTCACTCGTACAGCCAAAGGGAAGTACCAAAATCAAACACGTTAGCCAGTACTGCACGCAAAATATCAGGCAGTGTCATCAGCGGATGGATCCTTCCCTGACAGGGAGTGACTAGGTGAGGAGACATATATTTATTTATATTTATTTATTTATTTATATTTATTATATTTTTATTTATATTTATTTATATTTATATACATATATAATTTTTCCTACTTAGTAGGAACAAACAACATGTTTCCACTTTTCTGACAGCACAAGGATTTGTGTGTGGATTTGCTGGCGCTCGTGCACGTGTGGTATCCCCATACTCAGGAGAAGCAGCAGAATGTTTTTAGGGGTGTAATTTCATATATGCCCATGGCATGTTTAAGCAATAGATCATTTAGTGACAAGTTTTCCGCAACTTGTGGCAAAATATAAAATATTCCATGGACACAACATGCCCCTCATCAAATAGCTTGTGCTATCTTGGCATTTTATGGCCTTCAAAACTGTGATCGGTAGTGAGGAGTGAAATAAAAAATTTACACCCTTATGCCGCATACACACGAGCGGAATTTCCGTCAGAAAAATTTTGGATGGTCTTTCTGACGAAATTCCGCTCAAGCTTGGCTTGCATATACACGGTCACACAAAAGTTCACTGAACTTTCGACCATCAAGAACGCGGTGGCGTACAACACTACGACAAGCCGTGAAAATTAACTTCAGTGCTTCTGAGTATGCGTCAAATTGTTTCCGAGCATGCGTAGAAATTTTGCGCGAATTGGTACAGACGAACGGAATTTCAGATCGGAACTTTTTCCGACCGAAAAATTCAGAACATGCTCTCAATCTTTTGCTGGCTGGAATTCCGCCAGCAAAAGTCCGATGGAGCATACAAACGTTCGCATTTTCGGACCAAAAACTCTCATCGGACTTTTGCTGGCGTAATTTCTGCTCGTTTGTACGGGGCATAAGACATCCAGAAGGCGGTGATCAGTTTTTGGGGTCCTGTACGTGGCTAGGCTCCCAAAAAGTCTCACACATGAGGTATCCCCGTACTCAGGAGAAGCAGCAGAATGTATTTTGGGGTGTAATTCCACATACAGGTATAACCATGGCATGTATGAGCAATATATCATTTAGTGACAACTTTGTGGAATTTGTTTTTTGTCATTTTTCAATCACTTGTGACAAAAAATGAAATATTCAATGGGTTCAACATGCCTCTCAGCAATTTCCTTGGGGTGTCTACTTTCCAAAATGGGGTAATTTGGGGGGGGGGGGTTGTACTGCCCTGCCATTTTGGCACCTCAAGAAATGAGATAGGCAGTCATAAACATAAAGCTGCATAAATTCCAGAAAATGTACCCTAGTTTGTAGACGCTATAACTTTTGTGCAAACCAAGAAATATACTCTTATTGACATATTTTTTACCAAAGACATGTGGCTGAATACATTTTGGCCTAAATGTATGAAAAAAATTGAGTTTATTAAAAAAATGTTATATTTCAATGATTTTTATTGAAATTTTCTTGTCAGCTGAAAGATTATACAATATGACATCTTAACAAACAGCCGTAACACAGTACAGGAAGCTTTTCAGCGAAGGTACTAACATCATTTGACCTAAATGACCGAGAACACTGGTTACCTTGATACAAAAACCTAATGCAGGTCAAGGGTGAAAACAAGCATTTTTTCTGTTCTATTGTTTTTTCTATTCTAGTCTCTTCTATTAGAATTCAATTTCATTCAATTTCTATACCATTTTCTGAAATTCGAATATCGTATAGAATAAAATAGAAAGTAATAGAGAATAATAGCATAGAAAAACAATAGAACAGAATAGAATATATATATATATATATATATATATATATATATATATATATCATCATCCAATTGAATTCAAATAGAAAAGATTAGAATAAAATAGAAAATAATAGAAAAACAATAGAAAAGAATAGAAAAAATGAATATATATATATATATATATATATATAATTATATAACCTCTGCCGGGTTAGCCCCCCCATATCAAAATTTTTCGAAAAAATCTTTTGTAGTTTGTTAGATCTTTGTTAGATCAGGTTAGATCAACCGTTGCTTGTGTTAGATCTCACACACAAGAAGCAATATTAACAGTTATTTGCTGGGGGGCTAACCCGTCATCAGCCCCCCCTTTTAAAAAATTGACCAAACAGTTAGCTATTTTGGAAGCTATTTGTTAGATCCGGTAAGATCAAGTGGTTTTAACGTTAGATCTCACATACTTAGAGACTTATTAAGTGATTAATGAGGGGGGGCTGGCCCGCCTTATCAAATTTTCTGGCCAAAAATCATTCAGGCTAATAGATATTCATTAGATCCGGTAAGATCAAGTGGTTTTCACGTTAGATCTCACATAATTAGAGACTTATTAAGTGATTAATGAGGAAGGCTGGCCACCCCTTATTTTTCGTGCCAAAAATCATTCCGGTAAATAGATATTTATTACATCCGGTAAGATCAAGTGGTTTTAACGTTAGATCTCACATCATTTCCGAGATATTCCACATCAAAATAGAGATATTAGGTGGTACATATGGATGGTTAGCCCCCCCTTATCAAATTTTCTGGCCAAAAATCATTCAAGCTAATAGATATTCGTTGGATCCGTTAAGATCAAGTGGTATTAACGTTAGATTTCACATAATTAGAGACTTATTAAGTGAATAATGAGGGGGGCTGCCCCCCCCTTATTAAATTTTCTGGCCAAAAATCATTCAGGCTAATAGACATTTGTTAGACCTGGTAAGATCAAGTGGTTTTAACGTTAGATCTCACATAATTTCAGAGATATTCCACATCAAAATGGAGATATTAAGTGGTACATATGGACTGGTTAGCCCCCCCCCCCCCTTATCAAATTTTCTGGTCAAAAATCATTCAGGCTAATAGATATCCGTTAGATCCGGTAAGATCAAGTGGTTTTAACGTTAGATCTCACATAATTTCAGAGATATTCCACATCAAAATAGAGATATTAGGTGGTACATATGGACGGGTTAGCCCCCCTTATCAAATTTTCTGGCCACAAATCATTCAGACTAATAGTTATTCATTAGATCCGGTAAGATCAAGTGGTTTTAACGTTAGATCTCACATAATTAGAGACTTATTAAGTGATTAATGAGGGAAGCTGCCCCCCCCTATCAAATTTTCTGGCAAAAAATCATTCAGGCTAATAGATATTCGTTAGATTCGGTAAGATCAAGTGGTTTTAACGTTAGATCTCACATAATTTCAGAGATATTCCACATCAAAATAGAGATATTAGGTGGTACATAAGGACGGGTTGGCCCCCCCTTATCAAATTTTCTGGCCAAAAATCATTCAGGCTAATAGTCATTAGTTCTGGTAAGATCAAGTGGTTTTAACGTTAGATCTCACATCATTTCAGAGATATTCCACATCAAAATAGAGATATTAGGTGGTACATATGGACGGGTTAGCCCCCCCACATGCAATTTTCTGGCCAAAAATCATTCAGGCTAATAGATATTCATTCGATCCGGTAAGATCAAGTGGTTTTAACGTTAGATCTCACATCATTTCAGAGATATTCCACATCAAAATAGAGATATTAGGTGGTACAGAAGGTACATCCATCTTCAACCGTCTCTGGATGGTCTCTGGGTTTGGGCGGCACAGTGGTGTAGTGGATAGCACTTTCGCCTAGCAGTAAGAAGGGTCGCTGGTTCAAATCCCAACCACGACACTACCTGCTTGGAGTTTGCATGTTCTCCCTGTGCCTGCGTGGGTTTCCTCCGGGTACTCTGGTTTCCTCCCACACTCCAAAGACATGCTGGTAGGTTAATTGGATCCTGTCTAAATTGTGCCTAGTATGTATGAATGTGAGTTAGGGACCTAAGATTATAAGCTCCTTGAGGCTAGGGATTGATGTGAATGTACAATGTATATGTAAACCGCTGCGTAAATTGACGGCGCTATATAAGTTCCTGAAAACAATAAATAAATAAGCCTTCTTTGGATGGTTCTTTAGCGGGTGCCTGTAGTCTCTCCTCACACCTCCGTTCACCTCCCTGCCTCATGGTGATCTCTCCTCAGACCAACAAGTTAAGTCTTTAGCTAGCCCCTCCTTCTTGCAAAGCAGGCTGGGCTTGGTGGTTCCACCCCCTGTAGAAATCAATGGGGCTGTACTGTGATGAGACTTCAAGTCCCGTGGTCCTCTGCTGCTGCTTGATTGGCTCCCTCTCCCTGCCAATAGGGACACAGGAAGAGGAGAGGGAGGGGGAGGAATCCCCCACAGGGACTGACAGTAAGTGCTTGTGCCAGTGTCTATTCAGTCCAGCGGTCGCTGGCAGGAATGGCGGGAGGTGCGGGACCACGGGTGATAGAGTAGCCCCCGCTACACACTTCCCCCACCAAAGAACCTTTGGTCCGCTAAAGGAGGTAAAGAGTCTATGACCTGTTACATGCTTTTGATATACACACAGAAAAAAACAGGTTAGTGTGCACAGGAAAACATACAACTGCATAAAACCCTGGCAGAGGAACATCCCACCAATTAGCATAGGAGGGGAGGTTGTCCTGCCTACAGGCCACCTTAACTGGAATGGCCCAGCTAGATATGCCAATGGGGTGAGTATCAGAAACCAAGAAAACAAGCCAAGACAAAAGTACAGTTAAATCACACTTGTTTAATAATAAAAGTAAAAAGAACAAACATAGTCAAAACATAGCCAAAGTTCAGTAACCGGAACAGATAGTCAGCCAAGCCAGAAGTCAGGGATCAATGTAGTGATCAGCAAGCAGAATCTGGAGCCAGAAGGGATGTCAGCAAAGCAAGTCTTGAACAGGATCGCAGGAGATTTTTTCTGTGATGTTGACCAAGGCGAAGGCAGAAATCCTCTGGACTGGACGGCTTAAGTAGGCAGGACTGACGAGCAGGATATCATCAACAGCTGAGTAACTGTGGAGAGATAGGAGCTGGCAATTAGCCGACAGCTGAGCAGCCAGCTCAGAGAAGGAAGGGCTGAGCCCAGCCCTGACAGTGAGTTGGGATTGTCCACCACCAAATCTGCGGGGGGAAGGATCAGTTACTTCAAGAGTCCTTTTTGCAATGAGCACGACCTCCTCAGAGCTCTCACCCAAAGTATCATAGGTTAGTCTTTTGGGGCGGGTGAATAACCCTTCGCTCTCGCTGTTCTTTAGGTTCTGGGGTTACAGGCACACTGGTCTCTTCTTATTCCTGCATATCAGCTTCAGCTTCCTCAATGAAGGATGGAAAGTCTTAGGGGTCTGTTGTCAGCACGGAAGATTGAGGGTCTTCCAACTCTTCAAAAGGTGGACTTTGAGGTACAAACTCAGGAGCCTCTGGCCTGAGAGTCATCTCAGTCACCTTGGGACGAGAAGAAAGGGGGGGGGGGTGGCAGGCCCTGGCATTTGAGATGGCTACAGACAATCTTTCTCTTCATCCTCGCTGTTTTCATCTTCAGCAAGGGGTACAGAGTGAGATCTAGTCACTGGCCGGGATCTTTGAGGGGCCGTGGGTGTGAACTGTAAATCTGGCTGTGGTGGCACATGAACGGCTTCTGACAGAGGCAACAGATGATTGTGATGCCAAGTCTTCAGCGGGCCTGTGCGTACCTCTGGCCGGATTTGATATACTGGGTGTCCTGGCAGATGCATGCAAACGACATAGGGCTGCGACTTTCAGCGGTTAGCCAACTTGTGCTTTCCAGGGACACCCAGGTTTCTCAGCAGTACCTTGTCATCCGGCTGTAGGTCCTGCACTCGTACCCTGAGGTCAAAGTTTATTTTGTTTCTCTGTCCTCGGGCATATGAGGCAGCTTGAGCCTTATCATAGGCGATTTTCAGACGTCTGTGCAGGCGATCCACATACCCTCTGTGGGAAGTTGCTGAGGTATGGTCAAGGGATGTGCCGAAGGCCAAGTCTACTGGCAGCCGGGCCTATGGTCCGAACATCAAACTATAGGGAGAGTAACCTGTGGCATCATTGGCGGTGCTGTTATAAGCATGCACAATAGCCACTATATGCTTGCTCCAGTGCTGCTTTAGTTCTGAATTTAGATTTCCAAGCATATCCAGGAGGGTTTGGTTGAAACCCTCTGGTTGAGGATCTCCTTGAGGATGATATGGGGTGGTTTTAGACTTCCTGATGCCCAACAGGTCTAAAAGTCTCTTGATGAAACTACTCTTGAAATCTCTCCCTTGATCAGGGTGGATGCGTTGGGACAGACCATAGTGCACAAAGAATTTCCCTGCAAAGATTTTGGCTACCATGGATGCTTGTTGGTCCCTCGTGGAAAATGCCTGGGCATACCGAGTGAAATGGTCAGTCACTACCAGGATATTTCCCTGCCCGCTCAGATCAGGCTCCAAGCACAGAATGTCAATGCACACCAGCTCCATGGGTCCCTGACTCTGAAGATGGTCCTTTGGGGCAGCTCGGTGAGGCAAAGTCTTCCTTAGGATACATCTGATGCAGGAGTGGCAATAGTCCTCAACTTCAGCCTGCATGCAGGGCCAGTAGAACCTGTCCCTCACCAGGTGAAAAGTCCTCTTGGGCCCTAGGTGGCCATGGTTGTCGTGTAGGGCAGTTAATTCTGTCTCCGTATGTTTTTCAGGTAGGAATAGTGGCCATTTTTCTTCAGAATCGTCAGAGAGGCCCCTTTGGTAGACCAACCCTCTGTGCACCTGAAACCGATCCCACTCTCGGTGCAGCAGATGGGTTTCCTTCAGGTAGTCAGTGAGGAGAAAGTCAGGGCGTTGATTCTCCAAGGCCTTCAATGCCAAGCTACAGGGAGGGTCCTCCAACTGGTCCCTCTGCAGGTCTGGTGGTCGGTGGCCACTTCATCAGCAGACACAATTTGACCAAGGTAGTTGACCGAGGGTTGATAAAACTGGCACTTTTCAAGAGACAGCTTAAACCCCCTCATCATGGAGTCTCTTCAGAACCTTCTGCAGATGCTCTTCGTGCTCTTCCAGGGTCTTGCTGAAAACGATGATGTCGTCTAAGTACACCAACACCTCGATCAGTTTCATGTCACCCACAGTCTTCTCCATTAGCCTTTGGAAGGTGGCTGAGGCACCAGACAGGCCTTGATGCATACGGTCAAATCCAAAGATCCCGCCGGGGTAATGAAAATGGTCTTCTCCCGATCCTCAGGGTGCATGGGGATTTGGTAATACCCACTCTTCAAATCCAGCATGCTGAACCACTTCGCTCCTGACAGGCTCTGCAAGGCATCTTCTATCCTTGGGGTGGTATATTGGTCAGGGATAGTCCTTCCGTTCAGCGTCCGGTAGTCAATACCCAGCCTCAGTGACCCATTCTTCTTCCGTACCACCACTATTGGGGAAGCGTATAGACTCTGGCACTCTCGGATGATACCTGCCCTCTTCAACTCTGCCAGTTGTTCATGAAGATCCTCCAAGTCCCCTAAACGAATCCTTCAAAATCTTACCCTGAACGGCTTATGCACTCGAAGAGATGGATCCGGTATTGGGCACTTTTTGCACACCCCACATCAAATTCACTCTTGGAGAATGCAGCCTGCCATCTCAGGAGCTGAGTCTTGGCCCTTTCTTTCCATTCAGGGAAAAGGGGAGTATTCTTCAGGTAGAGCTCCTCCACAGAGATCCCATCCTTTGCTCCCCCTACCAAATCAGACAGCAGGACTGGGGTGGCCAGATTCACCTGTCCCAGCAACATCTAAGCTGGCATCTTCACTGGCGAGGCTGTTATGTTGTGGACAACCAAGATCTTCCCGTGACTTCTTTGCAACCCTTTGGTTGAAACCACCTCGGGAATTATCTCCACTCCCATGTCTTCTCTCTGTCCATCTGATTCAAGGACAATGAAAGGGCCTGGTTGCTTCCAATTTAGCTTGACAGATGCTCGTAAATAGGCCACTTTACCAGGCTGTAACACCTTTTCACACTGGTCCAAGCGCCAGATCTTTCCCTTCTGTTTTTGTACCAGGTGCTGGTAGGCTTGTCTCAGCATGGGGTGCACACTTGTAGCTGAAGTACCCGGCTCCAGAACAAGAGGTGTCAACAGCCTTCTGACAAGATCAGTATTGGTCCCTATGATTAGAGAACTCTTACTGGCCCCTGGTGGGCGAGGACAGACCACTGCCCGAGTTTCAAAAGTCTCGGCTTTCCAAGCCATGGAGGGATCGAAGGTCAGCTTGACCGGTAGATAGCCATCATAGGCAGGGCAGGACTTAGGGTGGTGGGGGCCCCTGGGCTTGAGTCACTTTCGGGCCCTACCTTCTATACATTACCATATTTATCGGCATATAACACGCACCCCAAGTTTAATAGGGAATTTTAAGGAGAAACACTTTTAGGAGGGAAGTTTAAGGAAAAAACTTTTAAACTTTTTTTTAACATTTAAATGCCCATTAATGCAGCCTTGCACAGCGTCCATCTGCAGCCTTGTCCAGTGTCAGTGCAGCCTTGTCAGTGTAGCCTTGTCATTTGCAGCCTTGCCCCAGTGTCATTTGCAGCCTTGTCATTGCAGTCTTGAAGTTTAAAAATGGCGCCGCCGAGATACAGAGTCATGTGTACCTCGGCGGCTCTCGGGTCCTCTCTGCGGCTCTCGGGTCCTCTCGCAGTCCCGAGCGGAGCCAAGAGTAGCCGAGTGTTTGGGTACAGCATCACACAACTGCGCAATTGTCAGTTAAATCGACGCAGTGCCGTATCGCAAAAAAATGATTGAAGTGCAATATTTCTATTATTACATTGTTATATAGAATACAATACTTCACCTCATCATAAGCAGAATCAGTCGGAGCCTGAGCGTGTCACTTGCCAACGTCACCTGCCTTCAGATGCGGATTGTCACTTGCCACACATTGCAGATTGTCACTTGCCACGCTACTTGTCAGCGGATGCAGGGTGTCACTTGTCAGTGGATGCAGGGTGTACCTTGTCAGTGGATGTAGGGTGTAACTTGCCACGTCACTTGTCAGCGGATGCAGGGTGTCACTTGTCAGCGGATGCAGGGTGTCACTTGTCAGCGGATGCAGGGTGTCACTTGTCACGTCACTTGTCAGCGGATGCAGGGTGTCACTTGTAAGCGGATGCAGGGTGTCACTTGCCACCGGGTCGAAGGGGGCCCCGTCAGGTAGGATGTACGGGGGCCCCATTATTTCTAACATTCAGGGGGACGGCAAACTCCCGCCTGCTAGCAAGCCCATTTCGCTGGCACCGCTGCTTATTTCACCGCGACCGATCGGGCTTGTGTACTCCCACTTCCTGGCAGCGGTGAAACGCACCATAGTTCGGACGTGATGTAATCAGCCGGAAATTATGCAAGAAATGGGAGGCAACACGGCCATCATTTCTAGGTGATGACATCACGTCCGCCCTATGATGCGTTCCACCGCTATCAGGAAGTGGAAGTAAACACTAGCCTGATCGATCGCCGTGAAATAGGCAGCGGTACCGACGAAATGGGCTGGCTAGCGGGCCGGTGTTTGCCGGGGATCCGGCCCTGCCTGCGGGGCCCCCTATTGGACGGGGCCCATGGGCTTGAGCCCAGTCAAGCCCAATTGTAAGTCCGGCCCTGATCATAGGGGAAGTTCCGAGTCACAGTGCCCCATATCTGCAGCTCTTCCAGCTTCTGCAAAGGCAGGTGCTTGAGGTGCCTGTCATAGAATTCTCTGTAGAAAAGGGTCACTTAAGTTCCAGTATCCAGAAGGGCCTTGGTGTAGACTCCCTTTACTTGGATAGGAACAACAGGAGAAGGTTCCAGCAGCTTATCAGGGAGCATGGAGGAAGTGGTGGCCCTGGCCTGTTCGGTGGTTTGTATCCGCGCATCTCTCTGCGGAGATTCTGATCGGGCGTAAGTCTGCACTAAGTTCTAGGAGTCTGGTGTGCATTGACTCTCCGACACCAGGCAGCATGTGTCAAAGGAAACGGGACACTGGGTTGCTTGGAAGCAGCAACGGGGGGCCCTCTGCAAGGGTTTGGACTTCCGCTGCTGTCTCTTTGTGTCATTGGTTTTGAGCCAGCTACCGTAGATGGGCACCCGGTTGGCTCCTTCACCAGAGCCCTCCAAAGATTCCCTCTGGCTTCTGGCATTGTGCTTCAGGCATCACTGGGCTAGGACACAACTGTCGATTAATGTCCCACATCATTTCAGCATACCTCAGTATGCTCAATGGCACTACTCACTGGTACACGTGAAAATGCTCATCATCGGCTCCGATATAGACACTAGTATGGATATCTGTGCATCGCTACCAAATATCCATAACATCCCTGTAATTATGGATAATCAAACATTAAAATCACTTGATCTTACCGGATCTAATGAATATCAATTAGCCGGGGTGATTTTTTTGGCCAGAAAATTTGATAAGAGGGGGCCAGCCCCCCTCATTACTCACTTAATAAGTCTCTAATTATGTGAGATCTAACGTTAAAACCACTTGATCTTACCGGATCTAACAAAAAGCTTCCAAAATAGCTAACTGTTTGGTCAATTTTTTGATAAGGGGGGCTAATGACGGCTTAGCCCCCCTAGCAAATAACTGTTAATATTGCTTCTTCTGTGTGAGATCTAATGCAATCTCATCCTCTTGTATCACCACCTAATATCTCTAACATTAAAACCACTTAATCTTACCGGATCTAAGGAATATCTATTAGCCTAGATGATTTTTGGCCAGAAAATTGCATGTGGGGGGCCATCCCGTCTTACCACCTAATATCTCTATTTTGATGTGGAATATCTCTGAAATGATGTGAGATCTAATGTTAAAACCACTTGGTCTTACTGGATCTAACAAAAATCTATTAGCCTGAATGATTTTTGGCCAGAAAATTTGATAGGGGGGGGGGGGGGGGCTAACCCGTCCTTATGTACCACCTAATATCTCTATTTTGATGTGGAATATCTCTGAAATGATGTTCGATCCAACATTAAAACCACTTGATCTTACCAGATCTAACAAATATCTATTAGTCTGAATGATTTTTGGCCAGAAAATTTGATAAGGGGGGGCTAACCCGTCCTTATGTACCACATAATATCGCTATTTTGATGTGGAATATCTCTGAAATTATGTGAGATCTAACGTTAAAAACCACTTCATCTTACCAGATTTAATGAATATCGATTAGCCTGAATGATTTTTGGCCAGAAAATTTGATAAGGGGGGGTCAACCTGTCCTTATGTACCACCTAATATCTCTATTTTGATGTGGAATATCTCTGAAATAATGTGAGATCCAACGTTAAAACCACTTGATCTTACCGGATCTAACGAAAATCTATTAGCCTGAATGTTTTTTGGCCAGAAAATTGCATGTGGGGGGGCTAACCCGTCCATATGTACCACCTAATATCTTTATTTTGATGTGGAATATCTCTGAAATGATGTGAGATCTAACGTTAAAACCACTTGATCTTACCGGATCTAACGAATATCTATTAGCCTGAATGATTTTTGGCCAGAAAATTTGATAAGGGGGGGCTAACCCGTCCATATGTACCACCTAATATCTCTATTTTGATGTGGAATATCTCTGCAATGATGTGAGATCTAACATTAAAACCACTTGATCCTACCGGATCTAATGAATATCTATTAGCCTGAATGATTTTTGGCCAGAAAATTTGATAAGGGGGGCTAACCCATCCATATGTACCACCTAATATCTCTATTTTGATGTGGAATATCTCTGAAATGATGTGAGATCTAACGTTAAAACCACTTGATCTTACCGGATCTAACGAATATCTATTAGCCTGAATGATTTTTGGCCAGAAAATTTGATAAGGGGGGGTCAGCCGCCCCTCATTAATCACTTAATAAGTCTCTAATTATGTGAGATCTAACGTTAAAACCACTTGATCTTACCGGATCTAATAAATAGCTTCCAAAATAGCTAACTGTTTGGTCAATTTTTTGATAAGGGGGACTGATGACGGGTTAGCCCCCCCAGTAGGAATGAGCCGAACACCCCCCGGTTCGGTTCGCACCAGAACCTGCAAACGGACCGAAAATTCGCACGAACGTTAGAACCCCATTGACGTCTATGGGACTCGAACGTTCGAAATCAAAAGTGCTAATTTTAAAGGCTAATTTGCATGGTATTGTCCTAAAAAGGGTTTGGGGACCCGGGTCCTGCCCCAGGGGACATGTATTAATGCAAAAAAAAACTTTTTAAAACGGCCGTTTTTTCGGGAGCAGTGATTTTAATGATGCTTAAAGTAAAAAAAAAAAGTGAAATATTCCTTTAAATATCGTACCTGGGGTGTGTCTATAGTATGCCTGTAAAGTGGCGCGTGTTTCCCGTGTTTAGAACAGTCCCTGCACAAAATGTCATTTTTAAAGGAAAAAATCTCATTTAAAACTGCTTGCGGGTTTAATGTAATGTCGGGTCCTGGCAATATGGATGAAAATCAGTGAGACAAACGGCATGGGTACCCCCCAGTCCATTACCAGGCCCTTTGGGTCTTGTATGGATATTAAGGGGAACCCCGCACCCAAATTAAAATAAGGAAAGGTGTGGAGCCACCAGGCCCTATATACTCTGAACAGCAGTATACAGGCAGTGCAAACAAGACAGGTACTGTAGGTTTGTTGTTAAGTAGAATCTGTTTGTAATTTTGAAGGGGTACATTTTTAACGTGTTTAGCTCCAGACAAAAAATCTTTTTTAAGCTTTTTGGAAAACATAGGGAAGGGTTATCACCCCTGTGACATTTGTTTTGCTGTCTGTCCTCCTCTTCAGAAGATTTCACCTCACTTTTTGTCCCAATGACAAATGTTTTTTGAAAATTTAAGGTTTTTTGTTGAACAAGGATTGGAAAGCATCAGTGGAAGGGGAAATGTTTTTCCCATATTAACTCTTACAGGAGAGAATTTCTCTTCCTAGGGGTAGATTTCATCTCACTTCCTGTTGTCTCCTTCCGTTTGCAAGTAGGAGTCATTTGTAAGTTAGATGTTTGAAAGTGGGGGCCTGCCCTATATACTCAGCAGAAATTTGGGCCTTAGGTGTTGTGGCCACAACACTGTAAGCCCTCACAGGGCCCTGCTGTGAAATATTAGATCAAGAATTGTAATTACATGCCCCTGTTGAACAGGGGCAGAAAAATTGGGCCTTTGGTGGTGGTGGTGGTGCTGGTGCCACAACACTAAGTCCTCACTCGCTCTTGGTGGGCGCAGAAATGGGCCCTGCTGTGAAATATTAGATCAAGAATTGTAATTACATGCCCCTGTTGAACAAGGGCAGAAAAATTGAGCCTTTGGTGGTGGTGGTGCTGGTGCCACAACACTGTAAGTCCTCGCTCACTCTTGGTGGGTGCAGAAATGGGCCCTGCTGTGAAATATTAGATCAAGAATTGTAATTACATGCCCCTGTTGAACAAGGGCTGAAAAATTAGGCCTTAGGCACTGGTGCCACAACACTGCAACCCCTCACAGACACTCTAGTTGGAACGCAGGAACGAGCCCTGCTGCAAAGTATTGCATCAAAAATTGTAATTACACGCCCCTGTTAAACAGGGGCTGAAAAATTAGGCCTTAGGCACTGGTGCCACAACACTGCAACCCCTCACAGACACTCTAGTTGGAACGCAGGAACGAGCCCTGCTGCAAAGTATTGCATCAAAAACTGTAATTACACGCCCCTGTTAAACAGGGGCTGAAAAATTGGGCCTTAGGCACTGGTGCTGGTGCCACAACACTGCAACCCCTCACAGATACTCTAGTTTTAACGCAGAAACGAGCCCTGCTGCAAAGTATTGCATCAAAAATTGTAATTACACGCCCCTGTTAAACAGGGGCTGAAAAATTGGGCCTTAGGCACTGGTGCTGGTGCCACAACACTGCAACCCCTCACAGATACTCTAGTTGGAACGCAGAAATGAGTCCTGTTGCAAAGTATTGCATCAAAAATTGTAATTACACGACCCTGTTAAACAAGGGCTGAAAAATTGGGCCTTAGGCGCTGGTGCCACAACACTGCAACCCCTCACAGATACTCTAGTTGGAAAGCAGAAATGAGCCCTGCTGCAAAGTATTGCATCAAAGATTGTAATTACACGCCCCTGTTAAACAAGGGATGAAAAATTGGGCCTTAGGCACTGATGGTGCGCCCAGAACCAAAAATGTTCTTACAAGCTATCAGCGTGATCATTGAGGAGGAAGAGTATAATAACTCAGGGATAGTCACTCAGCATCAGCATAGGCAGTCTTTGAAGGGATCTGAGATTTCAAAAAAAATTATTCGGTTACATCAGCATCAGGTGCTTGGTAGCTGGTGGTGATCCAAGACTGATTCATTTTTATGAAGGTCAGTCGATCGACCAAGTCGGTCGACAGACGCACCCTGTGATCGGTTACAAAGCCTCCAGCAGCACTAAATGTGCGTTCTGAAAGAACGCTGGATGCAGGATAGGCCAGTAGCTCAATTGCATACTGTGCAAGCTCTGGCCAGTGATCCATCCTCAAGACCCAGTAACCCAGAGGATTTTCGGTGGGAAAGGTGTCCAAGTCAGATCTTGCCCCTAGGTATTCCTGAACCATGTAAAACAGACGCTGGCGATGGTTGCTGGAACCGATCATACCTTGGGGCTGCGGACCAAAAAATTGTCTTAACGCATCGGTCAGACGGCCACCTTCTCCACCGCTCCTTCTTTGACTGACCGAAGCCTCAGCAACACGTTGTCCAGAAACAGGAGTTTGTAACCTCCCAGTCTCTGGGAACGCATTGCACAGACCTTTCTGCAAGGCCTCCCGAAGATGTTTCATCCTCTGCTCCCTCTGCAATGGCAAGATAAGGTCCGCAACCTTACCCTTGTAACGTGGATCAAGGAGGGTTGCCGGCCAGTATTGGTCCTTCTCCTTGATACCACGAATACAAGGATCCTTACGCAGGCTTTGCAGGATCAGCGAGGCCATGCAGCATAGGTTTGCTGAGGCATTCGGTCCGGAGTCCTCTGGGTCACTAAGGACGACATGGTCCGCAGCCACCTCCTCCCAGCCACGTACAAGTCCATGTGTTTCTTGGGATTGATCCTTTAAAGACTGCTGCTGATGCTGAGTGCCAGGCTCCACCTCCATACTGACACAATCTTCCTCCTCCTCTTCCTGTGTGATCGGCGGGCACGCAGGAACACTGTCTGGATAAAGGGGGCCTTGAGAGCTAAGGAAGTCCTCCTCTTCCTGCCTCTGTTCTGCCTCAAGTGCCCTGTCCATTATTCCATGCAGCGTGTGCTCCAACAGGTTGACAAGGGGGACAGTGTCACTGATGCATGCACTGTCACTGCTCACCATCCTCGTGGCCTCCTCAAATGGTGACAGGACAGTGCATGCATCCCTGATCATGGCCCACTGGCGTGAGGAAAAAAAACCAAGCTCCCCTGACCCTGTCCTGTTGCCATAGTCGCACAGGTACTCATTGATGGCCCTCTGCTGCGTGTGCAGCCGCTGCAGCATGGCCAACGTTGAGTTCCACCTGGTGGGCATGTCACAGATTAGGCGGTTCTTGGGCAGGTTAAACTCCTTTTGGAGGTCCGCCAGCCGAGCACTGGCATTATATGACCGGCGGAAATGCACACACACTTTCCTGGCCTGCCTCAGGACATCCTGTAAGCCCGGGTACCTGCCCAAGAACCACTGCACCACCAAGTTAAGGACGTGAGCCAAACAGGGCACATGGGTCATTTGTCCCTGTCGGAGGGCAGAGAGGAGGTTGGTGCCATTGTCGCAAACCACCATTCCTGCCTTAAGTTGGCGTGGTGTCAACCACCTCTGAACCTGCCCCTGCAGAGCTGACAGAACCTCTGCCCCAGTGTGGCTCCTGTCCCCAAGCACACCAGCTCAAGCACTGCATGGCATCTTTTGGCCTGCGTACTTGCGTAGCCCCTTGAACGGCTACGGAGCACCGCTGGTTCCGAGGACAAAGCACAGGAAGAGGCCATGGAGGAAGAAGAAGAGGAGGGGGTGGAGGAGAGAGGTGTGTCACACTCATTAGCATTTTGGAGGCGTGGTGGCGGAACAACCTCCAACACTACTGCACCTTGTCCTGCATCCTTCCCAGCTGCCAGCAGAGTCACCCAATGCGCCGTGAAACTTAGGTAACGTCCCTGTCCATGCCTGCTGGACCATGAGTCAGCGGTAATATGCACCTTACCACTGACCGCCCTGTCCAGCGAGGCATGGACATTGCCTTCCACATGCCGGTAGAGAGGTGGAATCGCTTTCCGTGAGAAAAAGTGGCGTTTGGGTACCTGCCACTGAGGAACCGCACATTCCACAAACTCACGTAAGGGGGCAGAGTCTACCAACTGAAAAGGCAGCAGTTGAAGTGCTAGCAATTTTGCCAAGCTAGCATTCAACCGCTGGGCATGTGGATGGCTGGGAGCAAACTTCTTTCGGCGGTGCAGCAGCTGGGGCAGGGAAATTTGCCTGGTACAATCTGACGTCGGTGTACCAAAAGCAGATTGCCCACAAGTACTTGGCTGTGACACACCTAATTCTACACCTTCATTCCTCTCAGTGCAGGTCTCAGAGAGGACTGAAGGTATAGTGGGGTTGGAGATCTCAGCTGATGAGGAGCAAGGAGAGGTCCTCTTTGTTCTTTGGTGTGGGTCTTTTAGATACGCTTGCCAACGAACTGCATGGCAAGTCAACATATGTCTGGTCAAGCATGTGGTACCCAAGCGGGAGATGTTTTGGCCACGCGAGATATGCTTGAGACATATGTTGCAAATAGCAGCGGTGCGATCTGATGCACTCGTCTCAAAAAAGGCCCACACCAAAGAACTTTTTGAATAACGTGCAGAGACTGCAGCGCCCTGCACATGTGGAGCTTTGGGGTGTGATGCAGTCAATGTGCTGCCCTTAGGCTGGCCCCTGGAGGGCATCCTGCCTCGTTGGTGATGTGCCGCCTCCTCCTCCTCCTCTCTCCTATCAGGCACCCACGTTGAGTCAGTGACCTCATCATCCCCTCCCTCCTCATCCCCTCCCTCCTCATCACTGGAGCAAACCTGGCAGTATGCTGCAGCAGGGGGAGCATGACTGCCAGATTGCTGTCCTTCTTGTGCACCCCCTCTGTCCGTGCTCATGTTACTGCCTTCATCGAGCTCAGTATCATCATCAGAGCCTTCCAAACGCTGGGCATCCTCCTGGAGCATGTACCCAACACTGTGGTCAAACAGTTCGAGGGACTCCTCAGGAGGACATGGTGGGGCTAGGGAAGGAGTCACTGATGACATTGAGCCGAGGGAAGAGGCCGCTGCTTTGCCAGACAAAGTACCCTGGGCATGGGTAAGAGAGGATGAGGAGGATGAGGACGGCTTGGTCATCCACTCGACCAAGTCTTCCGCATGTTGCGGCTCAACACAGCCAGCTGCCGAAAAAAAGGCCAAGCGTGTCCCACGGCCACGTGCTGATGAGGATGCACTGTCTCCACGACCAGCACTAGACACAGAGCCTGCTTGCCCTCTCTTATTGGCTTGCGACTGTCTGCCTCTCCTTCTTGGCCTTCCAGACATACTAATGGCCTGTAGCTGCACTAAGCTGGGATATATATATATATATATATATATATATATATATATATATATATACTGATACTGCAGCTAGCAAAATCAACTGCCTGCCTGTAGTATGAGAACACCACCAACCTTCTACAGGTAGCTTTAGCTGAACACTGTGCAGAGCTCGCAAAAAACTAACTTGTAGCTTTTTTAGCTGCCTGTGGTAGTGATAGGATCAGGAAAATACCACCAAACTTCTACAGGTAGCTTTAGCTGAACACTGTGCAGAGCTCGCAAAAAAATAACTTGTAGGTTTAGCTGAACACTGTGAGCAGGACGCACTGCACTAACTTGTAGCTTTAGATGAACACTGTGCAGAGGTCTCACTACACTAACTTGTAGGTTTAGCTGAACACTGTGAGGTGGGCGCACCACACTAACTTGTAGTTTTAGCTGAACACTGTGAGCAGGACGCACAGCACTAACTTGTAGTTTTAGCTGAACACTGTGCAGAGGTCTCACTACACTAACTTGTAGGTTTTGCTGAACACTGTGAGGTGGATGCACCACACTAACTTGTAGTTTTAGCTGAACACTGTGAGCAGGACGCACTGCACTAACTTGTAGCTTTAGATGAACACTGTGCAGAGGTCTCACTACACTAACTTGTAGGTTTAGCTGAACACTGTGAGGTGGACGGACCACACTAACTTGTAGTTTTAGCTGAACACTGTGAGCAGGACACACCGCACTAACTTGTACTTTTAGCTGAACACTGTGAGCAGGATGCACCGCACTAACTTGTAGTTTTAGCTGAACATTGTGAGCAGGACGCACAGCACTAACTTGTAGTTTTCGCTGAACACTGTGAGCAGGACGCACCGCACTAACTTGTAGTTTTAGCTGAACACTGTGAGCAGGATGCACAGCACTAACTTGTAGTTTTAGCTGAACACTGTGAGCAGGACGCACCGCATTAACTTGTAGTTTTAGCTGAACACTGTGAGCAGGAGGCACCCCACTAACTTGTAGTTTTAGCTGAACACTGTGAGCAGGACGCACCCCACTAACTTGTAGTTTTAGCTGAACACTGTGAGCAGGACACACCGCACTAACTTGTAGTTTTAGCTGAACACTGTGAGCAGGATGCACCACACTAACTTGTAGTTTTAGCTGAACACTGTGAGGTGGACGCACCCCACTAACTTGTAGTTTTAGCTGAACACTGAGCAGGACGCACCGCACTAACTTGTAGTTTTAGCTGAACACTGTGAGCAGGACGCAACCCACTAACTTGTAGTTTTAGCTGAACACTGTGAGCAGGACGCACCGCACTAACTTGTAGTTTTAGCTGAACACTGTGAGCAAGACGCACCGCACTAACTTGTAGTTTTAGCTGAACACTGTGAGCAGGACGCACCGCACTAACTTGTAGTTTTGTAACAAGACAAGCCTGCCTGTCAGTAAGAAGATAACAGGAACGGATCTAGCTAAACTGAATACAGTGTATATATATAAATGCAACACCTGGGATGCATATATATACACAATACACTGTAAGTGCAGCTAACTGACTGACTGTTCTGCCTAATCTATCTAACTTAAATCAAATGACACTGTCTGTCTCTCTCTATCTATGAACGCCGGAACACACACTACACAGGGCCGCCGTGTAGGCGTCCTTATATAGTGTGGGGCGTGTACTAAATCCCCTGAGCCATAATTGGCCAAAGCCTCCTTGGCTTTGGCCAATTACGGCTCTCTGTTCAGACGGCGCTGTGATTGGCCAAGCATGCGGGTCATAGTGCATGCTTGGCTAATCATCAGCCAGCAATGCACTGCGATGCCGCAGTGAATTATGGGCCGTGACGCGCCACACGAATTTGGCGCAAACGGCCCATATCGTTCGCAATTCGGCGAGCGGGCGAACAGACGATGTTCGAGTCGAACATGGGTTCGACTCGAACATGAAGCTCATCCCTACCCCCCAGCAAATAACTGTTAATATTGCTTCTTCTGTGTGAGATCTAACGCAAACAATGGTTGATCTAACCTGATCTAACAAAGATCTAACAAACTGCATAAGATTTTTTCAAAAATTTTGATATGGGGGGCTAACCCAGCAGAGGTATATATATATATATATATATATATATTATGTATATAACCATATTCCGAAATTCGAATTTCGTATAAAATGAATTCAAATAGAAAAGATTAGAATAGAGTAGAAAAGAATAGACTAGAAAAACAATAGAACAGAACAGAATAAAATATAATATATATATTATATTTTATTCTGTTCTGTTCTATTGTTTTTCTTGTCTATGCTTTTCTTTTATTTTCTATTCTAATGTTTTTCTATTCAAATTCAAATTCATTATATACGAAATTCGAATTTCAGAAGACATCTTCTGAAATTCGAATTTCGTATATAATGAATTCAAATTAGAGTAGAAAAGTTTAGAATAGAATAGAAGGGAATAGCATAGAAAAACAATGGAACAGAATAGAAAAAAATATTTTATATATATATATATATATATATATATATATATATATATATATATATAACATCTTTCGAAATTCAAATTTTGAAAATCAAATTTGAATCGAAAAGATTAGAATAGAATAGAAAATAATAATAGATAGATATAATAACATATAATAGCATAGAAAAACAATAGAACAGAATAGAATAAAATAATATATATATATATATATATATATATAATATTTTATTCTATTCTGTTCTATTGTTTTTCTAGTCTATTCTTTTCTATTCTATTTTAAACTTTTCTACTCAAAATTCATTCTATACGAAAATTTGAATTTTGGAAGATGGTTTCTGAAATTCAAATTTAGTATAGAATGAATTTGAATTTGAAAAGAAAAGATTAGAATAGAAAATAATAGAAAAGAATAGACTAGAAAAACAATAGAACAGAATAGAATAAAATATAATATATATATTATATTTTACTCTATTCTGTTCTATTGTTTTTCTATGCTATTCTGTCCTATTATTTTCTATTCTATTCCAATCTTTTCTATTCAAATTTGATTTCAGTTTACATGAAATTCGAATTTCGGAAGATGATATATATATATATATATATATATATATATATATATATATATATATATATATATATATATATATATATAAAATATTTTTTTCTATTCTGTTCCATTGTTTTTCTATTATTTTCTATTCTAATCTTTTCTATTTGAATTCAAATTCATCCTATACGAAATTCGAATTTTGGAAGATGTTTTATATATATATATAATATTTTTTCTATGCTGGTCTATTGTTTTTCTATGCTATGCTTTTCAATTATTTTCTATTTTATTCTGATCTTTTCTATTTAAATGTGAATTCATTCTATACGAAATACGAATTTCGGAAAATGGTTATATAGAAATAGAATGAAATCAAATTCTAATAGAAAAGACTAGAATAGAAAAAAAACCCAGTAGAACAGAATAGAAAAAAATATAATATAAATTATATATATATATATATATATATATATATATATATATATATATATAAAACCAACTTCGGAAATTGGAATTTGGTACAGAATGAATTTGAATTAGAATAGAAAAGATTAGAATAGAATATATTATATTTTTTTCTATTCTGTTCTATTGTTTTTCTATGCTATTCTTTTCTATTATTTTCTATTCTATTCAAATTCTTTTTTTACCACATCAGTGAACATTTTCCGAGGGACATACTGTATTTTCAACTTAACAGTTCAATTTCATCCCGTCTCATTTACACACCATTGTGGCTTTCTTTTTTTTTTTTTATAGTAAAGCATACCTCGTATTACAATTATTATACATTAAATATATAAACCCCTAGTGTGCCCACCCCTCCCTCCCTCCTCCCCACAACTCTTCCTCTTCCCCTGCCCACCCTCCCCTCTCCTTTGCTCCTACCGGTACTAGTCTACTTTTTTTCTCCATTTCTTCAACCTCCGACTGCCTAGCTACTTTGGGGCCATATCCTTTTTGTTCAAGGTTCCCATCACCTCAGCACACCTTACTGAACATTTGTACTCTGCCCAATCCCTCCATTTCTCTTCGCACTCTTCCAATCCTATCTCCTCACTAAACCTCAAGTATTCGAGATTTTGAATTTCGTTTATTTCATTAAACCAATCCTGCAACGTAGGTCTCTTTTTTATGTGCCAGAATCTAGGAATGAGGCTTTTAGCTGCGTTCAAAAGTTGTGGTAGTAATGTTCTCGAATATACCCTAGTTGGCATTTTAATCCTGTGAAATAAACATCCCCAAGGATCGTCCGGAACTCCGTTATTGGTTATTTCATTAATACTTTGCCTAATCTCCCCCCAATATTTTTTGATTTCCGGGCAATGCCACCAGATTTGCGCTGTTGTCCCGATTTCTTTGCATCCCTGCCAACAGTATTGTGATGTTTCCCTCTGGTACTTATGCGTTCTATCTTGGGTAATGTACCACCTAGCCAAACACTTGTAATTTAGCTCGAACATCCTATAGTTAACAGTTGTTGCGTGTATCCGCTTCAATAAAACTTACCAATCTCTGGTTATTGAAGCTGTATACCAAATTCCAACTCCCACTTCTTAATAAATGGCGGTATTTCTACCCCCTTTAATTCCATTAGCACTCTATAGATCTTAGAGATCCCCCTCTTCCCTGCTTTATCCACACAAAATTTCTCCAGGGGGCGTAAATTTGTATCTGATCTAATGGGTTGAGGGAGGGTTTCAATAAAATGATTTAATTGATTTTGCCGCCATCGATCTATTACTATGAGTTCACCTTTATTTTTTAATTCCTGATGTTTGCAAATTTTACCCTGTTCCATCACATCCTTTAATTGTACGTCCTCTTGTAAGATCCATTTTCCAGACAATATTTCCATCCCTGGTGCAAAGTATTCTGTGTCTTTCAATGGGGTTAAAGGTGAATTATACTCCCATTTCTCCCTTTTGTGCAAGTTATCCCACACTTTTAGTGCGTGTCTGGTGATATCGTGTGTGTCTGTGCTCAGTTTTCTGAATTGTGGTGGGATCCATATTATTTTTCCCATTTTTACTTTACTAATCATGCTATCCATTTTCACCCAGCGCTTTTCCTTATTATTTTTTGCCCATTCTATTAATCGTGATAAAATAATTGCCTCATAATAACTTCTAATATCAGGGGCCCCCCTTCTCCTTTTCTTTTTCTAGTTGTGCAAAAATAATACGTGTTTTTTTCCCTCTCCAAATAAACTTTAAGTATATTGCATGTTATACAAGATTTTGGGTAGGATTGCCATCTTAAATATATTAATTCTCCCCCCCAATAACTGTCCTCTTGTAATTCTGTTCAACTCCTCTTTAATCTCATTGAGGAGTGGCACAAAATTAGACTAGTATAATGACCCTCTTGATGTAGTTATCTTGACTCCTAGATACTTAAGTTCTTTTTCCCCCCACACGAATGGGAAATCCCCCTGGAAAGACACGTCCCCCTTTTTGCCTTTATTAATTTCTAGTGTTTCTGATTTAGCAGGGTTTATCTTAAAGTTCAATATTTCTCAGTACTCTTTTAAGGTTGTAAGCAGATTTGGTAGGGTAATCCTCGGGCGGGTTATATAAAATAAAATATCATTCGCAAAGGCCGCCAGTTTATGGGCCTCTTCCCCAACTTCTATTCCCCTAATATCCGGGTTCTGCCTTATTTTTGTTAAGAGGGGTTCGAGCGCTAGCATGAATAACAGGGGGGAAGTGGGCACCCCTGTCTTGTGCTGTTACACATTTCAAACGGCTCTGAGAGTATTCCGTTTACCTTAACCCTCTTTGTAGGTCGTACGTATAGTGCCTTTATCCATCTAGACATATTCGGCCCAAGACCTATCTCCTCCAGTGTGCTCTGCATCAAGCTTTTTCAGCATCTATCGACAAGAGTAGTCCTGGGGCTCCACTATCTTTTATTCTCTGCACTACCAAGAGTGTTCTGATGGCATTATCCCTTCCTTCCCTACCCGGGATAAACCCGACCTGATCTGGGTGTACCATGTCATTCATTATGTTTTTTAGTCTCCCCGCCAAAACTTTTGTGAATAATTTCGTATCCGTATTTAATAATGAAATGGGCCTCTAACTGGAGCATAGTGTGCTATCTTTACCTTCTTTCAGGATGATGGTTATAATGGCCTCCAACGCCTCTTTCCTCATATCCCATTTAACTCCGATCCCATTCATGTAAGAGCAAAGTTTAGGGATTAATAGATCTTGGAACTTTTTATAGTATAGTATAGTCATGCCATCGGGCCCAGGGCTTTTACCAATCGGTATTTTTTTAAGGTTTTTTCAATCTCATCTTCTGTTATAGGGGCCTCTAGATCACTACATTTATCTTCTGATATTTTAGTTAATACTAAATCTTTTAGGAAAGCTTTTATTTTCTCCTGTTTTTTTTTCAGCCTCTGCTAGTGTATTCTTCTTAATTGAATATAACTCCCCATAGTAGTCTTGGAAGGTTTTGGCAATTTCTCTGGTTCTATATCTCATGCCTCCCGCCGCTGTCTTTATTTTTTCAATATAGTTGCCAGTTTTCTTTTTTTTTAATACCTTTGCGAGGAACTTCCCCGGTTTATTCCCCCCTAGATACCTTTCTTTCTTGATTAAGTTGTATATCGCTCGTGTCTCTTGTTCTATTAAATCTCTCATTGCCTCTCTTTTGCGATAAAGTTTTAATAACACCTCCCCCTCCCCAGTTGACTTATGGAGCTGCTCTAGATCATAAATTTCTTTTGTTAAAGCTATTTTATCCTGTTTAGATCTTTTTTTTTCCGACCCAGCGTTAATAAATATACCCCTTATATAGGCTTTATGGGCCTTCCAAACATTGGCTTCTGATATCTCCTCTGATTCATTCATCTTAAAATACAGTTCTATTTCTTCTTTTATAAGCTTTCCTACTTCTTTATCGTTTAATAGATCTTTGTTTAACCTCCATATATTACTCTTTTTTTGTACCTCCCCTATATTCAGTTGTAAACTTACGGGCGCATGATCTGAAAAGGTCATAATTCCGATATTAGCACTAGTTACTACCTCCAGACATCTATGCTCAATCAAAAAGAAGTCTAGTCTAGAATATGTCCCATGCACGGGGGAGTGGAATGTATAGTCTCTTGAGTTGGTATGCTGCGCCCTCCATGCATCTACGGGTTGGCACTGATGCAGTTTCTGTTTCACTCTGTTCATTCCTGCCATACCCTTTCCCCCGTGCTTGCGACGTAGTGTCCTTTCCTGGTTCTAGAAAAAGATTAAAGTCACCAGCCATAATGGCCACCCCTTTCTTAAATTCCATAAACTCCGCCAGAATCCCAAGGAGATATCTATTTGGGTTTTTATTGGGGCCATAAATGTTTGCCAGTGAGCATTCAGTTCCGTTTAATTTCCCCCTCAAAAATAGATAACGCCCTTCCGGGTCAGTCTTTCTTTCGGATCGAACCTTACCCCCCTGGCAAAGCCTATGGCAACTCCTTTCGCACGGCTTACAGGCGAATCCCTATAAAACCATACTGGGAAATCTTTTGAAAACATTTTTTGATTCTTGCCCAGGGATAAATGAGTCTTCTGTAACAATACCACCTCTGCTTTGAGAAAATTTAATTCACGCATAATATTGGCGCTCTTTATGGGGGAATTAAGGCCATGAACAGTATACGAAATTATGTTTACAATAATCATTCTTTCTTAGTTCTGGGGATTCTTTGCTTTTGACCCTCCATTGGAGTAGAGATCTGTATATTCATGGATCGTGCCTTCCCGGTAGGAACTCTTTCTTGTCTACCTCCCACCCATCCCCTCCTCCCCTTCTCCTCCCCCCTCCCCCGCTACCTCTCACTTCCCACCCCTGCCCCTCCCCTCCTTTCCCTCCCAAGTGGGGGTACAACAGGCCTCCCCATGACCCAAAAAACTGAGGCCCTACGAACTCCACCAGGCCTTTGGTAGTCCCCCTAGAGGTTTCACTTGCAATGGTCGCCGCTAGGACCGACACTTCCCCATGAAATCTATGGGGTCCCGTGCCCTCCCCTTTTTCCTCCCCCGTCTCACCCGGCACCAGGAACCCCATTCCACTTATCATTGTTCTGCTGCATTTAAAGACCATGTCTTGTTTCCTATTTCCTTTAGGTTTTATTTCTTCTTTGCATCTGTCCGTTTTAGTTTAAAGACTGGTTGCCAGGCTTGTTGTTCCTCTGGGTTTACTGTGTTCTGTTTTTTCCCACCACCCCGGAATTTCTACCATAAGTACGTCCAGACGGTTGCAAAATTCCGGGGTATCTTCTGGGAATCTTAGAGTTGCAGATCAACCTTCTTTTCGTCCAAGTAGGGAGGCTGGGAAGCCCCATGAATATTGCAAGTTATTCGCTTTGAGTAGTTCAAGCAAGGGTTTTAAGGTTCTTCTCCTAACTAGTGTCTCCACTGCCAGGTCTGGGAAAATCTGCATATTTGTCTCTCCGTATTTTGCTGGTTGTTTATTCTTTAAGCATGCCCTAATCTGTTCTTTGTCTTGGAAGTTATGGAATCTTGCGATGACGTCACTTGGGACATCCCCTGCTATTTCAGCGGGCTTTCTAATTCTATGGATTCTTTCAAACTTTATTTTGCGATTTTCCCCAGATGTGTTTATCATCTGGCTAAAAATTTTGTCCATTTTTTCTTGTAGTTCCTCCTTTTCACCTTGCATCTCAGGGAGGCCTCTGATCCGTAGATTTTTCCTTCTATTTCGGTTTTCTTGGTCCTCCATTCTATACATTATATTCCTCTGTTCCTTCTGCATAGCCTCCATCTGATTTTTGATCTTTTTTTATCACATCCTCTTGTGTATCCAGCCTTTTCTCCGGATCTTCTACCCTTTTTAGTAAGTGGTTCATATCTTCATGTAAAGTTGCTATTTCTCCTTTTATGGATGTTTCCAGCCTCGCGAACATTTCTGCCATTTCGCCTTTTGTTGGTATCTGCTTTTTTTGTTTGGATTCGATCGTTACGTCTTCCTCTGTTGTCTCGCTGTTTGGCGTAAAGGTGTCCGGCTCAGCGCCCTGTCTTCTTGATCCCGTCCTTAGTACACCTTCAGGTGTTTTACTTTTCACCCCTACTTGTCTACCCGGGCTGTCTTTGTGGCCCTCCTGTACCATATAATTTCTGATGGTCCCCGTGCTTGCACTTACTCTGGGCGGGTTGGCGCCAGACCCTTTCACTGATTTACCCCTCATTTCCTCTCAACCACTTCAGTTTAAGCCTATGCGCCAGTCTCCCCCTCCCGGTTAGTGGGCGTGTGCAAAGACTCCCCTCTCAGTATTATTTTTTATTACTCAGTATTGCTAATTTAATTTAGGTCCGTGCAAATATAAAGTGTAGACGGAAGATAAACCCAGCCTGCCAAAAAAAAACAGATTCTGTCCTTTTGTTAACTGTTGTAGGTTGTACAGAGAGGTCCCACAGTACCCTACAGAGATAAGTGCTGCTGATGCCTTTAATATCCTGGTTAACCTAGTCAGTCCTTGTTAGATAGTATTCCTTCAACACATCCACAATACTCAGTATACGTTTTTTCCACAACAGATGATGTTATCTACGTTCTGTGTAGGCTCTACTTTTACTTTTCATCGTTCATATATTCATGTAACCGGAACAAAATGTGTGTTGCATGTGTGTTGAACCAAAAAAAAAAACAAGAAAAATCCTATATTTCAGTAGGCAAGTAACTCTCCCAATCTCTCAAACAACAGGGAATTTTTCTTTTGCTTGTATAACATTAGTGAGCGGGTTACTTGCCTTTTCAGTTATTCCAGTAATGTGGTGTGTGGGGATCCTTGCTCACTGCATGTCCTATGGCTCCTGTGGCTCAACCTGTGAATCACTTGCATAGACAGTCCTTACCACGATCTTTTCTCCTATTCAACAGCGCAGCTTGTCCTTCTCAGCGCTTGTCACGCTGCGCGCGTGTGTGTTCCCCGACTTACCCTTTAGCTTCTCCGTTTCTATGGTGATGAATTGGACGCCTGGACCTCCGCCTACCTCCTGGACGGCTTCTCAGCCAAGGACCGGGAACGTGCCCCGCGCCACACTCCGCAGCGGGTAGTCGACTTACCGCCGGCTCCTGAGATTGGAGCCGTCTATCGGGTCTGCGGCTTACAAAGGTGTCGGGGGTGAGAGGATCACGTGGGGCTCGAGGAGGGCTGGGATGCGGTCCCAACGTAGGTCCGCATCGCTGGAGGGGGATCCCGGGCTTCACGGGCTCAGTGTCGGCATCTACTCAGACGCCCACTTCTGGTTCCTCCCTCCATCCCCGGATTCTCTGGACAGCTCCACTCTGTGTGCTATTCAAATTCACTTTCATTCTATACGAATTTCGCAAAATGGTTATATATAGTTTACTTTTTCAAGTTCGGTCAAATTTTTCCGAATGCGGTAGAATTTTTTCAAATTTGATAGTTTTTTTCGAATGCGGCCGAATTTTTTCGAATTCGAATACGAAAACGAAGGTAACGAATGCAACAAATTTAACTAAACGAATTTAGTTAAATAACGATTCGAAACGAAACTAAACAAATTTTTTCATCCTGCACATGTCTAGTATGCGGTGATTTAAATCCATAGGGCTTTACAAGTCTGTCCCACAAATGTAATGACCATGATAGTGTCGGGCACATCATGACCGGCCTATCTTTTGGGTGCAGCCACATTAAATGACTAATTGGTCTTGTTGTGTATATGGAGGATTTCAGTTTCATCCAGATTGGTGGAACTGTATTAATTGAGCCAATTGTGCCGCTCGGTAGTATGCAGCCAAATCCTGGACCCCCAGACCACCCTTAGACTTCGGTGTGTATAAGGTGCGTTTATTCACTGGAGGTCTCTTTTTCCCCCAGATAAACTTCAATACCTTACCTTGAAATTTATGTAAATCAGACATGGAAATCTAGACAGGCAATGTTCTGAACAAATATAATAACCTGGGCAAAAGATTAATTTTTATTGTGTACAGCCTGCCGAACCATGACGGTGGATTGTGTTCCCATCGAGAAAGGTCTGCCCTCATCTTTTTATATAAAGGGGGATAGTTTGTCAGATATAACTTGTCTATAGTGGGAGTCAGAGAGATACCTAAATATGGAAGGGCCTTCGTCTGCCATTTGAAGGGAAATGAGTTCTGTAATTGCGTGACTGTGTTTGCATCTAGTGAAAGATTCAGAGCAACCGATTTAGTATGATTAATATATGAGTATGATTAATAGTGAGGCCCGAGACGATGACGCATTACGCGAAAAACAATTGGGAGTGACGTGACCGGAGCAGTGAGTAATAAAAGGACATCGCCCGCAAATAAAGCACATTTGTGCTTCAAGTCTCCGCAGTGTATCCCTTTGATGTCAGGGTGATTCCTAAGTTTCATGGCCAGGGGCTCCAAGGCCAGTATAAATAAAATAGGGGATAGGGGACACCCCTGTCTAGTTCCCCTATGAATATGTAATTGAGGTGAACTGTGACCCTTTACCAATATCCTAGCTGTAGGTCCGTAAAGGGTTTGTAAGACCGTCAGAAACCGCGGACCAAATCCATACCCCTTTAAAGCGTAAAACAAATAGTCCCAAGATAAGGAATCGAATCCCTTGCAGAGATCTAATGACAACATCATAGCTTTCCTGTGACCTTTATTGTCCTAATTGGATTGCACCACAGAAATTAGGTCTATCAGTCTACGGGTCTGATCTGGGGCCTGGCGATTGGGGACGATCCCAACCTTGTCTGGATGGATATAGCTTGCCAGAAAAGTATTCATTCGACTTGCCAACACTTTGGTCATCAGCTTAAGATCTACATTGATAAGTGATATTGGACGGTAGTTTTTACAGTCCCCATGGTCCTTCCCGGGTTTAGGGATAACATGGATTAGAGCAGAGTTTTCATGACTAGCCAGGAAAGAACCCTTCTTTAAATCATTAAAGAATAAACAAATATGGGGTGCTAGCAAATCGGAATACTTTCTGTAGTAGTGGCTGAAAATCCATCGGGACCAGGTGCCTTAGAGGGATGTAAGCTCTTTATAGCTGTCAGAGAGGTTACCTGGTTGGGCGCCGGTGCGCGCTGGGGCGCGTTGGTGCGCGTGTTCCTGTGCGTGCTGGGGCGCGTGTTCCTGGGGGCACCGGCATGTCTGGTCTGGCCGGCCATGGCGTGCAGGGTGACGTCTGGGCGCGCGTGCGTACGCACATTTGCACTAGCGCGCGTTCGCCTATGGGCATTACTGCGGGCGTGCCTGGTAGTGCTGGCGTGCACGCCGTGTCCGGGGGTGCGCTCGGGCACGTGCGGGTGCGCGGGCGCATGGGCGAATCGGCGCACGCATGAGCGCGGCGTTTGGCGCCAATCGGCCTATTTAGGTCTGCCTCAATTCCTGTTCGGTGCTGCCTGATCAACAGCTCTGTGCCTAAGTTCCGTGAATCTCTGAAGTTTTGACCCGTTGTGACCCGGCTAGCCTTTTGGACCTCCTTGATTGCTGCCTGAACCCGACCCTGGCTTGTTTGACCCCGCTTCTGCCTGCTCCCTTTGTACCTCTGCTGCCAGCCCGTTGCCGACCTCTGCCTGTGTGTGACCAGCCTATAGTAAGCTCCTGCTCAGCATCAGTCCAGTGTTCCTGAGTTCTACCTGCTGCTTGAAAGACCACCTTTCTCCAGGATCCATACACCAGGCCCTCATACCACTCCGTACTCGCGGGCTTCCTGTCTGCTCTATCAGGGGCCCCGAGTCGGATACGTAAGGGAGCCTACCCTCTGCCCAAGCAGACTCACCTGTCTGGTAAGTGAGGGACCTGACAATAGCTGCTTTGACTTCCCCTTCAGTAAAATCTTCCTCCATTAACTCTACATGTTCTTGTGACAACTTAGGTAATGGGATATCTTTAAAAAAACTTGTCTGTTAGTGTCACAGGGAAAGCCTTCGATGAAGCGTACAATTTAGAGTAATAGTCGTAAAATTCTTGGACCACTGAATGTGGGTTCTGGGTCACTTTGCCATCCCTTAAGCGAAGTTTTGGGAGGGCTGGATTGTAAGAGCGGGGGGAGAGTCTCCTAGCTAATAGGGTGGTCGGTTTATCCCCCATCGTGTAAAATCGATGCCTCGACCAATGTAGGCATTTCTCTGCTTTGGTAGTGAGACTAATATTGAGCGCCGTACGAGCTGCATAAATTTTATGCCTCAGATCTAAGTGGGGATTGTTTTTTTGTTCGGATGATATCGCCTGTAGAGCCAGTTCTTGTTGTATCGTTTCCATGCGTATGCGTTTGGACCTAGCGGCTAGTTGAATCAGCTTTCCCCGAATAGTGGCTTTATGCACTGCCCAATTAATGCTAGGGGAGGTGTCTGCGGCTCAATTTTCGATGAAATATTGACGGATGGCTGTTTCTATTTCTTTAAAAATAGTAGGATCATTTAGCAGGGCTGCATTAAGACGCCATGCAGTGGGTCTTGGTTTAGTCCCCAAATCTGAAAGGGAAATTTGTACCGGTGAGTGATCTGACCATGAAGCCATCAGTATTCTAGCTTATTTCATTCAGGGAAGAGTTTGTGATGTGGTGAATAAGTGATCTATTATAGAGTAATGCCCTAAGGATTTTTTCCGACGGATGTTGGCTCAAACTTGTCTTGCATACACACGGTCACACAAAGTTGTCGGAAAATTCGAACGTTCTAAACGCGGTGACGTAAAATACGTACGTCGGGACTATAAACGGGGCAGTGGCCAATAGCTTTCATACCTTTATTTATTCTGAGTATGCGTGGCACTTTGTCCGTCGGATTTGTGTACACACGATCGGAATTTCCGACAACGGATTTTGTTGTCGGAAAATGTTATATCCTGCTCTCAAACTTTGTGGGTCGGAAAATCCGATGGAAAATGTGTGATGGAGCCTACACATGGTCGGAATTTCCTACAACAAGGTCCTATCACACATTTTCCGTCGGAAAATCCGACCGTGTGTACGGGGCATAAGAGTGTAGAAACCGAGCCAATTTGCACCCCTGTTTAGGGATGTGTTTTAAGACTGGTTTATATGGGTTGGTCCTGTCTATAGTTTGATCTAGGGGAACGTTATTATCTCCACCGATGATGATCTGACCCATAGCTCGTGGGATCAATGTCGCTAACATTGTCTCAAAAAATTGAATCTCTCCTACATTAGGGGCATAATACGAGATCAAGGAGATGGCTTGTCCATGTTTTGTCCCAACCACCATAATATACCTCCCTTCTTTATCCTCGATTACCATATCTGGGGTGAATGGGACATTTTTCGCTATGCAAATTGCGACTCCCCCTTTTTTTCTGGGCCATTAGATAAATAACACGTAGGGAAATAAGAATTTAAATATTTAGGTGCCGAAAGACGAGAGGAATGTGTTTCCTGAAAAATACACAATACTTGCTCCCCATCTATGATATTTTTGGAATGCCATTGTTCTTTTTGTGGGGGAGTTAATACCCTGAACATTGTGAGTTAAGACTATGAACCTATTCGATTGTGAATTCATCATGATGGTTCGACAGACTGTACTCGCCTGATTTGGTTTTCCATCATAACTACTTGGATAACATCACTCCTTGGAGGAACTTCTGGATCAAAGAGAAAAAGTGCACTAAAGTAAAAGTGTAGGAAAGAAGAAGAAAAAGACGTTAGATTAACGTAATAATACAACACACCGAGTGACTGTCCCTCGGTGGGCCGCAAGTACATGAAAAACATTATCATACCAAACGAAACATATGAACAGGAACTCTGGGAAATAAACGTTCCCGTAATAGTGTGTGAGGTTGTCTCTCTCTCGAACTGAGGGGGACAAGCTCACCAGAAAGTGGCATGCGTTTACACCCCCGCAACTTTCCATTCATAAAGCTATAATGCCGCGTACACACGGTCGGACTTTTCGTCTACAAAAGTCAGACAGCCTGTCCGACAGACTTCCGGCAGACTTTCGGCGGACTTGCGGCGGACTTGCGGCATACTTTCTAACGAACAGACTTGCCTACACACGATCACACAAAAGTCCGTCGAATTCTTACGTGATGACGTACACCGGACTAAAATAAGGAAGTTCATAGCCAGTAGCCAATAGCTGCCCTAGCGTGGGTTTTTGTCCGTCGGACTAGCATACAGACGAGCGGATTTTTCGACCGGACTCGAGTCCGTTGGAAAGATTTGAAGCATGTTTCAAATCTAAAGTACGTCGGATTTGAGGCTAAAAAAGTCAGTTGAAAGTCCGGAGAAGCCCACACACGATCGGATTACCAGCCAGCTTTAGTCCGTCAGCGTCCGTTGGACTTTTGTAGACGAAAAGTCCGACCGTGTGTACGCGGCATAAGAATAGTGAGAGCATCTGAAATGACACATCTATCCGACATTTATTCACAAAAAAAAGAAAATATTGCATTAATTAGTCTCTGTTGGAGAAACTGAAACCCTCCATGTTAAGAGCAAATATCTATCCGATAATTCCTTTCCAGGGACTGAAACGTAGATGTCCATATTATAATCGGACCTTTAAGAGTATTAAGTATGGACGGCATAGGTGTGCGCAGCCTATTGCATTAGGGTGTGCACCTCAAAGCTCCAACCCATATGCGTTTGACATATTTACCAACCTCTTCCCCGCTCTCCATCCTTAAACAATGGGAGGAAGGAGGAGCAAGGGAGCACATGGGAGACCCGGGCAACAGAAGGAAGAGGAACAGGGAAATGAGGGGTCGCGGGGGTGGCATGTATTAGTACCAATCCCTTATATTTTCCTCCTGTGGCAACTGAATGTTGACAAAAGGGAGAGGAGAAGCCTACTTTCAGCTGCTGCAGGAGGAAAATACAGATAGTTTCCACTAAATTCCACCCACGCCACCTCTCCTGTCCAGGTTCTGAGGGTCGGCAAGGAAGGGTTGTGGTTTACCTGTCACCTGCCCACCATTGACAGGTTGCCAACCCCAGGATTAGGGTGTGCCCAGGCACACCTGGCACACCCCTTGTGCACGCCTATGATGGACGGTACAAAAGGGTTACAAACAACGATGTAACAACATCACAGGCCTACTGCCCATCCGGGTTTTGTTGTATTTAAGTTACTGAGTAAAGGAGAGAAAAGTTTCCGAGGATACTGGTTCATCCAAAAGATCCCAGCGATGTAGAGGGTCGTTTGGAGGAAGAGCGTCCTTGTTGGGACCAAATGGGTGAGAATGGCCGATCTCTGCCATGTTGAGGGGAAATGGAAGAGGGGTCACGAGAAATCAGGCCCAATTCAAGAAGAATTTCTTCTCCATCCTTGAAATTCGCAAAAGAATACGTTTTGCCCTTATGAGTAAATGACAAATGAAAAGGAAAGGACCAGCGATATTTTATGTGTCTATTTGCGAGGTGCGTGGGCAATGGCTTTAGAGATCTTCTCTTTTGAATGGTCAGTTTGGAGATATCGGCAAAAAGTTGGACTGAGTGACCCAGTAGCGATATATCTCCCCTGCTTCTAGCTTCCCACATAATTTTTTCATTTATCCTATAGTAATGTGGTTTCACAATCACGTCCCTAGGGAGGCCGTCGGGTCTTGGAGCCGTTAGAGCCCGATGTACTCTATCAATCTCCAGGTGGTGTGGGGCGATTTCAGGTATTAGGGTCCTGCATCAGAGTGTGAACTGCATCTTCTAGATCGTAGACCGACTCCGGTAATCCACGTATATGGAAATTATAGCATCTAGATCTATTTTCCAGGTCCTCTATTTTTGTATTGGCCTGCTCAAGTTGCTCTTGTAAAGATTAAATCAGGGTAGTGTTCTGATTTACCCTTGCCACGGTGCCATCCATCTTTCATTCGATTGTATCTAGCCTCTCTCCAATGTCGTGAAAGTCGCCTTTCATTTCATCTGTTATTACGGTACATGCTGTGGACAGCTCCTTTTGGAGCAATAAAGAGAAGCAGGCCAGCAATGCAGCATCTCCTGAATAAAGAGCAGGTAGTGGAGGCTGTGGATGATCCTGCACATAGCTAGACTGGCTCAGAACAGCTTCTGTCAAGTCTGCCATATGTTTGTCTAAGGAAGAGCTGCCAAATCCTCCGGGGCTGTAGTGGTTAAACCAGCATTTGCCAGTGGGCCGGGGCCGCCCGTTCCATGGCCTGTTGATGATCAGGCCGCACAGCAGGAGGTAAGCGGCGAAGGCGGCCTGAACAAGGTTAACACAGGCCACGGCCGCGGCTCGCCTATCGCTATGCAGCCGTGCCTGTGTCTTTGGCGGAACTAGCGGCTGCATAGGCTGAGCTGTGTGTCTCTCACACACAGCTCGGCCTCAGAGCCGCACTGACAGTTCCACTCTAGGCCCCTAGGGACTCCTCCTCCTCCAGCCATAGGTGTCTGCACAGTGGGGTAAGGGGGGGGAGAGCTGCGGGCCACTGTCAGGATGCCCACCCCCCTTCTCATATCGGCAGTATGGGAGAAAAGAAAGCTTCCTGCTTGTTCTTCCCTCCCAATTGGCCACAGTGGAGGGCCAATCAGAAAAAAATAGTGGGGCATTATGGGAAATGTTGTCCCAGAGATAGGAGGCCTAATTGATCTCAGAAGGGAAACGGCTACAGCCTACAGTCCCAAGCATGCACTGTGCTGGGCAAAAGAGAAAACCCAGAAACAAGCCGAGTAGTGCTACACTGTAGCAGGCACTACAGGAGACATGGAAAAAGAAAGAGGACTGTGCTGGGGGAACTAATAGCCCCAACACCAACAGATAGAGCCACGCTGTACCCGCACCACCAGAGAGAGAGAGAGCGCCACGCTGTACCCACACCACCATAGTGCCACGCTGTACCCGCACCACCAGAGAGAGCCATGATAGCCACGCTGTACCTGTACCACCAGAGAGAGCCACACTGTACCCGCACCACCGGAGAGCCACTCTGTACCCGCACCACCAGAGAGAGCCACGCTATACCTGCACCACCAGAGCGCCACGCTGTACCCACACCATCAGAGAAAGCCATGAGAGCCACGCTGTACCCGCACCACAGAGCACCACGATGTACCCGCACCACCAGAGAGCCATGCTGTACCTGCACCACCAGAGCACCACGCTGTATCGCACCACCAGAGCGCCACGCTGTACCCGCACCATCAGAGCGCCACACTGTATCCGCACCACCAGAGCGCCATGCTGTACCCGCACAACCAGAGAGAGCCACGCTGTACCCACACCACCAAAGATCCACGCTGTACCCGCACCACCAGAGCACCACGCTGTACCCACACCACCAGAGAGAGCCATGCTGTATCTGCACCACCAGAGCTCCACACTGTACCCGCACCACCAGAGCGCCACGCTGTACCCGCACCATCAGAGAGAGCCATGAGAGCCATGCTGTACCCGCACCACCAGATCGCCATGCTGTACCCGCACCACCAGAGAGTCACGCTGTACCTGCACCACCAGAGAGGGCCATGCTGTACTCGCACCACTAGAGCTCCACGCTGTACCCACACCACCAGTGAGAGCCACACTGTACCCGCACCACCAGAGCACCACACTGTACCCGCACCATCAGAGAGAGCCATGAGACGCACGCTGTACCCGCACCACCAGAGAGACCCACGCTGTACCCGCACCACCAGAGAGAGCCACGCTGTACCCGCACCACCAGAGAGTGCCACGCTGTACCCGCACCACCAGAGAGTGTCACGCTGTACCCGCACCACTAGAGAGAGCCACGCTGTACCCGCACCACCAGAGGGAGCCACGCTGTACCCACACCACCAGAGAGCCACGAGAGCCATGCTGTACCATACCACTAGAGAGAGCCATGCTGTACCGCACCACCAGAGAGAGCCACACTGTACCGCACCACCAGAAAGGGGGCGCCATGCTGTCCAGGACCACCAGAGAGAGCAGGTCAGTGTCACTGGGCAGTGTGGGCTCAATAGGAGACCGATAGTACTAGCATTGTATGGCCACAATAGGAGCGTGCAGTGCAGTCCCCTTTATATCACAGTGTCCCTACACATTACAATATGGAAGACCGACACCAGCCACCCCCACAAATGTCTACCGACAACCCCCCAACCCCCCCTCCCCGGGAAAAGTTGGCTGCTCAGTCTAAAATGCCCGGGCCTATTTTTTGTCCCAGTCCGGGCCTGGGTTAAACTGTAACTACAGTAACACTGAGAAATAAAATGTGTACCTATTCTAAATAAATAGTTTGTTTCACTAGTCCGTTCACAGTCTGACTTCTGAATGGAAGGGTTTGCCTTCATTGTAAAATAATAACCTGAGCAATGTCAGTGTTGCTCTAGAAAAAGTTAATGTCAGCATTAGGGATGGGCCGAACACCCCCCAGTTCGGTTCGCACCAGAACATGCAAACAGGCAAAAAGTTCTAGCAAGCATGCAAACCCTATGGTCTATAAGTCTATGGGACACGAACATAGAAAATCAAAAGTGCTAATTTTAAAGGCTCATATGGATTGCCATAAAAAGTGTACAGGGACCCGGGTGCTGCCCTAGATTACAGTTTTTTTTAGGAGCAGTGATTTTAATAATGCTTAAAGAAAAACAATAAAAATGATATATTCCTTTAAATATCGTGCCTGGGGGGGTTCCCTTAGTCTGCCTGTAAAGTGGTGTGATTTGTAGAACAGTGCCACAGCAAAATTACATTTCTAAAGGAAAAAAATGTCATGCAAACTTGCTCGTGGCTGTAATGTATTCCTGGCTCCCAGAAATATAGATGAAAAATTAAGGTAAAAAACGGCATAGGGTTCGCCCCCCAGTCCATACCAGATCATTCGGATCTGGTATGGATTTTAAGGGGAACTCCACGCCAAGCATGCAGCCTGGAGGTCAGGATTGGGGGGGGGGGCAAGCAAATGCCCCCCTCCCCCTCCTTAACCATACCAGGCCACATGCCCTTAACATGGGGAGGATGCTTTGGGGTGCATGGGGACAAGAGCCTCATCCCGACAACCCTGGCCATTGGTTGGCAGGGCCTGCGGGTGGGGGGCTTATCAAAATCTGCCCCCCTATGTAAATGAGTATCGGATACATTGCTGTCTTTTCGCTTTGACAGCTCTTATATAGGCAATGGCGGGACCAACCGCTAACTTAACCGAATGACCCCGCCCCCTCTGACATCACATGATGTCACATGACGTCAGAAGGGGTAAGGTCACTCGGTTACGTCACCGGGTGGCCCTGCACTTGCCTATATAACAGCTGTCAAAGTCAAGAGACAGCAGTCGCCGGGAGGCCTCCCATTGGGGCTGAGCTTTTTTATTTTTTTCTATTTTTCAGGTATGTCGGGCAACATGATTGAAGATAGATGGACATTGCAGGACACTTTTTTTTTCTTTTTTAATAAAAGAAATTGTCAAAAACTGCCTGTTGGGGTTTTTACTTTTTGACACATTTTTTGGTGACTGGGTAGGGGTACAATGTACCCGATACCCATTCACATAGAGGGGTGTCTGGGATCTGGGGGTCCCCTTGTTAAAGGGGGCTTCCAGATTCCAATAAGCCCCCCCGCCCACAGACCCCAAAAACAAATGGTCAGGGTTGTCAGAAAGAGGTTCTTGTCCCCATCAACATGGGGACAAGGTGCTTTGGGGGGCTCCCCAAAGCACCCTCCCCATGTTGAGGGCAAGCAGCCTGGTATGGTTCAGGAGGGGGGCGCTCGCACCCCCCCCCCTTTCCTGGCCTGCCAGTCTGCTTATTCGGATAAGGGTCTGGTATGGATTTCGGCCCACGTCAATTTTTTTTTACATTTTGGCGTGAAGTTCCCCTTAAAATCTATGCCAGACCCAAATGGCCTGGTATGAATTTTGGGGGAACCCACGCTGTTTTTAAAAAAAAAATTTGGCGTAGAGTTCCCCTTAAAATCTATACCAGACCCAAAGGGCCCAATTTGGACATTTTCACTTAGGGGTATACTCACTCAACTGTGTTGAGTTATTTTGAGGGGACAGCAAATTTATACTGTTATACAAGCTGTACACTCACTACTTTACATTGTAGCAAAGTGTCATTTATTCAGTGTTGTCACATAAAAAGATAAAATAAAATATTTACAAGAATGTGAGGGGTCTACTCACTTTTGTGAGATACTATATACTATACGGACTGCACTATATACTCTGAACTGCATTATATATACTATACGGACTCCACTATGTACTCTGAACTGCTATATATATACTATACGGACTGCACTTTATACTCTGAACTGCATTATATATACTATACGAACTGCACTGTATACTCAGAACTGCATTATATATACACAGTGCTTGCAAAAGTATTCACCCCCTTGGCATTTTTCAAGTTTTGTTGCCTCACAACCTGGAATTAACATGGATTGTTTGAAAATTTGCATCATTTAATTTACAGAACATAAAAGAAAAAAAAAAAAACAAACCCTAAGGTCAACGCTGCGCTATATAAAAATTAACAATTAAAAATCAATGATAAGAGTGTTATAAGTGTAAAGCAGCCAGCACCCAAAGTTCAATACCAAAAAACTTCCTATAGAATAAACAACACAGCGAGTGCAGCGCTAATATTGATATTAAATATGATGCTGTGTCTCTATTCACTTCTAAGGAAAAGCAAAAGAGAGAGGCGCCTCTGGGTGTAGACTAAAAACAAGGTTTATTCATAAAAAAATAATGATGATCAAACTCACATGTTGAAGGTCATCAATAGGCATAAAATGGTAACCAATACTGAAGAGGACATCATCCATCAAAGGTTCAAGTCAGTCAAAGACAACTCCTGGCGGGGGGCTCTGCCTGTGTGTGAGGAGAGGTACCGTACGCCCTGCAACGCGTCGCTCGACTCATGACGTCATCACTCCTCGCCGGATGTTTACGTTCTTCCATGCTCTCCACCTAGTATTGTGACTTGTCACCGCTGCGGCCGGCCTCACATCTCAGCGGTACCTCTCCTCACACACAGGCAGAGCCCCCCGCCAGGAGTTGTCTTTGACTGACTTGAACCTTTGATGGATGATGTCCTCTTCAGTATTGATTACCATTTTATGCCTATTGATGACCTTCAACATGTGAGTTTGATCATCATTATTTTTTTATGAATAAACCTTGTTTTTAGTCTACACCCAGAGGCGCCTCTCTCTTTTGCTTTTCCTTAGGATTGGAATGTGGTTTCACTTCTTGATGAAGGCAGCCCTGCTTGTGGACCTATTATTATTTGGATCCTTGAACTCCTTATTTTCACATGACTGTGAGATCGTGCCCTATATGTGTTAATGTGATACACAATTTTTCCTCTTTGGACATATACATGTGGACATTATTTACCCATTGAATGTAATATGAGACTGGGAAAATTTCAGTCTGTTCCCCATCCCTTTGTTTTTATTATTGTTGTTATTATTGTTATCGCCAGTTCTCTGCGCCTCTACTTGCATACTCTATTCACTTCTCCCTATTGCATTCGTCTCACCACCATCGCGGAAGGCTAGCGTGATGACGTCACCGTCAGAGGCACCAGGTGGCCTTCCGTGACGGTGGTGAGACGAACAAAATAGGGAGAAGTGAATAGAGACACCGCAGCTTTTATGTGACACAACAGCTTATGATGACACATCGTTCCTGTAAGTGCAAACTCTTTCTTTAATAAATGATATTGAACTGACATATTGCACTATGGAGGTTTCTATCTTTTATCTTTGAGCAACATGAGAAAGATCGGCTAGTCAGGATGATCTTAAGTTTTGGGGAGACTTTTAAATTCCCTGTGCTGGGCTAGACTGCTAGCAGCAGTCACGGCTTTTTGGTAAGCAGGCTACCTCACTTTTGGGTGTTGACCTAAACACACATTGGTTTTGCATTGGGAAGATTGGTGTCACAGCTTCTGTTTCCTGCAATTCACCTTTTTTCCTGTTGAGGCACATTGCTTATGGATTTTCTCATTGATCACTATGGGACATTGCTTTAGTTTTCCTCTTTTCCTTTTTTTTTTTTAAATATTTTTTCTTTTTTTCTTTTTTATGTAGTTATTTTTTGATTTCATTTACCATTGTATGTATCACTGTTTGATTATTTCCCAATTTTTATTATCATAACGATATCATATTTAATATCAATTTTAGCGCTGCACTCACTGTGTTGTTTAATTTACAGAACATACCCACAACGTTGAAGATGTTTTTTTTTATTGTGAAGCAAACAACAAATAGGACAAAATAACAGAAAAAGTCAATGTGCATAACTATTCACCCCCTAAAGTCAATACTTTGTAGAGCCACCTTTTACGGCTATCACAGCTCCAAGTCACTTTAGATAAGTCTCTATGAGCTTACCCCATCTTACCACTGGGATTTTTGCCCATTCCTCCTTGCAAAACTGCTCCAGCTCCTTCAAGTTGGATGGTTTGCACTTGTGAACAGCAATCTTTAAGTCCGACCACAGATTTTCTATTGGATTGAGGTCTGGGCTTTGACTAGGCCATTCCAACACGTTTACATGTTTCCCCTTAAAACACTCAAGTGTTGCTTTAGCAGTGTGTTTGTGGTCATTGTCCTGCTGGAAGGTGGAACTGTGTCATGGAGCTTGGATTTGAATATCCTGATAGCCACTGTAACAAAGTCCCGCCTCCTAGACTGCCTCCTATGATACATGTCACACTGATTAAAGTTCCTGGCATTGGATCAGTGTTACGTCTATCACAGCTAGTCTAGGAGGTGGGACTTTGTTACAGCGACAATTGGAGGAGGAGGGAGGGGGTGACACCCCTACCTGACACCTCCCCCCTACCCAATGTGTTGCACTTGGGGCGGACCACCCCCCGTTGGCACAGACGCCCTACCCTGTGATTCCTCTGCTCCTCCTCCCTCCCTCTCACTTACTGGCTCTCCATCCGCCCCCCCTCTGCAGGTCCCCCACACCCACAGCAGGGCCGATGCTAGGCGTCACATGCACCCACCCAGGATCGGCTTTGTTGCGGGGGCACAGTATAATGTTGGGGGGGCCATTGCTGAAACAAGTCTGTATATTGGTTCTAATTGTACAGAATAGGATACCCTTTGCTTACTGTATCCTCCAACCTAACCTGGATACCTGTTCTGAGTTTGCGTTTGACCTGTTGGTTTTTCTGCATTTCTCTGAATGCACCAAGTCTTACAGAGAAATTTTCGCATTGCAGGCAAAGAAGGTTAAACAACAGCTCTTGCTGCATTTTACGTTCAAATTGATTTAGTTTAATACAAAATGCAATGATAATAAACAAAGTCTCTTCACATGAGCCCCTAGAGACAATGTCACCAAAAATAAAAAAATCTTGTTGTAGGGGATGTATAAGATTTGACTTACTGCAAACTTCCGAGAAAAGCAGCAAGTCACAGTGAATTTGGATTTTGGGGGCATTGTATGCTATTTGTTTATGCCGTATTAAAGGAAGCAACAATTTTAAATTTTTTACAGTTTTATAAAACTGTAGTCATTTCAGACTTCAATAGAAAGTTAATTTTTACTTAGGGTACAAAGTGCCTTGTAATCATTTACGTTATGTCTATTTTTGAGCAAAGATGGATTTATCTTTTATCCTCCCTTCTAACATGCTAAAACTAAAGCCTATCTCCCCAACCCCTGATCTTAACACTAGTTTAACCTAAACCACTGACATAATCTAAAACATTCAAATAACCCCTTACGAAGTATACATATCCTATCCTGTGCCTGTAGTAGTGCTGCTGTAAAGATAGTGGTGAAATCATAGTAAGACAAGATGTCAGAAAACAAGACCACTGCCCTAGTAAAGCAAGCAACCTGTTTTTCCACACTATAAGCTCCCTGGTTTGTGATGAAAATAGTATGCTGAACACATTTATTGTAGCTACAGTATCTACATACAATATAAATGAGTTAGCTCAAATCCTAAAATAAATCCCACAAGTCATACAATGCAGTAGCAAATATGCCATTGAATATATAAATATCACAAAAGCCGGAAATAATGTAAATTTTCTTTTCAGAAAAGTAATCAACTTGAGTGCTTAGAAGCATAGACGTAAAGCCTTTCAATTGGCATCATCAATACATTGCTCGACCTTGTTTAGTATAAACACTGAAACTCTTTATTGGAAAGAGAATGCCACTGCTTTATTTATAAACCGTTTCCTACATTTAGTGAAAAGTCAAGGCCATCAATATCAAGGTTCAAGAGAACAAACCATTCCAGTCACAGCTGTGAAGACTGAATCCACATAATGTAGGAAACATCATCCCTGTCCTAAACATAAGTTCAGGACACGCACCGTCTGAACACCAACTACTGTGGATTATACAAGATAACTTGTAGCTGGCATGGTAACAATCTGCCACCCACACGTCAGTCATGAACTGATGTATGGCCCCACGGATGCCAGCGTCCTTTCAATACTAGAACAAAGGCCCAGATTAAATATATCTAGGCCAATGTCATTCAGATGTATTCCATCAGACCTCAAGAAGTCTCCATTACTGCTTTCCAACTCTTTTATACAAACACTTTGACCTCCCAAATTACGAACAATATTTAAACCCTTGCATCAACCTTTCTTCTACTGCATTTGAGAAGAGGGCCAGGGATACCATAAACCCAAATCTTACGTGGAACAATTTCAGACCATACTATGACAAATTTATTAAACAATGAGTAAGATAGTGCCAGGTCTGCCTTCATGGTATTTACTATGGGATCAGAAACAAATCTACGTAACTGGACATATTCATGGAAATTTTGGGACTAGCACATACACCTGGTACCTTGCCAGATTCTGGCTACCTTATGAGGAATGCTTAGGTTTCTTTTATAATTCCTGCTTCCAGCATGATGTCACACATAATGGATGAAAGAATCACTGATGACCCACGTAAGAAGATGTTTGTGTATCTCAATCTGAGAAAGAAGGTGAGGTTGTAAATATAGCAAATAACAGGACAATTCCCATATACCTAGCCTACGAAGCTCATTCTAAGAGAAATCATTACATGCAGCAGCGACATGCCAATACGAAAGGAATGTGTACAGAAATCAGAACTGGGTAAGTATAACCTAAAAGCTCTCAGAAATTGAAAACAGCTCAAACTTTGGCATTGGCATGAACTAGGAAAACTGGGGAAGAGAGTCATAAAATTGAATATTGTCTAGTCAACGAAACTGGACAAAGAGGGCCCCCCACACTTGTATAAGACAATTTGCTTTCTTTTACCAGCTTGATCAGTTTTGGAGGTACTAATTAATATTTAGACATTAGTATTGGATAAATAGACATTGTTTAATCAGACACCACAAACAGATGTATGACTCCTTGATACCAGTTCTCCTACATTGAACACTCTGAAAAAAGGCCCAGCTAAATGCCACCTGAAAAAGAAGAGATAAGTTGATAGACCCTTATCCTGCAAAAACATTAAGTTCCTGAAATCGGAGAAATGTCTAGCTTGATGGTTGTCACTGTTATTGTCACCGAAAAGAAAGGGAACTCATTCATACCAAACCTGTTGGTAAAAATTCCACAATGCTGTTGTCAACAAGGCATGGGAGGCGTCGAGTAGTCGTCAAAAACACTATTCCAAAAGAAATCTAGGCATGGAAGTCGTTGCCTCCATGCCTGTGGGGCCAGCAGTCGAAAAAGGTCCAACTGCGAATGAAAAAGGGCATCAGCTATAACATTAGTCTTACCCAGAACATGTTTAGCCATAAACCATGCATTTAGCTGTAGACATTTTAATACTAAAAATCATAGCAGGACCATAATTGGTGGTAAACTGGAAGAAAAATGAATAATGACATGCGCAACACTAAGGTTATCTGTCCAAAAAATAGCCATCTATAGTTCTACAGCCACAGTGATGGGAAATAGCTCCAACAGTGTCAAGTTACACTGCTTGGGCCCATGAGGCCAGACAAGATTCTGGGGATCCTTCACCACTGAAGTAGGCCTCATTTCCACAAGATCCCACAGCATGAGTATAAAACTCAGGCACAGAGTTGGTTCTGCTTCTAGCTGCCAACATGTTTGGCAATTGTAGTTCTCCGAAATAATAACCAAATTGAAAACTCATCTTGCATAGCTTTAGTTATTGTTACATGATTGTGAGGTGATTTAACTCCTTTTGTGGACCAGGCTAGCTGTCTGCAAAATGTTCTGGCCATAGGGATAATTTTACAGACAAAGACCAAATGGGCCATCGGGGCACCATTCGGAATAAATGTGAGCATATGCTGAGAAGGTGACAGCAGAACAAAGATACAGTATCTCACAAAAGTGAGTACACCCCTCACATTTTTGTAAATATTTTATTATTTATTTTCATGTGACAACACTGAAGAAATTACACTTTGCTACAATGTAAAGTAGTGAGTTTACAGCTTGTATAAAGGTGTAAATGTGCTGTCCCCTCAAAATAACACACCATTAATGTCTAAACTGCTGGCAACAAAAGTGAAAATGTCCAAGTTGGGCCCAATTAGCCATTTTCGCTCCCCGGTGTCATGTGACTTATTAGTGTTACAAGGTCTCAGGTGTGAATGGGGAGCAGATGTGTTAAATTTGGTGTTATTACTCTCACTCTTTCATACTGGTCACTGGAAGTTCAACATGGCACCTCATGACAAAGAACTCTCTGAGGATCTGAAAAAAAGAATTGTTGCTCTACATAAAGATGGTCTAGGCTATAAGAAGATTGCCAATACCCTGAAACTGATCTGCAGCATGGTGGCCAAGACCATACAGCTGTTTAACAGGACAGGTTCCACTCAGAACAGGCCTCTCCATGGTCGACCAAAGAAGTTGAGTACACGTGTTCAGCGTCATATCCAGAGGTTGTCTTTGGGAAATAGACATGTGAGTGCTGCCAGCATTGCTGCAGAGGTTGAAGGTGTGGGGGGTCAGCCTGTTAGGGCTCAGACCATATGCTGCACCCTGCATCAAATAGGTCTGCATGGCTGTCGTCCCAGAAGGAAGTCTCTCCTAAAGATGATGCACAAGAAAGCCCAAAGTCTACAGTCAAGCATGTTGGTGGGAGTGTCAAGGTCTGGGACTGCATGAATGCTGCTAGCACTGGGGAGCTACAGTTCATTGAGGGAACCATAAATTCCAACATGTACTGTGACATAATAACAGAAAGAAAACTGCGCTAGAAAAAACAAAACTCAGTGTGTGCACACATATAGTTTAAAGTCCATCCGTAGCATATACACAGGTGTCAATTAACAGTCCGTGCAGAGTTCACAAAGGTATCTATCCACATCTTCAATCAAGGTGACAACACACTTATAACCACCGCAGAAACAAGTGTAGAAGATAGGACAGTCCTCCACCTATAAGTCAACTGCCTCTTACCAGCTCCCTTGATCTCTGGTAAGGAGATCAAAAAACGCTTTTTAGCTTATGACCCAGCTACAGTCTTGGGATGGAACATCAGATAAAGTCTCCGTGGTTTCCTTAAATGAGTCTCATCAGCATATCCATGGGCCAGTCATATGAGAAAAAGAAAAGCTTCCATAGTGTATAACGTCTAAAACTTTTGTTATTAAAAAAGTAATGCACTTACATCAATCCGGATTAATAAGGCATCAATCAGAAAACAAGCCGGCCGGCTCTCTAAAAACAAACGCCCGTAACTTCCGGGACTGCGTGTTGGTATGTTGGTGGCGTCAGCACGCCGCTCTCCCTACGCCGTTTCGTCAAACCTGACGTCGTCCAGGGGCACGGGCGGCGTGCTGATCACCACCAGTTATATCCTTATTCATCAGAAGAAGGACCGCCCAATCCTGAGGTCCGAGCTGTCCGTGATGCAAGTGCCGCCATATTGCAATGGGGCAGATGCCAGTGAATTGCCAGGGAGACGTTCCGGTATTTACTGGGTATTCTCCCTTAGCCTAAAGTGAAAATGTATATACTCTACTTGTATTTTATGGATAAAGAGGGGGCAAAACTCAAGATATGCACCTCTCTTTCACATAAATATTACTATCAGTGCCGATACTATGAGATCAGCAGAGCGAAGTGGTGGCATCTAGTGGTCAGATTCCAGATTACATGTTTAATTGCCTTGAATGTGACTACTAGATCTAAACATAGGAATCTGAAAGCATAAATATTAGCACATATAATAGAATATATATTATACTGCCCCACCACTGTAGAAAAAAGAAAGAAAAAAGAAAAACTACAAAAAATGAAATAAAAAATAATGATAAATAATTAAAAATGATTAAAATACGGGTGCACTTCAGCTCCATAGATCATCTGTTGTCTGGCCACAGAAAATATTGAGCACTCTTCTAGATACTAGAAAAGGCAGAATGGGCACAAAAACAACCGCAATGGCACAACCCCTACTTAATAGGGATTACTTGTCATGTCTAGGGTTAAGTTTGTGAAAAACCACATTGTAAAGTGTAACATACCAGAAAAAATGCAAAATAAAATAAAGAAATATTACAAAATGGGCCTCAATGTATACCTCCCACCCTCACGGTGCCACAGGGAACTCAGGACTGGTTCACATATAGTTTCCCTAACTGTTATCGATAAAAGAGTTGACATCTGTGTCTATATTGAGGCCATAGGGAGTGCAACATCGTACTCTATGGATCCACGCCATTTCCATCTTGGATAGTTCCCTGACTAAAGATCCGCCTCTCCAGTGTGCTTCATACTTATCTATTGCTAGAAAGATTGTGTTGGCCGGGTCCCGATTGTGGACCATATCGTAATGTTTGGAAACGGAATGGAATTTAAAGCCTGTTTTGATGTTGGTTATGTGTTCCCCGAGACGGACCTGCATGGTGCGTTTGGTTCTGCCTATGTATTGGAAACCGCATGGGCATTGGAGCAGGTACACTACCCCAGTGGAACTACATGTTATGAATGGTTCTATTTTGTGCTCCCTAGAGGTACTAGTAGAAGCAAATGATACTGTTTTCTTGTTTTTAATTAGATTGAGCTTACAAACTTGGCATCTACGGCATTGGTGGTAGCCAGAGAGACCTTGGAAGAAGGACAGTCTTTTACCAGGAGGGTCAACTACATTTGGGGCAATAATGTTCCTCAACGAGGGAGCCCCTCTAAATATTACCTGAGGTTTTTTAGGTAAAAAAGTATTGATCAGTCCATCGTTGCCCAACAGGTGCCAATGTTTACTAATAATTTTTTTGATTTGGTAATGCTGAATTGAATAAGAAGTGATGAAGGGGATGACAGGACTCTCTTTCTTTCTTTTGGGGGCCATATCTAAAAGTTCTGATCTGTCCCGTCTTTCTACTTGCTCTATGAGGATCTCCAGTGGCTCACCATCATACCCCTTCTCCAGGAACCTCTTTTTCAGAATGTTTGCTTGAACTCTAAAGTCTTCCACATTTGAGCAGTTACGCCTCATCCTGACAAACTGGCTCATAGGTACCGACTTAAGCCAGCTATCCTTATGGCAACTATCAAGGGGTATAAATGCATTTCGATCCGTCTTTTTGAAAAAAGTGATCATTTTGAAAGAGTCTAATTCCCTATAGATGGTCAAATGTAAAAAATTGATCTTTTCTTGGCTGGCTTCATGCACAAACCTTATCCCCCTTTCATTGTTGTTGATATGGGAGAAAAACTCATCCAGCTCGGGAATAGATCCTTCCCAAAGGAGGAGGACGTCATCTATATACCTGGCCCAAAAGACCAGGTGTGGACTACGGTCCTTATAGATGACGTCCTCCTCCCACTTGGCCATGAAAAGATTAGCCAAGCTAGGGGCGTACTTAGCGCCCATAGCTACCCCTCTTTGCTGACGATAGTACTCCTGATTGTGCCAAAAATAATTATGGTTCGCCGCAAAGTCCAATAGCTCCATGATATAGTCCTGCTGTTTAATTGGAATTTTGGAGAGTGCATTAAGGAAATGCTTAACAGCTGCAAATCCCAACTGATGTGGAATTATGGTGTATAATGAAGTTACATCCGCTGTAACCAACCATGTTCGACTATTGGGTTTCAGCTGAGACAGTAAGTGTATCACGTGCTTAGTGTCCTTTATGTAAGAAGGCATTTGCTGTACTAGGGGTTGCAAAAAAAAGTCTATGTACTTGCCCACCCGGGACGTGACCGAATCGATGCCACTGACTATGGGTCGTCCCGGGGGGCAAGTCAGACTCTTATGGATTTTGGGCAAACAATAAAGTATCGGGACCCGTGGAGCCTTGGGGACCAAGAAGGTTCTCTCTTTATCATTGAGTATCCCTTCCTGGTACCCCTTGGTTACTAATTTTTCTAAGTCACTCTTATATTTAATCACTGGGTTGCCCGGTAAGAGGATATACGTGTCTTGATCGCCTACAATGTTAGACATTTCCTGTAAATAGTCTCTCCTATCAAGAATTACTATCCCCCCACCTTTATCTGCAGGCCGGATAACAATTCCCCTATTATTACACAGGGAATCCAATCCTTCCTTCAGTGTATTATTGATCTTATGATTAACCACTTTAAGGGAATCCAGATCTCGAAGGACCACATCCCTAAATACCCTTAGAGAAGGTGCCAAAGAGCCAGGAGGATTAAAAGTGGAAGCATTGGCTAACCCAGTATGTTGATACTCCTGCTGGACCGATGGTCTTGACCCATCAGGGATGTTGGCGAAATGTCTTTTGATGTTGATCCTTCTGACGTATTTGTGAACGTCCATGTATGTTTGGAATTTATTTAATTTTTTTGGAGGTGCAAATTTTAAACCCTTATTTAGTAACGCCAGTTCCGATTGAGTCAGAACCTGAGTGCTAAGATTGAAGATGCCATCCCCCGTTATACTTTTTTCTTTTTTGGATCTTGCTTTCCTCCCCCCTCTGGTTCCTCTTTGTTTTCTACGGGCCTTTTTAATCCCTGATTGGATCTGGGAAAACCCCAAGGGTGTGATTCCTGATTCCTATCATAGGTACTAGCAGGGTGGTCCCTTACTGACCTGTAGTATCCTTGTTCGTAATTGGGATAGTCGCCTCTATCATATTGCGTGGGACCTACTCTATCCCTTAGAGGATAAAAGCGGTTATGAGTGTCAACCCCATAATCCACTTCATCCTCATCCCCCTCATTCTCAAAATGCTGGGGATTCTCAGCATGATGGTACTGCCTAGATGGTGTATCATATCCATACTCATTGTATCTTGGTTGATTGCGATCATTATCAGAATATGGAATTGTCCTATAACTCTGATATTGATTTTGATTGTGTTGTTGTACCTGTCTGCGTTCCCGATTTGCATTAGGATTATGTTGTTGGTAACCAACACCCTTACGTGTATGCTGGCTTCCCCTATTGGGGACTGGTGCTCTCTGGGGTGATTGATAGGATACTCGTCTATCTTTTTTAGTCTGTTTGGGTTTGAATTTTTTGGGGGTTCTCTGAGAGACAATCCTAGACGGAAGATGTTGGCTCTGAACGGGGAGTTGTGTTGGAACATCACTTCCCTGCACAGTAACCTCCATAGTGGATTCTTGACCTCCACTTGCTTCCATAGCTAGTTTCCTCTGCCAGGCAAACACACTGTTAGCTTGATAATCCCCATAATCCCTATTGTATTTCTTTCTTTTTTTGAATTTCTGTTCTTTTTCTTCCTTATCCAATGTTTTTAATAAATTACTGGTTCTTTCTTTATATTCCTCCCCTTCTTTGTGGGGCAAAAGACTATCCTTGAGAATTTTAATCTCCCCGTCCAGTCTAGTCAATTTGCTCTTTTTTCTGTCCACCAGAAACCTTAGGAAATTGACTCCTGCCTCATTGAAGTAACGGAACCATTCCTCCAGTTCCGATTCACCTTTCTGAGGACATACTTCCCATCTAAGGCTTCTTGGGACCATACCGATCTTAATGTAAGTCTCCAAGAAAGCCACATCCCATTGAGTATGTATTTCCGAGATTGTTAAATTTTTTAATCGTACAAAAAGACCGCCAAGGTCATTTTCTCTTTCATTGTATACTTCAAATACACCTTCTGTGCTAACCACCTTAGCCGCCCTGTATTCAAAGATATCCATTGTGGGTGCTATCAGAAGGTATTACAAAATCCTTAAGTAATATCTAATGTAATAGTTGATATAGTCAGGTGGGTACAAAAAACCAACAGATGCGTGCAAAAATTAATCCGTCAGATCTGTAATATACAAATAAGTATATCTGACTGCTGCTGTATAAGTTGTATCTCCAGTTCAAATAGCAAAATGTATAGAAAATACAGCGCTGTCAGTAAAAATTATATGACATGCAAAATATAATCTGCTGTCTGTACACGTAATTAAGCTGCAGTTAAAAAATATGGGATACCCACATTAAACAAGATAATAACAGAAAGAAAACTGCGCTAGAAAAAACAAAACTCAGTGTGTGCACACATATAGTTTAAAGTCCATCCGTAGCATATACACAGGTGTCAATTAACAGTCCGTGCAGAGTTCACAAAGGTATCTATCCACATCTTCAATCAAGGTGACAACACACTTATAACCACCGCAGAAACAAGTGTAGAAGATAGGACAGTCCTCCACCTATAAGTCAACTGCCTCTTACCAGCTCCCTTGATCTCTGGTAAGGAGATCAAAAAACGCTTTTTAGCTTATGACCCAGCTACAGTCTTGGGATGGAACATCAGATAAAGTCTCCGTGGTTTCCTTAAATGAGTCTCATCAGCATATCCATGGGCCAGTCATATGAGAAAAAGAAAAGCTTCCATAGTGTATAACGTCTAAAACTTTTGTTATTAAAAAAGTAATGCGCTTACATCAATCCGGATTAATAAGGCATCAATCAGAAAACAAGCCGGCCGGCTCTCTAAAAACAAACGCCCGTAACTTCCGGGACTGCGTGTTGGTATGTTGGTGGCGTCAGCACGCCGCTCTCCCTACGCCGTTTCGTCAAACCTGACGTCGTCCAGGGGCACGGGCGGCGTGCTGATCACCACCAGTTATATCCTTATTCATCAGAAGAAGGACCGCCCAATCCTGAGGTCCGAGCTGTCCGTGATGCAAGTGCCGCCATATTGCAATGGGGCAGATGCCAGTGAATTGCCAGGGAGACGTTCCGGTATTTACTGGGTATTCTCCCTTAGCCTAAAGTGAAAATGTATATACTCTACTTGTATTTTATGGATAAAGAGGGGGCAAAACTCAAGATATGCACCTCTCTTTCACATAAATATTACTATCAGTGCCGATACTATGAGATCAGCAGAGCGAAGTGGTGGCATCTAGTGGTCAGATTCCAGATTACATGTTTAATTGCCTTGAATGTGACTACTAGATCTAAACATAGGAATCTGAAAGCATAAATATTAGCACATATAATAGAATACTGTACTGTACTGTACTGTACTGTGACATGCTGAAGCAGAGCATGAGCCTCCCCCTTTGGAGACTGGGCCCCAGGGCAGTATTTCAACATGATAACAACCCCAAACACAGCTCCAAGATGACCACTGCCTTGCTAAAGAAGCTGAGGCTAAAGGTGATGGAGTGGCCAAGCATGTCTTCAGACTTAAACCCTATTGAGCATCTGTGGGGCATCCTCAAACAGGAGGTGGATGAGCGCAAGGTCTCTAACATCCACCAGCTCTGTGATGTCGTCATGGAGGAGTGGAAGAGGACTCCAGTGGCAACCTGTGAAGCTCTGGTGAACTCCATGCCCAAGAGGGTTAAGGCAGTGCTGGAAAATAATGGTGGCCCCAAAAAATATTGACACTTTGGGCCCAATTTGGACATTTTCACTTAGGGGTTTACTCACTTTTGTTGTCAGTGGTTTAGACATTAATGGCTGTGTGTTGAGTTATTTTATGGGGACTGCAAATTTACACCTGATAAGTTGCGTTCCTTTCTGTACTATGGAACTGTTCCAATAGGAATGACTCAAGTCGCTCCGACTTAGAAAAAGGTTCCTGTACTACTTTTGGGGCGACTTCAGTTCGGCTTGCATTGACTTCTATACATTCTATACAGAAGTTAATTTGCAAGCCGCCGCTGAAGTCATGTGCAAGTCGCCTAAGGCAGTCGCGCTGCAAGTCGTGCTGCCCCTGTGTGAACCGGCTCATATACAAGCTGTACACTGACTACTTTACATGGTAGCAAAATGTCATTTGTCATTTCTTCAGTGTTGTCACATGAAAAAATATAATAAAATATTTACAAAAATGTGAGGGGTGTACTCACTTCTGTGAGATACTGTATGCATGTGCTGAGGAATAGACCTGGCATAATTACCAATGCTGTACATGGCAGTGCTCATCTGCACAGAAATGCGTGCATACGTGTGTGTGCTAGCGTGGGTGTGCGCATTGGCGCATATTAGCTCACATCTGCCGCTGATTTTGGTGCCAAATGCCCTATACAAGGTTAGTGGCTGCAGTCAGAGATTGCTGGATGAACTTGAGCTATCAGTGCTCCTTGTTCCTGTGTATCCTGTATTCTTTCGACTACCCATTACTGACCCAGCTTGCCTCTGGACCTTCCTGCTGTCTGATTCCTGGTTTTGACCCCGGCTTGTTTTAAGGACTCTATTTCTCGTGTCCAACCATGTATGACTCTGGCTTGCTTCTCTGACTACTCGCCTGCCTTCTCCTCTGGATTCCTGTTTATGACCTGGGCTCTGTCTTTGACCACCCATCTGCCTACTTCTTGGCTTATCTTTCTCATGTATGGCCTCAGCTACCATCCCGACTACGCTTTTTCAGTCTGATTCTGCAAGCTGCTTGACCTTGTTTCTTCCTCAAGTGTCACCTTATTGTGATCGCTTCCTTGATCCTTTCAGGGACAACAGTGTTTCTTCCGTGAGTCCTGACAGTCCAGCTGACAGCTGCCCCGTGGTCTTTACTGCAAGCAACTTCCAGCCCATCAACCTGAACGGCACTTAAGCTTGGCGCACAACCGCAAGGGAAGCACTCGAGTCAGATCAGCCTCAGACCAGGTACATGACTATGGCTTGTGCACTGGTGCGCAGTCATGTTGGAACAGGTAGGGGCCATCCCAAAACTGTTCCCACAAAGTTGGGAGAACGAAATTGTCCAAAATGTCTTGGTATTCAGACGCCTTAAGAGTTCCCTTCACTGCAACTAAGGGGTCAAGCCCAACCCCTGAAAAACAACCCCACACCTTAATCCCTCCTCCACCAAATGATTTGGACCCTTGTACAAAACAAGGTCCATAAAGACATGGATGAGTGAGTTTGGGGTGGAGGAACTTGACTGGCCTGCACAGAGTGCTGACCCTAACCTGATAGAACACCTTTGGGATGAATTAGAGTGGAGACTGCAAGCCAGGCCTTCCCGTCCAACATCAGTGCCTGACCTCACAAATGCGCTTCTGCAAGAATGGTCAAACATTCCCAAGACACACTCCTAAACCTTGTGGACAGCCTTTACAGAAGAGTTGAAGCTGTTATAGCTGCAAAGGGTGGGTAAACGCAATATTAAACCCTACAGACTAAGACTGGGATGCCATTAAAGTTCATGTGCGTGTAAAGGCAGGTGTCCCAATACTTTTGACAATATAATGTTTGTACAATCTCCTGGGTCAAAGGCCTTCTCAAGGTCTAACAAAGCCATGGCACTGCTGCTCGGGCTATTAGTAGGCAGTACAGTGTGGATGTAAACTCTCCTTATATTTATATCAGTGGCCTTCTGGGGCATAATACCCATTTGGTCAAATAATATTAATTAATAAAGGACTTTAGTAAGTCTAATGGCGAATATTTTTGCAAGGATTTTAAGATCCATGTTAAGGAGAGCAATGGGTGTAGGAAGCACACTGCAAGGGGTCCTTGTCAGGTTTCACGAGTAGCACCACAGAGGGCCATATAGAAGGAAGCAGGGAGTTGTTGAGAATGCAAACACTCTGAATACAGATGCAATAGGTGGGGAGCCAGTTCTTTACAAACATGTAGTGTTTGTACCATTCTACTAGCAGCCCCTCAGGTCCAGGCAGCTTATATTTCGGGAACGAGTCAATCGCGGGTAATATCTAGGAAAGATTTGTTTTGTCTGCTGCTAAGGGGACTGAGAATTCTGAACATACCGACTGAAAAAGAGACAATAGTCCCTGACCAAGAGCACTATCTTGGGGACCTACAAAGAGAAAGTCATCAAGGTAATGCAATGTAGATACTGAACTCTCTTGAACTACTCATTCAGGGAATGTGCTGAACATCTCAAAATAGTAGCAAGATATAGAGCAGCCCATGGGGAGGTACATAACCTAGTAATGTCCTGTAAGATTTCGAAAACTAAGAGGTGAAAGCATTTTGGGTGGACCGGTAAGAGACGAAAGGGGGATTCAATATCGGCCTTAACAAAGAAGCAGCCTGCACTCCCTGCCCTAATCAGTTGCAAGGATTTGTCAAATGATGCATATTGAACTCTAGATTCCTCTTTGTCAATAAAGATATGAACAGATGAGCCACTGGGATGGGAAATATGGTTGATCAAATGGTATTTTCCAGGATCCTTTTTAGAATTCATACCCAGTGGAGAAAGTCTAATATTGTGGTATTGAAGGTGGAAGAATGGTCCCTTCTATAATTGGCCTTCACAGAAAGGAGCACATGGAAGGGCAATGCTTGTAAGACAAAACTAAAGAAAATTCCTGGCTCAACTCACCAACCAGTCTGCTTACCAACCAAATTAACCTTTCTATTAGTATGCGTTAAAAACAGGGGTTTAGGTAGCACACATTTGCAAACACATGCGTAAGCTGCAGGGCCCCTTCACAGCACCCTGTATTACCTGCCTCTATCTAACATGCGTATCTATCCATTAGAATTCATGTTCTTCCACTGTTGAAGACTCATAAATTTACAAGGGTTAGGACTGCAGGTAATACAGGGTGCTGTGAAGGGGCCCTGCAGCTTACGCATGCGTTTGCAATTGTGTAATAACTAAACCCCTGTTTTTAACACATACTGTTAGACAGGTTAATTTTGTTGGTAAAGCAGGCTGGTTGGTGAGTTGAGCTGGGAATTTTCTTTGGTTTTGTCTTGCATGCATTGCCCTTCCATGTGCTCCTTGCTGTGAAAGCCAGTTATAGATGGGGCAGTGGCAATTTGTTTGTTACTGATAAACATTGGTGAGGGTACACACTGGACACCTTTGCTGCCCTTGTGCTATGTGCTGGGTGTCCAGTGTGCCCTGTGCCTTTAAGGAGGACTGAGCTACCTCCTGGCCCACCTGCCCTCTATCTATCCATTAGAATGCATGTACTCCCACTGTTGGAGACTCTCATACATTTACAAGGGTTAGGACTGCAGGTAATACAGGGTACCACGAAAGGGCCCAGCAGCTTACGCATGCATTTGCAAATGTGAGCTAACTAAACCCCTGTTTTTAATGCATACTGTTAGACAGGTTAATTCAGATGGTGAGCAGACTGGTTGGTGAGTTGAACTGGGAATTTTCCTTGGTTTTGTCTGGAAGAATGGTCCCGCTATACAGCCTAATTCTAGTTTATTTGATGTTTGTCAGTGACTATTGTCCCAGCACACTAGCTTCTCTTTTAAGAGGATTCCATCCTTAACACATTCACCAGGGTCCTCTGATTTAGGTAGTTCACACTTTGAAGCCGATTTTGGCCATGGATTGAAGATGGGGTAGGCCTATGAGGACACATGAATAATAACCACAAACTACAATCTTGACAATGAAATCTTAATTCTTTTTGTGCCAGCATTTTTGTCTGAATTGTATGTAGTAAACACACCAGCACTTACCTCCGTATACTTTGTAAGCACCCCAAATTAAACCAAGGTAGTAATACAAGAAAGTATTATTTTCTGGAAAACACTCACGTAGAATGCTAGCCTAGCCTTGCAGTCAGTTGTCAAATGTTCTTGGAAGCTGCTTAATTTTTTCACTTTGGGATTGCACACTAATCCGCCTAGATTTGTCAATAGCTTTTTATCAGGCTGCATCAATGACAGCAAATTTATATATTCGTGTTTCCATATTTTATCCTTAACCTATGGTGGGACATGATAACCTAAAGGTGAAATTGACCATACTTGCCTATTTGAGATAGCGCTTGGCACAGAGCTGCTCCCAGAAGGCATTACACCCATTTGTATCAGAATGGCCCTAATAGCATCCAATAATCTATCATTCTATACCACAAGTGATGATGCATCTGCACTTCTATCCCACACATGTCTTCAATCATGATGTTGATCATAGATCACAGTTCCAGGTGGGGCTGAGCAGGTCCCTCACGAGCTGAGCAGATGCTGACAGATGTCATTCTTGAAGTATTCAGGGATGCAGGTTCTGGGGCTGCAGATGCACTGACATCCCTTGTAGGTCGGCACCAGGATAAAGGACTAGTCGCTTGTGGATGCAGGAAGGCCAGCATACATTATGTTGCTTAAAACCATAAGATCTAGAGGTATAGGGACATTTAGACTTGGGATAGATTGAACAGAAAAAGTTAAAACTTTAGCTTGTGATAGTGTCAAAGCAGCTGACATATCAGCTGCTAAAATATTGTTTATAAGGAGAGGATTAGAAAGAAGTGCCAGGCTCTTCATGTTTCTGCACCTATAAGAGGTAAGAGCAGGGCTTGGATTAGAGTTGCTACCTCATCCCTTTAAACCCACATATGAATTACACAGGTTCTGAGCCTAATAAAATGCAGATAAGGTGCCAAGTGAGTTTAATTACCACCTTAATCAGCCACATTACCTATGTAATTAATATGTGTTCAGGTTTAAAGGGATGAGGTGGCAACCCTAGCTTGGACTGAGCCAGAAAGGTGGCTAAGCATGGAAGGGGGCATGAATGGGGGAATGTGGCCTTTGAGGAGGAGGAACAGGAGTAGAGCTGGGGGGATCACTGGGGAGCAGAGGGATAAACATCACCGCTCTCAAGCAGCTGTCTGAAATGATTTACCAGCTGCTTGTTGTCCATTCTGACAAGCAGTTAATCTTACCATGCTGGAGCCAGGAAGAAGGAGGACCCACCCACAGCTCCATTTTATTTCATCTGCTTGGTCCGCCCCCTCATAGCACCTAAAACGGAAAATTGTATACTCACCTTTCCGTAATTTTCCTTTCCTGTCGCATCTTCATGGCAGCATACACGTTGGGTTGTGACTCCGCCTCCACAACCTGATAGGACCACATAGCTATAAATTAGAGAGTAGACACCTGCCCCAGTATTCTCTGTAAATATATACACATGTCACCTCAGAGGGTGGGTGATTGTATGCTGCCATGAAGATGCGACAGGAAAGGAAAATTACGGAAAGGTGAGTATACAATTTTCCGTTTTCCTGTCGCATCATGGCAGCATACACGTTGGGGAGTAACTCGCCAAACTGGGTGGGAATGCAAAATTTAATTTATTGACAAGAAACTGAAGAGTTGGCCTGTATGACGGCCCTCCCAAATTCAACTGCTGCTAAGCGTGCAGCGTCTATTCTATAATGGGAAATGAAGGTGTTCCTCGAAGACCAAGTAGCTGCTCTACAAATGGTTTCCGCTGAAACTTTACAGTAAGCTGCCCATGAAGTAGCCATTGCCCTGGTGGAATGCGCTCTTAGATCTTCCGGAATCTGTAAGGTGCTTAAGGAGTAGGCCTTCTTGATAGCTTTCACGAGCCATGAGGCGATGGTACGGGCAGAAGCTGCCTGGCCCTTCCTGAACCCATGTGGGATGACTAAAAGGTTCTCACATTTTCTGAATGACTTGGTTACCGAGAGGTAATGCAGAATGTTGCCCTTAACATCCAGGGGATGAGGGACGCCCTGATCCGTGACTAAAGCCGGGAGGTCAATCTCCTGGTTAAAGTGGAACGAAGAGGAGACTTTTGGGATAAACTTGTCTGAAGGCTTCAGGGTTAGCCTGTCTGGGTAAATCATCAGATATGGTTCCTTAATCAGCAAAGCTTGCATTTCTGAGACCCTCTTCGCCGATGTGATGGCAATTAGGAATGATACCTTTAGAGTCAGGTACCAGAGGGAGGTATCCTCAAGTGGGAAGAATGGTTCTCCGGATAGAATCTCTAGGACAGTTGATAGATCCCATGTTGGAAATGAAGGCTTTCTGGGAGGCCTTAGCTTCAGGCAGGCTTTTTGAAATTGAACCACGAGAGGGTTAAGTGCCCACCTAACCCCTGTCAGAGCAGAGATGGCAGAGACTTGGACTTTCAGGGTGCTGGACCTAAGGCCTTTGTCTAGACCCGACTGGAGGAACTCAAGCACTTGTATTGCTGATGGGGAAGAAGGGTCCCAACCTTGTTCCTGAGCAAAGGAAGAGAACTTTCCCCAGATTCTCTCGTAGGTGCTATTCGTGGAGGATTTCCTGGCTTGAAGCAGGGTATCGACTACCTTCTGAGAACAGCCTTGATCTAGGAACCTAGACCTTTCAGTCTCCAGGCCGCTAGGTGCAATCTCTCTGGATTCGGATGTAGTAGCTGGCCCTGGGTTAGTAGATCCGTTGTCACCAGGAGTGGAAGTGGATCCGCTGTGCTCAGTTGCAGGAGGGTGGTGAACCAAGGCCTCCGTGGCCAAAAAGGAATCACAGCCAGGACTAGAGCTGTTGAGCCTCAGAAGGAACTTGGCTATCAGTGGGGTCGGTGGAAAAATGTAGCCTAGGCGAAAGTTCCAGGCGTGCTGGAGACAATCCGTTCCCTCCGCTGAGGGGAAGGGGTTCCTTGACAGAAACCTCTGACACTTCTTGTTCTCTGGTGTTGCTGCGAGGTCTATGTCCGGATGACCCCATGTCTGGCATATGAGGGCAAAGGCCTGCGGGCTTAGACACCACTCGTTGTTGGAAACGAATGTTCTGCTGAGAGAATCCGCCAGTAGGTTCTGAATCCCCGGAATATAGGTCGCCTTCAGGTCTCGCAGGTTCAGTTGAGCCCATCGCATCACCGGACCGACTTCCCGCATCATGGAGATGCTCTTGGTACCCCCCTGCCTGTTGATGTAGGCTACAGCCACTCGGTTGTCCATTTAAATGAGGACCTGTTTCCCTCTCAGGAGTGAGCTGAATGCCAAGAGGGCTTGGAAGGCTGCCTTCATCTCTAGGACGTTTGATACTACATCCTTGGTTTTGAAGTGCCAGCGGCCCTGAGCTGCATAATGTAGGTAGTGTGCCCCCCATCCCTCCAGACTGGCGTCCGAAGTTACCACCTCCTGGTGGAGGATGACTATCTGCTTGCATCTGCTGAGGTTGTCGGGGTGGGTCCACCACCGTAGAGATAGCCTGGCTTCCTCTGAGATGTGAATCAATTGGGACATGGACCATCCATCCCACTGGCGCAGGAAGGAGGCTTGCAGAGGTCTGGTATTCCATTGCGCCCATCTGACCATTGGAATGGTTGCTGATAGGGAACCCAGGAGGCTGAGGTATGCTCTGGCCGGTAGGCATGATGTTGGAACCGCATCCTTCACTTTCTGAATTATTAGAGACAACTTCTCCCTTGGCAGTTCCACCATGTTGGCTCGAGTGTCTAATTCTGCTCCCAGGAAGACCATCCTTTGAGTAGGTTGAATGTTGCTCTTCTGCCAGTTGATTATCCAACCCAGACTCGTTAGGGTGGAGACCAAAACCTCGCGATGTTGCACGAGTGATTCCTGGCTGTTTGAGAGGAGAAGAATGTCGTCCAGGTAATGGTGGACCCTTAGACCCTTCTCCCTCAAAGAGGCTATCACTGGAAGCAGAACCTTCGTAAACGTTCTGGGGGCCGTAGAGATCCCGAAAGGGAGGCTTCGAAATTGGAAGTGCCCCTGACCCACCGAGAATCGCAGGAACTTTTGGAATGCCACGTGGATTGGTATGTGCAGGTAGGCATCCTGGAGATCTATGGAGAGCATCCAGTCTCCTAAGTTTATGGCCTGGAGGATAGACTGCAGGCTTTCCATCCTGAAAGACTCCACTCTGATAAACTTGTTGAGGTTCTTCAGGTCTAGAACCGGCCGAAAGTCCCCTGACTTCTTTTTGACGAGGAATAGTGGAGAATAGAATCCCCTGCCTCGCTGTGCTGGCGGAACCTCTATTATCGCTCGTTTTTGAAGAAGTTCTAGGACATAGTTTAGAAGGGACAACCTTTTCTCCCCAGGTGGAGGAATACGGGTTGGGCAGAATTGATCCCTTGGGGGTCGATTCTTGAAGGACCATCTGTGGCCGAAACTGACAGTGGCCAGGGTCCAGGTATCGTGAATGGTCTCCGCCCAGACCAGCTTGAAACTGGAGAGTCTTGCTCCCACTACCGCTGGCCGGACGGGCGCACCTTCAAAAAGGCTTCTGGTCACTGGAAGCGGGAGTCTTAGGCTTCTGGAATTTCATGAAAGAGGTTTGAGGGTTCTTCCAGCTCCTTCGGTACTCCTTCCCTGGTCTGTACGCTTTCGCGTCCCTGTACCTTTCTGGGAGATTCCGCTTAAAGGGAGGAGGTCTCTGTTTAGGCCTCCTATCCGAGGGAATGAGCCCGGATTTCCCACCAGTTACTTTGGAGATAGCCGTGTCTAACTTTGTTCCGAAGAGGTGCTCACCGTCGAACGGAATACGGCACCAGTTAGACTTGGATGCCGGATCCGCCGTCCAGGGCTTCAGCCACAAAGCTCTTCTGGCCATCACTGAGGCCAACATAGATTTTGATGCAGACCTGATGGTGTCGACTGAAGCTTCAGCCACGAAATCACCAGCCACGCTTAACTCTTGTAATGCCTTCACTATCTTCTCTTGGTCTGCACCCTCTGATACCAGCTTCTCCGTGCTTGAAGACCAGCTGGAGATGGCCCTTCCTACTGCCGCGAGTGCTATTGCAGGCCTGCATGCGCCTCCAGCTGATAGGTAAGCCCGCTTAAGATCCGTGTCGATCTTCCTGTCGAGAACGTCTCTAAACGTTACCGCATATTCTAGCGGGAGGGTAACGTGCCTGGCGAGGCGCATCGAAGATGCGTCCACTACCGGAGGGGACACCAGAGGGTTCACTTTAGGCTCCTTGAGTGGGTATAGCTTCTGGAGTCTGTTATTCAGACTAGACTTTTTTTCCGGTCTCTGCCACTCCTCTTTGATTAAATCTTCCAGTTTGTCGATGAACGGAAAAGTTTCTGGCTCCTTCTTAAGCTGAGGAAAATATTTCCTTTGCTTTGGCTGGACTTCCTGGGGTTCTTCCCATCCTATTGCCTCCTTAACCGATTTAACAAACGGCTCTATCAGACCAAAGTCGAATCCGGCCGACACCTCCAAGCCCTCATTATCAGACAGGGAGTCTTGCTCCTTTGATGTGCTGGCCCAGGCTGGAGAGGTAGTGGTGGAGAAATCCACATCTGATACCGAGGCCTGAGGGGCTGAGTCCCCAACTTCCGAGGCTCTCTCTCTTGTGGCCTCTTCCAGGCATTTCTGACAAGCCAGTTTATCCGGAAGAGCCGCCGCACCGCAAATCCAGCATGCGTTCCCGGCGGGACGGGAATGGCGTGCAGGGGAACGGTGTCTGCGTGAGGACGACCTTCTATGGCGGGATCGACCATGTCGGGAATGCGACCTGGAGCGGCTTCTTCTGCGGCTGCCTCTTGAGCGGCTTCTCCTATGGTAGGAGCGGCTCCGTCTATGTCTGGAGTGGCTTCTCCTGCGTGAGGACTCTCTTTGTCTTGACGCAGACGTTCTTGAGGACCTGGTAGGGCTGACCAATTTAGGCAGCGTTAGAAGTGCTCTCTTTTTTCAATCTTCACTACTTACCCTTGTCTTCCCCCCCCTTACCTAGTAGGCTGGCGGTGATCTGCTGGGGCAGCGGTCTCCATGGTGAGTGGGCTGGAAACCTGCAGGGAAAAAAACAAGCAGCAATGCAGAGAGAGAGAGAGAGAGAGAGCAGGGATCCTGCACAGAACTGAATAGGGGAAGGGTCACCCACCTTTGTAGAGCGCTTTTCCTCTGTGTTTTGCAATGACAGGCGATCTGTAGCATGCAGCAACCAGCAGCAGCACCTCAGCTAGTGCTGGGTTTTTAAATTCGCCGCCATCAGCGTCGGACGCTCGCGCATGCGCAGTAGCGCCGCGAGACACCCGGCGCCATCTTGGAAGCTGGAAAACGGCATAGAGGCGCCCAGAGAGCCGTACTGCGCATGCGCGAGGACGCCGAGAACGCTCGGCGGTCCCACACAGCTGCTATGGAACAACAGAGCCCAGCAGAGCACAAGGACGGTAGGAGAGGGGGGGAGAGAGAAGGGGAGAGGGGGGATGGAGACCGCTGCACACAATTAAGCCTGTTTAAGGCTTATTTCATGGCAAACAGTTTGAGTTGAGATGAGTGCCCCTGAGATCACCAGAGTGGGGCTCCTTCCATTTAGCTCGTTTAGAGGCTGTACAAGAAGGACTTCCACCCAGGAGAGGCTAGAACCTGGCTGGGGCGAAGCAGTAAGGGGGTGCTGATCCGTGCGGTCCTGACAGGTGAGGAAAAATAAGAGAATACTGGGGCAGGTGTCTACTCTCTAATTTATAGCTATGTGGTCCTATCAGGTTGTGGAGGCGGAGTCACAACCCAACGTGTATGCTGCCATGATGCGACAGGAAAATAGGTTTCTGCACCACCTGCCATGCTTTAATGCAGTCAGGAGCCCCTTTCCCTAATGTACATGGGCTCATATATTAGTACTATTATTAAAATTGGTTTTAAATTGTAAGCAACTCTATAGATAAAAAAAATTGTGTGGTAAAAGATGTCAGTAAAAAAATTAGCATAAACACCCCTCCTGCTGGTGTTTGATCTTGGTTTTGATCTCGTGGTACCCCACTACTATCAGTGGCTAGTCCTGCTCCCACTAATCCCTACTTTACCATTTCATTCTGTGGTTTCTCATTGTCAGAACAGTGTTTGACATCACAGGCAGCAGAAGAGAAAATTATTTAAACTCTTCTGTATGGCTGGTTCACACCTATGAATTTTTTAGTGCATTTTAAGTTTTGCAGAAACACACTACAGTCCATTTAACATGGTTTCCTATGGATGTAGTTCACATCTGTGCATTTTATGGAAAGGGCCAGGGATTTTATTCTGGTATTTGGTTCCATAGACTTAAATGGTTTAGGCCGGGTTCACACTGGTCCGACAAACGCTCCGACATTGGGAGCTCATGTCGCATGACGTGTGAAATTCAATGTTTCCCTATGGGAGCCGTCCTAACTGGTCCGACACAAGTCGTTCCGACTTTAGAAATGCTCCCTGTACTACTTTGGTCCGACTTTGATCCTACTTCAGCCTATTGACTATCATTGAAGTCGGATCAAAGTCGGATCGCCGTCTCGCATGATCCGACTTCGGCACGCGACTTGTGCTCTGATGATCTTGAGGGGGAACTCCGCACCAAATTTTAAATAAAAAACCGGCATGGGTTCCCCCTCCAAGAGCATACCAGGCCCTTGGGTCTGGTATGGACCTTGAGGGGAACCCCCTACGCCGAAAAAACGGCGTGAGGGTCCCCCCAATCCATACCCTTATCCGAGCACACAGCCCGGCCGGACAGGAATGAGGGTGGGGACGAGCGAGCGCCCCCCCCCTCCTGAGCCGTACCAGGTCGCATGCCCTCAACATGGGGGGGTTGGTGCCTTGGGGGAGGGGGCGCACTGCGGCCCCCCCACCCCAAAGCACCCTGTCCCCATGTTGATGAGGACAAGGGCCTCTTCCCGACAACCCTGGCCGTTGGTTGTCGGGGTCTGCGGGCGGGGGGCTTATCGGAATCTGGGAGCCCCCTTTAATAAGGGGGCCCCCAGATCCCGGCCCCCCACCCTATGTGAATGAGTATGGGGTACATCGTACCCCTACCCATTCACCTAGGGAAAGTGTCAATTAAAAAAAAAACACTACACAGATTTTTAAAGTAATTTATTAGACAGCTCCGGGGGTCTTCTTCCGACTTCGGGGGTCTCTCCGGTTCTTCTCCACGCTCTCCGGATCTTCTGCCTGGCTCCTCCGCTCTCTTCTGCTCTTTTGCCGCTCTTTTGCTATAGCGGAGGAGCCAGGTCTTCAGTCTTCTGCCTTCTGCCCTCTTCTCTTCTTCTGATGTTGACACGACGCTCTCTCCGGCTGGAATGCTCTCTGTGCGCTCTGCTATGGCTTATATAGGCGGTGACCCCGCCCCCTTATGCCGTCACAATCCCTGGGCATGCTGGGATTGTGACGGCATAAGGGGGCGTGGTCATCGGGTGATGACCACGCCCCCTAAAACGTCACAGTCCCAGCATGCCCAGGGACTGTGACGGCATAAGGGGGCGGGGTCACCGCCTATATAAGCCATAGCAGAGCGCACAGAGAGCATTCCAGCCGGAGAGAGCGTCGTGTAAACATCAGAAGAGAAGAGGGCAGAAGGCAGAAGACTGAAGACTGAAGACCTGGCTCCTCCGCTATAGCAAAAGAGCGGCAAAAGAGCAGAAGAGAGCGGAGGAGCCCGGAAGAAGATCCGGAGAGCGTGGAGAAGAACCGGAGAGACCCCCGAAGTCGGAAGAAGACCCCCGGAGCTGTCTAATAAATTACTTTAAAAATCTGTGTAGTGTTTTTTTTTTCAATTGACACTTTCCCTAGGTGAATGGGTAGGGGTACGATGTACCCCATACTCATTCACATAGGGTGGGGGCCGGGATCTGGGGGCCCCTTATTAAAGGGGGCTCCCGGATTCCGATAAGCCCCCCGCCCGCAGACCCCGACAACCAACGGCCAGGGTTGTCGGGAAGAGGCCCTTGTCCTCATCAACATGGGGACAGGGTGCTTTGGGGTGGGGGGGCCGCAGTGCGTCCCCTCCCCCAAGGCACCAACCCCCCCATGTTGAGGGCATGCGACCTGGTACGGCTCAGGAGGGGGGGGGGCGCTCGCTCGTCCCCACCCCCATTCCTGTCCGGCCGGGCTGTGTGCTTGGATAAGGGTCTGGTATGGATTGGGGGGGACCCTCACGCCGTTTCTTCGGCGTAGGGGGTTCCCCTCAAGGTCCATACCAGACCCAAGGGCCTGGTATGCTCTTGGAGGGGGAACCCATGCCGGTTTTTTATTTAAAATTTGGCGCGGAGTTCCCCCTAAAGATTCATACCAAACACAGTGCCGGGCATTGGCGGGGATCCAAGTCGGATCCCCGTTCATTGAAAGTCGGACATATGCCGGCTTCATGTCGCAGGGCAAAGTCGGATCCAAAGTAGGACGGCTGTCGTGTCGCACCAGTGTGAACCCAGGCAAAAGGCTCTATTCACACCTATGCATGTTGCTTTTGAGCGTTTTTGGAGGTATTTTTTTCATGCTTGCCACGTTTTTGAGCCGCGATTTTGCCGCGATTTGCGTTTTGCGTTTTTTTTTTTTTTTTTTACATTTTTTTTTTTTACAGTCTTAAAAAAAAAATGTAAAAAAAAAAAATTAAAAAAAAACAAACAAAAAAAAAAAAACGGCAAAAACGCATCAAAAATGCACCAAAAACGCATCAAAAACACTGCAAAAACGGTGCACTTGCGTTTTTGATGCTTGTCCATTGAATTCTATTACATGCAAAACGCTGCATTTTGCATGAAAAAAAGTCCCTGACCCTTTCCAAAAATGCAGAGAAACAAAAAGGCATTGATGTGAACATGTTCCATAGGAACCCATGTTAAAAAATTCCCGTGCATTTCTGCAAAATGCAAAATGCATAAAAAAACGCGCTAGTGTGAATGGAGCCTAAAGATGTATATTGAAAAATGCAAAGTGCACCTGCAATATGCAAACTGCAACCTGCACAAGTGTGAATCAGGCCATATAAAGGCACGTGTAATCCACACTTTTTTTTCAGTGATGGGATCACTTTTATAGAAATAAAAAGTAATGTAGCCAAAAAGCCACTGGATGGCAGTCAAGCACTGAGCACACATAAAAGCTGTTTTTCTACCACAGGTCTTTGTTCCTAAAAGCTTTGAATATAATAAGATTAAACCGCTCTGAACAAGACATACTACCCGAGTAACCAACTTGTTAACATTGTTGAAATCTAAAATTAATGATACTCTGGTGTATGGAGCTGCAATAACTTATTAGACCTCTTTAGAGCGATAGAATATAAAGTACGTACAAAACTATTTTATTTATTCCGATAAGAGGACACATTTCGAAAAGACTTTTTATTTTACTTACATTACTATATGGTAACAGCAACTCCTTTGCATCGCCTTCCTGTGATAGTATACTTACTAGTGTATTCCGGTCTTGTGAGTGTTCGAAACTCTGCCACGTCACCAATTCTCAATAGGTAATGCATGCACCTTACCAACCTAGAGGAAGGAACGCAAAGGGCAGGGCATGTTATAGCTCCAACTTTGAGTTTTTTTTTTTTTTTTCTTATCCACTTCAGCGAAAGTTTTCCGAGAGACATTATTTCAACTTTATGTGTCAAACTTTATCTCTTCTCCTTTTTCACATCATTGTGGATTGTTTCCGTCACATCTTTATTATTTTTCCCTACTAGGATATTCTTAAATATTTTTAAAAACCGGCGACAAAACGCCTTCTATAATTATAAACCCTATTATTATCTTAGTCTCTCTCAGTCCCTCTTATTTCCCCCCGCCCCCCCTCCCCCTCGTCCCCCCCTCCCCCTCCCCTGTGTCTGGTCCGTTCCTTTATGTTATTTATTTATCCACTTGGCTCTGCACCTGTTCTTTCTTTTATCCTATCTAAATAAATATCCGAGTCCAACTTTGAGTTGAGTATACCCAGATCAGGTTTCTGATGAGAAGGGACCCCATCACACGTGGACTCGAGATGGCCAAGCCGCATTCTTCTCTCTTAACTGATGCTGTCAGCCCGGCTGATACCTGTTCTCTGCACCTTGTTGGAAACCTTAAGTGCACCCAGTAGGACAGATGTCCCTCTGGGAGGTTGTGAACTTTTACTGCATTTTTTCCAAAAAAGTTTTTATTGCACCTGTTTGAATTATTGCCACAGCACAACAAGTCTTCTTTCACTCTAACTTCAGGCGTACATCATCATTATTATTTTTATTTTTTTAAATAAATCTTTATTATACAGAAGAAAGAGAAAAAGGAAAAAATGTGACACTAACAATAGCAATAACCATGTCCTTTAAATATACCAATCATTACTAATAATAATAACTAATAATCATTACTAATAATGGTGATGTATAAACGTTATTATTATTATTATACAGGATTTATATAGCTCCAACAGTTTGTGCAGCGCTTTACAATGGTAGGGCAAACAGTACAGTTACAACACAATTCAATACAGAAGGAATCAGAGGACCCTGCTTGTTAGAGCTTACAATCTAGAAGACAATCATCTACAACCATAGCTCTGATCTAACTTATTGATAGGAACAACAGCGGACCATTGCCTGGGCAATGTCTCTTGGCATAAGCAAAGAAAAGGTGCCTCTAAGTGCAGAAGTAGACACATTTTAATATCCCCAACAGGATTAAAAACACTTACAGGCTCTGTGGTCCAGGCTGGTTTGTTGTCCCTCAGCGCTGACATAATTTCCGGGTCCTCTCCTCCCTTCCTTGGATCACGTCACTTCCACCCGCGGGTTCAGCGTCTTGGACACTCTGCTGCTGACTGTGATTGGACTCGCTGTGACTACACACAAACAGCCTGGGGATTTTCTTCCGCTGTGACCCCTTCCAATGCTGCAGAACGTACCATCCAACTTATTGTCATGATGTGCCATTTTTGCCTTCTAATCTTTTTTATGTGTTTTTAATCCTGTTGGGGATATTAAAATGTATCTACTTCTGCACTTAGAGGCGCCTTTTCTTTGCTTGTGTTTTTTATAGAAACTGCTTCATTCTGTAAGCTGTAGCTATAAGTACTGAGAAACCTCCATATCACTGCCATTATCATCATTAAGCAAGAGCACAACTGGGAGACAGGAGCAGAGTCTTGTCACCCTATATAAGGTACAGTTAAACAAAGACAAACAAGTACTGTATCATCACAGAGTGGTACTGTGGATACTCCACAAAGTAAAAAGTGCCACGTCCCGATTAGATTGAGAAGAGTTTGGGTAGTAAGAGCTTGGACTTTTATATTAAAATCCACATCAATATATCAACCGAAGGTAGGCTTGCCACCTGTCCGGGATTCACCCGGACAGTTTGGGTTTTGAATAGTGCGTCCGGGTTTCAGGCTGCCTAAAACCCGGACATATTATGCAGACCTGACTATGGCTTCCCAGCAGGGTTGCCTGTTACACTCTTTTTCACACTGCCCAAAGCCAGAGTAACAGTCCCCCCCCCCCCCACACACACACAGATGGGAGAGCAAAGTGGGCTCGATCTGCTTTTCTTCCTTCCGCCCCTACCCCTCTGTGTCTACCCACACTCCAAACCCCTGCGCTGTGCCTCAGAAGTGAAAAGTGGGGTGGGAGATTTGAAGCCCAGCAGCTGCAGATACATCTGGTTGAGAGGTGCTGACTGCCAAGGGGGAGTAAGCTCACCATCCATCCCTGTCTGTGACTAAAGTCTCCCCCCTTCTCTCTCCTGCCTCTGAGTAAGTACGCTAAGGTAAATCAGGGTGAAAGGGGAATTCTGCAGGTTCAGATGTAAGAGGAGAACTCTGTGGACTCACTTGCTGCCGCTAAAGTGTTCGGGTTTGACTTGAAGAAAAGGTGGCAACCCTAACCGAAAGATAAATTATTGCAACTGTATATAACCTTGATACAACTACATGGAATCTAGAAGGAGATAGGAACGTTCCATAATAACAGTAGATCCCAGAGTTCAGTTACAGCAGTAAAGCGATGTATACTTGATTGTGCTCTACATGTTATGCGCCATGCACTTCTTCAGAAGCATTTATGGTGACTATTAGATGAGGAAAATAAAAAAACATAAATAGAATATATAATTTTCACAATGTAGAATATTAAGTAACCTATAGCACTCCGTTTCACACAACCCAGGGGTGGCTTAATCATGGAATCCCCCACATAGGCAAAAAGAGGCAAACCAAATGCATACTCAAAAAAATGTAAAATTACTTTTGGAATAGTTCGGAGACTGCCAGACTCAGACACAGTTCCATGCACATTGACAACACTGGCTCAGTCTAGGGCAGGGATCTCCAAACTACGGCCCTCCAGCTTTTGTGGAACTACACGTCCCATGAGGCATTGTAAAACTCTGACATTCACAGACATGACTAGGCATGATGGCATGTCATGGCATGTCCTACATAAGATGTTCTACACACAGCAGGCTGCATTTGGTGGGACACAGGCTGGCTGCATTTGGTGGGACACAGGCTAGCTGCATTTGGTGGGACACCGGCAGGCTGCATTTGGTGGGACACAGGCAGGCTGCATTTGGTGGGACACAGGCAGGCTGCATTTGGTGGGACACAGGCAGGCTGCATTTGGTGGGACAAAGGCAGGCTGCATTTGATGTGACACAGGCTGCATTTTGTGTGACACAGGCTGCATGTAAGGAGGGACTCCGCTGGGGACACCTGATGGCATCTGGTGGCAGGTGACACGCTCAGGGGTCCCACTGATTCTGCATTATGGTGAGTTGAATGATTTCATTTTATATTACAATGTAATAGAAATAATGTTCAGAATCCCAAAACTATACCTCTCACATGTGTACAGATAGAGATAGTGGCGCTAATAAATATTTGTAAAGATATGAGTCAAAACAGCATAATACCAGTGACACTCTGATTCTATACAAAAAACAGTAATAAAGATAGAAATATTACACCCCGTGAAAAGTGCCAGTATAAAAATAAAACATTACAAAAATCATAAACTGTGAAAAGTCCATGGAAAACGTTCACATGAAAAAAATCCAGCACAACAGTAGTTTTTCAATCTTCCTATGTGATAGATCTTCTACTCTTCCACCACACCACTCCTTCTGAAGAGCGCACTCACCAGAATGTATAGCCTCCCACTCTCGTGTTTGGCAAAACAGCAATTGAAAAGACTTCTTCAAATGGGAATCCCATTTGAAGAAGTCTTTTCGACGAAACATGTCTGGGGTATGGTTACATGGTATTCCATCGCACTGACATTAGACACTGCTGTCTGAAGAGGTCTACGCCGATCAGACTGCTGGGCCTTAGAAGGTTGGGTGAGAGGCACACCAGTTTACACTTCAGGTCCGCTGTGACCGTGGTGCACCGTTGGATCATCAATCCTGTTGTTTGCTGTGGATATGTTCAAAGGCTTATTTGTTTCAGTTTAAAAGTGAGTGCAACCATTGAAGTGTGCTTGGAGTGATTTTAATAAAGTTGTTAAAACGGTATCACGCTATGTGGAGCACATTATTCATTTGTCTTTCACATATGGAGCCGGCTTGATTGCAGTCACGGTTCATCAAATGCAACCCAGGTGTGGTTCAATTGCTGTTTTGCCTGGACTTATACTTTGTTATGACATATTACCGTATGTGCCCTTGCTAGCGGTAGGTTCTTGTTAGAACTGTTATTGCTGCCTTGTGGACTTATCCCTTTGCCCAAAACCCTTGTTTGTTGAACCCCTAAATAAAAGAACCCCTTACCCAAGAGACCTAAAACTACTTGCTCTCTGCGTATGTACTGTTGCTCCCACTCCTGTGTCACAAGGCCTAAGACTATTTGTTGTAGTATACAGTAATTGTTTTTGCAGTATCTAGGGTGTAAACCGACTGCCATATTTGGAGTCTGGAAGAAAACGTTTTATGGACATAATTGTTCATAAACGTCTGTATATTTTTTGTTTGGCTTCCTCTGGATCTACAGAGAAGAGATTCCTAAATCAAGCCCCAGGGAAGCACACATATTGGTGAATTAGTCCAAATGACTGCATCTTTTTGGGGCTCTGCATGAGCCTAAAGTCATGGAGTGTCATTGCAAACCTTCTTTACAAATCATTTTTACATTATACACCCAGGGGTTGGTACAAATAAGCTGTTTACTTTCCAAGGAAAGTTACCCTGAAATTAGTAATTGATATGCTGACTAGGGATGAGCCACACACCCCCCGGTTCGGTTCGCACCGGAACTTGCGAACGGACCGATAGTTTGTGCAAACTTTCGAACCCCATTAAAATCTATGGGACTCGAACGTGAGAAATCAGAAGTGCGAATTTTAAAGGCTAATATGCAAGTTATTGTCCTAAAAGGGGTCCTGGGTCCTGCCCCAGGGTACATATATTAATGCAAAAAAATTTTTTAAAAACGGCCGTTTCTTCAGGAGCAGTGATTTTAATGATGTTTAAAGTGAACAAAAAAAAAAAGTATGCCTATAAAGTGGCGCATGTTTCTTGTGTTTAGAACGGTCCCTGCACAAAATGACATTTCTAAAGGAATAAAAGTAATTTAAAACTGCTTGCGGCTTTAATGTAATGTCTGGTCCCGGCAATATGGATGAAAATCATTGAGAAAAAAGGCATGGGTACCCCCCCCCCCCAGCCCATTACCAGCACCTTTGGGTCTTGTATGGATATTAAGGGGAACCCCGCACCCAAATTAAAAAAAGGAAAGGCGTGGGGCCCCCAGGCCCTGTATACTCTGAACAGCAGTATACTGGCGGTCCAAACAAGACAGGGACTGTAGGTTTGTTGTTAAGTAGAATCTGTTTGTCATTTTGAACTGGTATATTTTTAAAGTGTAGCTCCAGCCAAAAAAATCTATTTTTAAGCTTTTTGGAAAACATAGGGAAGGGTTATCACCCCTGTAACTTTGTTTTGCTGTCTGTGCACCTGTTCAGAAGATTTCACCGCACTTTCTGTCCCAATGACAATTGGATTTTTAAAATTTGGGGTTTTTAGTGAAACAAGGAACTCTTACAGGAGAGAATTTCCCTTCCTAGGGGTAGATTTCCTCTCACTTCCTGTTGTCTCCTTCTGTTTGAAAGTAGGCGTCGTTTGTAAGTTGGATGTTTGAAAGTAGGGGCCTGCCCTATATACTCTGCCGAAATTTGGGCCTTAGGTGTTGGTGTTGCCACAACACTGTAAGCCCTCACAATTACTCTTGGTGGGCACAGGAACGGGCCCTGCTGTGAAATATTAGATCAATAATTGTAATTACATGCCCCTGTTGAACAGGGTCGGAAAAATTGGGCCTTTAGTGGTGGATGGTGTGGTCGTGTTGCCACAACACTGTAAGGCCTCACAGTTACTCTTGGTGGGCGCAGGAACGGGCCCTGCTGTGAAATATTAGATCAAGAATTGTAATTACATGACCCTGTTGAACAGGGGCTGAAAAATTGGGCCTTAGGCACTGGTGCCACAACACTGCAACCCCTCACAGATACTCTAGTTGGAGCGCAGGAATGAGCCCTGCTGCAAAGTATTGCATCAAAAATTGTAATTACACGCCCCTGTTAAACAGGGGCAGAAAAATTGGGCTTTAGCCACTGGTGGTGGTGCCCAGAACCAAAAATGTTCTTACAAGCTATCAGCATGAAAGTTGAGGAGGAAGAGGATAGTCACTCAACATAACAGGATAGTCACTCAGCATCAGCATAGTCAGTCTTGAAGGGATCTCACATTAAAAAAAAATTATTCGGTTACATCAGCATCAGGTGCTTGGCAGCTGGTGGTGATCCAAGACTGATTCATTTTTATGAAGGTCAGCCAATCGACCAATTCGGTGGACAGGCGCACCCTGTGATTGGTTACAAAGCCTCCAGCAGCACTAAATGTGCGTTCCGAAAGAACACTGGATGCAGGACAGGCCAGTAGCTCAATTGCATACTGTGCAAACTCTGGCCAGTGATCCATCCTCAAGACCCAGTAACCCAGAGGATTTTAGGTGGGAAAGGTGTCCAAGTCTGGTCTTGCCCCTAGGTATTCCTGCACCATGTAAATCAGACGCTGGCGATGGTTGCTGAAACCAATCATACCTTGGGGCTGCGGACTAAAAAATTGTCTGAATGCATCGGTCAGACGGCCACCTTCTCCACCGCTCCTTTTGTGACTGACCGAAGCCTCAGCAACACGTTGTCCAGGACCAGGAATTTGTAATCTCCCAGTCTCTGGAAACGCATTGCACAAACCTTTCTGCAAGGCCTCCTGAAGATGTTTCATCCTCTGCGATGGCAAGATAAGGTCCGCAACCTTACCCTTGTACGTGGATCAAGGAGGGTTGCCAGCCAGTAATGATCCCTCTCCTTGATACCACGAATACGAGGATCCTTCCGCAGGCTTTGCAGGATCAGGGAGGCCATGCAGCGTAGGTTTGCTGAGGCATTCGGTCCAGAGTCCTCTGGGTCACTAAGGACGACATGATCCGCAGCCACCTCCTCCCAGCCACGTACAAGTCCATGGGTTTCTTGGGACTGTAAATGATCCCTTTAAGACGGTTGCTGATGCTGAGTGCTAGGCTCCACCTCCATGCTGACACAACCCTCCTCCTCTTGTTGTGTGATCTGCGGGCCAGCAGGAACACTGTCTGGATAAAGGGGGCCTTGAGAGGTAAGGAAGTCCTCCCCTCCTTCCTCTGTTCTGCCTCAAGTGCCCTGTCCATTATTCCACGCATCGTGTGCTCCAACAGGTGGACAAGAGGGACAGTGTCATTGATGCATGCACTGTCACTGCTCACCATCCTCGTGGCCTCCCCTGATCCTGTCCTGGTGCCACAGTCGCACAGGTACTCATTAATGGCCCTCTGCTGCGTGTGCAGCCGCAGCAGCATGGCCAACGTTGAGTTTCACCTGGTGGGCATGCCACAGATTAGGCAGGTTCTTGGGCAGGTTAAATTCCTTCAGCCAGCCGAGCACTGGCATTATATGACCGGCTGAAATGCACACAGACTTTCCTGGCCTGCCTCAGGAGATCCTGTAAGCCCAGGTACCTGCCCAAGAACTGCTGCACCACCAAGTTAAGGAAGTGAGCCAAACAGGGCACATGGGTCAGGTGCTCCTGTCGGAGGGCAGACAGGAGGTTGGTGCCATTGTCGCAAACCACCATTCCTGGCTTAAGCTGGCGTGGCGTCAACCACCTCTGAGCCTGCCCCTGCAGAGCCGACAGAATCTCTGCCCCAGTGTGGCTCCTGCCCCTCAAGCACACCAGCTCAAGCGCTGCATGTCATCTTTTTGCCTGCGTACTTGCGTAGCCCCTTGAACGCCTATGGAGCACTGCTGGTTCCGAGGACAAATCAGCACAGGAAGAGACCATGGAGGATTTTGACCGCCTTTGATAATGTCCAATGACGAAACGTATATGGTGTGGCTACACTACTACATCATTTCCGGTACGGAAGTAAGGGGCTGGAACACAGGTGGAGCGCAAGCTGTGAACCAGTGCCCTTACAGATTGCCTGTTTCATTGTGCTTATAGGTCTCCCTGTACTGGGACACCTTTTTGTTTTTGCTTATAACTTTTAATAAATACTTTTTTAAAATACTACACAATGGAAGCCCTATCTCTTTCTATGAGGATCTAACTATGAACAGCTGACGAATTAACTTTGGGAAAAGTGACCAGGAAGACTCCCTTGGATACCGTTACTGGGTGGAGTGAGCTGCTGAGGCCCTACAGACCACAGATACCACGTGTGGACCACTAGGTGAGATACCATCCCAGGCTATCTTTACTTGCTCATTACCCCTGCAGGGGTGCATGGAGCTGGTGAGTGGGGACCCATCAGGGGGAGCACAGAAGTAACTCGATTCTCTGAACACAAGAGTCACTTGATCACTTTGGACTTTTTTTGTTTTTCGCTGGTCATTTTGGAGCTTCACAAATAATTTTTTATATATATTTTATATCTTCATGCTGATTTTTTATTACGGTTTATGACTACACAGATGTGTCACTGGATTTTGCTAGTTTTGGGTTTTATACATTTTTGCACATAATGTATATATATTTTTTTATCTTTTGGACATTAAGGTTTTTTTGATGGTACATGGATCTCATGAGGTTTATCTCTCAAGGTTATTCTTATGCACACATATATATGTGAGGTTTATTTGGATTCACTTAATATTTATTTTTTATCTGTGTATTGTACATTTTTTTTATTTTTTGCACATTGGTATGGATGCATGGAGCCTGCATTATCGGGGTAACTAACCTTTCCGTACACGCATTCACCACTGGCATGCACATTGCCACTATATTCATCCTTATAAGTTAGCCAGTAGGTAGCGCCACCAACCCCACACCTGCACATCATTACTTTCTTCAGTCCCATTCCAGGGACTGATTAGGGGGGGGCTGCAACCTGCTATAATATTGTTATAATATTGTTGCTATCCTGAGCGTGGAGTTTCTCTCTACACAGACTTTCCTGGCCTGCCTTAGGAGATCCTGTAAGCCCGGGTACCTGCCCAAGAACCGCTGCACCACCAAGTTAAGGACGTGAGCCAAACAGGGCACATGGGTCAGGTGTCCCTGTCGGAGGGCGAAGAGGAGGTTGGTGCCATTGTCGCAAACCACCATTCTTGGCTTAAGCTGGCGTGGCGTCAACCACCTCTGAGCCTTCCACATGCCGGTAGAGAGCCGGAATCGCCTTCCGTGAAAAAAAGTGGCGTTTGGGAACCTGCCACTGAGGAACTGCACATTCCACAAACTCACAGAAGGGGGCAGAGTCTACCAACTGAAAAGGCAGCAGTTTAAGTGCTAGCAATTTAGCCAAGCTAGCATTCAACCGCTGGGCATGTGGATAGCAGGGAGCCAACTTCTTTCGGCGGTGCAGCAGCTGGGGCAGGGAAATTTGCCTGGTACAATCGGACGTTGGTGTACCGATAGCAGATCACCCGCAAGTACTTGGCTGTGACACATCTAATTCTACACCTTCATTCCTCTCAGTGCAGGTTTCTGAGAGGACTGAAGGTATAGTGGGGTTGGAGATCGCAGCTGATGAGGAGCAAGGAGAGGTCCGCTTTGTTCTTTGGTGTGGGTCTTTTATGTATGTTTGTCAACGGACTGCATGGCAGGTGACATATGTCTGGTCAAGCATGTGGTGCCCAAGCGGCTGCTGTTTTGGCCACGCAAGATATGCTTCAGACATATGTTGCAAATAGCAACGGTGCGATCTGCTGCACATGTCTCAAAAAAGGCCCACACCAAAGAACTTTTGGAATAACGCGCAGAGATAGCAGCTCCCTGCACATGCGGAGCTCTGCAGTGTGATGCAGTTGGTTGGCTGCCCTTAAGCTGGCCCCTGGAGGGCATCCTGCCTTGTTGGAGATGTGCCTCCTCCTCCACCCCTCTCCTATCAGGCACCCATGTAGAGTCAGTGAACTCATCATCCCCTCCCTCCTCGTCACTGGAGCAAACCTGGCAGTATGCTGCAGCTGGGGGAACATGACTGCCAGTTTGCTGTCCTTCTTGGGCACCCCCTCTCTCTGGGCTCACCTAACTGCCTTCCTCAAGCTGGGTACCATCATCGGAGCCCTCAAAACGCTGCGCATCCTCCTGCAGCATGTGCTCAACACTGGTGTCAAACAGTTTGGGGGACTCCTCAGGACATGGTGGGGCTAGGGAAGGAGTGCCTGATGCCATTGAGCCGAGGGAAGAGGCCGCTTTGGCAGCTGCTTTGGCAGACAAAGTACCCTGAGCCTGGGTGAGAGAGGATGAGGACGGCTTGGTCATCCACTCTACCAACTCTTCTGCATGTTGTGGCTCAACACGGCCAGCTGCCGAAAAAAAGGACAAGCGTGCCCCACGGCCACGTGCTGATGAGGATGCACCGTGTCCACGACCAGCACTGTTGCCTCTAGACACAGAGCCTGCTTGCCCTCTTTTATTGGCCTGTGTGTGTCTGCCTCTCCTTGTTGGCCTTCCAGACATACTGTTTTTGATGTATTGGAATAGGTACACAAGGAATTGTCTGCAGTCTGCTTTAGCTGCACACTGTGCCCAGTATACAGTACACTGACTTAATAAACTGCAGCTTAGCTCAATCAACTGCCTGTATTATTAGAAATAGAACAGGAATAGTCTGCAGTCAGCTTTACCTGCACACTGAGCCCAGGAAACAGTACACTGACTTAATAAACTGCAGCTTAGCTCAATCAACTGACAACCTATATTATTAAGAAGAGAACAGGGATGGTCTGCAGTCAGCTTTACGTGCACACTGAGCCCAGTATATAGTACACTGACTTAATAAACTGCAGCTTAGCTCAATCAACTGCCAGCCTATATTAGGAAGAGAACAGGGATGGTCTGCAGTCAGCTTTACGTGAACACTGAGCCCTGTATATAGTACACAGACTTAATAAACTGCAGCTTAGCTCAATCAATTGCCAGCCTATATTATTAGGAAGAGAACAGGGATGGTCTGCAGTCAGCTTTACGTGCACACTGAGCCCAGTATATAGTACACTGACTTAATAAACTGCAGCGAGAATAACAGGAACACTCTGAAGTGAGATCTAGCTAAACTGAATACAGTGTGCGTATGTGTATAATATATACACAACTCCTGGGATGCATATATATACTAAATACACTGACTGCAGCTACCTGAATCGCCTGCCTGCTCTATCTAACTGAAATGAAATGAAATGACACTCTGACTCTCTCTCTCTCTCACATGCCGCAACACACTACACAAGGCCGACACGCAGGCAGCCTTGTATAGTGTGGGGCATGTACCTACTCCCCTGAGCCATGATTGGCCAAAGTCACCCTTCCTTTGGCCAATTATGGCTCTCTGTGCTGACGGCGCTGTGATTGGCCAAAGCATGCGGGTCATAGTGCATGCTTGGCCAATCATCAGCCAGCAATGCACTGCGATGCCGCAGAGAATTATGGGCCGTTACGCGCTCAAATTTGGAGCAAACGGCCCATAATGTTCGAAATTCGGCGAACAGCCAATGTTCGAGTCGAACTTGAGTTCGACTCGAACACAAAGCTCATCCCTAATGCTGACTTCCATCATCCAACCAAATAAAAGCAAAAATACTGTTTTGTTTTTATTTCCTTGTATGTGATTGAGTATTCTTTGCAAAGCTAATTTTCACCTCATTCACTAAGCTAAGTGAAAATCCCTTTGCAAAGTGAAGAGCCCATTTGCCTTTGCTGCTCTGCTTCAGAATGGAAGATAGTGATCCTGTATTACATTTTTAAAATTAAAAGGCCTACCTCCGTGAAGAAACCCCATGATTTCTGGTTTTGGGCTGTGTCCATGTTTGCTCTGCATAAGTGGGTTGGACAGGGACCTGTCAACCGGTCGCTCTGCTCAGCTCAGCAGGGGATTAGTGGATGGCTCCCCTGCTGAGAAGAAACAGATCTGGACCATGTGAAAGGGGTCTTACTAGCCTTCAAGGCCTCTTCCATGCCCTTCTCTAATTTCACTTTGCTACTGGGACCTAATTGTCCATCAGTCCTGCCATTGCCATTCTACCATCAATTGAGACCACTGCAGCTGCAAATAAAAGTATAATCACTTGACATGGTGTCCACACAATGATATTTACTTGAAGGAAGTTTAAAGTCAGGTACATAATGCTATTTTTTTTTTTCGTTCAACCCAGCGGGCCTAATGAAAAAAAACTGACAGCTCAGGTCGGAGCTGCTGTACTATGTGATGTTAGTACAGCGATCTCCCCTGCTGTTCTATTGTTTTCTGACAGGGGGACGGCCCCCCTGCCAGCGCTTTCAGTTATTAGCTGAGAGCACTGATCAGGAGCTGGTCTACAGACCTTTTTCGGTCATGCCCCTTCAACAGAAGCCGGCCATTAGGCCAGCTTCTGTTGGACCGGCTGCAGTACACACGGGCCAAAAGCTAGACGGTTATTCCATTCGACCGGTGTGTATGGGGCATAAGTATGGGTTCTCTTTAGAGTATCAACCTCAATTCCCTGTGGTCCTCCGTTGTCCCCCGTCTTCATTATACTCCTCCACCATGTTTGCAATATCGTTTTGAACTGAGCATGCTTTAATCTGTGGACACTGCAGACAGATAAAGAGAAAAGGGTAAAAAAAAGGGCAGTTTTATTGACTAGAACGTTATACCTCTGCTTTTCCGTAAGGTCATTAAAAAAGTGATTGATTATTCCAGCCAGAACACAAGGGAAGGGCTTTCCTTCCCTGGCTGGGACCTATTTTGCGCAGAGGTCTGAGTTATACTTATTTACTTACATGAAATAAGTAACGTATTTTGTTTAACACTGAACAAATGTGACATAAAATATATAAGGCTTACATGTGTCAAAGTAGTTAAACAATGTGCTCTATAAAGAAAATTTGTAGAGTAATGCCGCGTACAGACGATCGGACATTCTGACAACAAAATCCTGGATTTATTTCCGACGGATGTTGGCTCAAACTTGTCTTGCATACACATGGTCGCACAAATGTTGTCGGAAATTCTGATCGCCAAGAACGTGGTGACGTACAATGCATACGACGAGCCGAGAAAAATGAAGTTCAATAGCCAGTGCGGCTCTTCTGCTTGATTCTGAGCATGCGTGGAATTATGTGCGTCGGAATTGTGTACACACGATCGGAATTTATGACAACGGATTTTGATGTCGGAAAATTTGAGATCCAGCTCTCAAATTTTTGTTGTTGGAAATTCCGACAACAAATATCAGATGGAGCCTACACACGGTCAGAATTTTCGACAACAAGCTCACATCGAACATTTGTTGTCGGAAATTTCGACCGCGTGTACGCGACATAACGGTAGAGGCAACACACGTACTGAAGGTCATCAGTCATGTATTGTGAATATAAATTGTTTATATTTTATAGCTATGGTTGTGTTTATATTTCACAAATATGTTTTTAAAATGATAAAATGAAATTCAGAGCTAACCATATATTTCCAAACAAAATTATCAGTAACGGGTGTTTCTGCTTTGTGATTTATGAACCAGCATTGTCTACTCCACTGAAGGATTAACGAGTTATTTTATCTCATGACAATATTTTCCTAAAAGTGTTCAATCCGCAAACAGAAATATCACTTACCCATGTCCTTATTTTGCTCCATGAAAGGACATTTAACTCAATTTTCTCATGCATCACTATATAGAATTTCGAGCTCTAGAATGATAACAGCTAGTGAGAAGAAGGTTCAATATTATCATACTTTTATACATATATAACTGTTGTAATTAGCAATCAAAGTGATCATGTGACCAGCAACCAGGTGATTGGGTCCTGGACATTAGTTTGTGAATCCCCTTGTCTAGTGACAGTGGTTTACCAACCAAAAGCATGTTCCTTCAGTTGCAATCACACACTGCCCAAATGCCCTTTTGAAAAGCAGCAGACACATCGCCATTTCAAAATGACACTTTGCAGGTTACACATGACAAGCATGCTAATTTTTTGTTTTTTTCCATAAAGGTTTTTATTTGAAGTCAAAAGAAGCATGTAGACAAATCACAACATATGTCACAATAAAACATTAAACATGCAGGGTTTGAACAGGCATAAAAAAAGGACACATTTTGCATATACAGCAGGCATACAGTAACCAGAAGTAAACCAGGAAAATGAATTAGAACAGAGGCGAGGTGGAGGGGCTCTTTTTGACTCCTCCCCCCCTTCCCCCAGTGTTAGACGATTGACCAAGGAGAGGCGGGAGATGAGGGGTTTGGTCCAGGTCGAAACAGCAGGGACTATATATCCTAAAGTGTAAATACATGGGACCTCATAGTGTTGTGAATGTCAGAGTCAGCCAACATAAAGGAGACTGAACAAGAAAAAAGAGAAAAAAAGAGAGATAAAAAGAAGAGGGTAAGGAAACAGGGTAAGGACAGAAATAGGGGGAGTAGAGAGGGAAAGCAGGCCAGGCGAGGAGGAGGAGGGGGCGGCATAGGGCAGAAAAGGAGAAAAAGAAGGGAAAGGAAGGTGCCAGGGAGAAGGGCTTGGGGAAGGGAAGGGACAAATGGGTATCCTGGTTCACACTCATCAGTGGGCCCGCCGCCCACCACTCCCTGCCGCCCCAGGTAAGCCCATGGGAGGAGTTGGTAGCCTTCTGTCCTCTATTAAGAGACATAATGGCGATAGTGTTCTGTGGTTGTAAAGTGCGTCCAGCATGCCCATGTGGATGAAAATGTATGCATTCTTTCCTGAGATATATGGATCAGTTCCTCCATTTCCTTTATTTTGGATAGCCTCGCAAACCATTACCGGATCGTTGCAGTGTGTGTGGATCTCCAATGTATCGGGATGCAGAGTCTAGCTGCATTCATCATGTGCATGGCCATTGATTTATAATAGTCCTTTTTGGACAGGGACGTATGGTGTAGCAGAAATTGTGAAGGGGTATAATCTAGAGTAAATGTAGTGACAAAAAGGATGAGATCAAAAACCTCCCTCCAAAAGGGTTGGAGACGCTCGCAATCCCACCATATATGGAGCATGGTGCCTTCTTGTTCCCCACATCTCCAGCAAGTGTTGGGGAGGGTAGGTGAAAATTTGTGGAGACGTGAGGGGGTCCTGTACCACTTAGTGATGATCTTGTATCCATTTCCTTAAATTCATACACGGTATCCAAGGCCTCTGCGGAGAGAGGTACTTGTAAGTCTCTGTCCCAAGAGGATTAAGAGGGAGACACAGTAGGGGTTGTCGCTTCTGATAGATGGGCGTACAAAACGGAAGTCAAGTGTCTTTGCACAGTTTTACGGTAACATAGAGATTCAAAGGGAGTGAGCTGCCTGGTCCAACTGGTTTGGTGCAAGTGGGGCAAAAAAAAGAAAGATCGGGAAATACCCGGTGGAAAGGCTGGGTTCCCTCTTAGCGAAGTCCAGGGTCCTGGGATCGAACCATTAACTCGGATCTTGTTGCTCTACCAAAAGCTAAAAGGGAGGGATAAATGAGAGGATGTGTTGAGATTGTTTGTGGCCAGTTCGTAGGGGGAAGCCAGGGAAGTAGGTGTAATATGCCCAGCGTGAGCATTTTTTTCTAAGGACACCCAGGTCTTTCTAGTGGTATGTATGTTCCAGTCTGCGATCCTAGTAAGGTGGCACGCCAGGTAATACTTATGTAGGTCTGGTAGACCAATGCCCCCACTTTTTTTTTGTAGTGTGAGGCGGGAGTATTTTATATGAGTTTGATGAATTTATGAGTTTTTATGAATTTCTCCATATAAAGATGGAGCATGGCTTCCGGTAGGTCGAGAAGAACGCTGGGGGGATCAGAGCCGAGCGACCAAACCACGATACATTCAGACCCATCCAATCTTGGTTTTGGACCTTGGTTAGGGCTGTGTGAAAGTTAAACGAGTAAAGGTCAAGCAGTCTGGCGGTAATTCTAATGCCCAGGTATGCGATTGCCTCCTTCTCCCACCGAAAAGGAAAGGCTTCTTGACAGTGAACCACTTCCTGAGGAGGGAGAGTGACATTCAGGGCATGGGACTTTTGTGTGTTTAATTTTTAGATTTGATAGGTTGCCAAAGAATTCAAGGTCTTTGAGCAAGTTGGACAGGGAGGTATGGGGCAGTTTCAGGGACAGTAGGATGTCATCCGCGAAAGCTGCGACTTTGAATTCCCTTTCTCCTATCGTCAGTCCCCGAATGTCAGAATTAGCTCTTAATCTGTTGAGGAGGGAACTCAAGGGTCAGAATGTAGATTAAGGGGGAGAGGGGGCATCCCTGGCGTGTACCATTGCTGATGGAGAAGGAACTCAACAGGTGGCCATTTACTCTTACATTTGCAGAAGGAATCGAATATAAGGACATTATGTGCGAGAGCATACGGGGTGCAAGGCCAGTAGCCAGGAGTGTTTCACGCATGTAGTCCCAGGCCACTCTGTTGAATGTCTTCTCAGCATCAAGGGAAAGGAAAAATCCTTGGGATTTAGAAGATATGAGCCAATGGTGGAGATTCAAAGTGCGCATGGTGTTGTCCCTTCCTTCCCTGCCCGGGACAAAACCCACCTGGTCCAAGGAAATGAGGATTAAGGGGATGAAGGGAAGCAGTCTGTTGGCCAGGATCTTTGCGTAGATTTTAATATCAACGTTCAGTAGGGATATGGGCCTATAGCTCGAGACTTGTGCGGGGTCTTTGCCCTCTTTCGGGATGACTGTTATATGTACTGCCAACATTCCGCCCGGCATCACTTGAGGGTCAGAGAATGCGTTAAAGGTGGTGAGAAGTTTATGGTTTAGGGTGTCCAGGAATGATTTATAATACTGGAGGGAAAAGCCATCAGATCCAGGGTTTTTGCCAGTTTTCATTTGTTTGATTGCCAGTTCCAATTCTCCTACAGTCAGGGGGGGGTCTCCATGTCCTGGGCTTGTTGGGTAGAAATCTGTTTCGGGGTATATTGCGAGAGAAACTCTCGAATGCATTTGATGCGTAATGATGACAGAGGCGAGCCTGGGTGGCTAGGGTGTAAATTATATAGTTTCGCGTAGAAAAGCTTGAATTCCTTAACGATGTCCTCATTCTTGGATAAGAGTGTTCCATGAGCATTTCGCAAGTGGTGAATGGTAGATGGAGGTTAAGAGGCTTGGACCATACAAGCTAAAACGCGTCCTCTCTTGTTCCCATGCTCATAGAAGACTCTTTGGCCAAGAATATAGCGTCTCCTAGTATGCTTTCCCAACTCCTCCAAAAGGAGTGAACGAAGATGTAGCAGTTCCTGTAAGGTGGACTGAGCATGTGTTTGTTTGTGGGAGGTTTCTAGGCACTTGATTTTCGTGATTAGTGAAGAAATTGCCTCTTGATGTGTCTTTTTACTTTTCCAGCCAGTGCAATGAGTTCGCCGCAGATTACGCACTTATGTGCTTCCCAAAGGGAGACAGGGGAGATATCTGGAGTAGTATTTTCTTTAAAGTATAGATGTAATCGGGCCCTTAAGTAGTCTATGGTTGTTGGGTCCTTAAGTAGGGAGGGGTTCAGTCGCCACGTTTTGGTTCTAGCGCAAGTCTCGGGAAAGGAGAAGGTGATCGCGATGGGGTGATGGCCAGATAAGAACATTGGCTCTATGGTTGTCTGTTTCAAATGGGATAGGTCTGGTTGGGAAAGGAAGAAGTAATCTATTCTAGAATATTTTACAGTGGGGGGGCTGAATAGAAGGTATAGTCCTTGTCTGCAGGGAACATAGTACGCCAGGTGTCGCGGAGAGCTCTGTATGGCAGGGTGGAGGTGCCCGAGGAAGAGTCCAGCATAGGATTCAATGAGACATTAAAATTGCCCCCTAACAAGACTAGGCCTGTCTGAAAAGACTAAAGAAGGTCACAAACTTTCCTAAAAAAAGATACGTAGCGTTCGTTAGGACAGTAGATATTAGCAAGCGTGATTGGCTTTGAAGCGTATGTACCTTTGATGAAGAGGAACCTGCCTTCAGGGTCGAAAAGTGAGTCAGACTGGTGGAAGTTGGCATGTCTGAAGATCAGTATAGAGACACCCTTTGTTTTAGAATCTGGGTTGGTGGCATGAAGTGCCGTACGATAGATATGATTAGATAAATTAGGGATGGAGTCAGAGGGGAAATGCGTTTCTTGAAGGAAAATAAAGTGTGAGTGAAAAGGGTAAGGGGAGGGTGGGGGAGGAGGGAGAATGTACAAAATCGTTAAGACTAATGGTATTAGACATTAAGTAGTAACAGTCATAATAATTACCACAGGAATGTAAATGTAACAGAAAGAGGAAGCCCGCCTCTCCTATCTCCTATAGAGACCAATTGTCCCAAACGCTATATCCCAGCATCTGGGCTGTATCGGTAAATCTAAGTCTACCATTTTAGGGAGAGATTTGAGCATGGAGAAGAGCTGTGACCCGAGGGCCAAAGCCTTCAGGCAAGATCTAGAGGATCAAACATGAAATGTAGTGCCAAGTGGACAAGACGCGTCCGCACCATTCCAAAATGGTGTGGAAGGCAGTCCCGAGTTCAGAGTCCACTGGGGACCCCACGTCTCACGAACTCATGTCAGAAGCAGAAGTTCTGCATTCAACATGGAGGCAGGTTTGAATCTACTGGGTAAATTAGTTCACAGGGGTGTTTGTGTGCATTCTCCCCCGGCACAGCATGTAATGGTGCTCCACCTTATGTGGGCAAGAGTTACAGAGGGGCTGAGGAGGCTAGTTGAGCTAATAGTGGGGTGACTGGATGGTAATACGGCAGAAGTACGGTAACCCTGTTGGTACAGGGTGTCAAGACTAATGGGTAGAGCAACCCATTGTGGGTTAAGTCCGCCTAAATATGGAGAAGGTGTGTGTCGCGGAAAATACACGCATGCCCACAAGCTGTATTTGTAAAAGGCTTCCCAGTGGTGGGCGTGGGAGTTCATCCACACAAACCCGCTCAAGTGTACACTTAATCCCTTCATGCATGTTAAATCCCCACACAAATCTGGATGATGTGAGAGTCCAAGTACAAGGCTCATAGTACTAGCAGTTGCTCTGTGGTCGTGGGCAAGTGCCAGTTAGTGATAGTTAGATGGATGTAGTCAGTGATAGCAGGGACATTTACAGCACTTGAAGACCATGTGTAGATAGGAGAAAACATCAAAAGTAACAGTTCAAATGATGGCTAAGCATGGCTGCAGCAGGGTCCGCTATTAAGTGGTGGCCTCTCTGCCGCCATACAGTGCAGGTAGTGTCCCCCTTATGTCGTAACAAAAGTGTAAGGACCTCAAGGGGGGCAATTTTGCATCAAGATGGTTTAGGCATAGTGCTGGTTATACAGATCGCGCATCCGGTTCAAAAAAAAAAAGGGAGGGAGAGGGGGTTTGATAACTGGGGAAGTACTGTAGTGGAAGCACCCTGTATATGGAAGTCTCTGGGATGCGCTGCTTAGGGAGCTAACCAACACTGTGCCTGTCCTGAGGCTAAGGCGAAAAGTGGAAGCGGTCAATGTGAGTGCAGGCATCAGTGTGGCTTACCTTTCGCGTGGGGTAGATCCTCAGGAAAGCGAATCCCACTAGAAGGACAAAGAGGCTATGTTCTGAGTTCTCAGGGCACCAAAGCAATGTCCAGGTGAATCGGTTGATGGGTGATGTCTTGTATGGGTTTACGTCCATCTTAGCCATGTAGGAGGTAGACGTTCCGGCCTATCGCGACCAGCATGCAGAGGAGGGGAGAGGCAGGAAGAACAAAAAGTGGATGGGGCAGGAAACAAAGGTTAAAAAAAAAAAGGAGAGGGGTAGGAATAATGAGAATAAGACGGAGAGTGAGGCTGGTGTAAGGAACACTTACAAATGTAGGGCTGCTTCACGGCACAATGTTAGCGTCATCTATTGAGCCTCCATGCGTTCCCTCCTCGCAGATGGGGATGATGGAGAGCCAGTGCTGCGTTGGTAAAGATCTCAATGAGACGAGCGGGCAGTCGGTGAAGGCGGATCAGCTCTGCGTCTCCTGGATCTTTGCCTGCTGGGCTTTCGGCGACGGGTTGAGTGAGACTGGTAGCTATGGTTCCGTTGGGAAATAGAAGGTATACCAATCCGGAAGGTCAATGCGAGGGACAGGGCCGGTACAAGGCAGGGGCGGAAGGGGCACGTGCCCTGGGCGGTACCATTTGGTATGGGGGGGGGGGCGCAGCCTGCAGGTGAATTTCTGCCATGCCAGTGTCAGTGTGTACAATAATACTGTACAGTGCATGTACAGCGCCCAGCGGCACTGTACAAATCCCCCTTGTGCGCTCCTGCATGATCCTCCCTTCCCTCAGCACACAACTATAATGTTTACTCCCCTACGGAGGAGTCCCGTAGTCTCTGCCAGCGCCGTGACGTCACTCACGGCCGGAGACGAGGTGGGAGGACACAGACGAGCGCAGGGAGGCGGGAGCTGTGAGTTGTGTCGGCGCGCTGTCTGTTTCATCAAGCGGAGCAGAGCTGAGGAGCTGCTGGCTGGCTGGCTGGCTCAGGCTGCTGGATCTGAAAGGTAGAAGAGTGCAGTGCCAGTGTCATGTGTGCCAGTGTTCTGACTCAGATCTTCAGCAGTGGTGGTCACTGGTCATTAACCTCGTCTCAGCCTCCCCCCCTCCCCCAGTCCAGCCATTTATTAATCTTTTTTTTAGTGTTTACTTACACAAGTTCAGACTCATAACTTCTGAGTCTGAACTTGTGTAAGTAAACACTAAAAAACAGATTAATAAATGGCTGGATTGGGGGAGGGGAGGAGGCTGAGGCGAGGTTAATGACCAGTGACCACCACTGCTGAATACCCCACAATACTGTGCAATACTCTGCAATACCCCACAATACCCTGAAATACTCTGCAATACCCCACAATACTCTGCAATACCCCGCAACACTGTGCAATACTCTGCAATACCCTGCAATACTCTGCAATACCCTGCAACACTGTGCAATACTCTGCAATACCCCGCAACACTCTGCAATACCCCACAATACTCTGCAATACTCTGCAATACCCCACAATACCCTGAAATACTCTGCAATACCCCACAATACTCTGCAATACCCCGCAACACTGTGCAATACTCTGCAATACCCTGCAATACTCTGCAATACCCTGCAACACTGTGCAATACCCTGCAACACTGTGCAATACTCTGCAATACCCCGCAACACTCTGCATTACCCCACAATACTCTGCAATACTCTGCAATACCCCACAATACCCTGAAATACTCTGCAATACCCCGCAATACTCTGCAATACCCCGCAATACTCTGCAATACCCTGCAACGCTGTGCAATACTCTGCAATACCCCACAATACTGTGCAATACTCTGCAATACCCCAAAATACCCTGAAATACTCTGCAATACCCCGCAATACTCTGCAATACCCCGCAACACTGTGCAATACTCTGCAATACCCCGCAACACTCTGCAATACCCCACAATACTCTGCAATACTCTGCAATACCCCACAATACCCTGAAATACTCTGCAATACCCCACAATACTCTGCAATACCCCGCAACACTGTGCAATACTCTGCAATACCCTGCAATACTCTGCAATACCCTGCAACACTGTGCAATACTCTGCAATACCCCGCAACACTCTGCAATACCCCACAATACTCTGCAATACTCTGCAATACCCCACAATACCCTGAAATACTCTGCAATACCCCGCAATACTCTGCAATACCCCGCAATACTCTGCAATACCCTGCAACGCTGTGCAATACTCTGCAATACCCCACAATACTGTGCAATACTCTGCAATACCCCAAAATACCCTGAAATACTCTGCAATACCCCGCAATACTCTGCAATACCCCGCAACACTGTGCAATACTCTGCAATACCCCGCAATACTCTGCAATACCCCGCAACACTGTGCAATACTCTGCAATACCCCGCAACACTCTGCAATACCCCACAATACTCTGCAATACTCTGCAATACCCCACAATACCCTGAAATACTCTGCAATACCCCACAATACTCTGCAATACCCCGCAACACTGTGCAATACTCTGCAATACCCTGCAATACTCTGCAATACCCTGCAACACTGTGCAATACTCTGCAATACCCCGCAACACTCTGCAATACCCCACAATACTCTGCAATACTCTGCAATACCCCACAATACCCTGAAATACTCTGCAATACCCCGCAATACTCTGCAATACCCCGCAATACTCTGCAATACCCTGCAACGCTGTGCAATACTCTGCAATACCCCACAATACTGTGCAATACTCTGCAATACCCCAAAATACCCTGAAATACTCTGCAATACCCCGCAATACTCTGCAATACCCCGCAACACTGTGCAATACTCTGCAATACCCCGCAATACTCTGCAATACCCCGCAACACTGTGCAATACTCTGCAATACCCCGCAACACTCTGCAATACCCCACAATACCCTGAAATACTCTGCAATACCCCACAATACTCTGCAATACCCCGCAACACTGTGCAATACTCCACAATACTGTGCAATACCCTGCAACGCTGTGCAATACTCTGCAATACCCCACAATACTGTGCAATACTCTGCAATACCCCACAATACCCTGAAATACTCTGCAATACGTGCCCCTACTCTGCAATACCCCGCAACACTGTGCAATACCCCGCAACACTGTGCAATACTCTGCAATACCCCGCAATACTCTGCAATACCCCACAACACTGTGCAATACTCTGCAATACTCTACAATACCCTGCAACACCGTGCAATACCCTGCAATACCCTGCAATACTCTGCAATACCCCGCAACACTGTGCAATACCCCGCAAAACCCCGCAATACCCAGCCATACTCTGTGATACTCTGCCATACTCTGCAATACTCGGTGAGACCCAGCTATACTCTGCCATACCCAGCCATACTCTGCCATACCCAGCCATACTCGGCTGTATTCGGCCTCTGTATGTGGCCAGGCTGTGGAAGTCTCACACTTGTGGTATCGCAGTACTCAGGAGGAGTAGAAGAATCTATTTTGGGGTGTCATTTTTGGTATGTACATGCTATGTGTTAGAAATATTGTATAAACGGACAACTTTGTGTTAAAAAAAAATGTGTTTTAACCACTTTCCGCCCGCCGGTTGTCATACGACGTCCTTGACTTTGTGCGGGGATATCTGAATGATGGGTGCAGCTACAGGCATCAATCAGATATCAACTTTTTTAGCCGGCTATTCTCTACACTATAAGAACGATCATAGCGGCTGTTCTACTGCTTGATATATTCTTGTTTTGAAACGACATTGATTCTTTATTAAAAAACGGGGAAACGGGGGGGGGGGGGGGGCGCAGTTTGCCATCTTCGCCCTGGGCACCAAATGGCCTTGTCCCAGCACTGGCGAGGGAGGTCAAGCTGATCGCAGAAGGTCTGCAAGTCTTCCGGTGTGCATAGTAAAGTGGAGCGCCCCCTGGCAGACGCAGAGAGGCCAAGCGAAAATTTCCAGCGATATTGTATGTTTCGGGATCGTAGCGCTTCCAATAGGGGCGCAAGCCTCTTCTGTTTTGTAGGGTTATCTGGGATAAGTCCTGAAACAGTTTTACCTCCGTTCCATTATGAATAATCCGGCCCTTTTCCCGTGCCTTTCGGAGAATTTCCTCCTTGAGGGGGAAATTCACAATACAGCATATCACATCTCTGGGCAGTTCGTTATCCCAGGGTTGAGGGCGCAGAGCCCGGGGTATCCTTTTCACCTCTATTGGTGAGTCCACTGGACGGTCAATCAATTCATTAATAATATTGCAGATTGTTTGTTGAAGAAGTCCAGGGTCATTGCTCTCAGGAACTCCTCGCACTCTAATGTTATGTCTGCGCCCATGGTTGTCTAGATCTTCCATATGTCTGTGGAGATCTAGAAGTTGTGTGAGCTGTGCATCGTAGGTTCCCTGCACTTGACGAATGGTGGCAGCATGTGTTTGTGTCATCTGCTCTACATCACTAATCCGCTAAGCTACTGCCTGGATGTCCGAGCCGAGGTCAGCAATTGCAGCCGTAACAGTGCTTTTGATGTCGGAGGCTATCTTCTCTAGATCAAGCAGGCTGGGAGGTTGAGTCCGCATGAGAACGGGTGTCTCATCTCCCGTCATTTACGAGCTGGATGCGGCGTTAGGCGAGGTTGGTGCTTGGGCCTGTGAGGCCGTGTGTGCTGACATGCGCTGGGTCCGGAACAACTCCGGGATGTTTCGGCTCAGCTGCGTCCTGGTTTCAAAAGGTGCGCGGGTGGTAGAGGAACTCCTGGTTGACCTGGGCATGGCGATATAGTGGTTTGGGCTCCCCAAAAAGGCAAAACACGGTACCCGGATCGCAGGAGCAGTAATCTCAAACTGCCATCCTGGTCTCCGCCCAGGCCCCGCCCCCGCCCCAAGCATGCTATTTTCTTATTGCCCAACCAGTCATGATCTTTGTTTCATTTCCAGGTCAGTACTGCAGATATAACAGTGAGAGGCAGCTGTGCTATGCAGCAGCTGCCTCTCACTCTGAGCTTCCCTGCTGAGAGATGCTCCTGCTTCACCCACCTTCCTGACCAATAGGAACATTAGGCTTTCTGTGCATCAGTGCATAATGGGACATGTAGTACCTAGGCAGCTTAATGCAATGGAATTAAATTATTGTGAGAACTACAGCTGCCACAATTCCTGCACACAGAGTAGGAGAGATAGGACTGCTTTTCCCGAGCAATTCCTGAGACTAATGCCCCGTACACACGGTTGGACATTGATCGGACATTCCGACAACAAAATCCTAGGATTTTTTCCGACGGTTGTTGGCTCAAACTTGTCTTGCATACACACACCATAATCAAAATAATTGAGAGATATGTAAAGTGATCAGAAAATGCTAAACTCATATGGCAATATATGTGAAAAAAATTATTAAATTAAATAATGCGCTATGAACCACATAAGGATAATAAATAATTGAGGCAAAAAATATGAAAATTAATTAATAAATAAAAATTAAAAAAAATGTTGTATAAAGATAAGAAAAACAAAAAACACAGTCCGTGAAAAAATGACTTCCGTTATCAACAGTCCTATTTAGATTTTCTTCCACCCAAAGTGACTGAAGACTTTAAAGACATCTTTGTGAAAAAATCCACCACCTATAAAGGTATATGATTACCAGAGGTAAGCTGTAATAGAGCCTTGTGCCAGAGATCCACTCATTAGGGACATCACCATCTGTCTCTGCATGGAGGGGAGATCACCCAGGATTCATCGGTAGTGATTGGCTCGGTAATGGAGACCCGGGAAGATAAGAAATACATCTACCATAGTGTGAATCCGTTTGACCAGTTTATTAAAGGAAAAAGTAGCACACTTACCAAAAGGAACAGTTAAAATAGCATGTACAAAATCAGCCGGCCGGCCTGCAAACACCCGTTCGTTATGGAGTGGAAACGATGACGTCAGCGCGTCTGCCTTCCAAACACTTTATCCATTTTATTCTACACCTAAGAATTAGAACTGCAGCTTGGAGTTAGAGGGAAGCGCAGTAATTTTATAATATTTTCTGATTTTTGCATACACACAGTCACACAAAGTTGTCGGAAAATCCGATCATTCTGAACGCGGTGACGTAAAACACGTACGTCGGGACTATAAACGGGGCAGTAGCCAATAGCTTTCATCTCTTTATTTATACTGAGCATCCCTCTAACAGACGTCTACGATTGCCTGCATAAAGCCTTGATTGCCTTGCCGAGTAGCCAACCCCATGATTAAGTCCCTGTGACAAAACATGTAAAAATGTAAAAGGGGCGTGGCTACACGGTAATCGTAGACGTCTGTTAGAGGGAGATTTGACGAGTGACGGAGCAGGGACCAGCTGAGGAACGTGAGCTGCGAACGGGTGAGACGATCGCCGGCATCCACACTCCCTGGGTCTGCTGTGGCCGTCCTGTGACAGTGTTACTGCATGCTCTGCTGTGCTTTGCTGTGATACAGTTCCATTTGCTGTGAAGTGCCTAGTTGATTTTTTTTACCATGTGAGTGCATATGTGTGGATTTTAGTTTGAATTAAATGTTTTAAAGCGTTATTACACCATCTGCAGCAATTTTTTCCTTTATATGTGGAGTCACTATCTCAAGGAAAGTGTTCGGTGCACTTAGCAGTGGATACCGGTGGTCGCATGTTAACCCCCATGATAGTGGGTTGAGGTGTTTTGCCGGCCAAGCACGAGAGTGTGAGGCCTTATCAGCTGGTGAGTTTGCAATTCACAAGGGAGTGGAATCACGTCACTGAGGTGTGGTGTACACGGTGCATCAGCATTTGTAGATTGAAGACACCTGCACTTTTGGAACTTTTTTCTTTATCATCTCACATTTATGTGGACTTGTTTTGCTGTTTCATATTTTTTTATCTGATTTTTTTTTAAACACTTTTCAATACTTATTCAATTATTTCAATTTGGAAGAGTTCTGTGTTTCTGGTATTACGATACCGGACTTATTCACTTTTCACGGGGTGTTATTAGGAGTTATTTTAGTAATTTATATATTACTCCTATTGATGTTATGCTAGAATTTATTTATTATTACCATTTCATTCACATGTGTATCACATTAACAATTGATGCTTTTTTTGTGTGGTCATTATCACTGATTTTATAAGTGTTTTGCAGCACTTTGATTTCATGTTCTGTTTACACATTCTATATCACTTTTAAATACTGTGGTTTAGGATTTTTTTCACTGCTTTAGAGGGGGTGTGATTACTTACCTCAAGCCCACTTTAGGGGGGCAGCGCCACTCTTCATCTCCTTGTGTCCTGGCCTTAGGGGTGATTCAGATTTTTCATATACAATTTTTAAAGTGGCAGCTAGCATTAGGTTACTATTCATTATACAGAGCGCATTGGTGGTAGGATGACATTTGGCGGCTTTTTTTCTTGTTCACTCACAGTTTTATAGGTTTATGCCATTACTTAAACTCTAGTTGCACTAAATATAGTTTAATTGAAGATTGTTACAGTTCTTTTGATTGCTAGTTTATGGGTCTGTGATCATCTACCCAGTACAGTATATTCAAGTCTGTCTATCTGCCGGTTGTATGATTTATGCATTGTTTATGTGCATTGTTTTAATACATCCATTTACCCTACCACCAGTTGCTTGGCCTAATTTCTGTGCATTACTTCAGAGTGGTAGCTTACTAATGCTTAAGTCACACAGGTGTGAATGGTTTTTAACCTATAACCGGGCGTGTCAGAGAGGACCGAGCAACTTTAAGAGTCATGGCAGAACAGAAAACCCATCATCACCAGGTGCTCCTGTAGGGATAAGCTCTACAATGGTTAAACAGCAAAAAATTTAGATGTTTTGATCTGGAGTTATACAACCACTTGCCGACTGCCTGCCCTCAATGTACTGCACACACGCAGCTGCTCCAGGCAAAGCGATGTACTCGTATGTCGCACATGCACATCCCCCCCGCTAACCCTTTTCCCTTTTTGGGGCTGGGATTTCTCTATTCACATCGATCAACGTGAATGGAGGAATCTGTCGGGTTCTCTTTTTTTCATTCAGCCCACAGGCTGCTTTAAAAAAAAAACATTACATATATGCCCAACAAGGACAAGTGATGTACTGGTATGTCGCTGCACTTTGAGTAGTTATACCGGGATGATGCCTGCAGCGACACCTTATCCTAGTATTGTTTTTTTAGCCGGCGGTCGACTTCCCTGTAAAAGCAATCCTAGTCACTAATTAGCTTCCCGGATTTCTTTTACATCCAGTCGGATGTAAACAGTGCCATTTTAAATTGGGAAAGCATCTGACAGCTAGGCTGCTAAAAAGTCTGTCCATACTTAGAAGAAGTAGCAGAATGTGTTTTGTGGTGTAATTCCACATATACCCATGGCATGTCTGAGAAATATCTCATAAAAGTGACAGCTTTGTGTAAAAAAAAAAAAAAAAAAAATAAGTTTTGTCATTTTTCAAGAACTTGTGGTAAAAAATTAAATCTTCCATGCGCTCAACATGCCTCTCAGCAAATACCTTGGGGTGTCTACATTCCAGTTTTGGGGGGAGAGGTATTTCTAGTGTTTGTACTATCCTGGCATTTCTGGGCTCCCAAAACTGTGGTAGGTAGTGAGGAAGTGACATGAGTAAATTACAGCCGTTGAAAGCCTGAAGGTGGTCATTGGTTTTCGACCCCCATACACGATAGGCCCCCAAAAAGTCTCACACATGTGGTATCCCCATACACGGGAGAAGTAGCAAAATGTGTTTTGGGGTGTAAATCCACATATACTTATGGCATGTTTGAGAAATATCTAATGAAACTACCCTGTTTCCCCGAAAATAAGACCTAGCGTGATTGTCGGTGATGGCTGCAATATAAGCCCTACCCCCCTAATAAGCCCTAGTTAAAGTCCTTGTAGGTCTTATTTTCAGGGTAGGGCTTATTTTTGGGGAAACAGGGTAGGGCTTATTTGGGGGGTAGGCCTTATATTGCAGCCATCACCGACAATCACGCTAGGTCTTATTTTGGGGGAAACAGGGTAGTAATTTTGTGTAAAAAAAATAAAAAAAAGTTTTAATATTTCTAAAACTTGTGGAAAAAAATGTAATCTTCCATGCACTCAAAATGCCTCACAGCAAATACCTTGGGGTGTCTACTTTCCAAAAAGGGGGGGGGTGTTTGTACTGCCTTGGCATTTTAGCACCTCAAGAAATGTGATAGGCAGCCAACAGTAAAAGCTGCATAAATTCCAGTATATATACCATAGTTTGAAGACGCTCTACAGTAATTTTCACACAAACCAATGCACACTTATTGGGATTTTTTTTTACCAAAGATATGTAGCAGAATACATTTTGGCCGAAATTCATGACAAAATTTGATTTTATTGGATATTTTTTACAACAGAAACTATAGAAAATATTTTTTTTTTCAAAGAATGTTGGTCTTTTTTCGATTATATCACAAAAAAAATACAAAACCCAGTGGTGATTAACCACTTCAATACCAGGCACTTAGACACCTTCCCGCCCAGCCCAATTTTCACCTTTCAGTGCTGTCGCAATTTGAATGACAATTGCGCGGTCATGCTACACTGTACCCAAACCAAATTTTTATCATTTTGTTCCCACAAATAGAGCTTTCTTTTGGTGGTATTTGATCACCTCTGCGGTTTTTATTTTTTGCGCAACAAATAAAAAAAGACCGAAAATTTTGAAAAAAACAAGTTTTTCTTTGTTTCTGTTAAAACTTTTTGTAAATAAGTACGATTTCTTCTTCAATGACGGGCACTGATATGGCTGCACTGACGGGCACTGATACGGCGGCACTGATGGGCACCGATCAGGTGGCACCAATGAGGTGGCACTGATGAGGTGGCACTGACGGGCACTGATGATGGGCACTGATAGGCGGCACTGATGGGCACTGATAGGTGGCACTGATGGGCACTGATAGGTGGCACTGGTATGCGGCACTGATGGGCACTCATAGGTGGCACGGATGGGCACTTATAGGCGGCACTGATGGGCACTCATAGGTGGCATTGATGGGCACTCGTAGGGGGCATTGATGGTTACTTATGGGTGGCGCTGATAGTTGGCACAGATGGGCACGGATGGGCACTGATATATGGGCACTGATGGGCACGGATGGGCACTGACAGGTGGCATGAATGGACACTGATGGGTGGCACTGATGGCACTGCTTGTTTGCAGTGATGCCCCTAAGGGTGGCATTGCTGGGCATCACTGCAACATGATGGTGCCAATCAGTGCCCATTTGTGTGCACTGATTGGCACAGATTTGGCACACTGGGCACATGTGGATGGCCATGGGGTACATACCTGGCCATCCACATGTTGCCCCTTCCCTGGTGGTCCTAGTGGCGATCCCTGGTGGTCCAGTGTGGTGATCTGAGGGGGGGGCTGCGCTGATAAACAATCAGCGCAGACCCCCCCTGCCAGGAGAGCCGCCGATCGGCTCTCCTCTACTCGCGTCTGTCAGACGCGAGTGAGGAAGAGCCGATCAACGGCTCTTCCTATTGACAGCGTGATCAGCCGTGATTGGACACTGCTGATCACTTGGTAAAGAGCCTCCGCCAGAGGCTCTTTACCAAGATCGGTGGAGCGGTGTGTCAGACTGACACACCGCTCCACCGATCGCCGCGATGCGCGCCCCCGGGGGCGCGCTGCGGCATGTTATCCTGCTGGACGTCATATGACGCCCAGTCAGGATAACAGAACCACTTCCCGGACGTCAATCCGCCATAGGGCGGGCGGGAAGTGGTTAAATACCACCAAAAGAATTCTCTATTTGTGCGAAAAAAATGATATACATTTTGTTTGGGTACAACATTGCCATTGCATGACCGTGCAATTGCCAGTTAGCACAGTGCTGAATAACAAAAAATGGCCTTGTCATTAAGGGGGTAAAACCTTCTGGAGCTGAAGTGGTTAACCATCAGTACAATCATCATTGTTTGTAAGATTTAAAATATTGTTGTGGCGTTTGAAAAAAGGGATATGGCAGTTCTCATTTATCGCATATGCTGGACTGATTTTTAAAATTAGAACTTGTATGAACTTTAGAAGTTGAATTTCTTTTAACAAAAGTTTTAATTCTTCCAAAATGTTCTTCAGACTTTTAATGAGAGTCCGTTCTCAGAACACAATTGTGAATAATTGGATAGAGGGTTATGTGATTTCTCATTCTTTCATGGCTAAAAAAAAGTAATGTGATCAAGAGGTAATTTTCAAATGTCTGCTTCTTATTGTTTTCAGTTGAATGTGTACCTTCTAAGGTACATGTTACCAGGTTGTTCCAGTTTGGCACTGTACTAATTGCTCCACAGAACATTCCGGAGATGACTGGTAAATTCAGAATAATGTCTATCATACAAAGATTAGAACTTTACATGTGCTCCCAGGCAACTCGCACAATACACAATGATTTAAAAACGGAAGACAAAAAAGATAAAAGATTATAATATATTTCACTAGAAAGCATAAAACCAACACCAATTTAAATACCCTAGAGCAGTGATGGCGAACCCCAGATGTTTTGGGACTACATTTCCCATGATGCTTGGGCACTCTGCAGTGTAAATGAGCATCATGGGAAATGTAGTTCCAAAACATCTGGAGTGCCAAGGTTCGCCATTACTGCCCTAGAGTCTTCCCATGGACCCTGGGGGCTTATGCTTTCTAGATGGTGAACTATATCAATCTTTTTACCTTTTTTGTAATCAATAAATACTTCTGTATTTCAAATAATTGTGTATTGTGTGAGCATACGATGTAGAGTCCTATTCTTTGTATGTAAGATATTTATCTTTTTGGATTGTGCTTCCAGGGAACTGATATCACCAAAGGGAAATTCACAATTTTTACATATTGAGATAATAAATTCAGAATTGGTGTATGCAGCCTCAATTCATGGCTCTTTATTTAGGCTAGATTAACCAGTCTTGATATACTGCTGGGTCCGGGCGTGCAGTGGATTGAATAGTATGTCTCTGTCCACTACTAAAATAAGGAATACACCTAATGCCGCGTACATACGGTCTGACTTTTCAACCGGACTTGTCCGACGGACGCCGACGGACCAAATCCGGCGGACAATCCGATCGTGTGTGGGCTTCACCGGACCTTCAGCTGACTTTTCCAGTCGCAAATCTGACGGACTTTAGATTTGGAACATGCTTCAAATCTTTACGTCGTAACTCCGCTGGACCCAGAAATCCGCTCGTCTGTATGCTAGCCCGACGGACAAAAACCCACACTAGGGCAGCTATTGGCTACTGGCTATCAACTTCCTTATTTTAGTCCGGTGTACGTCATCACGTACGAATCTGTCGGACTTTGGTGTGATCGTGTGTAGGCAAGTCCGGTCGTTAGAAAGTCTGTTGAAAGCCCACCAAAAGTCTGTCGAAAGTCTGTCGAAAGTCTGTCAGACTTTTGTAGCTGAAAAGTCCGACCGTGTGTACGCGGCATTATATTCTTGGTTCTTCGGTGTATGCTAGCAGAGTTCTTTTTGTTCCTTCTGTCCAATGTTATCATTAGGGATAAGCTTTGGGTTGAGCTCAACCATAGGGTCTAGCAGTTTACAGTTCAACAAACTCATAGGATTGTTTGCTGGTACAGCAGCTGTTATCAATGATGTACTTTCTGACCTCTGAACTGTGGTCAGGTGGCTTGGTAGGGCCAATCATGAGGATTTTCTATGCCCCAGCCCCTTCCCTAATCCAGCCTTCTGGAGAGCTATTGTTTAGTGTGTGTTGCAACAGATATGCAGTATTTAGGGAAATTTCCTTGAAGGTAGGGAAAGTTAGATGTTCCTCCTGTTTTGACATGCAGTTACAGACACACAAACAGTGTGTTGTACAGTTGTCTAGAAGATTAGCAAGAGATTTGAGAGTGTTAACAGGGACAGTTAGAATCATGAGTTGATGCATGAAAAAAAAAAAAAATTTGTATATAGACACACTCACATGAGGATTGATGTACTAAAACTGGAGAGTGCAAAATCTGGTGCAGCTGATTTTCTATGCAGAGCTGCACCAGATTTTGCTCTCTCAGTTTTAGTAAATCAACCCCAAACTGTTTTACAATATTATAGCAGATTAGGGAGAGATTTTAGTGTTATCAGTGACAGCTCCATGCTGGTGATCATTGCTTAAAATGTCCATACCTATATTGAAGTATCTAAATGTCACAAGCATTCACCCAGCCATCACGAATTCCCACATATTTTGCCTTTTTTCTAGTGGTCATGATGCAGTATTTTCCAGTTTGAGGTATTTTGGGAAAATACTTCATTATGGCCTCTTGATAGATCTGCCTATCATAGGAAATAAATGTATTAGGCAAAATATGGCAGAATCATTTTTTAATTATTATTTTTTTATCATTATTATTATTATACAGGATTTATATAGCGCCAATAGTTTACGCAGCGCTTTACAACTTGAGGGTAGACAGTACAAATACAATACACTTTAATACAGTAGGAGTCAGAGGGCCCTGCTCCTTAGAGCTTACAATCTAAGAGGGAAGGTCAAGAGATACAAGAGGTAATAACTGTGGGGGATGTGCTGATGGAGAAAGCAAATGTACAGTTGTTAGGCGGGGGCCAGATAGGCTTCTCTGAAGAGGTGAGTTTTCAGGGATCGTCTGAAAGTGAACAAAGTAGGAGAACGTTGGACAGATTGGGGTAGAGCATTCCAGAGGATGGGAGAGGCTCTGGATAAGTCCTGAAGGCGAGCATGGGTGGAGGTGACAAGGGAGTTAGAGAGAAGGAGGTCTTGGGAGCAGCAAAGAGAACGATTAGGTTGGTATTTTGAGACAAGGTTAGTGATGTAACTGGGGGCCAGGTTGTGGATGGCTTTGTAAGGTATTGTTAGTATCTTGAATTTAATTTGTTGGTTGAGTGGCAGCCAATGGAGGGATTGGCAGAGGGGCATAGCAGATGCTGAGCGATTTGTGAGGTGGATGAGCCTGGCAGCAGCGTTTATGGTGGACTGAAGTGGGGATAGCCTGTTTAGTGGTAAGCCAATGAGGAGGGAGTTGCAGTAGTTGAGGCGAAAGATGGCCAGGGAGTGGATTAGAAGCTTTGTGGTGACATTGGTTAGGAAGGGGCATATCTTAGAGATGTTGCAGAGGTTGAGGCGGCAAATTCATTTGATAGATAAAGCGCGCTGCTCTAAACCTTCATAGACAAAATATAAAGCATGACCATAACAAACATGCTATAGCAATACAAAATACCATTAGGGCTAAATAATCATATAAACAGTGAATAAATCCGAGTAAAAGGTCCCAAATAAAGTGCTTGAGCAGATGTAAACAAAACAGGTGCTCAACTTCTCAGTGCCTCCAGTGTTCCCATACATACAGATAGACACTCACTACAAGTTGCTGACCTACTATTGCTAGTCAGGTCAGTAGTGCCTGTGTTTGGGGATATACCGCTTAGCCTCCAATGGCTTGTCCCTTCTCGGATGATGTACCACCATGCATGCAAAGAAAAGATCAGGTAAGATCTCATAGCGTTAAACCGTTCGATTTTTTTAAAGCACACAAAAAATGCACACTCACATTTGTATGTGCCTATAAGAACTGACACTGGGTATGCATGGCTTGCATAGGGAGGAAAAAATGGGCACAGCTGTGCATATGTAGAAAACCAGCACCTGCACAAACAGGAGGATATGACGTCGCCGGAAATGACATCAGCAAGTAGACCACACCTCGACCAGTTTTGTCCTGTTTGGACATCTATGGCGATAATGTGTGACCGCTGGGTGAATGCCTTTGGCATTCTTCAGTTTATGTGTAACTGCTCCAATTAAGAATATCAGATGTACAACTATGGACAAGGGGAGGGGTGGATTTCTTAGACTTAGCATAAAGATTTACTTCCTCCAAACATGTAACTCATTCAGAGGTCTCAGTTTCTCCACTAGCCTCCATGGCCAGTTCCAAAGGTAGAAGTAGAAATTCTTTCTCCCATCTGTCTGTAGGGATGGGCGAACGGTTCTGCCCGAGCATAAGTTCGGGCCGAACTTTCGTTGTTCGGTCGTTCGGGGAACATCTGAACAAACGGGTTGTTCGACCGTTTGTTCGGCCCCTGAACCGACTTCAATGCATTGCGGCACTGAACAGTGCATTGCAAGCCCTGACTGGCTGAAGCAGTGAAAGCTTCAGCCAGTCAGGGCACAGAGCACTGTCAGAGTTCATGATTGGACACTGTCATCATGACTTTATCCAATCATGGCTCATTCCCGCCCCACAGTATAAAAGTATTCTTTCAATGGCAGCCATTTTCAGTGTGATTTCGGCATGGAGAGAGATACAACAGGGCTCTGTTCAGTGCTATTAGTTAGTTAGTGTGCTATACTGTGCTATTTTGCTTCATTTGTCAGTGTAGAATATTAGTTTAGTGTCAGTCTAGGGATAGTGTGAGTATAATGAGGAGGACCATCATTCAGCTTTGCATAGTGTGCAGCTAGAGTAGGGACAGCTCAGATAGTTTCACTGTAGTGTAGTGAGACCATGTCATTCATACATACATTAGTGTAGAGTAGGGACAGCTCATTTTGTTTCAGTGTAGTGAGACCATGTCAGTAATCTTTACATTAGTGTATAGCTAGAGTGGAGTGTGTCTGTGTAGTGTGAGTACTCAAATTAAAGTGCACCAAACACCTCTTTACATCGATTAAAGTGTGTACAGACGTCTACGTACAGATTTCAACTTCTTCTTTACATTTGCTTATAAGCACCGCCCCCTCCCTCCCAATAATGTCTGGGAGGACAAAAAGGAGAGGCAGACTTTCCCTTGGCACTGTAAGGGGGCCAGCAACAAATGTGTCCACAAGCAAAGGTGGACGTGGTGGTCAGTCCTCAGCAAGGGCATCATTTCCTCTGTTTAGTGAGTTTGCCCGTGCTATCCAGCCACAGCATGAAGAGGAGGTGGTGGACTGACTTACTAAACCTTCCTCATTCTCCTCATCCTCTGTCACACAAGCAGAGACAAGTGTGCAGTCCCCTGTAGTTGCCAGAGTGTATAATCCTTCCTCCTTGTCCACATTTATTCCTGCCATAGTCCCAACATCAGCCATTGAGGAATCAGCTGAGTTATGTGACCACAGCGTCAGCCACTTGCACCTTAATGATACCCAGTCATTACTGGATTCAGATGTTGGTTCTGAGGTTGAGGATGACAGGAACATGAGCCTAGAGAGAGGGAGGAACACTGGTAGACAAATTGGCATTCATGTTCCCCAAGCCACAGCGTATTGCCAAGTTGTCTCCAATGGTAATGATGAAGATGGAGGAGATGGAGATGATGATGATGAGGTCACTGATGTGACTTGGTTGCCAGATAGAGCAGAGGAGGAAACTGAAGGTGAGGCAGCACAACCCCAAGGAGGCAGACATCAAGAAAGAGTAGAGAGCAGCCACTCTATTCCATCACATTCTGCAGCTATCTCCCGGCCCACTCCCCAAAGCTCAGCTGTCTGGGCCTTTTTCAGCACATCTGTAGCAGATTGCACTGTTGCTATCTGCAAACTGTGTCTCAGGCACATCAATTGTGGCAAAAACATCAACCATTTGGGTACCACATGCTTAACAAGGCATTTAACGTCCAACCACTCAGCCAGTTGGCAAGAGCACCTAAAAGCCACTCAAAAGGGGCACAAATCTGTCCCTCCTCCTTACCCACTTCAGTCTGCCCCTGCTATACGAGTCATTACCTCTCAGCAGTCTCCACTGCCAGGGATGATGGTATAGCACAGGGTGTGCCAGGTCCTAGCAGCACATCTGCCAGCAGCACACCACCAGCTGTAGGCTGTATCCGGCAAATTTCTCTGCCCCATCTGCTGCAGCGGAAAAAAAATACAGTCCCTGCCACCCATATGCCCAGCGTCTAAATGCAAGCTTGTCAAAGCTGTTGGTTCTCCAACTTCTGCCTTTCAGCCTGGTGGATTCTGCCCCTTCTGTGAATTCGCACAATGTGCTGTACCACAATGGCAGGTTCCCAGTCGCTATTACTTTTCACGTAAGCCCATTTCATCTCTCTACCATCACATGGAAGGGAATGTTCTGGCATCGTTGGGCAAGGCAGTCAGCCGTAAAAAATCCACCTTACTTCTGACACGTGGTCCAGCAAGCATGGGCAGGGACAATATATTTTGTTCACAGCACACTGGGTATCTCTGCTTGCAACTTGAAAGGATGCAAGACAGGGCTCGGTGCTGTAGCTTGTTGTGTCCCCACCTCTCCATACAGCTGGTGGTGATGATGCCAGACCTGTGAGCTCTACCCCCTCCTCCTCCGCCACCTCCATGCTCTCCTCTGCAGAATTGTCCTATGAACATCAGATACCCACTAAGTGTTCTATAGGCTTTTCACAGAGTCAAGCTGAAAGGTGCCATGCAGTGCTTCAGCTGGTGTGTTTAGAAAATAATAGGACGTTTGGGGCTTTGAGTGAGGCCATAGACATAGTGGAGGTGGGTTGAATGAAAGTACACATTTATTGTCATAAAAATCATGAAACATGTCAATAACAGAGACCATATAGGTGAAAAAACATTGTAGTAAATATAATTTCATGTTTGTTCACACACACTGTTGTAAGTGTGAGTGCAATACAGGCAACTAGGGTACATCCAGGTATAGTAACCAAGTGCCCCATAGTGGTCTGGATTGATCAGTAAATACATTCTAATGAGTTCATAAATGTACAGACAGCATGTAGACAGTACTTACAAATAAAACAGTGAGACCATAATAAATTACATAATCAAATACAAAGATGAATAATTGAATTGAGATGTAAAAAGACATCTTGAAATGCCCAAAGTACCGTAGGTGATAGAATGGGGGCTTGTGTCTGCATCCCAAAAAAAAAAGTCCCAAACTTCCTATTATTTTCTTTGAATCAGGGATGGAGACACATTTCATATGTGCCTCATTTAAAGTCCCACCACTTTCCCCATTGTTTCCAGCTGGCGTGTTTAGGGGACAGGAACCACACCGAAGCAGAGATTTTAGCAGCTCTGCAGGGACAGGTCCAGAGGTGGTTCACACCACGCCAGCTGGAGCCAGGAATGGTGGTGTGCGATAATGGCTCAAACCCCCTGTCCACCGTTAGACAGGAAAAGTTGACAAATGTGCCATGCCTGGCACATGTCCTCAATTTTGTGGTGCAGCGTTTCCTAAATACATACCAAGGGTTGCAAGATGTGCTGAAGCTGACCAGAAGCGTCTGTAGCCATTTCAGGTGGTCATACACAGCCTGAAATTCAGTGGGAAATCCACCTACCCGTAAACTGCCTGATTTGTGACATGCCCACCAGGGGCAACTCAACTTTGTCAATGCTGTAGCGGCTATACATGCAGCAGAGAGCCGTCAACGAGTACCTGTGTGAATATGGCACGACAACAGGCTCAGGCCGTCTCGGCTTTTTTTCCCCACACCAATGGCTGATCATTAAGGATGCATGCACTGTATTGTCACCATTTGAGGGGGCCACAAGGATGGTGAGCCATGACAGTGCATGCATCAGTGACACAATCCCTTTTGTGTTCCTGCTGGAGCAAACTCTGCGTGGCATTATGGACAGGGCACTGGAGGCAGAGCAGCAGGAGGAAGAGGAGGACTTCCTTTCCTCTCAAGGCCCACTATATCCAGACACCATCATTCCTATGTCACAGAACACGCAGGAGGAGAGAGGGGAGGAGGATGAGGAGGAGGATTCTGGCACTTTCATAGGCTTCGAAGAAGAGGAAGACATGCGTCAATCTGTAAGCAATGGCTTTCCAACCCCAGGACCCTTGGGAGTAGTAAATGGCTGGGAGGAGGAAGTTCCAGATGCTGTCATCCTGAGTGACTCCGAGGAGTCTGCTTCTCAAAACTCTGCAAATTTGAGGCGCATGGGCAACCTCATGCTTCAAAGCCTGTGAAAGGACCCAAGAATACATGACATAAAGGAGAAGGATGATTACTGGTTGGCAACCCTCCTTGAAAATCTCTTGAGGACATGTTTAAGAGGATTTTATTGAACGTTTTTTCCAGACTCCAGTAGGTTACAGTGTCGTGGAAAATGTTGTTTTGAGTCTTCTGTTGGTCAAGAGTGGAACGTTGGAGGAGGTGTCCGCCTAAGTGAGGCATTTCTGAATTTTTTTAGTCCTCACATCCCAGGGCTGTCAGCTTCCACATCCCATCAGCAGTGTCTGCATCACATGGTGGACGATTACCTCGGGGCCAAAACAGAGATGGAGAGCTTTACAGCTGACGATCCACTGACTTACTGGGGCATGAGAATAGACCACTGGTAAGAAATTGCCCAGTATGCTATTGAGTTGTTGGGCTTCCCTGCATCCAGCGTGCTTTCAGAACGAGCATTCAGTGCTGCAGGAGGCTTTGTTACTGACCATAGAACGCGTCTGTCCACAGACTCCGTGGACCGTTTGACTTTTATAAATATTAATCAGTCCTGGATTACCAGCTATGAAGCCCCTGATGCTGATATCACTGATTAAGTCTTTTTGGGATGTGGAATCTCTGCAGGACTTCGAGGCTGCCTAGCTTTAAGGGTGTTCAATCATTTCATTTGGGAGAATGTTTTTGGTATAGGTTTCATGGGCATAATTAAGACCCAAAGACCAATTATTTGACAGGTGCATATCATTGCAATTTTTTTTGCCTTCATCAAGAGCACCTCTATAGGGTTACGGTAGGAAGGCACCCCCGACACCCAAAGAGTAATTTTTCTGCACCTGTTTGACAGGTGCATATCATTGGAATTTTTTACAGCAAGGCCAATTCTTGCTTTCATCAAGAGTACCTCTATAGGGTTACAGTGGGAAGGCGCCACCGACTTCCAAAGACCAATTTTTACGCACCCATTTGACTTCTATCCAAAGTCAAAGGGACATCATAATGTATCCAAAAAAATCTCTAATCTTGTTCCCAGTGCACTGCATTGTGGCCTCATCATACACACTGGCTCCCCAGCTGTTGCTGACCAAAATAAAGGCAGCTTGCAGGGAAAACGTTTGGCTTTATAAATGCAACTATTGCTGCAGCAGATTCTAGACATGGTACAGATCTTCCACTTTACAGGTAGACTAAGGGGACCCCCCAGGCACTCTATTGGAAGTAATTTTTCAATTATATGCTTTCACTTTAAAAATAAAAAATCACTGCTCATTTAAAAATAACGTTTTTCACAAACTTTTTCTTTATTGATACATGTCCCCCAGGGCAGGACCCGGACCCCTATACCATTGTATGCCCAATTGCTTGCATATAAGCCTTCAAAATGGGCACTTTTGATTTTTGACGTTCGGGTCCCATTGACTTTAATGGGGTTCGATATTCGGGTCCGAACTTTTGCGGTGTTTGAAAGTTCTGGTGCGAACCAAATAGGGGTCTATTCGGCCCATCCCTATCTGTCTGTATGTCCCTTTTCCCAGAGATCTACAAGATCCCTGAGAGTATGGTAGTCATGCCTACTTAACTGGGACCAGTCTTCCAAAATACCCCTGCAAAGGATTTGTCATTTTATTATGAATGAAAAACTTTCAATATCAGTCTGCGGGTGAAAAAAATAAATATCCTTGACCGTCTAAAAATGCCCCCCCCCCCCCCCCAAAGTGGTTTTATAGGCTGTAGGTTTTTTTACCTTAATGCAGAGAAAGTGATGTGACATTAAAGAAACATATATATATATATGCACACACACAGTATCTCATAAAAGTGGGTGCACCCCTCACAATTTTGTAAATATTTTATTATATCTTTTCATGTGACAACACTGAAGAAATGACACTTTACTACAATGTAAAGTAGTGAGTGTACAGCTTGTATAACAGTGTAAATTTGCTGTCCTCTCAGAATAACTTAACACACAGCCATTAATGTCTAAACCGCTGGCAACAAAAGTGAGTACACCCCTAAGTAAAAATGTCCAAATTGGGCCCAAAGTGTCAATATTTAGTGTGGACACCATTATTTTCCAGCACTACCTTAACCCTCTTGGGCATGGAGTTAACCAGAGCTTCACAGTGTTCCACTGGAGTCCTCTTCCACACCTCCATGACAACATCACGGAGCTGGTGGATGTTAGAGACCTTGCGCTCCTCCACCTTCTGTTTGAGTATGCCCCACAGATGCTCAAAAGGTTAAGGTCTGGAGACATGCTTGGCCAGTCCATCACCTTTACCCTCTGCTTCTTTAGCAAGACAGTGGTTGTCTTGGAAGTGTGTTTGGGGTCCTTGGAACACTGCCCTGCGGCCCAGTCTCTGAAGGGAGGGGATCATGCTCTGCTTCAATGTCACAGTATATGTTGGCATTCATGGTTTTCTCAATGTACTGTAGCCCCCCAGTGTCGGTAGCACTCATGCAGCCCCAGACCATGATTCTTCCACCACCATGTTTGACTGTAGGCAAGACAAATTTGTCTTTGTACTCCTCACCTGGTTGTCACCACACACGCTTGACATCATCAGAACCAAATAAGTTTATCTTGGTCTCATCAGACCACAGGACATGGTTCCAGTAATCCATGTCCTTAGTCTGCTTGTCTTCAGCAAACTGTTTGTGGGCTTTCTTGTGCATCATCTTTAGAAGAGGCTTCCTTCTTGGACGACAGCCATGCAGACCAATTTGATGCAGTGTGCGGCGTATTGGTCTGAGCACTGACAAGCTGACTCCCCCACCCCTTCAACCTCTGCAGCAATGCTGGCAGCACTCATACGTCTATATTCCAAAGACAACCCCTGGATATGACACTGAGCACGTGCACTCAACTTCTTTGGTCGACCATGGTGAGGCCTGTTCTGAGTGGAACCTGTCCTGTTAAACTGCTGTATGGTCTTGGCCACCGTGCTGCAGCTCAGTTTCAGGGTCTTAGCAATCTTCTTATAGATAGCCTTGGCCATCTTTATGTACAGCAACAATTCTTTTTTTCAGATCCTCAGAGAGTTCTTTGCCATGAGGTGCCATGTTGAACTTCAAGTGACCAGTAAGAGAGTGAGAGCGATAACACCAAATTTAACACACCTGCTCCCCATTCACACCTGAGACCTTGTAACACTAATGAGTCACATGACACCGGGGAGGGAAATGGCTAATTGGGCCCAGTTTGGACATTTTCACTTAGGGGTGTACTCACTTTTGTTGCCAGCAGTTTAGACATTAATGGCTGTGTGTTGAGTTATTTTGAGGGGACAGCAGATTTACACTGTTATACAAGCTGTACACTCACTAATTTACATTGTAGCAAAGTGTAATTTCTTCAGTGTTGTCACATGAAAAGATATAATAAAATATTTACAAAAATGTGAGGAGTCTACCCACTTTTGTGAGATACTGTATCTATATATCAGGGCTCAACATTTTAAGTTCTGAGCCAGTAGCCAGGCCTTAAGTCCCCTTTCACACTTATACGACTTGTCCCACAATTTTGTACTGCAAAATCGTATGACGAGTCATTCTCCATGATTTTCAATGACTACCATTCATATTGGCACGACTTTAAGTCGTGCCGACTTCAAAGTAGTCCCTGCACTATTTTGGTCCAACTTCCATGCGAGCTGATGTCCATAGACCTCAATGTTAAACCAATGCCAATCGTATCTGAATAATAAAGACACGTTTTCAGTACGACTTTGTAAGCACAAGCTGAGAATGGTTAATGCCAAAGTTGTGGCAAAGTCGTACAAAGTAGTACTGCTCCCAAATCGCGCAAAATCGCGGGAAAAAAATCGCACAACTTTGAAGTTGCACAAGTATGAAAGGGGCCTAAGAGTTACTCGCTAGACATGTGCACTGCCAAAAACTGTGTTAATTTTAGTTTCATTTGTTTTTTAAATTTTTTTTACATTTTTCGGGTCATTCGTTATGATCGCAATTTGTAAATTAGTAAGTTCGTAAATTGGTAATAGACCTTAAGAGTTACTCGCTAGACATGTACACTGCCAAAAAAATGTGTTTCGTTTCATTCGTTTTTAAATTTTTTTTTCGTTTTTTCGTTATGATCGCAATTTGTAAATTAGCAAATTCGTAAATTGGTAATTTCAAGAATTCATATATTCGTAAACTCGAAAATGTGAAAAACCGAAAAAAAGAAAGGAAATCTGAAAAATTTGAAAGAATAACTAACTAATAATAACTTAAGCCCCGTACACACGATCGGATTGTTGGCCAATTAAACCATGGAATTTTTCAGAAGGGCATTGGCTCAAACTTGTCTTGCATACACACGGTCACACAAATGTTGGCCAACAATTATGAATGTAGTGACGTACTAGACGTACTATGTGGCTTTTCAGCTCTTTAGCGCCCCCCTTTCGGCTCCTTCTGCTAATTTTGTGTTAGTAGAAGTTTGGTGAGTGTTGATTCGCGGTTTTCATTTCGTGCTTTTTAGTTCGTTGCTGAACGGCCGTTCGTCAACCAGACATGTTGCGGAACCGGAGGAGATAACATGTTATTTATTATTGAAAAATAGTGCTAAAATCTTGTGAGCCACAAATGGGTTAATGCCTTCAGTGTGAATAAATGAACCTAATTCAGCTGCACACACTAACCACGTTCCATACCGTGTATATGCCAAAAATAAATAAATATATGTGTATGCGCTAAAGGCTATAAATACGTGAACAAAGAATATAATAAATCTATACAGTATTAAAAATTATTATAAATTATAAACAGTGTCACACACCCGTGAAGAAAGTGATTATAATCCACAATTGAATATATGAAAAATGGTAACATGCACCATGCAAAAAAATGTAAGAAAAAAAAAAAAATCCTTTAAATGATTAAAAAAAAAATAAAAAAATATATAAGTGCTACTTGATAAATAAAGTGTCCGAAACCAATTCATACAAATGAATATATCTCAGTCCAAGCCATTCATAAGAGAATATAAATCAAAGTGCACAATAGTGTCCAAACAAATAGCAGGCAATCCTCATGCTGTTTTTTTTTTTTTTTTTTGAAAAAGTGCTAAATATTCCTCATGCTCTTCTTATGAGATGTGCACATTAAGGCATGCTGCAGTGCTCTCCAGTGACCCCCAATGGATAATGCGCTCACCTTAGAGCGTGTGACACAGTAGCTAAACAGTGTCAAAACACGCATTAGAGCCACTCCAGGGCTCACACAGGGTATGCTAGTGATGATCTGTATCTCGCTCAAACGGTGACATATATGAAAGAAAGGAGACTCATAGCATAATACCGCCAGGAATTTATTAGAAAAGCCCTAAAAACAATCCCTCCAGGAGGGTACTCACAATGCTTGGGTGGGTCAGTGCACCATCCTATCCAAAACATGCAATACAGATGAATCCTGCGGCGTGCGGTGCAGTGTTCAATCCTCTGCCTGTCTGTGTGTAGAAAGCTCCGTCCTGCCCCTCCCCTACGCGTCTTCGGCACAGGGTATACGTGCCTTCATCTGGGGGATCTAATAGGACGGGCGCTCTATGTGTAATTTATACTATCACAGCGGCCATATTGCCTGGGACCGCTGACATCCTAGTGTTCGGCTCCAGCTATGTAAAAGATACCAGCGGCCATTTTGCCTAGGATCGCTGACATCCTAGTGTTCGGCTCCAGCTATGTAAAGAACAACATCGGCCATTTTGCCTAGGATCGCTGACATCCTAGTGTTAGGCTCCAGCTATGTAAAAACAACAACAGCAAATGACGCTGTGTGCCAGCCTTGATATTTTAGAGATATTTTATTTTAAGCAGGAAATGAAAAGCTATAGTAAGCGATGTTTAACCCTATCTACATAAATATAATCCTAATCCAGGACAGAGCCACACATCAGAGTAGACACCATATCGCACACCACAAATAACGGTAATTGCACTAGCGATTAATATATGGAACAACAAAAAACTACAAATATATAAATCTCATGGCATAATCTATAACAATATAAAATATATATGTTTAAAACCATACTGAGGACTAAGTATGTTTCTCACATCGGTAATACAGCACAATCATCATTGTGGGATCCTAAAAACCCTTAAAGGGACCTGTAACTTTTATTGCTTTTAATCGCACAACTTTGAAGTTGCACAAGTATGAAAGGGGCCTAAGAGTTACTCGCTAGACATGTGCACTGCCAAAAACTGTGTTAATTTTAGTTTCATTTGTTTTTTACATTTTTTTTACATTTTTCGGGTCATTCGTTATGATCGCAATTTGTAAATTAGTAAATTCGTAAATTGGTAATAGGCCTTAAGAGTTACTCGCTAGACATGTACACTGCCAAAAAAATGTGTTCATTTTCGTTTCATTCGTTTTTTAATTTTTTTTTCGTTTTTTCGTTATGATCGCAATTTGTAAATTAGCAAATTCGTAAATTGGTAATTTCAAGAATTCATATATTCGTAAACTCGAAAATGCGAAAAACCGAAAAAAAGAAAGGAAATCTGAAAAATTTGAAAGAATAACTAACTAATAATAACTTAAGCCCCGTACACACGATCGGATTGTTGGCCAATAAAACCATGGAATTTTGTCAGAAGGGCATTGGCTCAAACTTGTCTTGCATACACACGGTCACACAAATGTTGGCCAACAATTATGAACGTAGTGACGTACTAGACGTACTATGTGGCTTTTCATCTCTTTAGCGCCCCCCTTTCGGCTCCTTCTGCTAATTTTGTGTTAGTAGAAGTTTGGTGAGTGTTGATTCGCGGTTTTCATTTCGTGCTTTTTAGTTCGTTGCTGAACGGCCGTTCGTCAACCAGACATGTTGCGGAACCGGAGGAGATAACATGTTATTTATTATTGGCCTTGGAGTTATTGCTTTGACATTATTTTTTTTGTTGAATAATGATTTGATTTGGTATATTTTCTATATTTCTGGATGCATAGAATGCACTTTTTGGTTAAATTCTATTGGCAGATAGCATGTCTAATTTTCTTTGTTTTCTTTTTTTAATGCACAATAAATAAATTGCGTAGAATACTACTTGGCTATGTGTTTTACTTCAAATGACAGTTTGGGAGTAGGCAGTTACATTAAAAAAAAATACAATGTAAAATTGACAAGGGACACCAGCATAGTTGTATCTTTGATCTCAAAAACTACAGGATAATGGTGCTGTGGTAACTTGCCCAAATTAAAAAAAAAAAAAAGCATAATAATATTATTCTTGATATCACTAGAAAAAAAAAGCCTTTGAAAATTAGTTTGCAATAACTCCATCAGTGTCACCAGCAAAGCAGCTTCATTATTATCCCATTAAAGAAGAAGAGAATTGTGCGCTGCATTTGGAGATTTCATAATTTGCGGCGCCACGAATCTTAATTCTCCATTACGAACGCTAGTTTACAAGACCGACCGCTTCTGCTTCCGAGCATGCGTGTTTGTACTTTGGACTTTTGTCCGACGGACTTGTGTACACAAGATCGGAAAGACCGGCAACAAACATTTGTTGTTGGAAAATTTGAGAACATGCTAGCCAACATTCGTTGGTGGAAAGTCCAGCAACAATTGTCCGATGGAGCATACACACAGTCGGACTTACCGGCAACAAGCTCACATCCAACATTTCCCGTCTTAAAGTCCGATCAGGTGTACGGGGCTTATCTATTAAATTATAGGTATTGGAATTTCCTTTCAAATTTGGCTGTTAGTGAATGTAACGAATACGAATTTATCCGAAGTTACAAATTATCCGAAATAACGAATTCCGCATCTAAACAAATGGAACGGAACAAATTAATAATAAATAATAATAAAATGTTTTTATCGCTTCTGGCAGAAGCGGTGCTGCCTTTTTTTACAGGACACCAGAGTGGCCTGGGGGGCAGGGAGCCCCCCTATGGGCCGCTCTCATGGCCGCACTGCTTCTGCCAGAAGTGATCAGCCAGGAAACTGTCAGCTCAGTCCGCCCCTGTTCCACACTCGCAAAATGCGAGTACAGGGCCGATCCTAGGGTCACAGACGCCTGGGTGCAGAAATATTTCTGGCGCCCCCACGTGGGCGTGGTCATCTTACCAACTCCTCCCCTTTACAAATGTTACTATGGCAACGACTCAAACACAGAGATACTCCCCTTAGTGCTGGTTCACACAGGGGCGACTTGTCAGGCGACCTAGTCGCCTGACAAGTCGCCTCCCGTTCTGTACAATGGAACCGTTCTAATAGGAGCGACGCAAGTCGCTCCGACTTAGAAAAAGGTTCCTGTACTTCTTTTGGGGCGACTTGAGGCGACTTGCATAGACTTCTATATAGAAGTCGTTTTGCAAGTCGCCATGGATGTCGTGTGCAGGTCGCATCGGTGAGGCGACCTGCAAGTTGTGCCGCCCCTGTGTGAACCGGGGCTAAGTCTTCATTACCCTAGGATCTTCCCATGATCTTTTAACAATAAAGAAAATACAGGAAGAGTGTACACTAATGAGACCTGGAGGGGAGTCTCTCTGATGCACACAGAGAGGGCTGTCTGTTAGAGAGTCTGTTAGAAAGAGCCCCCAGACATAATACAAGAGACAGTCAGAGACTGCAATCATAGTACAGGAGATGGTCAGAGACTGCAATCATAGTACAGGAGATGGTCAGAGACTGCAATCATAGTACAGGAGATGGTCAGAGACTGCAATCATAGTACAGGAGATGGTCAGAGACTGCAATCATAGTACAGGAGATGGTCAGAGACTGCAATCATAGTACAGGAGATGGTCAGAGACTGCAATCATAGTACAGGAGATGGTCAGAGACTGCAATCATAGTACAGGAGATGGTCAGAGACTGCAATCATAGTACAGGAGATGGTCAGAGACTGCAGACATGTTACAAGAGATGGTCAGAGACTGAGGACACGATACAGGAGATGATCAGAGACTGCAGACATGTTAAAAGAGATGGTCAGAGACTGCAGACATAAAACAGGAGATGGTCAGAGACTGCAGACATAATACAGGAGATGGTCAGAGACTGAGGACACGATACAGGAGATGATCAGAGACTGCAGACATGTTAAAAGAGATGGTCAGAGACTGCAGACATAAAACAGGAGATGGTCAGAGACTGCAGACATAATACAGGAGATGGTCAGAGACTGAGGACACGATACAGGAGATGATCAGAGACTGCAGACATGTTAAAAGAGATGGTCAGAGACTGCAGACATAAAACAGGAGATGGTCAGAGACTGCAGACATAAAACAGGAGATGGTCAGAGACTGCAGACATAATACAGGAGATGGTCAGAGAATGCAGACATACTACAGGAGATGGTCAGAGACTGGAGATATAATACAGGAGATGGTCAGAGACTGCAGACATAGTACAGGAGACAATCAGAAAATGCAGACATGATACAAGAGATGGTCAGAGACTGCAGACATGATACAGGAGATGATCAGAGACTGCAGACATAATAAAAGAGCTGGTCAGAGACTGCAGACATAGTACAGGAGATGGTCAGAGACTGCGACTGCAGTTCCTATGGACGTTAGTAGATAATGGCCGATCGGCCCTCTCACCTGACCCAGCGATACAGCAACAACGGTTCCTCTGATCAGGAGTCAGCTCACTCTGAATTGCCCGTGGCGAGTCTGCTGAGTAGCACCCAGATCTGTATTCCTGTAATGACTCCATTCCTTTCTCCGCCAGGGATGGCGCCAGGCTGTGTGGCTTTCCCTCTGGTGGCGCAGGGCAGCGGGGTTCTCTCTCTGATGGTGTTCCCTCAGCACTGTTCTCTCCCTCTGAAGTCCTGGGTGTACTTCCCTGAAAGCTTTCCCGGACTCCTGGCTCTCTCTCTCCCATTCAGCTGAGCATGCTGTGTGGGCTGCAGTTTCCGTGTTATAGTGGGGCTGCCAGTCCTCGGGACTACATGTCCCACAATCCTCCTCTTTGCTCCTTTTTTTTTTTCTTCCCTGGCCAATATGAAGGCGGGGGGAAGAAACATAGTGCGCCGCTCACTAGTACAGCAGCGTGCGCGCGAAGAGGAGAGGGGTGTCACCTGGTGCGGTAAAACATGGTATCACCCCCTCCACCAACTATAGTCGCCCCTCAGTATAGATCCCCCTCCACTAAGTATAGACCCCCCTCCGTCAGTGCAGACCCCCCACTAAGTATAAACCCCTCCCCCAGTATAGACCCCCCATCAGTATAGACCCCCCCAGGACAAAACACCCCCCTCTATCAGTATAGACCCCCTCAGGACAAACCAAACACCCCTCCATTAGTACAGACCCCCCTTAGGACAACCACCCCCTCCATTAGTGCAGACCCCCCTCAGGACAAACCACCCCCCTCCATTAGTACAAAACCATCCCCCTCCATTAGTACAGACCCCCCAAAACAAACCACCCCCCTCCATTAGTACAGACCCATCTAAAACAAACCACCCCCCTCCATTAGTACAGACTCCCCAGAACAAACCACCCCCTCCATTAGTACAGACCCCCCAGAACAAACCACCCCCTCCATTAGTACAGACCCCCCAGAACAAACCACCCCCCCTCGCTTAGTACAGACCCCCCCCGGACAAACCACCCCCCCTCCATTAGTACAGACCCCCAGGACAAACCACCCCCTCCATTAGTACAGACCCCTGGGACAAACCACCCCCTCTCCATTAGTACAGACCCCCCGGGACAAAACACCCACCTCCATTAGTACAGACCCCCCTGGACAAACCACCCCCATCCATTAGTACAGACCCCCCAGGACAAACCACCCCCCTTCATTAGTACAGACCCCCCAGAACAAACCCCCCCCCCCTCCATTAGTACAGACCCCCCCGGACAAACCACCCCCCCTCCATTAGTACAGACCCCCCTGGACAAACCACCCCCATCCATTAGTACAGACCCCCCAGGACAAACCACCCCCCTTCGTTAGTACAGACCCCCCAGAACAAACCACCCCCCCTCCATTAGTACAGACCCCCCCGGACAAACCACCCCCCCTCCATTAGTACAGACCCCCAGGACAAACCACCCTCTCCATTAGTACAGACCCCCGGGACAAACGACCCCCCTCCATTAGTACAGACCCCCCAGGACAACCCCCCTTCATTAGTATAGACCCCCCAGGACAACCCCCCTTCATTAGTATAGACCCCCCAGGACAACCCCCCCTTCATTAGAATAGACCCCCCCAAGACAAACCACCCCCCTCCATTAGTACAGACCCCCCAGGACAACCCCCCTTCATTAGTATAGACCCCCCAGGACAACCCCCCCTTCATTAGAATAGACCCCCCAGGAAAACTCCCCCTTCATTAGTATAGACCCCACCAGGACAACCCCCCCTTCATTAGTATAGACCCCCCCAGGACAACCCCCCCCTTCATTAGAATAGACCCCCCCAGGACAAACCCCCCCCCCTTCATTAGTATAGACCCCCCCAGGACAACCCCCCCTTCATTAGTATAGACCCCCCCAGGACAACCCCCCCCTTCAATAGTATAGACCCCCCCAGGACAACCCCCCCTTCATTAGAATAGACCCCCCCAGGACAACCCCGCCCCCTTCATTAGTATAGACCCCCCCAGGACAACCCCCCCTTCATTAGTATATACCCCCCCCAGGACAACCCCCCCTTCATTAGTATAGACCCCCCCCAGGACAAACCCCCCCTCCATTAGTATAGACCGCTGACAAAGCAGCCTCCCCTCCATTGAGCTGGCAGCTGGAGAGGACAATCATGTACAGCCGCGCCGCCCGGGTGGAGAACTGAGCGTGTCAGGCTTGGGCAGCAGGCGGGAGTTACACAGGAGGAGGAGAGCTGGAACACGTCGGGAACGGAGCGCCCCCCCCGTGACGTCACTGCGCGGCTGGTCTCTCTGCACACAGAGACACAGCCGCTACGATCTGTGGCTCGTTCCGCTCTCCTCCTCTGACAGGAGGAGGGAGGGGGGGTGGCTGGGCTTAGGCAAGAGACACAGCGACGGCGGCGGCTGCGGTGACCGGCGGAAAGAGCCGCCGACATGGAGAGGAGGAGGAGGGAGGGGAGCACTCTGGCACTTCAGCGCCCCCACCTCTGTGGCGCCCGGGTGCACTGCACCCTGTGCACCCCGGCCAGGACCGGCCCTGTGCGAGTAGGCAAGTGGAAATTTTGAGGGCTGCTCTAAATGTATGTACAAGAAAACGTATTTTGCATCTGCCAAATGTTTATTGCTGGCTAGGATTCTGCTAGTTCTGCAAGTTTAACCTCTCTATAAGCCCTGGTGACCATTGTCCCTGAAACAGAAATTAAGTAAAAATCCTAAACTTTAAAGTTGTCATGATAGCAAGAGATGAGGGGAGTATCTTTCAATAAGAACAAATGTTTTAGTAACTGTCTAAGATGCCGTCACTTTGGGGAAATTTCCTTTAGCTTTCTGTTGTGTTTCCAAGACAGGAAATTAAATTAAATCTCCCTAGCAGGACACATACAGCAACAAATAACTTGATAGGGGAAAAACCCTTCCCTGCTCTGTCCAAAGCAAGAAAAAGAAATTGGCTAGACATACCTAGAGGACACAGACTGAAGCAGCATTCACCCTTTACAGTCTAAACTGTGTCGCAAAATAACACTTGTTATCTAAACTTTGAAGTAAACTGTTAAAAAAGCTTTTAGAACGTATTACAAATAATATCACCTTGTAATAGTATAGTTAGAATTTTTTGATTCTCCCTGCACAGATGAAATGTGATCACTTTGGGGACCTGAATCTCCTAAGTATTACATTGTCTTTCTGGTGAATTTCTATTTCCCTGCTATTATAGAGAAACTGATATGTATCTTATGTCAAATGAATGAAAATATTGATTTTTTTTCGTTTTGTTTTCAGTGCAGTTGAAAAAAGCAATGTTATTATATAAATCCTAGCGTTGAGAAAAATACTCTTTTGGCATGATTTATAGGTACATTTTCCTTTATCATTGCAATGAGAAATTGTTTTTACCATCACTAATTTTAAATTTGGTAATGCTTTTCTGTTGATTATATTTATGGAGACAGATACACTTTCTGTAAGAAATGAAAGCATAAAATAACACATGGCTCAAATATATATAAAAAATGTGTGGTTAAACACTGCCTTAAAATCAGTTCATATTAATCAACAAAACCATACTTTCATAGTTTTCCCCTCATAAACAGTACTAGCCTATTAGCCTACAAAATAGCACTGTGTGAAATATCAGTGTATGTGTGTGTGCGTGTATGCGTGTGTGTGTGTGTGTATATATATATATATATATATATATATATATATATATTTATATTTATAAAATCCCCTATGAATCAGACTCTTACCAGACACCGCTAGGCAATGAGCTTCAAACATTGGATCTTACGATCAATCCTGCTAATCCTGTTGTTGCTGGGAGGACGGGACGACCGCTTACATGCTCATTCACATAAAAAGAGAAGAGACTCCATAGCGTAATCCTGTTTTAACTGAATTTATTAAAAATATTCCCCCCTTGTAGGACATACACTTACAATGTTATAAGTTAAAAAGGCATTTGACATAAACAATCGTGCCAAAGGGGATTGTAGCGCAGTTTCCTATCTGCTTCAGCTTGACTTTCCAGCTCAGCTCAATCAAGGAGATCCCCAAGAGGCGTGCTTGTGTGAGCACGCCTCTTGGGGATCCCCTTGATTAAGCTGAGATCTCCGTAAGATTCAGTGTTTGAAGCTCATTGCCTAGCGGTGTCTGGTAAGAGTCGGATTCAAAGGGGATTTTTTTACCCCGATCACATACCGATGTTGGCGACGGTGAACATATTCCATTGAGGATTCAATCAAACACTCCCCTGTTGTTTGGACTACAATACACCTTTGAGATATAGTCTGATTAACCCTTTTGTGGACTATATTATTGTCCTATATAGTCTGTTTCTAAATACACTGATTGCTGAACATTGTTTGTCAATTAGTGCTGCCTAGATGAATGTATTCATTTGTACAGTGCCTTGCGAAAGTATTCGGCCCCCTTGAACTTTTCAACCTTTTGCCACATTTCAGGCTTCAAACATAAAGATATAAAATTTTTATTTTTTGTGAAGAATCACCAACAAGTGGGACACAATTGTGAAGTGGAACGAAATCTATTGGATTGTTGAAACTTTTTTAACTAATAAAAAAATGAAAAGTGTGGCGTGCAAAATTATTCGGCCCCCTTGCGTTAATACTTTGTAGAGCCACCTTTTGCTGCAATTACAGCTGCAAGTCGCTTGGGGTATGTCTCTATCAGTTTTGCACATCGAGAGACTGAAATGCTTGCCCATTCTTCCTTGCAAAACACCTCGAGCTCAGTGAGGTTGGATGGAGAGCGTTTGTGAACAGCAGTTTTCAGCTCTTTCCACAGATTCTCGATTGGATTCAGGTCTGGACTTTGACTTGGCCATTCTAACACCTGGATACGTTTATTTGTGAACCATTCCTTTGTAGATTTTGCTGTATGTTTGGGATCATTGTCTTGTTGGAAGATAAATCTCTGTCCCAGTTTCAGGTCTTTTGCAGACTCCAACAGGTTTTCATCCAGAATGGTCCTGTATTTGGCTGCATCCATCTTCCCCTCAATTTTAACCATCTTCCCTGTCCCTGCTGAAGAAAAGCAGACCCAAACCATGATGCTGCCACCACCATGTTTGACAGTGGGGATGGTGTGTTGAGGGTGATGAGCTGTGTTGCTTTTACGCCAAACATATCGTTTTGCATTGTGGCCAAAAAGTTTGATTTTGGTTTCATCGGACCAGAGCACATTCTTCCACATGTTTGGTGTGTCTCCCAGGTGGCTTGTGGCAAACTTTAGACGAGACTTTTTATAGATATCTTTGAGAAATGGCTTTCTTCTTGCCACTCTTCCATAAAGGCCAGATTTGTGCAGTGTACGACTGATTGTTGTCCTATGGACAGACTCTCCCACCTCAGCTGTAGTTCTCTGCAGTTCATCCAGAGTGATCATGGGCCTCTTGGCTGCATCTCTGATCAGTCTTCTCCTTGTCCGAGCTGAAAGTTTAGAGGGACAGCCAGGTCTTGGTATATTTGCAGTGGTCTGATACTCCTTCCATTTCAAAATGATCGCTTGCACAGTGCTCCTTGGGATGTTTAAAGCTTGGGAAATCTTTTTGTATCCAAATCCAGCTTTAAACTTCTCCACAACAGTATTACGGACCTGCCTGGTGTGTTCCTTGGTCTTCATGATGTTCTCTGCGCTTTCAACAGAACCCTGAGACTATCACAGAGCAGGTGCATTTATACAGAGACTTGATTACACACAGGTGGATTCTATTTATCACCATCAGTCATTTAGGACAACATTGGATCATTCAGAGATCCTCGCTGAACTTCTGGAGTGAGTTTTCTGCACTGAAAGTAAAGGGGCCGAATAATTTTGCACGCACCACTTTTCAGTTTTTTATTTGCTAAAAAAGTTTAAAATATCCAATAGATTTCGTTCCACTTCACAATTGTGTCCCACTTGTTGGTGATTCTTCACAAAAAAATTAAATTTTATATCTTTATGTTTGAAGCCTGAAATGTGACAAAAAGGTTGAAAAGTTCAAGGGGGCCAAATACTTTTGCAAGGCACTGTATCTGTGTTCATTGTTTTCTCCTGACTTTGACAGGTTTATTAGGTAGCAGCTTTAAACCCTAATTTAGGTTATATGTGTGTTGTATACAACTAGTTTGCATAATCAATACTTCACCAAAACCATAAGCGCTTCATTTTGTAGGAGGGGCCAGTTGATCTACAAGTTTTTTGCATATATATATAATATACAGTATCTCACAAGAGTGAGTACACCCCTCACATTTTTGTAAATATTTTATAATATCTTTTCATGTGACAACACTGTAGAAATGACACTTTGCTACAATGTAAAGTAGTGAGTGTACAGCTTGTATAACAGTGTAAATTTGCTGTCCCTTCAAAATAACTCAACACACAGCCATTATTGTCTAAACCGCTGGCAACCAAAGTGAGTACACCCCTAAGTGAAAATGTCCAAATTGGGCCCAATTAGCCCTTTTCCCTCCTCGGTGTCATGTGACTCGTTTGTGTTACAAGGTCTCAGGTGTGAATGGGGAGCAGGTGTGTTAAATTCTGTGTTATAGCTCTCACTCTCTCATACTGGTCACTGGAAGTTCAATATGGCACCTCATGGCAAAGAACTCTCTGAGAACTCTCTGAGGATCTGAAAAAAAGAATTGTTGCTCTACATAAAGATGGCCTAGGCTACAAGAAGATTGCCAAGACCCTGAAACTGAGTTTTAGCACGGTGGCCAAGACCATACAGCTATTTAACAGGACATGGTCCACTCAGAACAGGCCTCGCCATGGTCGACCAAAGAAGTTGAGTACACATGCTCAACGTCATATCCAGAGGTTGTTTTTGGGAAATAGACAGTTACATACCGGTAATAGGTGAGGTTGAAAAAAGACACAAGTCCATCAAGTCCAACCTATGTGTGTGATTATATGTCAGTATTACATTGTATATCCCTTTATGGTCGTTCAGGTGCTGATCTAATAGATTTTTGAAATGATCAATGCTCCCCGCTGAGACCACTGCCCGTGGAAGGGAATTCCACATCCTTGCCGCTCTTACAGTAAAAAACCCTCTACATCAGTGGTGACCCCTTGATAAAATTTCCCAAGTTGTGGGGACCCCTAACAGTAAAATTATTTTCGTTGGTCCTTCATTGCTGTAATTTTTCGACTGTTATGAATCGAAATATAAATATCTGATATGCAGGATATATTTTCATTCTTACAAATTTAACATTTTAAAACGTATTGATTAATCACAAAAAAAATCTGTAATATATAGTGCGCAATATTTATAATTAACATATAAGTTACAAATGAATAAAATGTTTACGACTTGCGTTTATTTATTTTTTATTCATGCCTGATGGTACTGGGAGCAGTCTGGGATGGATGGAAGGAGGACTGTGGAGTGGGCAGGAGAAAGGGGCAGCTGCAGCCAGGAGGGCTGGCAGTGCCTGAAGAGGTGTTACTGGGCTACTGGGCAGACAGTGGGCGGGGGGGGCACAGTGGCGACAATTGATGGGCACAGTGGCTGGTTGGTTCCTCAAAAGTGGTTATTCCGTGCCAGTGCTAGATATGCAAAGTGTATAGCACCCAAACATGTATCTAGCACTGGCACGGAATAACCACTTTTGAGGAACCAACTGGGACATTTATATATAAATGATATGTATTGTTCCATAATAAAAATTTTTTTGTCATGTCAGCATTTAACTTTAAAAAATCTATGTTTTGATTGCCCCGGTGACACACAGTACAAAATGCTTTTATAATTACTGTGTCTGACTTACCAAAAATCACAGGTGTTCCTTCAGATTCAGCAAGTGACGTTTCGTCCCCGCCCTCTTGGTACACTCGTCCGCAGCAAGCGGACTTCGGTGGGTGTAAAAAGATGTCCGCTTGCCGACTTCTAAGTGTAGCCTTACTGTGGACGAGAGTACCAAGATGGCGGCGACGGAACGTCACTTCCGTGGGGTCTCTCCTCTCCAGGAAGTGACATCTCGCTGGCCCAGACGGACAGACTCCGGCAGTAATCGACCCCCCAGGGGGTCGCGACCCCCAGGTTGAGAACCGCTGCTCTACGTAATTTAAGGTTAAACCTCTTTTCTTCTAATTTTAATGAGTGGCCACGTGTCTTGTTAAACTCCCATCCGCAAAAAAGTTTTAATCCTATTGTGGGGTCACCAGTATGGTATTTGTAAATTAAAATCATATCCCCTCTCAAGCGTCTCTTCTCCAGAGAGAATAAGTTTAGTGCTTGCAACCTTTCTTCATAACTAATGTGAGATTATTAGACCCTTTATTAGCTTCTGCTCGTATCGTGTCCTGGTCATGGAGGCAGAGAACATGGGCATATGGTGAATTGGGTCAGTGGACCAATATGACCACAACTCACTCTTTTTAGTTATGCCAATGAGGAGGGATAGGCCCAGAAAGGTCTTAAATTCGTAAACTGTTATTGGTTTCCAATCTCTGGCAAGGGTCAACCGGGGATTAGCAGCGATGAATTGACAGCATACAAATTGCTTTGGTCCACAACAGATCTATAGAGATCTTTGGTGAAAAACAGCGAATAAAAATCAAGTGATGAAAAATCAACTGTTTCCACCTGAATTCCGGGTTGGCCAGTGAATGGGGGAAGTAGGGGTGCTGCAGAAGTGGTGGGTTCCCAATTAGGATTGGCGAATGCAGCAGGAAAGGCACTATGGGCTCGACGGGCCTGTGTTTGTCTTCTTCTTGGTGGCAGTGGGACACTACTTGTGCTTGATATCTCGCCATGTCATCAAGTGTTACTGCAGTGCTAGATGTATGACCAGGATGTACTGGGCTGCTGGTGCTTGCCAGTTCACCAGAAGGATGAGCGGCGCTAGTACTGGCTCTCTGCTCCATATGAGGGACCTGCGGTTCTTGCACCTCAACGACAGCAGAAGAAGATTGGGGTCTGGTGCGCCTGACCTTGGCAGGGACTACAACTCTGTCGTCAGAGCTATCTGTCATGGAGCTGCTGTCCCCTACAGGATCGTATTCTGAGCCTGAATCTGACAGATGAGTGACTTCCTCTTCACTATCTGTCATGCTCAGAAACATGTAGGCCTCTTCACTAGTGTACCTTCGATTTGACATTTTGGTCTCTAAATTTACTGGTACACTAGTAAGACTCACAGGTAAAAAAGCTCCTGACTGTTAGCCACTGATTCAAACACTACCAAAAAAACTGTTAGCGTTCACAGGGATCAGGCCTGACTCTGCGAACGCTGCAGTTATGTGTTTTGTGTTTTTGTAAGTGACAGTGATCGATTGATACTGCACTTGGGTGGGCTGGGCTGGGAGGAGGGGCTGAACACAGGTGCTAGCAGGTATCTGGGCTGATCCCGCTAACACTGTGTTTTTTGGGAACCCTAAACTGCTGGGGACGCTAGTAGAGATCTGATCAGATATCGATCCGTTCAGACACAATACTACTAAGGGAGGCGTATGGTGCGTGCGTGGGTGTTAGCGGTAATGGCACTAATCTGACGCTGCCTGGGGAGTCGCAGATCCTATCTGACTCAAAAACCTAACTGATATCACCTGCCGGGTGATCAGGGGGTTAAACCTTTATTGGGTAAAAAAAGGCGAGTGCCCTGGCTCTATAAAAAATAAACTAGCTAAACTGCGTCACCCGTGACACTTATACTGTGATCACAGGTGACAGGGGATAATCAAGGGGTTAAACCTTTATTGGAGGGGTCCCTAGACCTATCTAGGCCTAAGACTAATTACCCTAACTAATTACCCTTTTTGTCACTAATGACACCAGTACAGCGATCAAATAAAAAATCGGATTGCTGTACTGGGTGACACAGTGACAGGTGGTGAAGGGGTTAACTGGGGGGGGGGGTGATTTTTGTGCCTACGTGACCTGGTGTCAGTGTAGTGTTGGTGCAACTCACTGTTTGATGCTCTCTCCTCTCGGTCTGGAACGAAAAGACCGACACGAGGAGAGATGACATCACTACCCCTGTCAGTGTTTACACGACAGGGGAAGGATCTCATTCGCCAGGAGCGATCACTAGGTCCAGGCCAGATTTCATTGGCCTGGGCCTGGGGATTGATCAGTTCCTGATCGAATCCAATCGTGGCGGGGGGCATCACATATACTAACGTGATTTCACGCAGCCACACCAACCTGCTGCAGTAAAACTGGCGGCTGGTCCGGAACTGGTTAAGGTAAGGGGCCTGGAGCTGCAGCTCCAATAACCCCTATGTTAATCTGGCCCTGCTTGGTTGTAACAAGCGGCCCCCTAGATTTCTCAACACAGCCAAACCGATCTTCATACAAAGTGTGACTGATCAATTTTTTAGTACAGTCTGATTGTACAATCTCCTCCATGGTGGACATACACACTTAAATAAAAGATCAAATTAATCTTCAATGGATCTCTAGTAGACAAAACAATCTATCGATATGACACCCATGTGGACATGAATTTTGAGCGATCGTTGGAAGATAGGATTGTAAATTAATAATCACATCTCTGTTTCCACCATACAAGTTCATAATCTGATCCATCAAAATCTAATCGAAGGAGATCTGCCTGTCAATGAAAAACGATTAATCGTTTTCCACCATGAACAATCGACTTTAATGTCTAAATCAAACCTGAATTGATTGTAAGGTTAGTTCTACCTATTGGATAGTTTGCCAACTTCATCATTTTGAGTTTAAATAAATTGGCTATGGATCAGATAAGATTAAGGCCCGGTTTACACTGCATGCCAATGCGGCTCACAGCAGGGGTCCTGTGCATCCTGGTTCACCGTTTCAGGTCCGATTTCAGCCCGAATTTTGGGCTGAATTTCGGACCTGAAACGGACCAAAAGACGCACAGGGCTCCTGTGCAAATTTTCACCTGAGCCGCATCTTATATATGTGAACCGGCTCCATAGAGAGTCGGTCACAACCTACTGCTTTTGCAAATTGGATGCGTAGATCCCACATCCAATTCGCAATAGTGTGAACCCGGCCTGAAGTATGTGTGCCCGGCGTTAGATCTACTGACAGCTACGGGGGGCAGTTCCTGATTGGATGGATGAGGTTGGGGATCCTATTACATAGATAGACATTATAAATAATGGGACTATATAGGAGCCAGCTGATTAGAAGACATAGGGAACGTAAGCCCTGGTTCACACCAGTGTGGCTTTGAAGTCATGATACTTCAGTGCGACTTCAAAGCTGACTATCAGTGCAATTTTCTGACATCTGTGCAACTTCATTTAACAGATATCAATGCGAGTTGCACTAAAATTGCACAATAGCAGCGATTTGAACGATTCCATTGCCACAAATGGGGTGTAACTTGTCATGCAACTTTGAACAAGTCAAGTCACATGACGAGTCGCACTGGTGTGAACCAAGATATTTTGTTACAATATGTATCAAACATTAAAGATATTACATCATTTTGGTCCATCTAAAGTTAAATCTACAGAGATTGTACAGGCTGATTGTAATGTGTATGGTGACTCTCGGGGCTCAGTCACTCTCAGACACACTGGGGGAGATTTACTAACACATGTGCACCCAAAATCTGGTGTAGCTGTGCATGGTAGCCAATCAGCTTCTAACTTCAGCTTCTTTAATTAAACTTTGGCAATAAAACCTGGAAGCTGATTGGTTTCTATGCAGAGCCGCACCAGATTTTTCTCTCTCCGGTTTTAGTAAATAAAACTCACTGTTTTAGGGGGTGGACAGACGTCGGTTTTATTCACAGTGTGCTTCGATGATGGGGTGATGGGAGGCGCGTTTCAGCGGTCAGCATTAAAATAACGGTTCCCAATGAACGCAGTTCACACCAGTGTGTTGCATTTGAACAGCACTGAAAAAAGTACGACATGCACTACTTTTTTTTTTAGCAAAGTGTAGCCCAATGCTTTCAAATGCACACAATGCGCATAAAAGCAACGCACAGCAAGACAAATCAAGCAAAAAAAACCTAAAGACAAAAAATGCACACCAACGCATTACAAAAAACACAACGTGCGTGTGTTAGGCTGATCATAGAAAGTGCAAATTTCTTTCCTGCAACCTATTCCCCCATCAACACAGACAATGTTGACAGGGGAATCCCTCCTGCTGGACCATTGTCTGTTCCCAGCGGGGGCGCAGGGGAAGCCCGCTGGGAAAAGACAGTGAATATCGCTAGCGGCTATAGCGGCTGCTTGCGATAATCAGAAGTGAATCCAGCAGGCTGGTTTACCCAAAGTTTATTGATCGATCAACTTGGTACATTTAGCCTGCCCATTAATGGGAACCGGCCAAGATTCAAACCATGTATGTCCGGCCCTAATGGGTGCTTTGTGGTGTGAATGGGCCCTAAAGCTGCATTCATATGGGCGATTAGCGCACCCAGCGTTACAAATCATCAGGGGTGAGCCTGTACAATGCAATGACAGGCTGACAGCGGCTGCAGCTATTTGTGACTATTCACGCTGCCAGCGATTGCCCACAGTGATCCTGGTTAGACGCACACACAGCAGCCAACAACCATCATTACAGGCGATCACCAGCTGTACAATTAGTCATGAATAGCTGCGGCTGCTCAGCCCATACAAATCAATGACAGGCTGACAGCGGACACAGCTATTGGTGAGTGTTCACAGAGAATAGCTGCAGCCACTGTCAGCCTGTCATTGTTTTGTATGGACAGAGCAGCTGCAGCTATTCACATATACATATCATTCCTGCCACAGGAATCTGCATATTGTTGCTGCTAGAAATCGCAGGGCGTGCTCATCTCCATCTGAAAGATGCCTCCGGCCCTTGTTTTCACTTTTTCCTCGTCTTTTGTCATATCTCAAAACTGCTAATCTTCTGCAGCCTCTTTGCAGCTATGTCCTGTCTACATGCCCTCCAGTGATGGCTGCACGGTGTCTTTAAGGCTCGGTTCACACTGCTGCGATGTGAGAACCAGTACGGGTTCCCGCATCGCATACAACTTGCAGGCAGTTCACACTGATGACATCCCCAGATCGGTTCGCATATCGCAGTGCAAACTGTCAATTCGGACAGGAATCGGATCACATTCTGGTGCGGACCAAAAAAAGGGTCTTGCATGACTTTGGTCTGAATGTGATGTGAATTCAGCCATACAATCTGTATGTCTAAATTCGTATTGCATAGACGTTGCATGTGATTTACAAATCACATGCGATGTCTGACATTGCAGCAGTGTGAACCCAGCCTACATCCCATCTCCAGGGAGAATGAAAATCCTTCCTTGTAGTGGGGCTTCCCTGGCCCTGCAGGGGTTAAATGTTCATTTAGGTCTGGGGGAGCAGAAAAAGCACTTTTACTTACCTGATCCTCCGTTCCCCCAGTGATCTCCTCTCCCCCCCCGTATGCTCCGACATTGGACTGTCCCTCAATGTCCTCATGTCCAGTGCAGGGCTAGGGGTTCTGCATTGTACTTGATGAGGTCAGAGGACCTGTGACCACCGGAGGGTAGAGGAGAAGAGGCTGCAGGGACCGATCTGACAACACAGAGAATAAGGCAAGGAAAGGTTTTTTTTCCCCCTAGATCCTAATCAGCATTTAAGCCTTGCAGTGCCATTTTTTATTTTCCTGGGGTTTAGCCTCACACTGATGCGATGTGGGAAATGCAGCGATTCCTGTGTGTTTCCTGCACTGCATTGAAATCGCACGGTGTTCATGTGATCTGCTGTGGGTATCAATGCTAAATTACCGTCACCCCAAAACTGCTGGCATTTTTTATGTGGTGGTTTTTTTATTTTTTTTTTATTAGGGGGAGTTATCTGTTGTCATGTGGCAGAAACCAACAAAACGCAGCGGAAACGCATAAAAAACTCAGTGCTTGTGGTTTTTATGCTTTTCCATAGAACCATATGGAACCAAAACGCAACCTACTGCGGGTAAAAAGTCCCTGAAAAGTCCCGGTGTCCCTGACCCTTTCCAAAAAATGCTTGGGGTAAAAACGCATTCTGATGTGTTTTTAAAGCATTTCTGATGCATTCCAGAGGCTTTCTTTTCTCCTGTTTTTTTTTTCACTGTACTGGGGTCTAGTGTGTTTGTGATGCATTTTTGATGTGTTCCAGTGTGTTTTTGATGCATTTTACTGCTTTCCAGTACAGTCCAGTGCAAGAAAAATGCAGCATGTTCTTTTTTATCTGGAACTGGAACGCACTAGAACTGACCGCACTGGTGTGAACTATGCCATTGGAAACCATATAACCGACTTTCCATGCGTTTTTGTTGCAGAAAACTACTCACTGTACTGCATGTGGTGTGAACTGGCCCTTATTTAAGGTGAAGACAAAAGAAGGGGAAAATGCATTGCAGCACACCAAAACAGCACCAAAAATGTGCAAAAATGCACATACAGAAAAGCATCCGAAACACATCTGGACTGCGTTTCTATGGTGTGAAGTGGCCCTTAATTTGTTCCTGCGTTGTCACCCTGTTACATGGGCTTCCAATGGAGACCATGTGGTTGATTGACCAAAGGCAAATAGGCAGTTCAGTTTTCAAAGGAAGAACTTAGTAAATGAGGTAAAGTTTTACTTTGCAAACAATACCCAATCACATGCAAGGAAAAAAAAAACCTGCTTTTTTGCTTGCATGTGATTGGATGATGGAAGTCAGCAGAGCTCCCCCCCACCTCATTTACTAAACTCTGGGGCCAATTTCCTTACAAAGTGCAACTTTCTATGCAAAGTCAGCAGCCTATTTGTCTTAAGTAATTCATCCTCTATAAGAGGCAATTTCAATAGACATTCCGTCATACATGGATCCAAATTCAGACATTTCTCCAGGGACCCTCCAGATTTCTATCGATGAACCACCTGGTTGTACACAAGTCTATCTATCGATCTGTACAACCAGCCTGTCAGGTTTTTCCCCAATGATCATTACCACCAGCTCTAGCCGGAAACACCAGTCACCTTGTATGTGTGGGGGGGGGGGGGAATCAGATCATTTTGTTCATTCGATGTATGGGCTGCCAGACACTGTTGTCACCATCAAATACTCTTAAAACTGAACTCCGAGGAAAACAGAAAATCCTCCCATTCAGCGGAGCTGCCCCCCCCCCCCCCGTACTGTGAGGACAGGCATAGCGGAGGACCTGGATAGCAGAGGACGAAGATAGCGGAGGACCTGGACAGTGGAGGATGAGGATAGCGGAGGACCTGGATAGTGGAGGACGAGGATAGTGGAGGACGAGGATAGTGGAGGACGAGGATAGCGGAGGACCTGGATAGCAGAGGACATGGATAGCGGAGGGCGAGGATAGCAGAGGGCGAGGATAGCGGAGGGTGAGGATAGCGGAGGACCTGGATAGTGGAGGACGAGGATAGCGGAGGACGAGGATAGCGGAGGACGAGGATAGCGGAGGACGAGCATAGTGGAGGACACTGATAGTGGAGGACGGGAATAGGGGAGGACGAGGATATTGGAGGACGTAGTGGAGGATGAGGATAGTGGAGGACGAGGATAGTGGAGGATGCAGATAGTGGAGGACACGGATAGTGGAGGATGGGGATAGTGGAGGACGAGGATAGTGGAGGACGTAGTGGAGGACGAGGATAGTGGAGGATGCGGATAGTGGAGGACGCGGATAGTGGAGGACGCGGATAGTGGAGGACGCGGATAGTGGAGGACGAGGATAGTGGAGGACGAGGATAGTTGAGGACAGGAATACCAGAGGTGGGCAGAAGACAGGGATGCTGAGCGGAGGACAGGGGTTACAGAGGTGATGTGAGAGGTGATATGGTTATATATAACATTGTTTTAAGGCCCTCTTATGCTGTTATGCTGGGTTGTCCCTGCCCAGTCAATCCAGTGTTGTCTTGCTGCGATCCGGCAGGGTTGGTGACATGTAGAGGATCCTCCATGCAGCCACTGAAACCCCCCTCTCTTTCCCAAAGACATTCAGCGGCTGCAGGAGGGAAATGGAGGGCATCAACTCCTCCACATGCCGCTCCTGCCACCCCCTTATCTCTGTCCTTCTGCCCCTGTGCTGCTGTGTCCTTCCCTGGTGTTCCATGACCGTGGGGGGAACCCCAAGATGGCAGGGAGGAGGCCCACTGGGGGACCATAATAAAGGGTCCCACAATGGAAGTAAAGGGCCGCAGATCAGTGGGAAGGGCCCCAGTCGGGGGCCAGGGGGGCCCTTCATGATTTCTTGCAACGTGGAACTGAAAGTTCTAGTTACGCCTTTACCCCCAACTCAAATACTTACCTGAGTCCTCACTCGATCCAGTGCTTTGCTAATCTGTATTAGCTCTCTCCTCTCTCCCTGCATTCACAGGAAACAGAAGTAGCAGCAGGAGCCATCCATTAGGCCCACATTATGTAACACATTTTAACAACGTATTTGTATTGCTGTCACAAATCATTCAGATGTAAACTTAAATGTCCCCCATTGTACCTCCATCCATCTGTCCAAATCCTGTTTATCCTAGGAAGTTTTCTATCCATTTTTTCGATGTAGTCTGACTCTCTTTATGCCATTCCTGAGAGTCCCCGTAAAGGACTACCTGCTTTCCATTCCACCATCTCATGGTGGCTCTGGCACCTCTTCATACACGTCTATAGGCTTAAACCTGGACTCCGGGGAAACAATATATATTTAGGTCCCTGGTTCAGTTATAAGGATAAGGTTCCAACTTCCAGACAAAATGCAATCTCCTGAAGATAATCAATCCTTTGTGTTTATGATCTACTCCTACTCTGCTTTTCTAAATAATATAAGCATCATGGATCTGGGTGGTTATACCTGACTGACCGATGGATTTTTTGCTTGCCAATGTGCAATTACTCATAAAGTCAGCAGAATAGCCCAATAGTCTCAGATTCTACCCCTACTGATCGTGTGTCCCTTGAAAAACTTAAAGAGAAGGGTTTTATGGTGAGTACCGACCTCTTGTCATGAAAGGGTTAAATAAAAGAGGAAGCAATTGAAATTAAAATATACAATTTTTAAGTGTGCGTTTATGAAAGTATGATTATGGACCTATAAACATTTGTTCTTTTTACAGCTTTTTTCATGTACTCTAATTCAACCAAGAGTCCTTTGGTGAAATCAATTGGCCAAAAGTGAAAATCTAGTGATCCTCTCTCCCATTGGCTGACACACTTTTGACCAAGAGATTCCAAGCCTGCCCACCATGGCAAGGTAGACTCTTCTAGGGCAGGACCTACACTAACTACACTAAGCTAGCCTACTGGATGCTAGTCATCGTTTTTCTAATTTTGGATGTATGTTTGTAGGAGGCCTCATCCTATAATCTGTGTGTGCAATCTATTCTCTCCAAATTTGGTTGTCTGTCTGCCCCTGGGGCACACAATGTTTACCATGGATAGGGGAATCAGACATTTCAAGTATAGATATGTTTGTTTGTTTTTTTCTTTTTTTAAATAAACACCATGAACAAAAAGAAAATATCTGTTATTACTATACTTATACAGTGGAACCTCGGATTACAAGCATAATCCGTTCCAGGAGTATGCTCGTAATCCAAAGTACTTGCATATCAAAGCGACTTTTCCCATTGAGGTCAATGGAAACGAAAATAATTTGTTCCGCATTGACTTCAATGGGATGCAATACCGCATGCGGCCAGAGGTGGGGGGCGCCCCGGAAACGGCCGAAAAGGCCCGAGCACACTTCGGCTGACCTTGGCAAACCTCAGAAAGACTCCGTTCACGAGCCTTTCCGAGGTTTGCCGAACTGTCCTCGGGCCTTTCCATGCATTTCCGAACGACGACGATCGGCGCCATTTGGCTCTGGCACCCCCCACTTACTGCACACCGCTTTCGCCTGAATCCTGCTCGTTTTGTGAGACAACACTCGCAAACCAAGTTAGGATTTTTAGAAATACAGTGCTCGTATTGCGAAACGCTCGTTAACCGCGTTACTCGCAATCCAAGGTTCCACTGTATATACTTAGATACAATTATTTATTTATTTATTTAATTATTTTCAAAACATCAATTACTATAAAACTACTAGAAGCATGCTGTTTAGAGGAAAGATGTTAAATATTTTATACATTTACAAATATACAGTTTTAATTTTAAAAAAATGTAAAATCCTTAACATTAGGCCCTTTTCACACGGGGCAAATCCACTGAACAGGCTCCGCTAGCTCAGCGGGAGATCGCTCCGTTGATCCTTGCTGAGCCAGCGGATGACATGTCCGTCTCTGCACACTGTGAAGGAACGGACCTGTCAGAGCTCGGCTGCTCTCTATGGGCAGATCGGATGAAAACGGACTGCATGTCCGTTTTCATCTGATCCACTGGACGGATGGCGAACGTATTGCCATCCGTCTGCTTTGAGCGGATCTTGTCGGATCGAATGGCAGGCAGGTGTCAGCAGGCACATCCCTGCTGTCATCTACCTGCCCATACAAATCAATGTGTGGCCCGCTCAGATCTGCCTGAAAAAAGGTCAGGTGGATCCGAGTGGGTCAATCGTGTAAAAGGGGCTTTACAGTGGTCTCTAAACTGCGGCCCTTTGCTTGCCTTTATTCAGCCCTTGAGGCATTATTCCTGCCACTGACTCGCTCTATTTCCAGTAAATCCTTCCTGAGGACTGGTGCCCAGAACTGGACAGCATACTCCAGGTGTGGCCAGACCAGAGTCTTGTAGAGTGGGAGAATATCACTTTATCCCTGGAGTTAATCCCTTTTTTAATGCATGCCAATATTCTGTTTGCTTTGTTAGCAGCAGCTTGGCATTGCATGCTATTGCTGAGATTATCATCTACTAGGACCCCTAGGTCCTTTTCCATCCTAGATTCCCCCAGAGGTTCACCCCCTAATGAGTAGATTGCATTCTTATTTTTGCCACCCATATGGATTATTTAACATTTTTCTACATTAAACCTTGTTTGCCATGTAGTTGTCCACTCAATTAATTTGTTCAGATCTTCTTGCAAGGTTTCCATCCTCATCCTGCGAAGAAGTTATTGCCCTGCTTAGCTTAGTATCGTCTGCAAATACAGAGATTGAACTGTTTACCCTATCCTCCAGATTGTTTATGAACAAATTAAATAGGATTGTTCCCAGCACAGAACCCTGTGGGACCCCACTACCCACCCCTGACCATTCTGAGTATTCCTGATTTATCACCACCCTCTGAACTCGCCCTTGTAGCCAGTTTTCAATCCATGTACTCACCCTATGGTCCATGCCAATGCACCTTATTTTGTACAGTAAACATTTATGGGGAACTGTGTCAAATGCTTTTGCAAAATCCAGATACACGACGTCTACAGGCCTTCCTTTATCTAGATGGCAACTCACCTCATCATAGAAAGTTAATAGATTGGTTTGACAAGAATGATTCTTTATGAATCCATGCTGATTACTGCTAATCATAGCCTTTTCATTACTAAAATCTTGTGTATAGTCCCTTACCAACCCCTCCAAGAGCTTGCATACTATTGTTAGGCTAACTGGCCTGTAATTCCCAGGGATGTATTTTGGGCGCTTTTTAAATATTGGTGCTACATTGACTGTTCTCCAATCCGCTGGTACCATTCCAGTCAGTAAACTGTAAAAATTAGGAACAATGGTCTGGCAATTACTTGACTGAGTTCCCTAAGTACCCTAGACCCTAGGGTGCAAGCCATCCGGTCCCGGTGATTTACTAATGCTAAGTTTCCCAAGTCTAATTCTAATTCTGTCCTCTGTTAGCCATGAGGGTGCTTCCTGTGATGTGTCACGAGGATAAACACTGCAGTTTTGGTTAGTGAAGCCCCGCGATTCCCTCGTGAAGACTAAGGAGAAGAATAAATTCAATACCTTCGCCATCTCCCCATACTTTGTAACCAGATGTCCTTCCTCATTCTTTATGGGGCCAATATGGTCTGTCCTCCCTTTTTTACTGTTTACACACTTAAAGAATTTCTTGGATTTTTTTTTGCTCTCCTCCACTATGTGTCTTTCGTGTTCTATCTTAGCCACCCTAATTGCACCCTTAAATATTTTGTTGCATTCTTTGTAAAGTTTGAATGTTGATGATGATCCTTCAACCTTGTATTTTTTGAAGGCCTTCTCTTTTGCTTTTATATGCATTTTTACATTGGCATTAAGCCATCCAGGACTTTTGTTTGCTCTTTTAAATTTACCCAAATTTATTACCTACTGGCTAATGCCCTTATTTAATATGCTCTTAAAGCAAACTCATCTCTACTCCATGTTCTTTGTTCCTAAGATTTTATGCCAATTTATATCTTTTAACAAGGTCCGTAGTTTAGGGAAGTTGGCTCTTTTGAAATTCAGTCTTTGTATCTCCCTTATGTTTGCTATTTGTGTGATTTATACTGAAGCCAATTGACCTGTGATCAATTAAATTTCCCCGTATTTCCACATCCGTGATCAGGTCTGTATTGTTGGTAATCAGTAGATCTAGTAAGGCTTTATTTCTAGTTGGTGCGTCTACCATCTGACCCATGAAATTTTCCTGCAAGACATTTAGGAACTGGCGAGCCTTAGACGAATGCGTGGTTCCCTCCGCCTAGTCTATGTCTGGATAATTAAAATCCCCCATTATGATAACACTTCCCATCCTTGATGCTAATCCAAATTTTGATATGAGGTCCGCCTCCCCCTCCTCCCTCAGTTTAGGGGGCCTATAGCATACTCCCAGTATTATTTTCTCCTTAGCTTCATCCCTTTGGAGCTCTACCCATAAGGATTCCACCTCCTCCCTAGCTCCCAAAGTGATATAATTTCTCACATTCACTTGTACATTATTCTTGATATACAGGCATACCCCTCCCCCTTTTTTACCCTCTCTAGACGTTTGAGTGCTGCCAGCATTGCTGCAGAGGTAGAAGGGGTGGGGGATCAGCCTTCAGACCATAAGCTGCACACTGCATTAAATTGGTCTGCATGGCTGTCATCCCAAAAAGAATCCTCTTCTAAAGATGATGACATACTGAATCCAAGCATGATCCCCTCCCTTCGGAGACTCGGCGGCAGGGCAGTATTTCAACATAACAACCCCAAACAGACCTACAAGACAATCACTGCCTTGCAAAAGAAGCTGAGGGTAAAGGTGATGGACTGGCCAAGCTTGTCTCCAGACCTAAACCCTATTGAGCATCTGTGGGGCATCTTCAAATGGAAGGTGGAGGATCGCAAGGTCTCTAACATCCACCAGCTCCATGATGTCATCATAGAGGAGAGGAAGAGGACTCCAGTGGCAACCTGTGAAGCTTTGGTGAACTCCATGCCCAAGAGGGTTAACGCAGTGCTGGAAAATACTGGTAGCCACACAAAATATTGAATGTGAATGAGGGGTTAAAAACCCCAGAACCAGCGCAAAGTGGAAGGATAATTAGTGCAACTAATAATTAAACAGGTGAAAGTTGGTAAGGAGCAGCACGTTGTATAAAAGAAAAATGGATATGTAAAAATCAATACTAAATTGATTAAACTGCACTCCTTCCCTAATAAAGTGCAAACAGTGGTTTCAACTGAGCACCAACATGATAATATAATAATATGTGTATAAAAAGTCCAAACACAAAATAAATTCAGTAGTGCAAATTGTGAATATTAAAACAATGTATTAAAGTCTTCAGACAATGTATCAACTTCTTCAGATATTGTACAAATCCCTGCTGAACAGTAGGTAAATTTGACTGAAATATCTTCCACCACCATCACCTGTCACACATCCTACTCACCAGACTTCCATGACCCTTAATACAGGTAGTCATAAGGCACATATGGGTATATTCAGCAGGAGTTTTGCATGATCCCAATTATGATCCCAGCGTTTAACCGACCTCCAGATCTGGATTCACTTTGGTGTGTGTGTCCTGGGGGTCGGTTGGATGGTTTGCGCTTGTGAACAGCAATCTTTAAGTCTGACCACATATTTTCTATTGGATTGAGGTCTGGGCTTTGACTAGGCCATTCCAACACATTTACATGTTTCCCCTTAAACCACTCAAATGTTGCTTTAGCAGTGTGTTTGTGGTCATTGTCCTGCTGGAAAGTGAACCTCTGTCCTAGCCTCAAGTCACACACAGAGTGGTTCAGGTTTTACTCAAGGTTTTACTCAAGAATATCCCTGTATTTAGCACCACCATCCATCCTTCCCTCAACTCTGTTTCGCAGTCCCGACTGCTGAAAAACATGCCTACAGCATGATGCTGCCACCACCATGTTTCACTGTGGGGATGGTGTTCTTTGGGTGATGTGATGTGTTGGGTTTGCGCCAGACATAGCGTTTTCTTTGATGGCCAAAAAGTAAAATTTTAGTCTCATCAGACCAGAGCATCTTCCTCCATACATTTTGGGAGTCTCCCACATGCCTTTTCGAAAACTCAAAATGTGCCATTTTGTTTTTTGCTGAAAGTAATGGCTTTCTTTTGGCCGCTCTGCCATAAAGCCCAATTGTCGTCCTATGTACAGTCTCTGCTGTGGAACTCTGCATCTCCTGCAGGGTTACCTTAGGTCTCTGTGCTGCCTCTCTGATTAATGCCCTTCTTGCCCGGTCCGTGAGTTTTGGTGTGCATCCGTCTCTTGGCAGGTTTGCTGTTGTGCCATGTTCTTTGCATTTGGTTATGATAGATTTGATGGTGCTCCTAGGGATCATCAAAGATTTGGATATTTTTGTATAACCTAACCCTGACTTGTACTTCTCAACAACATTGTGCCTTACTTGTTTGGAGAGTTCCTTGGTCTTCATGGCAGTGTTTGGTTAATGGTGCCTCTTGCTTAGGTGTTGCAGCCTCTGGGGCCTTTCAAAAAGGTGTGTATATGTCATGACAGATCATGTGACACTTAGTTTGCACACAGGTGAACATCATTTCACTAATTATGTGACTTCTGAAGGTAATTGGTTGCACCAGAGCTTTTTATGGGCTTCATAACAAAGGGGGTGAATACATACGCACATGCCAATTATCATTTTTTTATTTCTGAAAAATAGTTTTATGTATATATTTTTCTAATTTTACTTCACCAACTTAGACTATTGTGTTCTGATCCATCACATATAATTCAGATTAAAAAAACATTAAACTAAAGGCTGTAATGTAGCAAAATAGGTAAAAAGCCAAGGGGGTGAATACTTTTGCAAGGCACTATCTATCTATCTATCTATCTATATATATATATATATATATATATATATATATATATATATATATATATATATATATATATATATATATATATATAGATATATATATATATATATAGATAGAGATATATATATATATATATATATATATATATATATATATATATCTCTATCAGTCGGGTCCATAAATATTGGGACATCGACACAATTCTAATCTTTTTGGCTCTATACACCACCACAATGGATTTGAAATGAAATGATGTGCTTTAACTGCAGACTTTCAGCTTTAATTTGAGAGTATTTACATCCAAATCAGGTGAACGGTGTAGGAATTACAACAGTTTGTATATGTGCCTCCCACTTTTTAAGGGACCAAAAGTAATGGGACAATTGGCTGCTCAGCTGTTCCATGGACAGGTGTGTGTTATTTCCTCATTATCCCATTTACAAGGAGCAGATAAAAGGTCCAGAGTTCATTTCAAGTGTGCTATTTGCATTTGGAATCTGTTGCTGTCAACTCTCAATATGAGATCCAAAGAGCTGTCACTATCATCAGTGAAGCAAGCCATCATTTGGCCGAAAAAACAAAACAAACCCATCAGAGAGATAGCAAAAACATTAGGTGTGACCAAGTCAACTGTTTAGAATATCCTTAAGCACTTCACATCCAGGCCAATTCTGACACTTCGCTCCTACATGTAAAAAATCATAATTTCTTTGCTATAAAATTACATAGAACCCCCAAACATTATATATGTTTTTTTAGCAGAGACCCTAGAGAATACAATGACGGTCATTGCAACTTTTTATCTCGCACCGTATTTGCGCAGCAATTTTTCAATCGCGTTTTTTTTGAAAAAAAAAAAAACAGTTTCATGCTTTAAAAAAAGAACAAAACAGTAAAGTTAGCCAATTTTTTTTGCATAATGTGAAAGATGAAGTTATGCTGAGTAAATAGATACCTAACATGTCCCGCTTCAAAATTGCACACGCTCGTGGAATGGCGCCAAACTTTGGTACTTAAAAGTCCCCATAGGCGACACTTTAAAAATTTTTACTGGTTACATGTTTTGAGTTACAGAGGAGGTCTAGGGCGAGAATTATTGCTCTCGCTCTAACGTTCGCGGCGATACCTCACATGTGTGGTTTGACACCGTTTTCATATGTGGGCGGGACTTACGTATGTGTTCGCTTCTGCATGCGAGCACACGGGGACAGGGGCTCTTTAAATTTTTTTATTTTTTTTTATTGTTAATTTTACTTAAAAAATTTTATTTTAACACTTTTTAAAAAAAAAAACATTTTTTGATCACTTTTATTCCTATTACAAGGAATGTAAACAACCCTTGTAATAGGAATATGACATGACAGGTCCTCTTAATAGTGAGATATGGGGTCAATAAGACCCCACATCTCACCACTAGGCTGGGAAGCCTAAAATTAAAAAAATAAAAAAGATCACCGCTTCCCAGCCGAGGCGGCGCCGTTTTTTTGAATGCAGAGGTCGGGCGTGACGTCAGAACATCGCGCCCGGCCTCCGAACGATCATAGAGACTCCGGCGACCATCTGGTCCGCCGGAAATCTCCATGGTCAACATCCAGGGCCGGTGGATCCGCTCTCCGACTCACCGATCGCTGAGGTGAGTCGGTAGAAGCACCGGAGGGCGGCGGGAGGGGGGGACGTCCCCTTTCAAGCAGCGGAACAGCCGCTATGATCATTCTTATGTTGTACGGAATCGCCGGCTGAAAATGCCGATATCTGAATGATGTCTGTAGCCACAGGCATCATTCAGATATAATCCCGGAAAGTGGAGGCCATCATATGACGGCCTAAGGATATCAAGTGGTTAAAAAGAGAGAACGCACCGGTGAGCTCAGCAACACCAAAAGACCCGGAAGACCATGGAAAACAACTGTGGTGGATGACCTAAGAATTCTTTCCCTGGTGAAGAAAACACCCTTCACAACAGCTTGCCAGATCAAGAACACTCTCCAGAAGGTAGGTGTATGTGTGTCAAGTCAACAATTAAGAGAAGACTTCACCAGAGTGAATACAGAGGGTTCACCACAGGATGTAAACCATTGGTGAGCCTCAACAACAGTAAGGCCAGATTAGAGTTTGCCAAACAACATCTAAAAAAGCATTCACAGTTCTGGAACAACATCCTATGGACAAATGAGACCAAGATCAACTTCAACCAGAGTGATGGAAAGAGAAGAGTATGGAGAAGGAAAGGAACTGCTCTTGATCCAAAGCATACCACCTCATCAGTGAAGCATGGTGGTGGTAGTGTCATGGCGTGGGCATGTATGGCTGCCAATGGAACTGGTTCTCTTGTATTTATTGATGATGTGACTGCTGACAAAAGCAGCAGGATGAATTCTGAAGTGTTTGGGGCAATATTATCTGCTCATATTCAGCAAAATGTTTCGGGCAATATTATCTGCTCATATTTAGCAAAATGCTTCAGAACTCATTGGACGGCGCTTCACAGTGCAGATGGACAATGACCCGAAGCATACTGCGAAAGCAACCAAAGAGTTTTTTAAGGGAAAGAAGTGGAATGTTATGCAATGGCCAAGTCAATCACCTGACCTGAATCTGATTGTGCATGCATTTCACTTGCTGAAGACACAACTGAAGGGAAAATGCCCCAAGAACAAGCAGGAACTGAAGACAGTTGCAGTAGAGGCCTGGCAGAGCATCACCAGGGATGAAACCCAGCGTCTGGTGATGTCTGTGCATTCCAGACTTCAGGCTGTAATTGACTGCAAAGGATTTGCAACCAAGTATTAAAAAGTGAAAGTTTGATGGATGATTGTTAATCTGTCCCATTACTTTTGGTCCCTTAAAAAGTGTGAGGCACATATACAAACTGTTGTAATTCCTACACCGTTTACCTGATTTGGATGTAAATACCCTCAAATTAAAGCTGAAAGTCTGCAGTCAAAGCACATCTTGTTTGTTTCATTTCAATTCCATTGTGGTGGTATATAGAGCCAAAAAGATTAGAATTGTGTCGATGTCCCAATATTTATGGACCTGACTGTATATATATTTATTTGTAGAACTACCCCCACAGGAGCCGCTGGTGTATTGTCTGGGTCTTCCCACTTAGATTCACACAGCTGGGTGCACACTCACATCCGCTCGTTGTCTCCAATGACCAGTCTAGGGAATTTGTTTTGTCTGTTTTATTGGGGAACTTGGATAGGGTAAGGGATATAGTGGGATACTTCCAAATTGAACTATTCACACCGAGGACTCTAACTTCCTCTCCTAGTGAAACTTGGCTGAAGTCCTTGCAGAAGGCAGATAAAGACTTCTTCACAGCAGCAGCACACTGATTGCAAAACTGAGCAATGTCCCTTAGTAAAGTAGTGGATAGTCCTGGACAAAGCTCTAAGAACATTAGCCAGTGTTTTCTTGTGTGGACCCTCAGCTGACTTAGAGCACAAAAGGGGATTCACTTTCCAAGGCACCTTAGGGTGTCTGTACTCACAAGGTTCCTGAAGCACCACCAGCAGCCTTCTACCAGACTAGATGCACTGAAGACTTTGTCAGCTATGTTAGGACCAGGGTCAGCCACACAGACTTCAGGCCCTCAGGTCGCCCACCTGAGGCCACATGGCAGCAAGTGCCGGGGGAGGCAGTGCCTCTCCCCCAGCCTGGTGCAATCCTCTGCTAGGAAAGACTAGGAGCCCATGTGCTCCTAGAATATAAATACAAGCACCCAGCATGCCTAGGGGCACCTTCCCTTCCAATTGGCTGGGGCTGAATCTATATTCAAGTTGTTCATCTGCTTAGTCTCCACCTATAGCCCAAATCTTCCCAGGTTGCTAGAACACAGGGACACCCAGACAGCATAAGCAGCACCAGAGCATACTGAGCAGCAGAACTAAATGATCACGGTTTCTGTTAAGCAGACAGCCTGCATAAAGTTACCTAGCTGCTCCTCTGTTAGGCAAAGGAGCCAAAAATGATTCTAACTACTCTAGTACATTTCAAGGAGGTGCTACATACTGTATATATTGTGATAAGGTGGGGTTTCTTAGTTCAGTAGTAGGGCCAAAACAGTGAGTTTACTCCACGCCAGGGAGTATTTTCAGGGCATTCCTGACCACTTTTAGTTAAAGGAACGTCAAAAGCTCATACAAGTATATTTTTTCCCATGCAGGGGGTTCTCACCATCAATGCAACAAACAGCTTTACTGCTCCAAGTAGTACCTCTTGGTCCTCCTGACCCTTAGTACCTTTTGGTCCTCCTGAGCATCAAGCACATCCCAGTGTTCATGGCAGATGTTGTACCTCAGCTCTGAATTTTCCTTGCAGCTACCCAGCCTCTCTGTCTCTTATGGACTCTCTCAGACTCAGGCCTCACGCTTAGGGCACCTCTGACCTCCGGTTGAGACCCTGTCTCTCAGCTTCTTTGCCTGTCCTAGACAGCCTCGTGGAAGGATGCACCTCTAATTTCCCTTACAGACACTGACCCCCTCGGGAGGGTGGGGTCCCGAGCTTTAACTCTGACTCTCGTATTAGTAAAAAAAAAAAATCTATCCCATAGTTTGTAGACGCTATAACTTTTGCGCAAACCAATCAATATACGCTTATTGGGATTTTTTTTTACCAAAAATATGTAGCAGAATACAAATTGGCCTAAACTGATGAAAAAATTAGATTTTTAAAAAAAATGTTATTAGGTATGTTTTATAGCAGAAAGTAAAAATATTGGGGTTTTTTTCAAGATTGTCTGTCTATTTGTTTATAGCGCAAAAAATAAAAAACGCAGAGGTGATCAAATACCACCACCACTCTTATGGCTTAAGAGTTTTGAGTTCCCAGAATTCCTCTTTACATCAGAGGACAGGGATTACCGCTGGAGAATCAGAGGCCAGGGATCATCGCAGGAGATTTAGAGGACAGGGACCCCTGGCAGGTCATTTGGCAGAGCTCCCCCCCCCACACTACACAGGGCTGAAATCACATTCCTTTACACACAGTTTGTCAGTCTTCACTGGGTGTATCTGGCTTTTATGTTGCCCTTCTGACCTGTGAAATTCTCTGGTCAGAACGGCAGTGTAGTTGCAGTAGGCAGATACACCATGTGCAGATCATGGCTAACTGGCTGTGTTGTAAAGGAATGTGATTTCAGCCCTGCGGAGGAGGAAAGGTATAGAGTGCTGTAATGGGAAATGAGCTTAGCAGCCAGGCATAGCATGCAGGGTGGAGGGGGTGGTCAGGGGGCAACTTAGATCTGGGAGGACAAAGCCATTTGACACAAAATCTGGAGCCTGCAGCCCTTCAGGGGCCCCCTGAGGAGGTGTTAAGGAATTTGTTTTAGCAATTTCTGAAGGTTTCTCTGTCAGTGTTGGAAGGTGTTGGGGGAAGGTCACCTCCCAGAGGTGTGTGTCTTTTCCCCAGTTGTCAGGGAAGTTGGGTAAGTAGACATCCCCGGGTGGGGGGGTAAGAGAATCCCAGCTGGTGACTAGGAGACACTGAGCAGTGTCATACCTCACCAGTGACATCGGTCCCATCATGGCTACAGGACGGCACTCTCCTCCTCTTGCCTCGCTGAGCTCGGTTACTATTCCATGTTGCCAGCACACAGCACAGTCACTTCCCCATCCTGGGCTGTTCTCACCTCATGCTCCTCTCCATTCAGAAAATGGCTCACAGCTTCTCCCCAGCCAATGGGAACAGAGGGGTGTGGACTGTGGAAGGCAAAGTATAAGCCCAGTACTGGAGCGTGGCTGTGGGGCCCTAGGGCAGGTCGGAGTTGAATTTTGTGGAGGATATGATAACATGACATGGAGGCTGCAGGGGCCCCCTGGAGCTAGGGGCGGGTTGCGATTGTGACCCCTGCAACCCCTTATGCTACGCCCATGGCTATGGTTTTCTATGTTTGATAGTAATCCTAAATTCTGAGATGTTACAAGTTATTGCTCTTATACTTGTGTTACATACAAGTGCTTTTGCAGGGTCCAGGACTCAAAGAGAACCCTAAGGTGTACTGTGCTAAGCATTTCAGGGTGTCCACTGGGGGATTGGCATCAACACAGAAAAAGATGAGAAAGCATCTATTTTTTTCTCCTTTTTGTGGATGTCACTGGAAAAATAATACTGCAACCTCTATTAGCCTATGACCACAAGAAGCTGTGGACATTCATTTAACAGTGCTGGTCTTCTGGAAGTACTGGCAGTCCCCGGGTTACAAACAAGATAGGATCTGTAGGTTTGTTCTTAAGTTGAATTTGTATATTAGTTGGAACAGGTAAATTTTTCAAGTGTAACTCCAGCCAAAAAAAATATTTTTAAGTTTTTGGATAGCATAGGGAAGGGTTAATACCCCTGTAACATTTGTTTTTCTGTCTGTGCCCCTGTTCAGAAGATTTCACCTCACTTTCTGTCCCTGTGACAATTGGATTTTGAAAAATTCGGGTTGTTGTGGAAACAAGGATTGCTGATAAAGCATCAGCGGAGACACCTTTTTTTCATGATAACTCTTACAGGAGTGAATTTCCCTTCCTAGGGGGTGATTTCATTTCACTTCCTGTTGTCTCCCTCTGTTTGTAAGTAGGAGTCGTTTGTAAGTCGGATGTTTGTAACTTGGGGACTGCCTGTAGTGATGTTTGCCCTCTCCAATCAATTAACATCCTTGATTGTAATAAGGCTAAAAATCCCAGTAAGTCATCCTTGGCAATGAAAGGGTTAAAAACCCAGGTACACCATCATTATCTTGAAATTATTACCAGAGGATACAGTTATTTCTTACATTGAACTACATAGTGAATGTAAATATAATGCTAAAAGCACAGGTATTTAAAAGATAAGCAATTGTTTAGATGCATATTTGTAATTAGGACTGGAATCTCTTACAGAGATTTAGCTTTTCATGGTGCTCCTTTAAAGTGAATAGTAACTGAATTTACATTATTTTTTGGTAGAAAATTGTACATTTTTTATCTAAAATCATATTAATAAATTGCACAGTTTTTGAAGGTTACCCTGGGAAGTAGGGGACCTTCTCTTTCTTGCAACACAGGCTTGCTGTTTGAGGGCTGCTCTGAACAAGTGCTCGTTAAAACACTGCAGTCATTTGGACCTAAAGGGCAACTGTATTCAGCCCTAATGCCATTCAAGTATTTTCATGTTCATCACAAGCAGTGGAAACACCACATGAAAAAAATGCCTCCACCGCACGCTATATTAAAAGCTGACAACATTGTCAATATATAAAACCCCAGAGTCTGGACTCAGACATGGCAAACAGACCTTAACATATGTCACCAAGTGTCTATTACAATATGGCTCATTCTCCAGCTCAAAAAAAGAGCATAGAAAAATACTAAAGCACAGTCAGTGTGTATCAAATGGGGAGAGAACATTACAAAAAAAGCACCAAAGGTGACTGCTCATGTTGCAGTTAATCAACTCTCAATCATATAATTGGCAGATAAGGCAGAATTAAAGCTGGCCTAAAGTGCATGCAAAAATGTAAAGTATAATAATAATGATATTCAGCCAAGTTGATTGGCAACAAAAAAGAGTATTAGAATCAGAAGCAAATTGAGCTCGATATATTAGCAAGCAGGCAGTATAGGGTACTCCCATTGAGTTCTAATGAGCAAAAAGATGTAATATAAGTTACTGACTTGTCTCCGATCTGATATCTGCGTGTCCTCTAATTTCGGATACTCACACATGCTGAGGTTATAGAGCTACAGTAACCCTCTCTTAGAAGGGAGTGCTAACTACTGTCTGCTCTGACTTACTAGCAGTGAATTGCTCTATCTGGGTTATATGAATTGATTCTAGGCAATTACATGTGAATGACTTTACTTCCATGGAATTAAGACTCTCTCCATTTTATAATGATCAAGTGAGCTGGCCATATCTTTTTGCTCAATAGAACTCTATGCTTCTTCTATCTCTCCTTCCTCACTAGGCAGATTGATAACAGTGGGAGCCATTGGCTCCTGCTGCTGTCAATCAAATCCTATGATGAGGGATTGGAGGGAATGGTGGGTGGGGCCAAGCCCCACTGTTTGTGTCTATCCCACATAAGTGCCCCCATAGTAAGCTGTGTTCTATGTGGGCACTCGCCGAAGAGGAGGAGCCAGGAGCACCGCTGGGAGACACCAAAATAGGAGGATTGGGGCCGCTCTGTGCAAAACTATTGCACAGAGCAAATGAGTATAACATGTTTATGAAAAAAAAATATCCTTTAGAATCGCTTTAAGTTTAGCAATCTTGGTCAGCAAATTCTCCAGGATGCACAGAATGTTTAGTAGCTATCAGGCCCGGACTGGGACAAAAAATAGGCCCAGGCATTTTAAACTGGGTAGTCCAATCCCTGGGGGAAGTGGGGCGGAGATGTGGGGGGTGGTTGGTGACCAGATATTCATTCTGAGAGACAACCCAATACAGCAAAGAGACATCCCCATATAGCAAAGAAACGGCCCCAGACCAGTACACAGACAGCCCCAGACCAGTACACAGACAGGCCCATACCAGTAATAGACAGCCCCATACCAGTAATAGACAGCCCTATACCAGTAATAGACAGCCCCATACCAGTAACTGACAGCCCCATACCAGTAACTGACAGCCCCATACCAGTAACAGACAGCCTCATACCAGTATATAGACAGCCCCATACCAGTAATAGACAGCCCCATACCAGTAATAGACTGCTCCATACCAGTATTAATAGACAGCCCCATACCAGTAATAATAGATAGCCCCATACCAGTAATAATAGACAGCCCCATACCAGTAATAGACAGCCCCATACCAGTACATAGACAGCCCCATACCAGTACATAGACAGCCCCATACCAGTACATAGACAGCCCCATACCAGTACATAGACAGCCCCATACCAGTAATAGCCAGCCCCATACCAGTAATAATAGACAGCCCCATACCAGTAATAATAGACAGCCCCATACCAGTAATAATAGATAGCCCCATACCAGTAATAATAGACAGCCCCATACCAGTAATAATAGACAGCCCCATACCAGTAATAATAGACAGCCCCATACCAGTAATAGACAGCCCCATACCAGTAAAGTAGAAAGCCCCAATCCACTCCCTTTCCCCGCCACTACAGAGCGGGATGTAACGCACTGGAACATGTTTTTTTTTTTTTTTTCAGTGTGCTCACCTTCCTCCCTGTGCAGCCATCACATTGTCCCGGCCGGTGTTAGGAGAGAGGCCGCCGCCGTCTCCTTCAGTGTAGCTATACCTCCAGCGCGGCCGGCCCACAAGATGTCTGTCTAGTGCAGGCGCTTCCTGCATGTCACAGGAGCCTTCTCTCCCGCCTCCTTCTGCACCTCGTAAATGTGCTGGTGCCGACCTTGCTGTAGGAATGCCCGTATAGTGGGAGGTGAGCAGCGGCCGCGGTCTGTGTTAACCCTGTCTGGACTACGGTCACCGCTTACCTCCCACTGTGTGGCCCAGTCATGAAGCCACTCTTCCAAAAAAATGCAGCTCAGGGGCCGTGGCCCACCGGGCAAACACCCGGTGTGCCCTATGACCAGTCCGGGTCTGGTAGCTATACAACAGTACACAACAAAACAAAACTTATTCCACAATAGACTAAAGCTGGGTCAATGGCGTCCCTGGGGGGGCAGAGGGGGCCCTGACCCCCCCAACATTATGCTGTGCCCCACCATGTGCCCCCCACCCCCAATGAAAAAAATTATTATTTTTTTTTTTTTACAAAAAGGCAATGTCTAAGAGGGAGAGCATCCCCAGTCAGCTCCTGCGGGTGATTTCTCCCCCCTCCCTCTGCTCGCTGACACTGCATAATGTGAGCGCTCACACAACCACGGCCGCCCGATTTGCTCCTTCCCCTGCATCCTCATTGGCAGGGAGAAGAGCGAGTTGTAGGAAGGACTCCACCAGGACTCTCAGTTACTGAAAAAACAGACTGATTTCTCCCCAGAGGCGTTGCTAGGGGGGGGGTGCGGGGGGTGCGCTCCGCACCCGGGTGACACCCTCCAGAGGGTAACACCAGGTTTAGACAAGTACCGGTACCGCGGCTCCCTCCTTTACTTTCTGGAATCTATTCAGTTGCACGCGATGTGCAGTTAGAGTGGGGGAGGAAGGAGTGAGGCAGAGAGACAAGGTGCCCAGGATCCCACCATCCCGCACGCTACAGTCATCTCTCCCCGCTGGCTGCACTCACTGCAGACTGAACTATAGCCGCCTCCTCCTCCTTACAAGTGCACAGACCGGGAGGAGGAGGGACACTGCTCTACAGCATCTGCCCGGGGCTAAGGTACTGTAAGTAACAGGAATATTGCAGGGGAGGGGAACATGGCAATTGGGAGGTGGGGCATTGACAGGTAACATCTATGCTGCTAGGAGTGATTTTAGGGAGGGGGTGGGGGTTAGAGGACATGTGCTAGGGGGCTTTGATTTGGGTTAGAACTCGTGCTAGAAGTACAAGGAGGGGGCAGATTTGAAGTTTGACCCCCCCAGCACAATTCCTCTTCCTTCCCAAAGCACCCCCTAGTACATATCCTCTAATCCCACCCCGGCTCCATCCACCTCCCCCGATCCGATCCCATCCCGACTCCATCCACCTCCTCTAATCCCATCCCGGCTCCATCCATCCCCTCTGATCCCACCCTGGCTCCATCCATTCCCTCCAATCCTATCCTGGCTCCATCCACCCCCTCCGATCCCATCCCGGCTCCATCCACCTCCTCCGATCCCATCCTGGCTCCATCCATCCCCTCTGATCCCATCACGGCTCCATCCACCCCTCCGATCCCATCCCGGCTCCATCCACCCCCTCTGATCCCATCCCGGCTCCATCCATTCCGGGTCCATCCACCCCCTCCGATCCCATCCCGGCTCCATCCATCCCCTCCGATCTCATCCTGGCTCCATCCATCCCCTCCGATCCCAACCCAGCTCCATCCATCCCCTCTGATCCCATCCCGGCTCCATCCATTCCCCTCCGATCCCATCCCGGCTCCATCCATCCCCCGATCCCTCAGATCCCAGTTCCATCCATTGTGGCAGGTTAAGGGGGGAGAGCCACATCGATGCACTAGCCTATCTTAATGCTGGAGGGGGGGTGACACCATTTTTTTACCGCACCAGGTGACACCAACCCTAGTGACGCCACTGTTTCTCCCATCCTTAGAACAGGAGAACCAGCCTGTAAATTCCAAGAGACACCAGACCAGCGCTGTCAATAGCAGGGGCAGGACAGCAAGAGGAGGCTGGGGAACCCCACAGTGGAAGAACACCAGGGCCCGGTGGCAAGACAACCTTTGCAACCCTGATAGTTCTCCCACTGCTTTGGACCCTTATATTTTCTTGGTATGCTGGTGACATATATCTCTTGTTTTCTGCCACCCTGGGGGGGCCCAATACAGTAGGAAGGGAGCTCACTGCAGAACATGTGAAAGGGCAATTGTGGGATCGTAGTAAAGGGCCCCAGGATATATATATATATATATATATATATATATATAATTGCATTTTATAGTTGCCCCCCCACTTTTGTCCCTGTCCCCCCCATGTGCCCCCCTAAATATGAAAGCTGGAGACGCCACTGAGCTGGGTACATATGGATCAATTTGGCAGGTTCAGCAGGGGCCTGCTGAATTTCGATCTGTGTGTGCCCTCCCTGTTCGAACGGAACCGTTGGAAAACTTGCATTCAATCAGTAGCTGCAGCACTGATCAGTGTATTCTGTCAGAGGAGGAGTCCGCAATGTCAGAATAGTAGAAGAAAAGAGGGTAGATGTGGCGCTGTTCTGAAGTTGGGCTGTTTTAAACCCTATACTGATGTGGTGAATTCCTGATATGATAACTGTGCAAGTAATGCAATATAAATGTGCAAAAAGTGCAAATAATCTGAATGATTGTGACCACAACCTAATATGCTTTTGCTGGAATGTTAAAAACCTTTAGCTGATAAAGTGAATTCTTGATATGGTACCTATGCAGATAACACAAAATAAATGTGCAAATGTGCAAATGATTTAAGTGATTATTGACACAACCTAATATGCTATTGCTAGAATACAGATTGGTGCCAATCCAATCTGTACTTAAAATGTATTCCTCCTGTGCAAAAAAACACAATCTGAAACCATTAATCTACTGTGATGATAAATAGTTTTTTTTTGTTATGCTGCCACCTTGTAACCATTTTTTTGAACTGCATGTCATTTTTTATATTTGCATTCTCCGTTTTTGTGCAGTAATTTCCTCCTCCTTGTGTGTGTGCTTTCGTGATGTTTCCACCTTACAAGACACACATTAAGGGTAGGAAAAGCCAATACCCCTTTTGACAGCCTTAAAGTGTCATTAAACTCAGACTATGAAAAACTTTCATTACATGCTATATAACAGAGTGTGCATACTCACATAGCTTCAAAATAATTTGTTTTATGTAGAGAGAAATATACCTGGTTGATCCTGCCATCAGCTGCCCCTCCCATCTTCCCTGTGTCCCCACTGCAGACTGAATTTGTATAGACCAGCTGGTGACCTCTACTGAGCATTTACATGTTTAATTTCTCTTCTAAGCTGTTTATTTCCTTCTTTTCCATATCTGTGCAGCCTACATGACTATAGAGTCACACATGTGGGCATATACACATTGGCAAATGACACTCCCCTCCATCCCTCCCTCCTTCTTCATGTCCTCCTATTGCTAAACACTATGAGGGTGGGATATAGTATATTGATCGATTACATTCAGCAAGAAACTGATAAAAAGCTTTCTTTTAATATATAGTAAATCAGTATTAAATATATCAAATGTTATACCTGCAAGAGCCTTGGCTGCAGATACCATCTGAACAAAATGAAAGCTAGTGTCAATCATGTTTGACTCTGCCGACACCATAATAATGCACAAAAACATACACATTTGATGTTCAATAAAGATTTATAGGGAGCTATATAGTAGTTTTTGTACTGTATATTTAAAATTTAATTTGAATAGCTCTTCTAAAACTGTGGGGGGTTTTTTTAGTCATGTGTATCACTTTAAACGCTTCTATATCAAGTCTACTGCTTCTTGTGATATTACCTCAGCATTCTGCATACAGTAAAAACATTCATGGATTTCAAGTGTTTGATTAATTCCGCTATCTGATAAAGATTGTCCGAGGTGAATGTCAGGCATAGAGGTCTCAGGAAGGAATTGTCATTATCACAGCGATTGGAGTCAAATGCTTTTCACACGACAAAAAAAAGGAATAAATAAAACAATCTTTCTGTGCTTTTCTAGTTGAAATAAGCTTGTCAACAATAAAAACAAAGCAAAAAGAAAAATACAAGAAAATAAAGTTAAAAAAACAGAAGAAAACAAATGAAAACATTTTATTTTCTGTTCATTACATCCTGCCCATTGAGTTTACTGATTTGTACTTTTTTTCCCCCCCAATATATTTTTCAAATATAATTACGTGATACAATATAATAGGAAATAATCTGTGGAGTATCCTCCCTCATTTCTCAGGTTCATCTAACACCCACTAATAAAATAAAAGGCACCAATTTTATCTAAATATTATTGCTTTGACCCAATAACTACTGGTAAATTGTGCCAATTTAAAACTGCCTGCATTATGCAGATTATTATTTTAATTTTTTTACAGAATTTATATAGCACTAACAGTTTGTGCAGTGCTTTACAACATGAGGGCAGACAGTACAGTTACAATACAATTTAATACAGGAGAAATCGGAGGGCCCTGCTCGTTAGAGCCTACAATTCAAAAGGGAGGATCAAGTCGGACAAAAGGTAATAACTGTGGGGGGTGAGCTGATGGAGAAAATAAAAGTTGTTGGGTGGGGGCAGGATAGGCTCCTCTAAAGAGAGGGTTTTTCAGGGATCACCTAAATGTGGACAGAGTAGGAGACAATTGAACAGTAGTAGGGAGTTCCATAGGATAGGAGGGGCTTGGGAAAAGTTCTGGTGGTGAGCATCTGAGGAGGTGACAAGGAAGCTAGAGAGCAGGAGGTCTTGGGAGGAACAAAGAAAATGATTTGGATGGTGTTTTGAGACTAGGTTAGTGGTAAGGTAGCTGGGGGCCAAGTTTTGGATGGCTTTGTAAGTTGTTGTTAGTATTTTGAATTTGAATTTTATTAGTTGGGTGATAATTACCAATAACCCATTCATGACGAAGGTAAAACAAATCCTAATGCCTGAGCACAATCTTGCAACTTTGAGATGTGCTAGTAAAATTGCACATATTATCGCAACTACTTCCATTTGGTGGTGAATGGTAATGGATATCTCCTGATTTTATTTAATTTTTTATTATCAAAGGAAATATGGCCCAAAAAAGCCCCTGTTGATTGAAGCAAAACCACATTTGTTGTTTGTACCCATAGTAGGGCCCAGAAACAATGGTGTGCATTTTCATTTTTTTAACCCTACCTAAAACACACTGAGGGGATTTATCAAACTCAAGCACACAGAGTCTGGTGCAGCTGTGCATAGTTACCAGTTAGCTTTTAACTTCACTAAAAATAAAAACATATGATTTCCCCAACATCAGGAATGGCGTTAGGCTATCAGTGCTCAACCACTCATGGGAAATATAAATGATGAAGTTAAAAAAAAAAACCCGTAGAATAAACAAACACAACGATACAGACCAAAATTGGTGGGGTGGGCGGAGGCAGAGAGAAGACTGAATGACATGATCTGCAGGCTGTAGCAATTAAAAGAAAAGAAAAAAAAAACTTTACCCACTTACTCCAAGCGTTTTGTTGCTGGGACTATAGTTTGTGAGAGCAACAAAGTACTTTTTTACCTACCTAAAAAGGGCTCAAACACCTCTGGTGAGTGCACGTCCACTTTTTAAACACAAGCGCTGAAGGATTTGGAAAATTGCGTTGGAAGATTTCTTGGTGTTGGGATTACATCACACTGAACTGATTCATTCATTTATTTATTCACTTATTCTTTGACGGAATTATATGGATGATTGTATTAACATATGGTTATATTTCTATATGAGTGCCACACCTTTATTGTATTCACATTATGTCATAAAGGGGACTATATTATCTAACTATTTTCCCTTCCACAGCTTCTTTATTTGCACTTTTAATAAGGATTTAGGAAGGGAAGAGGAGAACGCATTGAAAAATGGACTTTGCCTGAAGGACAGTATCCATTTAGGATGCACAGCTAAAATATTTACATTTGAAAAGTGCACAGATTATTAAGCAAACATACAGTATTTACTCAAGGGCACTAAACTTTCATAGTCTGTGTAACAGGTGTATACAATGTGGGAAAAGCAGCAGGTTGTGACAAACCAGACTACAGCGTATAAGAGTATAAAAGAGCTGGGACTAAAAGCTGTAAGCAGTTCACTGCTGATTGGACGACGTTACATGAGATGTCTAGGTTATTTCTTCTATGGCTTCTCTTGAGTTTTGGAAATGCTGATCCTAACATTTCAGAGCACAATCAAGGTTTTCCACCTAGATGGGATCTGGTTCCAGGCAGGCTGAGTGATTTTAAGATTCAAAATGGCAAAATTGTCATCAATCCCTGGGATTACCTAGAAAGGATGGGAATGTATAAAATATTACTGAATGCTACTGAGCCGTATCTGGATATGATGAAATCAGGAAACCAAAGAAATATTCTTTGGGGATTACCGCTGCAGTTTGGATGGCAGTTCCAGACAGGTAATTTGATCTTTCTTCATGAGGATAACTTGGGATTCATTTCTGCGGAAATCCACGAAAATGTAATCCTAAATTCCTTAGAATGAGTTTACAATATTCACTAGTGTTTAACGTAGGTAATTATTAATTAAATGCTTTCTAAATTTGCATTATACAGGTTGCATTGTAGAGGTTCAAGGTTTATTTGCAGCAGATTGACCACAGATATTCTTCAGATTCATGATCTGGAGGAAGATGCTATTAAGCATTTGAATTCTAGTGAAAACACAGCTAAGTAACAGTGGGGTGGATTTTCTAAAACTGGAGCACAAAGAATCTGGTGCAGCTGTGCAAAGCAACCAATCAGCTTATAGGTTTTGTTGTCAAAGCTTAACCACTTCAGACCCAGAAGGATTTGCCCCCTTACTGACCAGGCCATTTTTTGTGATACGGCACTGCGTCGCTTTAACTGACAATTGCGCGGTCGTACGATGTTGTACCCACACAAAATTTAGGTCCTTTTTTCCCCACAAATCAAGCTTTCTTTTGGTGGCATTTGATCACCTCTGCAGTTTTTATTCTTTGCACTATAAACAAAAAAATAGCGACAATTTAAAAAAAAAACCCTCAATATTTTGTACTTTTTACTATAATAAATATCCCCCCAAAAAATGTAAAAAGACTAATTTCTTCATTAGTTTTAGTCCGATATGTATTCTTCTACATATTTTTGGTTTGCGCAAAAGTTATAGCGTCTACAAAATAGGGGATAGATTTATGGCATTTTTTTTTTTTTTTTACTAGTAATGGCGGTGTTCAGCGATTTTTATCGGGACTGCAACATTGCAACGGACAGATCAGACACTTTTGACACTTTTTTGGGGCCATTGACATTTATACAGCGATCAGAGCTAAAAATAGCCACAGATTACTGTATAAATGTCACTGGCAGTGATATAACACTAGGGGACGATCAAGGGATTCACTGTGTTCCCTATGTGTGTTTCTAACTGTGGGGGGAATGTGGCTGACTAGAGGAGGAGAGAGATCGTTGTTCCTACTTAGTAGGAACACACAATCTTTCTCCTCTCCCCTGACAGAACCGGGATTTGTGTGTTCACACACACAGATCCCGGTTCTCGTTCTGTCATGAGCAATCGCGCGTGCCAGGCGGTAATCGCGCCCGCCGGGCATGTGCATCGGCACATAGGGAATGTGACCCCCCCAAAAGTGAAGGACTACAGGTCCCAGCATGAACCCCTCAGAACTGAAGATGTGATTCCCCCCAATTAGTGAAGAACTACAGGTCCCAGCATTAGCACGTGGAATCTATGGGGTCACACCCTTAATTCTCAGGGGTCCATGCTGGGACCTGTAGTCCTTCACTTTTGGGGGATGTGACCCCCAAAAGTGAAGGACTACAGGTCCCAGAGTGAACCTCTCAGAGCTGAAGATGTGACACCCCCCCGCCCCAGAAGGAGTCACATCAGCAGTCAGTGGTGGGAGGGGCTTTCAATTTCCCGGGGGTCTGGTGAGTCGGACTGGTGGCAGGCTATATGTGACAAGTGGCACACTGCATCTGGTGGCAGGCTACAGGTGAAAATGGCACACTGCATCTGGTGTCAGGCAACGGTGGCAAGTGACATGCTGCATCTGGCATCAGGCAATGGTGGCAAGTGACACGCTGCATCTGGTGGCAGGCTATGTGTGGAAAATGGCACACTGCATCTGGTGGCAGGCTACAGGTGAAAAGTGGTACACTGCATCTGGCGTTAGGCAACGGTGGCAAGTGACATGCTGCATCTGATGCCAGGCAACTATGGCAAATGACACGCTACATCTGGTGGCAGGCAATGGGTGGCACACTGCATCTGGTGGCAAGCAATGGTGGCAAGTGACATGCTGCATTTGGCGGCAGGCAACGCTGGCAAGTGACAAGCTGTATCTAGGGGCAGGTGACAGTGGCAAGTAACAAGCTGCATCTAGTGGCAGGCAATGGGTGGCAAGTGGCACACTGTATCTGGTGGCAGGCAATGGGTGGCAAGTGGCACACTGCATCTGGTGGCAAGCAATGGTGGAAAGTGACATGCTGCATCTGGCGGCAGGCAACGGTGGCAAGTAACAAGCTGCATCTAGTGGCAGGCAATGGTGGCAAGTGGCACGCTGCATCTGGTGGCAAGTGAAAGCTTGATCAGTGCAACTTATTAACAGCTGTGTGTATCTTAAAATGAATGTGTAAATATTTCTCTGTAAATATTGCTGTGCAAACAAATATCTATGTGCAACTTGATATGCTAGTAATCCTTTATGGGTAAATATGCGTAAACGCATGCAATAACAAATCCTATATATAAGGTTAATAATTTCTATTCTCAGTAATGAGTAATGAAATAATCAATTCCATATATTCAGATGATAATAATGATATAATAGTCCATTAGCTCTGAAATAAAGGTGTGAGAGTGCAAAAAGTGCAACAAACTATCAAAAAAGTGTATATAAATATACGTAAACGCAGTGCAATAACAAATCTTATATATAAGGTAAATGATAGGCTATTCTCAGTATATGAATAATGAGATAATCAATACCATATAATCAGATGATAATAGCGATATAATAGTCCATTAGCTCTGAAATGTAGAGGTATATATAAATATACGTAAACGCAGTGCATTAACAAATCCTATATATAAGGTAAATGATGGGCTATTCTCAGTATATGAGTAATGAGATAATCATTTCCATATAATCAGATGATAATAGCGTTATAATAGTCCATAAGCTCTGAAAAATAATAATAAAGGTGCAAAAGTGCAAAAAGTACTTATGTGCAACAAAGTATCAAAATAAAGTCTTCAATAGGTGGTTGCTGATGTGCAATCTTCCTGTGTTCCACGTAGTGCTCTCTATATTCTTACCTCAATATGGGTAATAAACGTCACAGAGATCAATGTAGTTTGGGGCCTCCCCTAGATCCAGCAACAAAGGATGATATCTCTAAAAATGGTGTATTACGAATGATAGCTTCCAATCGGTCCATACAGCCATTCATTCGCAGCGAGTATAAACAGGGGTAAAAAGGAATCTCCCATAGTGTAGTATGTAAAAACTCACTAGTTTATTAAACAGCCAAATGGGTACTTACAACGATAAGAGTTCAAAACAGCAGATCTGTAATTTACACGGCATTACAGGCGCCTCTTTACGTCACTCCCGGTTTTCTCATAGTCCGGTTACTTCCCTATGGATTGCGTCACATCACATGACTTCATCAGGGAATCCGGATTGATCTACAACGCAGTCACTTTATAAGACGAAACAGGAAGTGCTCCGTCAACCATTTTGTTGGATACCTGTCTTCAACATGGAAGCGGCTATTATTGGTTGGTGAAAAAAACAGACTTGATATTATATAGTGTTAGTATCGGTGCCATGTTGTTGGTGGGTAAACAAATCAGATAGGGCATACCGATGTTTTAGTGATACAGCCAAAGATAAAAATATATAATTAAAAGGATATATGCGTGGGGTATATCTAATAAAGATACCTTATCCCCAAAATAAAGATGGATATATGTAAATATATAACAAGCCTAAATTTTGTTTAAATTCATATGGGTGGATAATAATAAGTAAAAAAATATATAGTTAAAAAAACGAAAATGATGTATAGAGGTGATGAATATAAAATGGTTTAAAAATTGCTTAAAAAACAATTAAGATCAAATTCTACATTGAATCCATCTGGCACTAAAGTATGTAAAGAATGTATCCATCTGGATTCCTTTTGACTAATTGATCTGATTTTATGGGACCCTCTCCATGGTTTCTTATATTTGTCTATGCCCCAGAATATTATACTGCAAATTTAAGCTACATTGTATAACATACACCACCCCTTCAGTGTGGCAACTAATAAAATCTTGAATGGGATAATTCTGTCCAGTGTGAGTGGATGTAAATTAGTTTCTTTTAATTTGCGTTTTTTTGGAAAGTCGGCATGCAGAGCATTGTTTACAGGGATAAAATCCCTTTCCTGTAAAAAATGTATAAGCGCTTGCCGGTGGAGGTTCCACGACATTTTTCACTATAATGTCTCTCAATGTCGGGGCTCTTTTATACACCACATTGGGTTTATCTGGTAAAATCTGCTTCAAGTGTCTGTGGGAGTAGAGAAACATTGGAAAGTTTCCTATGCCAACTTAAAGATAATGATAAAAATATCAAACTGGTTTGGAATGTAAGTGACAAGAACGTCAATTTCCTGGACTTGGATATCACCCTGGAGGGAAATCAAATAATTACAAAAACGCACTTTAAAAATATAGAGGCTAATAGTTATATATCAATGAATAGTTGTCATTTTAAACCTTGGCTATGGAACATTCCGAAAGGCCAATTGGTTAGGATTAGAAGAAACTGTACAAATGAAGAAGATTACAACTCTCAAGCAGCCTTCCTAGGAAATAGATTTTTAAGCAAAGGATATCCAGAAGATTTTATTAATAAACAAATTAAAACCATAAAATCAATGGATAGAATAAAGATGCTACAAGGTAAAAATCCAAATCAACGCAATATAGATGCCCCACCTATAGTTTTAGACTTTAATGTGGTGTTCCGGCGAAAATTATACTTTTTAAATAAAAATACCACTATAATACACAAGCTAAATGTATTCTAGTAAAGTTAGTCTGTAAACTAAGGTCTGTTTTGTTAGTTTATAGCAGTAGTTTGTTATTTTATAAACTAACAGCAGGCCGTGGCCATCTTAAGTGTGGGCATCTGAAGCCAGACTGTATTTCTTCCTGGATCTCATCCTTGCAGATCTCGCACATGCTCAGTGCAGCACAAGCAGTGTAATAGGTTTCAGGTCGGGTTTCCATAGCAACGGCAGTTTCAGAGGAAGTTGCCGCCCTTCCCAGAAGGCATTGCAAACAGGAAATGATGCGATGGGCCGCGGCCAGGGAGGAGGAAGTGAAAAATGAATACAGCAGATATACAGTAGGTGCTGAGAAAAAAAAATAAAAAATATCCAATTTGTTTACAGTGCACAGTTTAGTGAGGGATGCTGAAGAGTTGTAAAAGTGGGTGGAACTCCTCTTTAATATCCAGCACAAAGAAGTGGAAAAATGAATAAAGAAACACTGGCACATACTAAAAAGCTACAGACACTTGAAGCAGATTTTACCAGATAAACCCAATGTGGTGTATAAAAGAGCCCCGACATTGAGAAACATTATAGTGAAAAATGTTGTGGAACCTCCACCGGCAAGCGGTTATACATTTTTGACAGGAAAGGGATTTTATCCCTGTAAACAATGCTTTGCATGCCGACATTAAAAAAAAAACGCAAATTAAAAGAAATGAATTTACATCCACTCACATTGGACAGAATTATCCCATTCAAGATTTTATTAGTTGCCACACTGAAGGGGGTGTGTATGTTATACAATGTAGCTGCAATTTGCAGTATGTTGTTGGAACAAAAAGATCTCAATGGTTAGAATGAGGGAACATGTTCAAAACATATATAAAGGCTTCCCAAAACATATTGCAAGTAGGCACTTTACAGAGCAGAGGTACATAATAAGGATCCCTCACAATTAATTTTCTGGGGCATAGACAAATATAAGAAACCATGGAGAGGGTCCCATAAAATCAGATCAATTAGTCAAAAGGAATCACATGCACTCACACATACATGTACTCACACATACATGCACACACACATACATGCACACACATATAAACACACATGCACACTAGAGTTGCCACCTCATCCCTTCAAACCCGAACACATATTGATTACACAGGTTCTGTGGCTGATTAAGGTGGTAATTAAACTTACTTGGTGCCTTATCTGCACTAAATTAGTCTCAGAACCTGTGTAATTCATATGTGTTCCAGTTTAAAGGGATGAGGTGGCAACCCTAATGCACTCACATATAAACATACATACATACAGCCTTTTAAAAATCATCAGTCCTTTTACCCTAGCTCTTCCTGCCGGGTACTGCATTGTAGGGGGAAACAAAGAGCACAGCACACACTGTTTTCACTTTAGGTGTAATCAGTGTGACGAGTTCCCTGCAGTGTGGATTTACAGTTCGGCTGAGGATCAGGGAACTCGATCTCAGCCGTCCTTGCCGCTCCTCCCATTGAGACATACAGGGGGCCGTGACTTCTGCAACCCCTATACGTCTGCCACTGGCTGAACCTAATTACTCATTGGATGTCTAATAATGACATTATTTTGTGTTTAATTTTGTATGCATACTGTTATCCTTTAAAAATATATTATTATCACTGATTAATTGGAAATACCTTAAAATAGAATCTGTCAAAAAGTAAAATGTCTGTTTGATAAGACTCTGATGGGAGTTGTTATTTCCTTGATTGTGTGCAGTACACTAGTTCTACAGAACTGGAAAAGACGTCTAAGAATGGCCATCTTTTTTTGTTTCAATCAGCCAGAAAGCTGATTGAAAAAAACAAAACACAATAACAATGGATTCCCCCAACCACACAAGTGAGGTGAATGAGGAATCCCCCTTGATGTCCTCAGCTGTCAGAATACACTGATAAGCATTGCAGCCAATTGGCTGCAGGTGCTGATCAAATGAAACATTTCCAACATTCTCAATCAAGAAAAGCTGATCATTAGATCAGCGTCTCTTGGGCAGGAATGGCCATAGATGAATCTAAATTTGGCTGGTCTCTGCTGAACAGCCTGCATTTTGATCCACCTACAGTATGGCCAGCTTAAGTGAGGGAATGGCTGCTTTCATCACAAACTAATTACAAAGGTGTTTTCATTTGTAACATGTAATTTAATGGAAATATTTTCTTAAAAAAAATATAATGCCCAATTCCTGGCTTTCTCTGGCTAGAATACTTTCTTACTGAGTGTTAAGAACAGCCATTAACCATTGCAGCCAGTAAAGTCAGGTTGCAATCAAAACTCCTGCCCTGCTTGTTTGTTCTGGGTTGTTTGCTTATTCAGAGTTACATTTTGGTTGCTTATGGCACACTAACGTTTAGACCCAGTTCACTCCTGAGTTATTTTCTGCTTAAAGCTTGTAGCTCTAAAATGCTCAGCAAGCCAAATCACATTTATTTAAATGGCCCCTGTTCACATCTGAGCGTTCTGTCTCCTGAAGCAAAACGCTTTTTACTCAAAAAAGTACATGAGCTTCTTTTTGGCAGATTACAAGTGTTTTTGGCCCTGTAGACTTCAATAGAAACGCCTGACTTGAGTGTTTTATTAGCATTTTGTCTTTTCTTATCAAACAGCAGGTCTCCACCCCTAATTTCCTCCCCTCTCCTCCCCCTAGTGCTTGCTATTGGCTAAACAAAAACAGCTGAAGCTGTAAAACGCTTGTAATATGCTTGTAAAACGCTTGTAATAAGCTTCTAAAACACTTGTAAAACACTTCTAAAAATGCCAGTAAATCGCTATGCTCAGCTGTGAATGCAGCCTTAGGTTGACCACCAGTGAATAGGACACAAGATACTAACCAATACTAAATGACAGATTTAAATATTTTTGTAATTGTAATTGACTGTTTTGTTTTTTTAATCAAACCTAGGACGTTTAATAGCTGACTCTGGGGCAACCGGTGGACCAAACACTGAGAAGAACCAGACATTAATCTCTGGGAGAAGTTGGTGGGCTTGTAAGTATACCTGTATATGCTTTTCATAACTTGAGTAAAAGGTTTTGGAATACTCGTATTTTAATTTGTAAAACATTTTATCAAACAAAGATTTAAAAGACCAATAATTAATTTCTGTATAAAATCAAGGATGAATGATCATATGGTTAAGAGTACAAGTACAGATTTCAAAGGAAGTCCGTTTGTTAAAAGAGGGGCAAAAAATACTTTTCAAAATTTCCTTTACTTCAGTTAATTATTTGACAAATAATGGAGATCAGTGCAGAATTAGTGTAGCCTGCTTAAATCTTCAAATTCTTGCACCCAAAATCTTATTCTTGGCTGTGCAATTGAGCCACTTTGCAGTTCAGGGTGGTCAACTTATTAGAAGTCTACAATTTTCAAATGTGCATGCTCAATTAATGAAAATATTTTATTTGTGGGGTGTGATGATTGTGGCGGGCCATGGCATGCAGGTAAATATATACCAAGGATGAGAAAAGGTGGGTTACTTTAGATCAGCAGGGATATACAGAAGGGATGTGTGCATCCTTTAACCTAAATCTATACTTATACCCATTGGGGTAGCTATAGGGATCACAGGGGGTGCCATTGCGACCCAGCCCCATGCTCCAGGGGGACCTTGTGGCCTCCCTCTTTTACACCTAGACAGGAGGGGCAGCATATACAGTGGGGAGGGAAAGTATACAGACCCCCTTAAATTTTCATTCTTTGTTATATTGTAGCCATTTGCAAAAATCATTTACGGTAAGTTCATTTTTTTCCTCATTTATGCACACACAGCACCCCATATTGACAGAAAAACACAGAATTGTTGACATTTTTGCAGATTTATTAAAAAAGAAACACTGAAATATCACATGGTCCTAAGTATTCAGACCCTTTGCTGTGACACTCATATTTAACTCAGGTGCTGTCCATTTCTTCTGATCATCCTTGAGATGGCTCTACACCTTCATTTGAGTCCAGCTGTGTTTGATTATACTGATTGGACTTGATTAGGAAAGCCACACACCTGTCTATTTAAGACCTTACAGCTCACAGTGCATGTCAGAGCAAATGAGAATCATGAGGTCAAAAGAACTGCCTGAAGAGCTCAGAGACAGAATTGCGGCAAGGCACAGATCTGGCCAAGGTTACAAAAAAATTTCTGCTGCACTTAAGGTTCCTAAGAGCACAGTGGCCTCCATAATCCTTAAATGGAAGAAGTTTGGGACGACCAGAACCCTTCCTAGAGCTGGCCGTCTGGCCAAATTGAGCTATCGGGGGAGAAGAGCCTTGGTGAGAGAGGTAAACAAGAACCCAAAGATCACTGTGGCTGGGTTCCAGAGATGCAGTCGGGAGATGGGAGAAAGTTGTAGAAAGTCAACCATCACTGCAGCCCTCCACCAGTCGGGGATTTATGGCAGAGTGGCCCAACGGAAGCCTCTCTTCAGTGTAAGACACATGAAAGCCCACATGGAGTTTGCTAAAAAAACACCTGAAGGACTCCAAGATGGTGAGAAATAAGATTCTTTGGTCTGATGAGACCAAGATAGAACTTTTTGGCCTTAATTCTAAGTGGTAAGTGTGGAGAAAACCAGGCACTGCTCATCACCTGTCCAATACAGTCCCAACAGTGAAGCATGGTGGTGGCAGCATCATGCTGTGGGGGTGTTTTTCAGTTGCAGGGACAGGGCGACTGGTTGCAATCGAGAGAAAGATGAATGCGGCCAAGTACAGGGATATCCTGGATGAAAACCTTCTCCAGAGTGCCCAGGACCTCAGACTGGGCCGAAGGTTTACCTTCCAACAAGACAATGACCCTAAGCACACAGCTAAAATAACAAAGAAGTGGCTTCACAACAACTCCGTGACTGTTCTTGAATGGCCCAGCCAGAGCCCTGACTTAAACCCAATTGAGCATCTCTGGAGAGACCTAAAAATGGCTGTCCACCAATGTTTACCATCCAACCTGACAGAACTGGAGAGGATCTGCAAGGAAGAATGGCAGAGGATCCCCAAATCCAGGTATGAAAAACTTGTTGCATCTTTCCCAAAAAGACTCATGGCTGTATTAGATCAAAAGGGTGCTTCTACTAAATACTGAGCAAAGGGTCTGAATACTTAGGACCATGTGATATTTCAGTTTTTCTTTTTTATAAATCTGCAAAAATGTCAACAATTCTGTGTTTTTTGTGTCAACATGGGGTGCTGTGTGTACATTAATGAGGAAAAAAATGAACTTAAATGATTTTAGCAAATGGCTGCAATATAACAAAAAGTGAAAAATTGAATGGGGTCTGAATACTTTCCATCCATACCAGAGTAGTCCTAAAACCTTCAGACTGCTTTATCCCTAAGGTGTATTCCTCCTTCCACAGGAAGTCATCCACATCCCCTAGATGATGGTCTAACTCTGAAGGCCTACTTGGCAGCCACCTCTTCATTCAGGAAAGCTAAAATCTGTGCTTGGTCCCGCATGCCTTAAAGTGGATGTAAACCCTCACATCTACCCAGTGAAGTGAACAGCCTCAGATGATACACATAGATGAATCAAATCCTCCTACATAAGCTTTACATGTATATCTGCTGTCTTCAGCTTTATATACTGGTTAGAAAGTGCACGTCCTGTTAGCATTTTCTCTTCCTGATTCACTTGTGGGTGTGGATTCTTGCCACACACTGTGAGACAGCTGATTGGAGGAAAGGCACCCCCCCCCACAAAGGCTGTGAATAGACCAGCTCTCTGCTAATCTATTTATAGCACCCACCCTGACACAAAATTCAGGCTGCTTTTATCACAGTTGACAGAGAAATTGTCGTACATACCCGGGTGGCCCCGCCCCCTCTGACGCCACGGGAAAGCCATTGGGCAGTCCCTGTGCATCAGAGGGGGACAGGGTCACCCGGGTACGTCACCGTGTGGCCCTGCCCTCAGTTATAGAAGAACTGTCATCGAACTTAAGCATCATAGTGCGGGTGCCTCCCATGGAGGCGGATCTTTTTTTTTTTTTCGGTTCGTCGGCGGAGCGAGAGAAGAAGATGAATGGACTTCGTGGGACATTTTTATTTTTTAATAAAGGACTTGTCCCAAGATGTGTCTTGTGGTTTTTTAACATTTTGACACTTTTTTTGTGAAATGGTACGGGTACGTTACCATTTCAAACAGGGGGGGAGGGATCTGGGGGTCCCCTTGTTAAAGGGGGCTTCCAGATTCCGATAAGCCCCCCGCCCGCAGACCCCCACAACCACCAAGCAAGGGTTGTGGGGATGAGGCCCTTTTCCCCATCAACATGGGGACAAAGTGCTTTGGGGGGCTACCCCAAAGCACCCTCCCCATGATGAGGGCATGTGGCCTAGTACGGTTCAGGAGGGGGGGCGCTCTCTCATCCCCCCTCTTTTCCTGCGGCCTGCCAGGTTGCTTGCTCGGATAAGGGTCTGGTATGGATTTTTAGGGGGAACCCCATGCCATTCTTTTTTTAATTTTGGCACAGGGTTCCCCTTAAAATCCATACCAGACCTGAAGGGTCTGATATGGTTTTTGAGGGGGACCCCTACGCCATTTAAAAAAAAAAAATTGTGCAGGATTCCCCTTAATATCCATACCAGACCTGAAGGGCCTGGTATGGAATTTTGGGGGACCCCCCCCCCCCGCAGTTTTTTTTTTAAATTTTGGTTCGCGGTTCCGCTTAACCACTTTAAGACCGGGCCTCTTTTTGAGATTTGGTGTTTACAAGTTAAAAACAGTTTTTTTGCTAGAAAATTACTTAGAACCACCAAACATTATACATTTATTTTTCCAACACCCTAGAGCAGGGATATGCAATTAGCGGACCTCCAGCTGTTGCAAAACTACAAGTCCCATCATGCTCTACCTCTAGCTGTCATGCTTGTGGCTGTCAGAGTCTTGCTATGCCTCATGGGACTCGTAGTTCTGCAACAGCTGGAGGTCCACTAATTGCATATCCTTGCCCTAGAGAATAAAATGGCAGTCGTTGCAATATTTTCTGTCACACCGTATTTGTGCAGCGGTCTTACAAGGGCACTTTTTTTTTTAAAAATACACTTTTTGAATTAAAAAATAAGACAACAGTAAAGTTAGCCCAATTTTTTTTATATTGTGAAAGATAATGTTACGCCGAGTAAATTGATACCCAACTTACAAACAAGATATTTGGGGGGCACACTCTAAAAAATGCATTAAAGATGGTGCAGCCATAAGACCATACAGTAGAAGAAAATATTACAGCGCACACATGCAAAAAAGACATTTACCTCAAGCAAGGCTAGTTTAAAACACCTAAGCATTTCTAGAAAAACATTTTCAAAAAATATGGGGATTTGGTCACACCATATTGCTATATGGTGCTAAGCCCACTTACTGCGACAAAGTACCCCATAATCAGTGGGTCCTACACTATCCATGGAGTGGGAGAACCTGCATCTCTGAACCATGAGAGCATTGCACTCTTCTAAATCTCCCATTTAGAAGAGTGCAATGCTCTCATGGTTCAGAGATGCAGGTTCTCCCACTCCATGGATAGTGTAGGACCCACTGATTATGGGGTACTTTGTCGCAGTAAGTGGGCTTAGCACCATATAGCAATATGGTGTGACCAAATCCCCATATTTTTTGAAAATGTTTTTCTAGAAATGCTTAGGTGTTTTAAACTAGCCTTGCTTGAGGTAAATGTCTTTTTTGCATGTGTGCGCTGTAATATTTTCTTGATACCCAACTTGTCACGCTTCAAAATTGCGCCTGCTCGTGGAATGGCGACAAACTTTTACACTTAAAAATCTCAGTAGGCGTCATTTAAAAAATTCTACCGGTTGCATGTTTTGCGTTACAGAGGAGGTCTAGGGCTAGAATTATTGCTCTTGCTCTACCGATCGCGGTGATATCTTACATGTGTGGTTTGAACACTGTTTTCATATGCGGGCGCTACTCACGTATGCGTTCGCTTCTGCGCGCAAGCTCAGCGGGACAGGGCATGTTTAAAAAAAAAACTTTTCTTACTTATTTTACCTTTTATTTTTACACTGTTTAAAAAAAAAAATGTGTCACTTTTATTCCTATTGCAAGGAATGTAAACATCCCTTGTAATAGAAAAAAAGCATGACAGGACCTCTTAAATATGAGATCTTGGGTCAAAAAGACCTCAGATCTCATATTTACACTAAAATGTAATTAAAAAAAAAAAGAAATTGTCATGTCTTGTCAAAAATGTCTCGTTTTGACGTCACTTCCGCCCTGCAGTGTCATGGAGACGAGTGGGGGCCATCTTCCCCTCAGTCGTCTCCATCCACAGCCACAGGAAGGATCCGATCCCCTCCGCTGCTGCCAATGGCTCCGGTAAGCGACGGAGGGCACTGAATCTGCCGCAGAGACCACTTTTATCTTGTACCGGACCACCGGCCGAACACGGGGATACCAGGGTTATGGCAGCTAGCTGCTGCCATAACAACGATATCCGTCCTCAAATTAGGGACATACATCGGCGTGCAGTGGTCCGGAAGTGGTTAATATTCATACCAGACCCAAAGGGCCTGGTAATGGACTGGGGGGGATCCCATGCCGTTTTTTTCAATGACTTTTTTCTGTATTGCCGAGACCCGACAATTCATTATAGCCGCTAGTAGTTTTAAATGACTTTTTTCCTTTGGGTCTGGTTTGAATGTCATTTTTTGCAGGGACTGTTGCGCCACTTTACAGGCATACTATAGACAACCCCCAGGTACGAAATGTAAAGGAATATTTCACTTTTATTGTTTCACTTTAAGCATTAAAAGCACTGCTCCTGAAAAAACGGTCGTTTTTAAAACTTTTGTTTGCATTGATCCATGTCCCCTGGGGCAGGACACAGGTCCACAAACACTTTTTATGAAAATAACTTGCATATTAACCCTTAAAATTAGCACTTTTCATTTTTCACGTTCGTGTCCCATAGACTTTAACGGTGTTCGCGTGTTCGAACAAATTTTTTGCCTGTTCGCATGTTCTGGAGTGAACCGAACCGGGGGATGTTCGGCTTATCCCTAGTCAGCAATATGGTCCTATCAAAACTCTTCCATTATGCTTTATTAGACTATTGAAATGAGCTCAACTCACTACAGTAAAATTTGGAAAAAGTGTTGTGCAGGTGCATACCTACTACTGATCATTACACATTTTTTCTTGCTCCCTCCAGTATGGTGAGTTAGTTCCCATTGTATGCTGTCATGATGTGCCAGGAAAGCAGAAGATTGAATACTCACCTTTCCGTAATTTTCTGCTTTTCTGGTGCATATTTATGGCAGCATACAGATTCTAACCCAATTGGTGAGAGTTACAGAGAATGCTGCGAGCTGGGTCTGTCTTTGATTTGTAGCTAACCAGTCCTAACAGGTTTCGGAGTCGGAACCACAATATATTGTTTGCTGCCATCAGGATGCACCAGGAAAGAAAAATTACAGAAAGATGAGTATACAATTTTCTGTTTTTTTAATTGTATCACCGATAGGGTCTCTCCTTTCTGGACCCAGACAGTTTTTTCTCGGTTTCAGAATAAATTATGCAGTAACAATGTCAGGACCAGGATCTGAACCCATGACATCTGCTGTGTCTGGCAGAAGATCTTCCTGCTGAGCAACCTGAAATGCTGTACAGCTTCTTGCCAGATACCTTGAACAAATGTACTTTCTATCTTGTTTTTTGTGAAGCTTGAACTTCTTGCTCCTCCCATGAACTTCCTATTTAAACTTTGTCTTTGCACTTCCCATTTGCCAGATTATTGAGCTCTTCTCCAGCCAATATTTTGCTCTTTTCATAGTTACATAGTTACATAGTAGTTGAGGTTGAAAAAAGACACAAGTCCATCAAGTCCAGCCTATGTGTGTGATTATATGTCAGTATTACATTGTATATCCCTGTATGTTGCGGTCGTTCAGGTGCTTAGCTAATAGTTTTTTTAAACTATCGATGCTCCCTGCTGAAACCACCACCTGTGGAAGGGAATTCCACATCCTAGCCGCTCTTACAGTAAAGAACCCTCTACGCAGTTTAAGGTTAAACCTCTTTTCTTATAATTTTAATGGCCATGTGTCTTATTAAACTCCCTTCTGCAAAAAAGTTTTATCCCTATTGTGGGGTCACCAGCAGGGCTGTCTTTTGTCGGCCTAGGCCTAGGATGGCACTTTGCGGGGGGGGGCGTCAAAAAAAGCCGCCCCCCCGCATGAGAGAAAGTCCCCCCACCTGATTCCTGGCTCCCGCGGCTGCCCCCGCACACATGCAGCCCACGGTGGCTGCCTTGCTGTAGTGGCGCTGCTGTGTATGGGCGTGCTTGGCAGAGGATGGAGGGGCGTGTGTATGGGCGTGCTCAGCAGAGCTCACGCCTCTCCACCCTCTGCCAAGCACGCCCATACACAGCAGCGCCGCCCGCTACAGCAAGGTGGCCGCCGTAGGCTGCATGTGTGCGGGGGGCGGGAATCGGGTGGAGGAACTTTCTCTCATGCGGGGGCGGCTTGTGACTCACGCCCCCATAAGTGGCCGGTGACTGGCGGAGGTAAAGCCTTATGCTCCGCCTACCCTCCTCCGCACTGCTTTCCTTAACACTTCTACTCGGCACTGGGGCGGGGTCTGGCAGTGACGTCAGGAGGAGAGAGAGAGAAGCACAAGGGAACCCCCCAGGACAGCAGGTAAAGTCATTTAATAAATTATATCAGTATTGTGGGAACAATGTTGGCATTTGATGGCACAGTGGCTACAATTGATGGGCACAGTGACAGCGTTTGAGGGCACAGTGGCTGCGTTTGGTTGGCACAGTGGCTGCGTTTGATGGCCCAGTGACTACAATTGATGGGCACAGTGGCTGCGTTTAATGGCCCAGTGGCTACAATTGATGGACACAGTGGCTGCGTTTGATGGGGCACAGTGAGGCTGCAATTGATGTCTTTTTTTCTGAATTTTTTAGTTTGTTTGCACCCCCCCCCCAAAAAAAAAATTTTGAGCATCAGCCGCCACTGGCATGTGTAAAGTGCTCCATGCATGCTAAAATCAATGCAAACCCTTTAAACAGTCCACATTTAGTGAAAGTGCATTAATATGCAGATCATGATATTGCAATAAAGTGCTCCAAGAATGCTGAAATCAATGCAAACTCATTAAAGAGGAGTCCCGCCCCCACCCCATGAAAACATTAAAACTCAGCAGCTACAAATACTGTAGCTGCTGACTTTTAATATTAGGACACTTACCTGTCCAGGGATCCCGCAATGTGGACACCTCAGACAATTTTCGGATTGGCTCTCGGGTTTTGCCACCCCCCGGGGGGGGAGTAGGGGATGCATGAGTTTAGTCAGGCCTAGGGCAGCACAAAACCTAAATACACCACTGGTCACCAGTATGGTATTTGTAAATTGAAATCATATCTCCTCTCAAGTGTCTCTTCTCCATAGAGAATAAGTTCAGTGCTCGCAACCTTTCTTTATAACTAATATCCTCCAGACCCTTTATCAGCTTTGTTGCCCTTCTTTGTACTCGCTCCATTTCCAGTACATCCTTCCTGAGGTCTGGTGCCCAGAACTGGATAGCATACTCCATGTGAGGCCAGACCAAAGTCTTGTAGAGTGGGAGAATTATCGCTTTATCCCTGCAGTTAATCCCCTTTTTAATGCATGCTAATATTCTGTTTGCTTTGTTAGCAGCAGCTTGGCATTGCATGCCATTGCTGAACCTATCATCTACTAGGACTCCCAGGTCCTTTTTCATCCTAGATTCCCCCAGAGGTTCACCCCCTAGTGAGTAGATTGCATTCATATTTTTGGCACCCAAATGCATTATTTTAAATTTTTCTACATTAGACCTAATTTGCCATGTAGTTGCCCACCCCATTAACTTGTTCACATCTTCTTGCAAGGTTTCCACATCCTGCGGAGAAGTTATTGCCCTGCTTAGCTTTGTGTCATCCGCAAATACAGAGATTGAACTGTTTACCCCATCCTCCAGGTCGTTTATGAACAAATGAAACAGGATTGGTCCCAGCACAGAACGCTGGGGGACCCTACTTCCCACCCCTGACCATTCTGAGTATTCCTCATTTATCACGACCCTCTGAACTCGTCCCTGTAGCCAGTTTTCAATCCATGTACTCATCCTATGGTCCATGCCAACGGACCTTACTTTGTACAGTAAACATATATGGGGAACTGTGTCAAATGCTTTTGCAAAATCCAGCTACACCATGACTATGGGCCTACCTTTATCTAGATGGCAGCTCACCTCCTCATAGAAAGGTTAATAGATTGGTTTGGCAAGAACGATTCTTCCATGCTGATTACTGCTAATGATACCGTTTTTATTACTAAAATCTTGTATATAGACCCTTAGCATCCTCTCCAAGAGCTTGCATACTATTGATGTTAGCCAAACTGGTCTATAATTCCCAGGGATGTATTTTGGCCCTTTTTTAAAAATTGGTGCTACATCAGCTGGTACCATTCCAGTCAGTAGACTGTCAGTAAAAATTAGGAACAATGGTCTGGCAATTACTTGACTTCCCTAAGTACCCTCGGGTACAAGCCATCTGGTCCCAGTGATTTATTAATGTTAGGTTTCCCAAGTCTAATTCTAATTCTGTCCTCTGTTAGCCATGAGGGTGCTTCCTGTGATGTGGCATGAGGAAAAACACTGCAGTTTTGGTTACTGAAGCCTCCCGATTTCCTTGTGAAGACTGAGGAGAAGAATGAATTCAATACCTTTGCCATTTCCCCATCCTTTGTAACCAGCTGTCCCACCTCATTCTTTATGGGGCCAATATGGTCTGTCCTCCTTTTTTTACTGTTTATATACTTAAAGAATTTCTTGGGATTTTTTTTGCTCTCCTCCGCTATGTGTCTTTTGTGTTCTATCTTAGCTGCCCTAATTGCACCCTTACATATCTTGTTGCATTCTTTGTAAAGTCTGAATGTTGATGATCCCTTAGCCTTGTATTTTTTGAAGGCCTTCTCCTTTGCTTTTATATGCATTTTTACATTGGAGTTAAGCCATCCAGGACTTTTGTTTGCTTTTTTACATTTATTTCCCAATGGGATGCACTGGCTAATGCCCTTATTTAATATGCTCTTAAAGCAAACCCATCTCTCCTCCGTGTTCTTTGTTCCTAAGATTTTATCCCAATTTATATCTTCTAGCAAGGTTCGTAGTTTAGGGAAGTTGGCTTTTTTTGTAATTCAGTGTATTTGTATTCCCCTTATGTTTCCTATTTGTGTGATTTATACTGAAGCCAATTGACCTGTGTTCGCAGTTTCCTAAAATTGCCCCGTATTTCTACATCTGTGATCAGGTCTGTACTGTTGGTAATCAGTAGATCTAGTAACTCCTTGTTTCTAGTTGGCGCCTCTACCATCTGACCCATGAAATTGTCCTGCAAGACATTTAGGAACTGGTGAGCCTTAGACAAATGTGTGGTTCCCTCCGCCCAGTCTATGTCTGGATAATTAAAATCCCCCATTACGATAACACTTCCCATCCCATTTTCACTACTGCTGCCATCCGTATCTTCACTATCACTCATTACTAAACTTGGTATGTACCTTGATTATGCTTCCGCTTGACTCCAACCTGCAATCATTCATTACTGACCCTGCCTTGTTCCTCGACTATGATTCTGCTTGACCCCAACGTGCAACCTCTTTACGACATTTGTCTTGTTTACTGACTACGCTTCGGCTTGATCCCTACCTGGGATATCTGCTACTGGTCCTCAGCTTGCTCATCTCCTGGTGGCGCAATCCTGAAGCCCACGACCTGGTACTAGCATGCAGCTAAATCCATCTTCACCATCAGGATCTTTGCTGAAAACCCATTATTGCTTAGACCCTACGCTTCGGCCCACAGCATCCGCCAAGGTGACTTGCTGGTGTACTTATCCCGTTGGTTGGTGGGAGCCTTTCTACTGCTATAGCTGCTAGTCTCCGAACCTGACCCCTAAATGTGACAAACAAGCTCTTCCACAAGTGATAATGAGCTTAAATTTAAGTAAATACCTAATATTTAGCCCAAAAACCTGCTTTCTCTTTAGGTTCTGTTTTTAATTGGTGTCAGTATTTTAACTGGTACTTGCTTGTTGACTAACAGAGATAGCTGCTGTAAAATTACATTTTTTGCATTGTGCACACAAATACCGGTACTTAGATTTGCAGGCTTGGAGCATGCCTTAAAGCTGAACAGAGTGTTACAGAACAGCATAATTTGCATAGCCAGCCTCAGGGCCAGCATAGTCTAGCATCACATATTTGGCTGTGGAATTTTTTCTTGTACGATGTGCTTGCCTTACATGCAGCAGCAGCATCCCAATCGATTAATTTCAGTTGGGAAAAAAAGGCTTTTTTCAGGTAGTTTTAGCAGGGACATATGCTTTTTCAACAGGGGCTACAAAGTTTGCTAGTGTAGAAGCTGCCACAGGTCTAAAAGGCATAGGAAGGTAGGGCAGGGAGGGGGGTGGGAGATCATTTGTTTATGGTTTGGTTAAACTTGAGTGTGCATACTCATCATAGAAAACAGGTAACGTCTCGAATGTCAGATGCATGTGAATGTACATATGTCGGGCGATGCAAGATTGATGCAGCTATGTCTGAGTACTAGAAATATGAGTGCCTTACGCATAGAAAGCAAATTGTTTAACATAAATGTTTTATTAGAGATTAAAAGGTTTTGTTTATGGCATCTCTAAAGTTTCTCACATGAAATGTGCGGGGCCTGCGCGAGAAATTTAAGCGCGCAGCAGTCTTCACATTCCTTAAGAGGCAACATGCTGATATAGTAGCACTGGTGGAGACGCATGTTGAGGGAAGTGTCCAGATGGCACTTCGCCGGCCATGGGTTGGATGGGCGTATCATTCTACCCATACATCCCATTCCAGGGGAGTCTCAGTCTTGATAGCCAAATCAGTGCATTTTGAGTTGTGTGAGTTATCTAATGACCCACTAAGCCGCTATGTCTTTATCCTTGCTAAATTATATGGAGAACCTCTACTTATAATGGCTTTTTATATACCACCCCCATTTAACGTTTCCATAGTTAAGGAGGGACTATCGTTTATGGCCCATCATCCAACCATATCTGCGGTTTGGCTAGGCGACTTCAATATCACACTGAATCCGAGTTTAGACAGGCTCCAGCTTGCCTCGCCTACCCGTAATACTCCCAACGAGACTAGGTTCTCTAAGATTATCTCCACCTTCCACTTAATAGACACATGGCGCCACAAGTTCCCACAGGCCAAATCATACTCGTGCTTCTCGTCTTCTCATGGATCCATGTCCCGTATAGATTTTATACTTATCTCCCGCAGGCTGACACCAAGACTATCAGAGGCTATGTTTTGCCCTAGAACACTTTCGGACCATAGTCCCTACTGGATTACATTAAGTATTCCAATAGTAAAACCAACACGTTCATGGCGTTTGAACCCATTTTGGCTCTCTCTTCTACCTGAAGATGGTGAGCTTATTGATAAATGGAGAATGTACTTTGTGGAAAATGATAAGTCAGCATCATCATCCGCAGTATGGGATTCATTTAAGCTATTCGCTCGACACACATTAATAACTGCTATTAATAAAATTAAGACACACTCTTCCAGTGCCCTCGGTAAGGCGCTGGAGGATCTATCCTCTGCTGAAAGAGTCTATGCCACCACCCCAACCCCCACAAATGCAGACCTACTTAAACTACAAACTAGAGTAGTTAACCAGCTACAATACCAAAAGCTAGACAAAAAATGTTTTTCTCCAAACAAAAAATGTTTGAACATGGGGAAAAAGCAGGCAAGTTGCTGGCATACTTGGTACATAGCGAAGACAGACCCCCGGTGGTTATCACGTTATATGGCCCTGGAGGACAACAAGTAGCAGACCCACCTAGAGTCACCTCTATGTTCAGGGATTTTTTTGCTGACTTATACAAAACGACAGCCCCCACTGAGACACAATCTATGTTTTTTTTCCTTGAGAAGGTGACTTTCCCACAGCTGACAGAAGAACAGATAGAAATATTAGAGGCACCCCTTACCACAGACGAAATAACAACTGCTATGGCTAGCTTTGCTAGGTCTAAATCCCCAGGATCAGATGGACTCCCTATTGAGTTCTATTCCCAATTCAGTGAAATACTAACCCCTAAACTACTAAAGTTATACAATCATCTCTTTGAAACCGGGACTTTACCCCCATCTATGACAGAGGCGACAATAGTCCTCATCCCCAAACCCGGTAAGGACCTGGGATACCCAGAATCCTATCGTCCAATATCCCTTTTACAAGTTGATATTAAAATATTAGCCAAAGTACTGTCCATTAGGCTTAATCAGGTAATTTTATCACTAGGAGAAAATAGACATACCATGATATATCACTACAGGAAAATATGGAATTTAGCTGCCTCTAGACTTGAAATGCTACAGTTCAACGACTACACGCCGATATGGCATAACAAGAATCTTCCTAAGTTTAATAAAATTCATGACACATTTATATGGTCCATACAGGGAGTATTTTACCTACACCACTTATTAAAAGACGGACAGCTTAAAACCTTTGATTCACTTAAAGAAGAATTTACAATTCAGAACCAGATGCTTTTCAGATTTCTACAAGTCCATCATGCGTTACAATCACAATTTCCTGACTCCCTTCCAAGCCCCACACCTAATGTACTTATGGCAGTAATTAAAAGCACAGACTCTCATGAATTGATCTCAGCTTTTTATAACATGCTCTCAACCCCTGTATCTACTAAAATAGCACATGATCTCAAACCAAGATGGGAAAGAGAGGTGGGACCAATGGAGGATGAGGAGTGGGAGGAGGCATTGGAGTCCTGCAAAGCTGTTTCTCCCAAACTATCAGATCAGCTGACGCAGCTTTACATTCTTCACAGGGCAAATCTTACACCCCTTAGAGTGGCAAGATATAAACGTACACAACCCACCACATGTCAGATGTGCGGGAGGGAGACGGGCACTTTTTTTCACTTGATCTGGACATGCCCTAAGATTCAAGGCTTGTGGGAACAAATTGTGACATTTCTACACGACACAATGGGCTCACCCCTAGCTCTAGACCCAAAACAATGCCTTTTGGGTATAATCCCGGACACAATTGACAAATACACGAAAACATTTTTACATGAAACACTCTTAGCAAGAAAGGTTATAGCCAAAAAATGGATGAGGCAAGAGCCTCCTAAAATAGGGGAATGGAAGGTGGAGGTAAATAATACATTACCGTATAACAAATGCATATATATTAATAGAGGTTGCCCTGCCAAGTACAATAAGATATGGGATCGCTGGCTTCAAGAATCTACTACTAGCGTCTAACGTAATTATATGGGCACAGAGTGAATTAATGGTTGTGGGTCTAGATGTGTAGTATATATAAACCAAATATATACACCCTGAATATCCTCACATGACAAGTATTTTGTACTCAACATTATATGTATTACAGTTACAATAATCATTGTATTGTTACCATGTTCATGTGCTAAAGCAATCATATTATGTATGCACCAGTTACTCAATAAAACTTTGTTTGATTTAAAAAAAAAAAAAAAAAAAGCATAGGAAGGTTTCTTCCCCAAAAAATTACAGGTATTGCTTGATACAAATTGGCCAGTGATACAGAATTTTAATTTAATGGTTTGTAAGCTCTTTTTTCCTTGTCAAAAAGGTTTTTATTAGTTGAGCATAAAAGTTTAATACAATTAGGTACAATAAGTACTAATAATATAATATAACAGAAATGATAAATGGTACAACTCATTGGCTTATTAATTCATTACAACCAGGTAATCAGTACAATATCTTCCATTTAACATTTGGTTACTGTCTGACCAAGGGAATGAAGGAGATTTTATGTTAAAATAAATTGTCTTATTTGTTGGACCAGAGCTTTGGAGATATTGTTTTATTAAATCATTACATAGGTAAAATATAGTAAAAATAAGTTTAAGATGTAAGAAAGAGGAAAGGAAAGAATAGTAGGAAAGATAGAAATAGAAGAGAAAGAGTCCACAGGAATGATCCAGGTAACATGGCGTGATTTTGTTGATATTAGGAACGCTATATTATCATAATAATGGGGTGAAGAGTTTCCTTAGCTACCACGGTTTAAGAATTTAATTATCAAATATTGGCGATAAATGATACTTAATCCAAGGGTTCCAAGTTTTTTCAAATTGTAAGCTCTTTTTTTAGCATTGCACCACACTGCATTGTCAAGTAAAGGTTAAACAATTGAGTTAAATATAAAGCCTAGCTTTTGTTTATACTATGAGAATAGAGAGGTAAATTTGTGGTGCTTTGATACTTTTTACGTTGTCCCAAAGCATTGGGGTTGCCTGCTGCATAAAAAGGTGAGCTCCAACAACTGTTCAACAACAAGTATATACTGTATACCCCGAAACTCCCATGAGATAAATTTTCTTTTACTTCCTGTCCCGAAACACAGCAGAAAGTGGAAAGTGTGTGAAATTCCCATTTTGCACAGTTGTTACCAGAACAAGTGTCTCCTATGACAGATCCTCCTTCTATTTCTGTTCTGTTGACAACTAAACAATTAGCATTTCCCCTATTTTTTTTATTACCTGTTATATTGGTCCGCAGGACAAACAGAAACAGTGAATCTCCTTAAAGGGGTGTTCCGGCCGTTTTTTTTTTTTTAAGTCAGCAGCTACAAACACTGTAGCTACTGACTTTTAATAAGGACACTTACCTGCCAAGCGATGTCGGCCCCCCGAAGCCGATCCGTCCATCGGATCGGCTGCTGGCGCCGCCATCCTAACTAAGGAAAACAGGCAGGTGAGCCTTGCGGCTTCACTGCCCGTTTCCTACTGCGCATGCGCGATCCGTGCGGCGCTTTGTGAATGGCCCCGTTGTTTCCTGGGACACACATGTCCCAGAAGACAACGGGGCAGCTCGCCGAGGAGGAGGAGGAAACAGAAGAAACAGCGCCGCGGAATAGGAAGAGGCAGATTAGGAAGACTGCCTAGCAACAGGGTTTTCTGGTGAGAAAAAAAAATGTTTTTTTTCAAATATTTTATTTTATATTTTTTTAAGAATATTAATGTAATTTTTTTTTTAAGGGTGGCCCTCCACTTTAACACCAAAAACATCTGGCATAGGTTATAATTCTTCCCCACTCTATCTGAAACAAAGGCTGAGACTGGCCCACTTCAAAAATGAAGAAAAAAACATATATTTAGATAGCATATTTATAGTGGTATTAAATCCAAAACCAAAAATGTATTAGATTGCAGCTTACCAATTCCTTGATGTGACGGCTGCATTTGTTTTCTTTTTTTAGGCTTTTTTCTTTTATTTTCACTTGTTGATCTGGCCAGCAAGTCTGTTATTTTTCAACTTCCTTTGACAGACCATGCTGTCCAGCAAAATTAGTAGTTAAAGGACTGAGACAAACTATTTAACATTGACAGGAATGCTTACGAGGTGGCCCCTAAGAGTTGCACATCTAGGTGTCCTGGAGTGGTGAGGAGAGTGGCAACTCCAACCAGGCCACACCTGAAGTTGCAACTTTCCTCACCACTCCAGGACACCTAGATGTGCGACTCTTAGGGGAGACCCCATTGTTCTTTTAAGCCTAATAGGAACCAGGACGGGGTCCATCCCCTGTCAGCACTCTAGCAGCAGCATTGGTTACACACCCCTTTACCACCGAGCCTGCGCGTTACACACACATTTCCTAAGTCACAGGGATGCTTACAATGGCCAGCGTTTATTCATTTATCTAAAAACCTTTATTCCAAAAGGGGAAAAAAACAGTTTGCTGTGATGTCACCACCTGGCTTCTCCTCCACACAGTGGCGGCTGGTGGGCTTTTCTCTTGGGGTTACGGCAAACAACCAGCACTACCACCCGCGTCCGGGGGCTCACAGCACTGACGGCTGCTAGCACCCCCTGGGAGGTCTGGCACTTACTGGTTCGGTTCAGTGCAGGCAGAGGCAGTGTGCTCTCCTCTCCTCCTCCTCCTCCATGCAGGCAGTGGTGGCGTTCTCTCCTCCTCCATGCAGGCAGTGGCCGTGTGCTCTCCTCTCCTCCTCCTCCTTGCAGGCAGCGGCGGCGTGCTCTCCTCTCCTCCTCCTCCTCCATGCAGGCAGTGGCCGTGTGCTCTCTTCTTCTCCTCCTCCATGCAGACAGCGGCGGCACCAGCACTTACTGGTTCTGTGCGGGCTACTGTGGTGTGGTATGCAGCGGCGGCTCCGGCTCCAGTGTCTCTCCTCTTTCAAAGCGCTAGGCATCCAATAGGATCGCCTGGCACTTTGGCCAATCGGGAAACAGGTCTCACGACCTGCCTCCTGATTGGCAGGGAGGAACTGTAGTTTGACCATAGCAAAAATTAATTTGTTATCGTCACACAACAGGGTGGGATTGGGACTCAGTGCTCTGCTCCTGGAGCCCACCCTTTTTTGAAGCCTATTAGAGCCTTTGGCTCTAATCATGTGCTTCAAAATACACAACCCCGCCTATCCCTGCAATAGTAATTCATGCGTGCGGCGTCCTGAAAGGGGCCGGGCGCATGGATAGGGAGGGTTGCGGAGGTGTTAGGGCCACCGCATCACATCAAAGAATGTCCTGAATTCATTGAGAAAAATACAAGGCGTTCTGTAAATGATGCCTGTGTCAGGTGAGTGACTGTAAATGATGCCTGTGAGTGAGTGACAAGCTGTGTTCACTATGCAGCAGGGCAGTCACTTGGCATGGGACCTAGAAGACATCAGCGATCACTGAAATAGTAATTCTCTACTATGGGATTCCACAGGTATAGTATAAGCATATTTACATTGATCTAAGCTGGAATAATATAACTATGAAAAAAAAATCAATACCTGGATTTCAGTTGTAAAAAGTGTTTAGTGGAGTTCATCTTATTTTTTTTTAATCAAGTCCAACTAAATCTGCTAGTACATCTAATACTGCCTTCTTCCCAGATTGCCAATGCTGTTGTCTAAAACGTGTCTCAATTGCTCCTCCAGTGGGATGGAGACACCCTAATAAAGGAAATGTGTTACTGGCTGGATAACCAGTTGAAAATAAAGGAAAAATAGATTAAAAAAAACTAACAGAGCCATCACATTTAAGAATTGGTAAGCTGCAATGTAAAATTATTTGTTTTGTGGTTTAATACCACTTTAAGGATGAAATGATAATCAAAGGTAATGAACTAAACCCTAAAAAAGAAGGATTTTTAACTTTTTGTTTTACATTAAAAAAATGAAAGAAACTATTGGGTATATAAGTTGTTTATAGAATTATTGGACACCTAGACATCAACGATTCCTGGGCAGAAGAGGTTTATTCCTGTGTAAAATTGAATTTTAATCAACACAAGCTCAAACTATTTTGATAACAGCAGCAGGGATTGACAGTTTACTTGAATTTTGCTTTATTTTAAGCAGCTATTCTTTGTCATAAAATGATCTGTGTTTTAATAAATCTTATGGAAATTATTCTGGTTTTATGATAGCACTGTAATTTATAGGAACAGAGAGTACTAAATAAACATGCACATATCATGACATGTCAGACAAGCTGTCTAAATTAAAAAAAACGATGTTGGCTTATTGTGCAAGAATATCCTTTTATGCAAAAAAATAGGATTTTTTTTACAGCTTACCTGTAAAATCCTTTTCTTTCGATGGACATCACGGGACACAGAGCCACAGTAATTACTGATGGGTTATATAGGTATCACTAGGTATTGGACACTGGTCACACCCTAATCAGGAAGTTCAACCCCCTATATAATCCCTCCCTTTCCAGGGATACCTCAGTTTTGTAGCAAAGCAATATAAGTGTATTAGAAGAGGGGCGGGACCTCTGTGTCCCGTGATGTCCATAGAAAGAAAAGGATTTTACAGGTAAACTGTAATAAAAAATCCTATTTTCTTTCTCGGACATCACGGGACACAGAGCCACAGTAATTACTGATGGGATGTCCCAAAGCAATGCCAACTGAGGGGGGGGGGAATCACAACCCAGTAGGGTGCTATCAGACCTGAGGACCCTGTACCGCTGTCTGCAGCACACTACGCCCAAAGGCGATAGCCTCATGCCTTCTCACATCCACCTGATAAAATCTGGTTTATGTATGAACTGAAGACCAGGTTGCGGCCTTGCAGATCTGAGCCATAGAGGCCTGGTGATGCACTGCCCAAGAAGCACCAATAGCCCTTGTGGAATGTGCCTTGATCTGAAACGGAGGAACCTTCCGTTTCAAACCGTAAGCTTGAATAATCAATTGTCGAATCCATTTAGAAATGGTAGCTTTTGACGCTGCCTGTCCTCTATTGGGACCCTCTGGCAGCACGAACAAGACATCCGTCTTGCGAATCTGAGCAGTTGCCTCCAGATAGGTCTTGACAGCTCTTACTACATCCAAAGAATGTAGTGACCTTTCTTCCGAAGAACAGGGATCTGGAAAAAAGGAAGGCAGAACAATGTCTTGGTTTAGATGAAAATCTGAAACCACCTTCGGTAAAAAACTAGGATGAGGGCGCAGTACCACTCTATCCCTGTGTATAATCAAGTAAGGCTCTTTACAGGAAAGAGCTGCTATTTCTGATACTCTTCTAGCAGAAGAGATGGCTACCAGAAAAATTAGTTTCCTCGTCAGCAAGACCAAAGGAATCTGATGTATTGGTTCAAAAGGTTGTTTCTGTAACACCGATAGAACCAAGTTCAAGTCCCAGGGGTTTAGGGGCACCTTAACCGGAGGATTAAGACGCATCACCCCCTGCATAAAGTTTCGGACCAGAGAATGCGAAGCAAGCGACCGTTGAAACAACACTAATAAGGCCGAGACCTGGCCCTTGATGGTACTCAAGGCCAGCTTCATCTCTAATCCTAATTTGTAGAAAATCAAGAATTCTACCTATGACATATTTCCTGGGATGCCAACCCCTGGATTCACACCAGGATACATAAGCTTTCCAGACTCTATGATAAATCATTCTGGAAGCTGGCTTCCTTGCATTGATCAAGGTAGATATGACAGGACCTGAAAGCCCACGACTTTTCAGAACGTGGGTCTCAATAGCCCACCCGTCAAATCTAGCGTTTGTAAGGCAGGCTGGAACACTGGACCTTGAGATAACAGGTCTGGGCATACCGGTAGGGTCCACCGGGAACCCACCGCCATCCTTGCTATTTCTGCCTACCAAGTTCTTCTGGGCCAAACGGGGGCCACCAGAAGAACTGACTTCCTTACTTGCCTGAGCCTGCGAAGGAGCCATGGCAGTAATAGAATAGGAGGGAATGCATAAATCAGTGAGAACCGATGCCACGGAATCACCAACGCATCCGTCCTGCCTGCAAGAGGATCCCAGGCAACCGGTAGGAAGGATTTCCCCTTCTGCAGGTTTTTGGGTATGAGCCACCAACTGAGGCTCTAATGCACCGCCTGCGACAGGTGCATTGGAAAGTCTAATGCCTGAACCTTCTTGTTCCAGGTCGACAGAATACTGTGTTGCAGCAGTCCTGACTGGAACTGAGCATAGGGAACTGCTTCGAATGAAGACACCATCTTCCCCAGCAGCCTCATAGAAAGGCGGACAGAAGGACCCTTCTTGGTCCTGACTGTCAGAATCAGCTCCCTTAGAGCAGTGATCTCTGCCTGCAGACACTTCAGTTGAGCAGGAAAAATGGGCACAGGTAGGCCTGCATCTCTGATGCCTATTGATGTCAAAAATTCTCCTCCCTGCAGGGTGGAGACTACTGTCCGAATTGATTCCAAACGGAAGGACTGCATCCTTAGGAATCGATTCCGATCTCTTAAATCCAAAATGGGTCTGACATCCCCATTTGGTTTTTGGACCATAAAAGGATTGGAATAGAGCCTCAATCCTTGATCTTTTTGTGGGAACCCCCACAATAACCTCTTGCGACAAAAAGTCGCTCTATCGCTAGAAGGAGCTACTGCTTCTTTTCTGGTTCTCTGGGAACACCTGATCTGAGGAAACGAGGAGAGGGAACTTCTTAGAACTCCAGTCTGTACCCTAAGGTTACCGTGGAGATTATCCATCTGTCCTGGAAATCCTCCTGCCAGGGCCCTGAGAGCTGCAGCAGTCTTCCCCCCACTCGAGCGAGCGGGGCGCCCCTTCATGAAGAGGCCTTAGTGTCTTGTCTAGAAGACTTCTTCCCCCAGGACTTCTGGTGTCCCTGGGGTTGACTCTTGTTTCTTGCCCCAGACGGAGGAGACCGTCGTGACTGCCTGGAGGCTGATGCCCCTGGCGCTGGGGAAAGAGTCCGCTTAAAAGAGGGACGCTTACTCTTCTTCTTATCAAGTAAGAGAGTGCTTTTCCCGCAAGAGATTCTCTTGATATAGTTATCCAAGTCTTCTCCAAATAACCTTTCACCACGGAAGGGAAACCCAGCCAGGAGCTTCTTACATGGTGCTTCGGCTGACCAGCTCTTCAACCATAAGATTCTACGTATATGCACCAACCCAAGCGAAAGGCGAGAGGTCCGCACGAATCTCTGATGGCGTCAACAACATAACATAAAGCCGCAGGAAGGTTAGCAAACCCCTGGGCCTGCTGTTCGGGTAATACTTTGATGACCTGTTTAACATGGTCTCTTAAGTATTGACAGACTCCAATCGCTGCTACTGCAGGTTGGGCCACTGATCCTGCTAAGGAAAAAACATCTTTCAATAAGAATTCCATCTTTTTATCCACAGGATCCTTGAGCATCTGAGGGTTGTATACAGGACAAGTCAGACTACTATTTACAGAGGAAATGGCCGCATCAATGGCCGGCATTCCTCACCTCTTAATAAATTTTTCTTCCATAGGATAAAGTGTAGAAAACTTTTTCGGCGGAAGAAATCGCTTATCTGGGTGATCCCACTCAGAATAAAGGAGCTTTTCAAGTAAATTATGAACAGGAAAAGCATGTGCTGCTTGGAAAGGTTTCAGTGACCCCAAAGCAGAAGAGGATTCTGTAGCAGTTTCAGGTAGGGGCAACTTAAATGTGGAGCGGACCAATCCAGTAAGGATCTGCACTAAGACTTTCTCCTCTTGGGAAGTCGCAGAGAGTCCCTCTCCACCTGATTCCCCCGAAGAGGAATCATCCTTCCCATCCCGATCCTCTGAAAGGGATTCATCTCCTTTATCCCAGATCTCCTCTGTCTGAGGGTCTTGGGGAACAGAGGAAGGCCTAGTACGTTTTCTTCCACTGAGAGAAGATGTAATCACGACCATTAGTCTTTTCTCTAATCCAGTAATGGTTGAGGAAAAAAACCTCTTGTGTAATGTACACAGGGGCTGAAGTGCCGGAAGCAGGTGTAGCCCCTAACCCTAATGGCTCTCCCTGTCCAGCCGCCCCTGGTCCCTCAGGAGGGGAGGGTGTAGCAGACAGGGGGTCCTCAGAACCTGAACGAGATCCCCTAGTGTCTCTGGTTCTTGGGGTGCTTGAACCTCTTCTACCCATAGTGCAAAGCAACAAGGTGTGAGGTATCAAAAAATGAACACTGACTGCTGAGCGATGTAGTCTGGCAAAAGCCTTGCTACCAAATGCCCAGTCCGGTGTTCCTTAGTAAATGCAGCCTAGGGGAATGCCTGTGTCCCACCTTACATGCGACTGTCAGCTCTGTGTCCCTTCAAGGCTTCAGAGCACCTGTAAAGTGTGCTTTAAATAGCCCTGCTGGCACTGTGGGCGTCTGAGCACGCTGACGCTGTGCTGACGCCCCCCCCTCGTTTTTTTAAAAAACGAGCGCTTCCCGCGCGAGCCGACCCTTCCTGACAAGCCTGAACGAAGGCTGGGGTGGGGGAATAAGGAGGAGGCCGGCAGTGATGGGCCCTGCATTGCAATGGCGGCTTCGGCGGCGGCATCGGCTGTGACAGTGCGGCCTAACCCGCCTTACAGCATACCTAAGCCTCTCCCTAGCCTGGGGGGAACATCCCAGCTGAGAAAACCCCCCACCATCTTACCTTGGAGCCAGTGGGAGAGCCTGTGCAGCGAACGTTGAGACAGAATCAAGCATGAGAAGGTTAGTGCTCTTGGCTGCCCCCGGTGGTCACAATAGGCATAGCATGCATTTACCTTAAAGGAGAAAAGCCACTAGAATTCAAAAATTCTGTGGAATCTCCTCTTACCTTATCCAGCCGCAGGGTTCAGTTTACACAGACCCAATCTTCACCTCTCACGGTGGGCCCCGTTTGTGAAAAACCGTCAGAGACTGGGGCTCCCTACGAGTAGGGGGATCCTTCAGTTCTGGCCCTGTAAAGCACCTCGCCAGAAATTAGGAAGTTTAAAGCCATTTTCTCATCTGCGGGGTCCAGCTCTCTAAAAAGAGAAGCGTTACAGGTAAAACCTCGTTTCTTCGGACACGAGGCCCGGGTACCATCCAATTCGGCCATGAAAGACACTTTGAATGGATCCGGTTCGCCTGGCTTGCCCCAGTATAGGATCTAGGATATTCCCTTTGGAGCTTCAGCACAGGACATCTTTGCACGTCCAACACCTAAGACACTGGCGTAAAAACTGAGGTATCCCTGGAAGGGGAGGCATTATATAGGGGTTTGAACTTCCTGATTAGGGTGTGACCAGTGTCCAATACCTAGTGATACCTATATAACCCATCAGTAATTACTGTGGCTCTGTGTCCCGTGATGTCCGAGAAAGAAATGTATTTACTGCAATTTTACAATATAAGTAATACATTGAAACCAAATTTTCATCATTACTTTCTTGTCCATACTTGTCCATAGGATGTTAGTTATGAGGAAAGGTTGCGAGCACTGAACTTATTCTCTCTGGAGAAGAGACGCTTGACAGGGGATATGATTCAAATTTACAAATACCATACTGGTGAACCCACAGTAGGGATAAAACTTTTTCGTGGAAGAGAGTTTAACAAGACTCGTGGCCACTCATTAAAATTAGAAGAAAAGAGGTTTAATCTTAAACTACATAGAGGGTTCTTTACTGTAAGAGCGGCAAGGATGTGGAATTCTCTTCCACAGGCGGTGGTCTCAGTGGGGAGCATCGATAGTTTCAAAAAGCGATTAGATAAGCACCTGTAGGACCACAACATACAGGGATATACAATGTAATAATGACATATAATCACACACATAGGTTGGACTTGATGGACTTGTGTCTTTTTTCAACCTCACCTACTATGTAACTATGTAATTATAGTTATACAATATGCCCATTACAGACATGGTGGAGAAAGCAGGTACAAGGGCATGAAGCAGAAAGGAAATGTTTAATTTTACAAAAGTATGTTTCTTATTCTATTGGATGGATTGTCACTAGAAAATCAGTTGCTTCTGCTCGTTTGTTCTACTACTGATACGCCTGGACTTTATATAAGTTTCTGCCATAATGTACAGTTAGGAACAATGTCTGATTGTTGACTATTTACCTATATATTGAGGATTGTCTGTAACTTGTTCCCACTGTTTTTCTTTAGATTAAAATCTCAATAAAAATTGTAAAAAAAAAAAAAAAAAGAAAATCAATTGCACTACATTTAAACATTTCATGGGGGCAATTTTTTTACTCATATCACATTTCTCTTTTTATTCTCTGGGAACAGGGCAGGTGCTACAACTAGGCGAACTAGGCAGCCGCCTAGGGTGCAGCCACGGCCCAGAGGCGTAGATAAGTGGGGAGTCAGGGGGGTCCAAACCCCTCCTCCCCAAAGCATCCATCAATGGTTCAGTAACTAGGCTAATGTAGCTGCAAGACTACCAGCTACAGAAAGCCGCGCAGCCTGTTTTCCATCACAGCCACAATCTGTCTCATACAAGTTGTATAGAAAAGTAACATGCCGCTGGGACTCGAGGGATCCCGGGTGATGTCAGAAGGAAGGGACATTTGGGAAAAGTTCAGCTACCCACTGACTGAGAAGGCAGCAGGGGGACGGTGCAACCTCTAGCCTACAGGCTGTACTGCCTCCTCCTGCCTCCTCAGCCAATGGGTACACAAGTTCACTCTACATCACTGCAAGTAAATCCCGCAGGCTTCCTGTAGTGGTGTGGGATTGAGCAAGCGGCAGTTCTGATGAGGGATAAGCCTGCACTCAGCTTGTGAACTATGCATTGGATATCTTCTAATGTTCAAGGTGAGGGAGAAGAAAGCAAACAGATGTTTTGCCCAGGAAATACAGGGAGCTGTTAGAAGTGCCTGTACCCCCCTTTAAAAACAGCCATTTTAATACCACCCATTTTCCTGTCCTTTGTAACAGGGTGAAAGTAACCTAACACCTGTGCAGCATAGGTGTCAGCTTACTGTCACCATGTTAAAAGAGCAAGAATATTGGTGACATTACGATGGCTGTACAATGGGTTCACACTAGCCAAAACTCAAAGAAGCAGTCCACAGTGGATCACTTCTTAAAGTGCGGTTAAGTGGCTGCTGTCAGGTGTTCAGGAGGTGTCTCTTTTTTTTTTATATATTGTGTTAATACATCACAACCACAAGCCAAGTTTCAAATTTTGGAAAGTTCTATTTTTTTTTTTGGGGGGGGGGGGGTACAAGATGCTGGTCTTGCCCAGGGCGCAAAAAAGTCTAGTACCGGCCCTGTCTGGGAAACAACTCTCCGTTTTTAGTAGATTGCTTCAACAAAGGGCTGAATGTTTTTCTAAATGCACAAACATTAACTGGCTATTGGTATTTATAAAAAATATCACTTCTGATTGTTGATCCATGGAGAGGGGATATGTACATAATGTGACTGGATACTAACATTTATAGGTAAAATTGTTTCGGGGAATATCCAATTGCCTCTCGGGAAATCAGGAAGGAATTTTTTCCCCTGCTGGAGCAAATTGGATCATGCTTTGCTGGGGTTTTTTGCCTTCCTTTTTTTTTGTCCATTTATAAGTTGAACTAGACGGACTAGATGTGTCTTTTTTTCAACCTGACTAGCTATGTAACTATGAAAGGAAATGTTTCCCTGTTAGAGTTGGACCATGCGTTCATAAGTTTTATGTCACCCTTCCCTGAATCAGCAGTGGGTTTGGGATTCTAAAACCACAGACTTTTAATTTATGTATTTTTGTTTTTTGGTTGAACATAATGGGCATGTATCTATTTTTAACCAAACTCTGTAACTATGAAATGAGAAATCTGATCGATCTCTATAGCCAGCAGCTCTATTTCTGTTTTGTTTTCTCTACATTGTTTGACTATCCTTATTCCTTCAAATAAATGTATACATATCCGTCTATCTCCATGATGAACAGACTTGTGTTGTCTTTACAAATATCACTAATATTTATAACCTTTTTATTTTATTGTTTTTTTCAGGCATGAATTATTATTTGGCTGTTGTGCCATTTCTTGGAGCTTTGGATGCAGGTTTACTTCAAGGGTCCGCATATGATATAGACATATCCCACCCAGAAGAATTTGAATCAGATTTTTGCTACAGTGTTACAGGATGTCAATCAGCCACTCTTCAAGCAATGAAAGAATGGAAGACCTTTTTTGAGGTTGATATAGCATTTATACCATTAGCAAGTACATTATATAGTAACAAAGCAAAAACCTGAGATGAAAGCCTTATGCCGCGTACACGCGAGCGGAATGTCTGTCAGAAAAAGTCAGATGGGAGCACTTTATCGTATATTCTGACCGTGTGTATGCCCCATCGGACTTTTTCCGTTGAAAATTAAGATGGACTTAGATAGAGAACATGTTCTATATTTTTCTGACGGAACAAATTCCTATCGGGAAAACTGCTCATCTGTATGCTGTTCCGACGTACCAAAAATGATGCATGCTCTGAAACAACTAGGAGACGTCCTACGTGTTAAACGTCACCACGTTCTTGACGGTCGGAATTTGGTGTGACCGTGTGTATGCAAGACAGCTTGAGCGGAATTCCGTTGGAATTCCGTCGGAGAAACCTTCAGAGTTTATTCCAATGGCAAAACCGCTCGTGTGTACGCGGCATAAGGTTTGCAAACATTGGCCTGAAAACACCAGGACAGTACAAATATCCTCCAAATGACCCCCTTTTTGGAAAGCAGAAAGTCCAAGGTATTTAGTAAGAGGCATTATGAGTTTTTTATGTACATTTTTGTCACAATTTTTAGAAAATTAAATAATGTTAATTTTTTTCCCCCACAATTTATGTTATTACATACTGTCACCAGTGCAGTACAGCATTATCATATAATGGGTGTGGCAGTGTTATGGGACACTGACTGGCGACAGTATGTAACATTTTACCATAGTAACACTGTACTACTCTGGGGAAGTGATCAGTATTTTTTATTTCTTTTTACACATTAGGATTGTTTATACCAGTGAATTTCACTGGTATAAGCAACCATTTATACAGAATAAAACTGATTAATTCAGTGTAATTTGTTGTGATTAGCTGTGTTTGGCCACAGCTAATCACATAGTACAAATGTGCTGTGATTGGCCCTGTCTGTACCATGTGATCAGTGTAACCATGCACAGCTAGTAACACAATTGTATAAAATAGATGGCATGAAAGGAAGTTATCCATTGTTTACAATTTTCATGTGATCTGCTGTGGATGGTCACAGCAGTCACATGGAATGGGCAGCAGGCCGGTACACTGATCAATCATCGGCTGTGTCGTCATGTGACGTCAACCCAGTTCGACGAAAGTCCCGCTTAGCTGTCATCTTGCTATAGGCCGGGCGGGAACTAGTTAAATTTGAAGTTTATTCCTGAGCTATAATAAAACACCAATAACATCAGCATTGTCCTACATGACACATGGCTTAGGAAACATTTAGGGAGAGGTCAACTTCTGAGGATAGCATGTTGATAAATTGCAAGATTATACCCGGATGCATATTAACACTTGAATTCATCATCATTATAAACTTATCAATATATATATTTTTTTGTTGTCCCGAGTTTTTTGTAAATGAGTCCTATAATATTTCAGTATTAACATATATTTTTTTTCTGCATTCAGCTTTGACAAGCTACTTGGCATTGTCACAGAGCTGTTCCAGAATGCTTTCTCTAAGAATGCCACAATGTACTAGTTGTTTTATTGTAGCTGTTATTGATTTTATGTCTTATTTCACTGAAATTGTATGTAATGTCTAACATATGATATGTGTAATTCTCTACTTGCAAAAATTCTGCTATATCTTTTGGATAGGTTAAATATGTCAGATCAGTGCTGTTTGGGTTGAGGCACCAACTTGTCTCTAATTAGACAAATCAAACTTCAGGCCAATCAGATCTACAGTGAGTTTTCCAAGCTATTTTTTATATATATGTTTCTAAATGTATGCCACTGCAAGGGAAATATAAACAAAATTTTCTTTAAAGCGGTTGTATAGTCTTTTTTTTTAACTTTTACCTACAGGTAAGCCTATAATAAGGCTTACCTGTAGGTAAAAAAAATATCTCCTAATCCTGTACGGTTTAGGAGATATTCCCCTTGCTATGAGCCGCTGACTGCAGCGGCGCATGCGCACAGGGGATTCTCGGCTGAAAGCCCGGCAACTGCCGGACCGTGCCGGGAAAGAAATCTCCCACGCGCATGCGCGGGAGTGATGACATCGCGGCTCCAGCCACTCACAGCGCTGGAACCGCGATACCCGGAAGACACGCCGAGGCAACATGTCAGCTACCTTGGCGTGGACCAGGTAAGATACCGACGCCTCGTTCTAAGGTAAGTATTTCATAATGAGCTAGTATGCGGTGCATACTAGCTCATTATGCCTTTTGCTTTACAGGGGTGTAAAAAAAAAAAAAAAATTTCAGCTGGTATACAACCGCTTTAAATATTGACTTATACCAGTTTATTTTTGGATGAAATACATTCTTTTCAGGAAATCTGTGTAAATATGCAGGCCCCCATATGAAATTATAGTTACTTCTTAGTTAGATCTGAATCAGTTTTAGTTACAAAAATTATCAGTAAGAAATCTTACAAATTAGCAAATGCATGTTATACTTATACACAAAAATTTTCCATAAAATCGAATTTTGTTTGAAATAAGCATATGTAATTCATTGTACAGTTTCTAGGCCAGCATTACAGGGGATACATGCTGTAGATCTTTTGCTGAGTGTCCAGTTGTTTGGCCTGCAAATGCTATAATGTGTAATGTAGTTGGGTAAAAGGCTGAAATTGAAACTATAAGTTCTCCTTAGTTTGCTGCCCACCAGAATGGAAAATAGTTTTCACAACCATCTGGACCTGCTTCTACAATATAGGAAGCAGAGGGGCCTGCAAGGAAAGTTTGCTGGTGTGTCTTATATGTTATTATAGTACTGTCTTATATTTTATTATAGTACTGCTTCTGAGGATCTTGTGGTTAGTTTGTTTTGTTTGCAACGTTTATTGTTATATTAAGTGGAATTTGTTAGGTCATAATTTTGCTTGTCATTATTTTGTTGCTGGTGATGGAGCTATGTTGGGATTATAATGCTGTAGATTTTTTATGCTGCAAATGTTGGCCCAGGGTGGGGGCTAGGTCAGGACCAGGGGGGGGTGTTTTTCATGCTGCTACCTGCCCCAAATGCCCATATGCAATAGTTTTCCCTAAATAGAGATATGCCTCTATGGCCAGCTGGGCTAACCAGAACAATGTATAGTGCTCAAGAGTCTGCTATGAGTCTATTTGCCGCTGCTTAGAATTTTCAGTAGTGTAGAGGTTGTCACTGACCAAGTTATCAAAATAATCATAATTTTTCTTCCCTGCCCCTACTTTAAACATGTAACATCACAGGGTCAACATTTTTATGTTAAACTCTACTCCCTTGTGTAGTTCCAGGCTTGGGCCTTTAAGCTTTAAGCCATTTACCCAACCATTGCAGCCTGCTGTAGAACATTTCTCTTTCCCTGCCAATGACTGATAGAGTGCAAGGAGAGGAAAGGGAATGAGGACTTTGATTAACCCAAATGGTGGCAAGAACTTAAGTCTCCCCGTCTTCCCAGCAATGGGGGGGGGGGGGCATTTTTGTTTGATGCTGCTGAGTAGTAGCCCCACTCATTGGACTTGATGGGGGTGAGGAAGAGAGAACCTGTGCTGGAGAGGCAGAGCCACTTTGGGAGTTGTTGTTGCTGTCCAAGAACTGAGCTGTGCAGAGGTGTGAGTGCTGCTGAGCAGGAACCTAGAGAGCAGCCCAGCAATACAAACGGCCACTGCCCTGACCTATAACTGGCCTTCGCAGCAAGGAGCACATGGAAGGGCATTGCATATCAAGCAAAACCAAAGAAAATTCCCAGCTCAACGTAATGACCAGTCTGCACCAACCAAATTATCCCAACAGTTTGCGTTAAAAACAGGGGTTTAGTTTGCACCCATTTACAAATACATGCGTAAGGTGCAGAGCCACTTCACAGAACCCCAGTATTATCTGCAGCCCTAACTCTATAGATTTTTGAGAGCCTCCACGGTGGAATTACATGCATAATAATGGATAGATAGAGGGTGGGTAAGCCTGGAGGGAGCCCATCCCTCCTTAACTACCTCAATACTGGGCACTTTCACCCCCTTCCTTCTCAGACCAATTTTCAGCTTTCCGTGCTCTCGGATTTTGAATGACAATTACTCAGTCATGCTACACTGTACCCAAATGACATTTTTATCATTTTGTTCACACAAATAGAGCTTTCTTTTGGTGGCATTTATTCACCATTATTATTATTTAAAAAAAAAAAATATTTTCTACTTTCTGTTTTAAAAGAAATCCAATAAAAAAGGAAAATTTCATGAAATTTTTATCATTTTGTTCACACAAATAGAGCTTTCTTTTGGTGGCATTTATTTACCATTATTATTATTTTGAAAAAAAAAATATTTTCTACTTTCTGTTTTAAAAGAAATCCAATAAAAACGGAAAATTTCCTATCAAATATTTACCGTAATTTTCCATTCCTGATAGACTTCATGGCAGTATACGTGTGGGTTAACCCTGCCTCCACTCCACTCCTATAGGACCCCTCTCCCATAAATCTTTGCTCCAAGCCAGCGGCCGTGTTCTGTAACTAACCTACTTCAGACATTTGGGAGGGAACTCCTACTGCCATAGAGTCTATCAGGAAAGGAAAATTACGGTAAGTGTTTGATAGGAAATTTTCAGTTTTCCTGTCAGACTTCATGGCAGCATACGTGTGGGAAATAACTCGCCATACACACCCGGGTGGGCAAAATGTTGAGCAAAGAATGTTTAACACCGTCAACCGACGGTACTTGTAAATTAAATTTAACTGAAGGTAGGGCAGCTGGTTCAACATAGTAATGGGACACAAACGTGTTCATAGACAACCAGGTTGCCACCCTGCAAATGACTTCGGGAGCTACATGGCGCAAAGCTGCCCAAAATGTAGACCCACTCCTGGTCGGATGAGCAGACACTACCTCCAAAGGAGCCAAGCCCTTGGCTCTGTGAGCCTGTTGGATGACCTAGGCAATCCGTGTTTGAAGTGATGTAAGTAAAGACAGCACAAGCCATTACTGTACAGAGTCCATTTTCAGCACAAGCCATTACTGTACAGAAGCCATGTTTATTGAATAATAACCAGCAGGAACAGGAAACACCACACAGGAAGTGAGAACAACAGAGATGCACCATAGATTTGCATTTAAAGAAACATACATGACAATCTGTGCCACAATCGCCCTAGATGAGACACATTTGTCTGTCTTTTCTGGCAAAAGAATGAACAGACATTCTTTCTTAAGCCTGAAGGAAGCTATAGCTTGTAGATATGACTTTGCAATATCTGAGGGATTCCTAAAATTGAAGGAAGGCACTGCTGGACATGAGCTTTAACCAACTAAGCCACAGCGCACTTTCTCCCACACAAGTTAGATCTCTAAGGTTAACAGAACAATTTCTTGTCTCCCGCAAAGACTGCTGCACCCTTAGGAATTGAGTCAAGCATAGGTAACAGAACCGCTCGACTGGAAAAAACATAGGAAAATGATCCATGACCAATGCAGCCGAGGACTTCCAATCTCGGGAACCAGACCGTCAGACACAACCGTGCCAGACATGGATGTAGAATTGTACTCTGGCAGAAGGCCTGACCTGAGGAGAAGATTAACTAGGTTCCAGAAGCTGAACTGTACTAACAAGGGGAACCATGACCTAATTGGCTGATAAGGCATTACTGCCTCTAACAAATCCCCTGTTCGGAGTCTTCATAGGTTGACCAGAACTGGAAGAAATGCATAGGTCCTACTGCATTTCCAATGATCTATCAGGGCATCTGCACCTGAAAACCTCCACATGTAGAGACCATTCATTGTGGACTCTGGAAACAAAATCCATTAGAATATTTTGGACTCTGGGAACATACGCCGCTGAGCTGTAAGCTCGATTCTTCTGAGCCCAAGACATAATTGGCTCCGCTTCCTGTAAAAGAGAACAGACTGTGAGTCCCCAGGCTGTCATTTAATGTAGGAGACCGCCGTAGTGTTAACTAACCTAAGAGCACTGATGCTCCCTTTGTTAGATGGTGAAAGGCCTGAAATATGCTTCCTGGCTCCCACTGCTGGAAAATCCCTTCCAGAGAGGACGCTTTATCCAGCTTCCTCTTGATCCTTGGATCCATAGACACCATAGTAACAATCATTTTAGACACTGAAAGACGCGCAGGTGGGAAGAAGACCGAGCCAGAAGTATTCAGATCCAAAACATTGGGATCCAGAGCCAAGACAATGATTAAAGATTATATTAAACTGAGCCCCAATACCCACAAGAGCATTTTTCATATTTTGTTGCCTCACAACCTGGAATTAACATGGATTGTTTGAGGATTTGCATCATTTAATTTACAGAACACGCCCACAACTTTGAAGATTTTTTTTTTTTTTTATTGTGAAGCATACAACAAATAGGCCAAAATAACAGAAAAAGTCAATGTGCATAACTATTCACCCCCTAAAGTCAATACTTTGTAGAGCCACCTTTTGCGGCCATCATAGCTCCAAGTCACTTTGGATAAGTCTCTATGAGCTTGTCACATCCTACCACTGGGATTTTTTCCCATTCCTCCTTGCAAAACTGCTCCAGCTCCTTCAAGTTCTATGGTTTGCGCTTGTGAACAGCAATCTTTAAGTCTGACCACAGATTTTCTATTGGATTGAGGTCTGGGCTTTGACTAGGCCATTCCAACACATTTACATGTTTCGCCTTAAACCACTCAAGTGTTGATTTAGCAGTGTGTTTGGGGTCATTGTCCTGCTGGAAGGTGAACCTCCGTCCTAGCCTCAAATCACACACAGAGTGGTACAGGTTTTGCTCAAAATATCCCTGTATTTAGCACCATCCATCTTTCCCTCAACTCTGTCCAGTTTCCAAGTCCAGACTGCAGAAAAATAACCCCACAGCATGATGCTGCCACCACTATGTTTCACTGTGGGGATGGTGTCCTTTGGGTGATGTGTTGGGTTTGTGCCAGACATAGCGTTTTCTTTAATGGCCAAAAAGTTCAATTTTAGTCTCATCAGACCAGAGCACCTTCCTCCATACATTCTGGGAGTCTCCCACAAGCCTTTTCGCAAACTCAAAACGTGCCAAAACATGCCATTTTGTTTTTTGCTGAAAGTAATGGCTTTCTTCTGGCCACTCTGCCATAAAGCCCAACTCTATGGAGCGTACGGCTTATTGTCGTTCTATGTACAGATACTCCAGTCTCTGCGGTGGAACTCTGCAGCTCCTCCAGGGTTACCTTAGGTCTCTGTGCTGCCTCTCTGATTAATGCCCTCCTTGGCCGATCCGTGAGTTTTGGTGTACGGCCGTCTCTTGGCAGGTTTGCTGTTGTGCCATGTTCTTTCCATTTAGTTATGATAGATTTGATGGTGCTCCTAGGGATCATCAAAGATTTGGATATTTTTTTATATCCTAACCCTGACTTGTACTTCTCAACAACATTGTCCCTTACATGTTTGGAGAGTTCTTTGGTCTTCATGGCAGTGTTTGGTTAGTGGTGCCTCTTTCAAAAAGGTGTGTATATGTAATGACAGATCATGTGACACTTAGATTGCACACAGGTGAACATCATTTCACTAATTATGTGACTTCTGAAGGTAATTGGTTGCACCAGAGCTTTTTATGGGCTTCATAACAAATGGGGTGAATACATACACACATGCCAATTATCAGTTTTTTATTTCTGAAAAAAAAGTTTTATGTATATATTTTTCTAATTTTACTTCACCAACTTACACTATTGTGTTCTGATCCATCACATATAGTTCAGATTAAAAAAACATTGAACTAAAAGCTGTAATGTAACAAAATAGGTAAAAAGTCAAGGGGGTGAATACTTTTGCAAGGCACTGTAGGCAGGCGTATGCCCCTTGTTTTGACAAAGACTATAACAACCAACAAGACCCTGAAAACACACAGGGTGATGCTGAAAGCCCGAATGTCTGGAGCTGGAGATTGCCTTGACCTACAGTGAACTGAAGGAACTTGCAGAAGTCTTCTACAATGGGCACATGAAGGTAAGCATCTTAAGTCTATTAGAAACAAGCCAGTCACCTGACTGGACCCCCTATTAATCAGGGATGATGTTTCCACTGTGAACTTCGCCTTTATTTAAAATTGTCTCAGGTGTGCAAAGTCTAAAACCCGCCTCCTCAAGCAGTTCTTCTTCATGATCATAAGAGGGGCGAGCATCTGCCCTGAAGTCTCTCGCATTCAGAGACTGGCACAGCAGCACTTTGCGACACCAGCGACCTACGTAAAGCATGAAAATATGCTTTCTTTACCTCAGCATGAGGCAAAATCCATGGAAATGAATCAGAGAAGATAGAGGACTTCTGATGGACCATGCATGTCCCGAAAGTACCACTTTGACGTCCCAATAGTCTAAAGCCCAACTAAGTAGCTTCTTGGATTCCGAGTTCAAGGTTATAGCATAATTCTGAGGGGATATTAGGTCCCCTCACCAGCTCTTCCTAAAATCCCGACCTGGTCTGTAAAAACTGGCTAACCCCCGCACTTTGTTCTCTACACTGTTCTCTTCTGGCCTAGCCAGTGCTGGTTCTGAGGTAGGATCTACACTTGCTTACTGTGGCCCGGGTTACCATGTTATCCGGCTTGCCAAAAGATGAAGCTCCCTAAAAGGGAATGCTACACTATTCATATTAGAGGCAGGAGCAGCAAGCCCAGGCCCCAGTCATAGCACTCACTTTGCCGTAACTAACGAGAGCATAAATCGTGCCACTATGCGGCTGATGTCATTTGGAGCCTTAGCATGGAAACCGACACCAGCTCACACTCCTGAACTACAGAGTTTCTGAAAATGCTCCCTAATACTGCGTCCACATTCTCCATCCACATTTCCATCCTTTTTGATATGGCCACAAGAGCCCAGGCCGACTTTCGAGCTATTCACTGCATCTTCCAAGGAAGAGCGACATGCTTGCCCACCCTATCAAGGCCTCAGCCATTTAGAGAGACAGCCTTTAGATGTTTCACATCCTTATCTCTGAATGGATAGAGCTTGGCCATCTTGCGCAAAAGGGAGGGATGTCTCGCGACCTTGCTCCACTTATCCAAAATTATGTCCCCTAGTTCTGTTAAGAATGAGAATTTAGAACACTCTCTCTACGGCTATGTCTCCAAGTTGTGCGATTCAGAGTGCAACCCCGATCCGAGTGCAGGCTCCAGTGGTGTATTTAGGTTTTGTGCTGCCCCAGGCCTGACTAAACTTGTGCGCCCCTAACTTAAATATGACCATCCCGTGCTGTCAAGGCCACACCCCTTCCTGTTTAAGACCCGCCCTATCAGCAAATATGTTTTAGCGGTGCTTTAGTTCTGTTTAAGCTGCGCTTTTTAGCCGCTAGCGGGGCTCTTTTAACCCCTGCTAGCGACCGAAGAAGGGGTTAAAAGCACCCATGTTGCGGCACTTCTGAATTGCTTTTCAGGCACTTTGGAAGCACTGCCCATCCATTTCAATGGGCAGGGAGTTTTGGGAGCACTGTATACGGTGCTCCCAAACTGCCCCAGAGATGCTGCTTGCAGGACTTTTCCTAAGGTCCCGCCCCAGTGTAAAAAGACAGACTGAAATGAATGGGAGGCAGTTTTCAGGTGCTATTTAGAGGCTTTTTCTAGAGCTAAAATGCATGAAAACCGTTTCAGTGTGAAAGGGGTCTTAATGATTTCATAACTACAAGAATGAGAGGAGTTGTAAACCCTCAAGGTTTTTCACCTTAATGCATTCCATGCATTAAGGTGAAAAACCTTATGTGCTGCAGCCCCCTCCCCCCACAACCCCCTTTTTCCTACCTGAACCCGATCGTTCCAGCGATGAGCATGAGCCCAGCAGCTCCAGTCCTTGTCTCGGGTCCTCATTGGATATATTGATAGCGGTAGGAGCCATTGGCTCCCACTGCTGTCAAATAAATCCAGTGACACGGGAGCCGGGGATGGGGCCGAGTCCTGCTGTCTGTGTCAATGAACGCAGCAGCAAGACTTGGGAGCCCGTCTGCACAGGTGCTCCCAGGAAAAGCGTCTCTCCGTGGGGGCAGGAGCCAGGAGCACTGCCGGGACACCCCAGAAGAGGAGGATCGGGGCCACTCTGTGCAAAACCCTTGCACAGAGCAGGTAAGTATGACATGTTTGTTATTTTACAAAAAAAAAACAATTCTTTAAATCACTTTAACAATGAGAAATTCAGTTTTGAGATAATACCGAGTTTTGACATGGATAATATACATTGCACATTGTACAGTATGTTATAGAGAAGAAATATTTATACTACTGATCTTAGCTAATACGTAAGATATTATCTGTGTCAGGTCACCTAGAGGCTGGGTGACAGATGCACACCGTTGGAATCAGGAGTGCACCACAAGGCAGTGGACCCCATGGCTGACTGCTGCGGATGGGAGTCCGGGTGGTAAGGAAGGCAGGGTCGCTGGGACACCAACACTGATCCCACCAGGGCTAGAGCGTAGGATTCCCTGGGGTGCGGAGTCTAAGAGCCAGCAGGTGTTCACCAGAGCCTCTAGAGGTGAGGATGGACCGGGCTGCAACTGGCTCCAGGTCGCGGCCCCCAGGGTCCCCCAGCTCACACCCACAGTAGGCAACAGGAGGATAGGGATAGTAAAGGAATAAGCCAAGGTCAGGGCCACAAGCAGACAAGGACAACAGAGTTCACGTCAACTTTCAGGGTCACAGGCAAACAGGGATAGTCGGGGACACGCCAGAAGTCAGGGTCACGAGCAGACAGGAATAGTAGAGAACACGCCAAAGTCGGTAACAGAAACAAACGTAGAGCACACGGCAGGCAGGAACAGGAAGCCAAACACACAAAGGTTGATCAGCAGGGCTGACCTGCAGTGCAGAGGTTAATATAGAGTTCTCTGATAGGAGCTGGGGTGGAGCCATGCTAGAGGAGAGTTAATAAAAGCAGTCAGGTAAGAGACAGCTGGTCTTTGGAGAAGAAAACATGGAAACAGGTAAGCTGACAAACAACCTCTATTGCATAACCATGACAATCTGGGACTTTATTTTAGGTAAACTAGGACCTGCTCGCCTATATGTGCTATCGCAATATGTCACTGGATTAATAGGATTACTACTATCTTGTAAGATATTTGGACTTGTGTTTGCTGCCACTGATTGTAATCATAGAATTATTTCACGTATTTGTATAATGACTAGGATGTCCCTAGTCATTATACAACCCCTGGCAAAAATTATGGAATCACCAGTCCCTGAGGATGTTCCTTCAGTTGTTTATTGTTGTAAAAAAAAAGCAGATCACAGACATGGCCAAAAACTAAAGGCATTTCAAATGGCAACTTTCTGGCTTTAAGAAACACTAAAAGAAATCAAGAAAAATAATTGTGGTGGCCAGTAACAGTTAGATTTATAGAACAAGCACAGGGAAGAAATTACTCAATTCTGAGGAAAAAATTATGGAATCACCCTGTAAATTTTCATTACAAACACTAACACCTGCATCAGATTAAATCTGCTTGTTAGTATGTAGGTAAAGAGGGTAAATCATCACGCAGTGTTGCACAAGATGTTGGTTGTTCACAGTCGGCTGTGTCTAAAACATGGACCAAATACAAACAACATGGGAAGGTGGTTAAAGGCAAGCATACTGGTAGACCAAGGAAGACATCAGAGCGTCAAGACAGAAAACTTAAAGCAATATGCCTTGAAAACAGAAAATGTACAACAAAACAAATGAGGAACAAATGGGAGGAAACTGGAGTCAACATCTGTGACCGAACTGTAAGAAACCGCCTAAAGGAAATGGGATTTACATACAGAAAAGCTAAAAGAAAGCCATCTCTAACACCTAAACACAAAAAAACAAGGTTACAATGGGCTAAGGAAAGGCAATCATGGACTGTGGATGATTGGATAAAAGTCATATTCAGTGATGAATCTCGAATCTGCATTGGGCAAGGTGATGATGCTGGAACTTTTGTTTGGTGCTGTTCCAATGAGATTTATGCAGACGACTGTCTGAAGAAAACATGCACATTTCCACAGTCAATTATGATATGGGGCTGCATGTCAAGTAAAGGCACTGGGGAGATGGCTGTCATTAAATCTTCAATAAATGCACAGGTTTACATTAAAATTTTGGACACTTTTCTTATCCCATCTATTGAAAGGATGTTTGGGGATGATGAAATAATTTATCAAGATGATAATGCATCTTGCCATAGAGCAGAAACTGTGAAAAAAATCATTAAAGAAAGACACATAAGGTCAATGTCATGGCCTGCAAACAGTCCGGATCTCAATCCAATTGAAAATCTGTGGTGGAAGTTAAAGAAAATGGTCCATGACAAGGCTCCAACCTGCAAAGATGATTTGGCAACAGCAATCAGAGAAGGCTGGAGCCAGATTGATGAAGAGTACTGTTTATCACTCATTAAGTCAAGGCCTCAGAGACTGCAAGCAGTTATAAAAGCCAGAGGTGGGGCAACAAAGTACTAGTGATGTGTTGGAGTGTTATTTTATTTGTTTGTTTTTCATGATTCCATAATTTTTTCCTCAGAATTGAGTGATTCCATAATTTCTTCCCCGTGCTTGTTCTATAAATCTAACTGTTACTGGCCACCACAATTATTTTTCTTGATTTCTTTTAGTGTTTCTTAAAGCCAGAAAGTTGCCATTTGAAATGCCTTTAGTTTTTGGCCATGTCTGTGATCTGCTTTTTTTCTACAACAATAAACACCTGAAGGAACATCCTCAGGGACTGGTGATTCCATAATTTTTGCCAGGGGTTGTACAAATAAGTGCAATAATCAGCCCGGCCCATAAGACTGGCGCTACATTAAAAGTATAGCGTAAGCAGGCGAGGATTCTTTTCGCGCGGGAGACGGGAGGAGGCCTTGTTGGCCTAGGCCACCATACAGCATTGAGTGCAGCCCCGATCCAACTTTACAGTCTCTGGATCAAAGTTAGGGTCAAAGTGTTGGGTGTCGGCGCCAAAATACAAAGAAATTATTTGTTGATTATATACCAATGCTGCACCTAAAATTAGTGGAAAACTAATAACCATACAAAAATATATACCGTATATAAAGGGCGCAAAGGAAACAATACAAAAATCAAATATCAAATTAATAATATACACTGTGTATCTGATTAATAAAGTGCACAATAAAATAAACCATTGGAAATGTCCATGATAATCATATGTGAACAAATCTTCTTGTGTATGCTCCAACACAGTGAAAAATAAAATGCTGGATCCCAATCCACTTTGCAGGTATACAAATGTAGATGTCTTCACCTTATAACTTCTCTCCACTGCATATATCAACTTGCATCCACTGCATATATCAACTTGCGTCAAGTAGGTCTGTGAAATAGCTCCCCAACAAAGAGCCACAGAAGGCAGGATATAGTGTAAAACCGCTTTTATGTTCATTGCTTAAAAAGAGCACTTACATAGTCCACCATGAAATCACCAACAATCCGCTCAGGGGAAAGCAGAAACCGGTCCGACGCCGGTATAAAACTCGCAATGTGCGTAGTGCATCTCAGCTGTGTCGGACCAGTTTCTACTTTCCCCTGAGCGGATTGTTATTATTTCATGCTGGATAATGTAAGTGCTCTTTTTAAGGAATAAACATAAAAGCAGTATTACACTATATCCTGCCTTCTGTGGCTCTTTGTTGGGGAGCTATTTCACAGACCTACTTGATGCAAGTTGATATATGCAGTGGATGCAAGTTGATATATGCAGTGGAGAGATGTTATAAGTTGAAGACATCTACATTTGTATACCTGCAAAGTGGATTGAGATCCAGCTTCCTCCATATATGATTGTTTGATTGGAATGGGATGCATAAAGGAGCTACAGCATTGAATTAAGGAGTCCTTCCCATTAGTCATGCTTTGAGGTCACTGTGTGGCCGAGGCAATCTGGTGAGCGCATTTTGTTATCAGTTCGGGTGAAGCACTTTAACCACTTCCCGCCCGGTCAATAGCATATTGACGTCCGGGAAGTGGTTGCGTTATCCTGACTGGGCGTCATATGACGTCCAGCAGGATAACATGCCGGCGCGTGCCCGCGGGAGCGCGCAGCGATCGGCGGCGGCGCGTGTCCCTCGGACACAGCGCTTCCCCGATCTAGGTAAACAGCCAATTCTATTGGCTGTTTACCCCGTGATCGGCTGTGTCAAAGTCACAGCCGATCACCTGTCACAATAAACTCGGCGGCGCGCTCCCTGCGCGCCGCCGAAGGCATCCAGTGTAGTGATCGAGGAAGGCGAGTGTCCCTTGGACACAGCGCTTCCCCGATCGGTAAACAGCCAATGAAATTGGCTGTTTACCAGGTGACCGGCTGTGTCCAATCACAGCCTGTCACAAATGTAAACAAAAAAGATGCTGTTACTATCTGATCCCTGCTCTCTCCTCACACACCGATCGTGAGAGGAGAGAGCAGGGATCAGTGAGTGAATCAGTGTCTGTCTGACATAACTGTATTGTTCTGTACTGTGCACAACACGCCCCCCCCCCAATAAAGAGAACCTGTCACACAGCCCAGCCAATCAGCCCATCTGTTAATCAGCCCATCTGTCAATCAGCCCATCTGTCAATCAGCCCATCTGTCAACCAGCCCATCTGTCACAGGCCCACCGCCATCGGTACCGCCACACAGGCTACCAGTACCGCCATCGGTACCGCCACACAGGCTACCAGTACCGCCATCGGTACCACCACCAGTAACGCCACTAGTACCTCCATCAGGCCCACCATCTATACTGCCACACAGGCCGCTACCAGTATCGCCACTAGTGCCGCCATCGGTACCACCACCACCCGTACCACCGACAGTACCGCCATCGGTGCCACCACCACCCATACCGCCACCTGTACCGCCATCACCACCTGTACCGCCACCACCACCCGTACCGCCATTGGTACCACCACCACCTGTACCGCCACCGGTACCGCCACCACCACCTGTACCGCCACCACCACCTGTACCGCCAGCGGTACCACCACCACCCGTACCGCCACCGGTACTGCCACCACCACCTGTACCGCCACCGGTACCACAATCACCACCTGTAACGCCACCACCACCTGTACCGCCATCGGTACCACCACCACCCGTACCGCCACCGGTACCGCCACCACCACCACCACCACCCGTACCTCCATCGGTACCACCACTCATACAGCCATCTGTACCACCACACAGGCCCGCCAATAAGAATTGCCATAATGTCACAAAGGGTTTACACACCTGAGGAGGCATATGAGATTCTTACCATGTCGGATGATGGGAGCAGCGGGGAGCTCACATCATCTGGTTCGGAATACGAGCCAGTGGAGGATAGTGGATCAGAGTCCGAGTCCGTGGAGGAAACCGTCCCTCCCAAAAGATTAAGATCAGGCCCAAGATCAGGACCAAGATCAGGAGATCTGCCCACCACCAGCAGCGCCAGACCCCAGGAAGAGGAAGAGGAGCCCAGTACAAGCACTGGAATTACCACCAGCAGCGCCAGACCCCAGGAAGAGGAAGAGGAGCCCAGTACAAGCACTGGAATTACCCGCCCAACCCGAAGAACCCAGCCCCAGTCCTACCTTCCCGATGCCCTGGCAAACCCCTTATGGTTGCCTGCCAACTCAGGACCTGCTATCATCCCCACTTTCACCGCACAGCCAGGTGTGCAGCGCGACACTACGAATTTTTCTGAATTTGATTATTTTTCTTTATTTTTCCCCCAAGATTTTCTGCAGCATATGGTGGATCAAACTAATTTATATGCATCCCAATTTATTGCTGCCAACCCCAATTCTTCCTACGCCCGCATGTTCCAGTGGCGATGTGTCACACTGGATGAATTTAAAATGTTTTTGGGCCTAACTTTTAATATGGGGCTTACAAAAAAGAATGAAGCCCATGCATATTGGTCCACCCACCCCATCCAACACATGTATATTCTGCTGTCATGTCCAGGACAAGATACGACATGATTATGCGTTTTCTCCACTTCAGTGACAATTCCCAGTGCCCTCCCCGAAATCATCCCAACCATGACAAATTGTTCAAGATACGCCCCCTAATCAATTCCTTTTCCCAGCGATTCAAAGAAGTTTTCATCCCAGACCAAAAAATTTGTGTGGACGAGTCCCTCATACATTTCACTGGCCGACTGCACTTCAAGCAGTATATACCAAGCAAGAGATCCAGGTATGGGGTGAAGTTAAATAAATTATGCGATCGAGCCACTGGATATGTCTTCACATTCCGGATCTACGAAGGCAAAGATTCCCAGCTCCAGCCCCATGATTGCCCCACATATATTGGAACCAGTGGAAAAATTGTCTGGGAGCTGGCATACCCCCTATTCGACAAAGGATACCATTTATATGTCGACAACTACTATACCAGCCTGCCCCTTTTTCGTCACCTTTATAATTAAAAAACCCCGGCCTGTGGTACCTTCAAAAAAAACCGTAAGGGATTCCCACAAAATCTGCTAGCAAAAAAATTAAGAAAGGGAGAATCGGCATTCATGAGGAACGAGGAGGTGTTGGCCATGAAGTGGAGGGACAAGAAAGATGTCCACATGCTCTCTACCATCCACAATGACACCGTGGTGTAGATCCAAAGAAGACGCGGCCCCGTTGTAAAGCCCGAATGTGTCCACGACTACAATATGTATATGGGGGGTGGATTTAAACGATCAGATGCTACAGCCCTACTTATCCAACAGAAAGTCCCGTTACTGGTACAAGAAAGTTGCCTTTCACCTTTTTCACATGGCCTTTTTTAATTCGTTTGTCTGCTACCAAAAAGCAACCCAAAACCAACAAGTCACCTACCTCAAGTATTTTGAATCGATCGTCACTGCCCTCATTTACCCACAAGGTCCCGCCCCAGGAAGCATTCGCTCGGATGCTGTGAGTAGACTTCACGAGCAACACCTTCCCTATAGCATTCCCCCCACAGAATCTGGAAGAAGACGCCAAAAAAAATGCCGTGTATGCAGCAGAGGAGGAGTAAGAAGAGATTCCAGCTATTATTGTCCCCAATGTCCCTCCCAACCTGGCCTGTGCATCGGAGAATGCTTCAGAAAATATCATGCATTAATCCAATATTAGTTCCCTGTATTATTACCAGACTGCCATTTCCCCATTTGCCTGCTACCATGTTAATTAACTGACCCTGGCCTGTTTACCGACAATGTCTTTGCTTGCCGTTTCTGCACGTTTCTGACTTGCATGTGTACCAACCTCAGCCTGTTTACCGACGATGCCTCTGCCTGCCGATTTAAACCACGTTTCTGACTTGCACGTGTACCAACCTCAGCCTGTTTACCGACGATTCCTCTGCCTGCCGATTTAAACCACGTTTCTGACTTCCATGTGTACCGACCTTGGCCTGTTAATCGACCATGTTTTTGCCTGCCACTTGGACTGATCTTTTGGCCATCTACTTTAGTACACAGGGGTCTCACATATGTGAGGGGCTTCAGAATAGCGTTCTGAGTAGAGAAAACCAGTTTTTCGTTTTCTGTGCTCCCAGAACAGGGTCTGGTTGCCCGGAGGCTTCAAAGCGATTTGGGTGGGAGAAGCCTCTACCCCTGTCCCCCTGGCCCTAAGCTTGATGGTCCTTTCTGCTGCCTGGACCAATACTTTGGCTGTGCTGACCATATTGCTGCCTGTAAAGACCCATGACATTATGGACCATGTCTCTTCCTGCTGTTTGGACCAATACTTTGGCTGTGTTGACCATATATCTGCCTGCTGCCTCTACTGACTTTGGACAGTATTTCTGCTGGGACACCTCTGCCTGCTACCTGGACCTGTGCTCTGGCTGTGCTCTGGCTGTGCTTTGGCTGTGCTCTGGCTGTGCAAACTATGGACAGTATTCCTGCCTGCTGCCTGGATGATTGCTTTTGCTGTCGCTGACCTCATTCCTGCCTGCTGCCTGGACCGATGCTCTCCTCTGTGGACCACTGCACTTCTAAAACCACAGGTAATCTTTTGTTATTTGGTATGTACCTGCTATGTGTTAGAAATATGAAGGGCCTGCAAAAATGTGATCGGTAGTCAGAAAATGATATGTGTAATTAATGCTGCTAGAATGCCTGGAGGTGCTACTTGGATTTTGGGCCTCTGTATGTGGCCAGGCTGTGTAAAACTCTCAAACATGTGGTATCGCCATACTCAGGAGGAGTAGCAGAATGTATTTTGGGGTGTCATTTTTGCTATGTACATGCTATGTGTTAGAAATATCTTATAAATGGACAACTTTGTGTAAAAAAAATGCATTTTCATTTTTTTCCACATTTTCCAAAAACTTCTGGAAAAAAATGAACTGTTCAAAAGACTCATTATGCCTCATAGATTATACGTTGGGGTGTGGGCTTTCCAAAATGGGGTCATTTTGTGGACAATTCAATTGTCCTGGCGCTCCAGCGCCTTCAAAAGTGTAATAGGTGGTTGAGAAAGGATATGCGCAATTTATGCTTGTAGAACGCCTGAAAGTGCTACTTCAGTGTTGGCCCTTTGTATGTGGCCAGGCTGTGTAAAAGTCTCACACATGTGGTATCGCTATACTCAGGAGGAGTAGAGGAATGCATTTTGGGGTGTCATTTTTGCTATGTACATGCTATGTGTTAGAAATATCTTATAAATGGACAACTTTGTGTAAAAAAAATGCATTTTCATTTTTTTTCCACATTTTCCAAAAACTTCTGGAAAAAAATGAACTGTTCAAAAGACTCATTATGCCTCATAGATTATACGTTGGGGTGTGTGCTTTCCAAAATGGGGTCATTTTGTGGACAATTCAATTGTCCTGGTGCTCCAGGGCCTTCAAAAGTGTAATAGGTGGTTGAGAAAGGATATGTGCAATTTATGCTTGTAGAACGCCTGAAAGTGCTACTTCAGTGTTGGTCCTTTGTATGTGGCCAGGCTGTGTAAAAGTCTCACACATGTGGTATCACTATACTCAGGAGGAGTAGCAGAATGTATTTTGGGGTGTAGTTGCAATTATGCATATGCTGTGTGAGAGAAATAACCTGTTAATATGACCAGTTTGTGTAAAAAAAAAAAAAAAATCTTAATTTTCCCAAGAATTGTGGGAAAAAATTACAGCTTCAAAAATCTCACCATGCCTCTTAGTAAATACATTGGACTGTCTACTTTCCAAAAAGGGGTCATTTGGGGGGTATTTGTACTTTCCTGGCTTGTTAGTGTCTCAAGAAATGAGATAGGCCTTTAGGTGAGATAGTACATCAGTTGTGATCAATTTTCAGTGATTGGCACCATAGTTTGTAGACTCTATAACTTTCACAAAGACCAAATAATATACATTAATTTGGGTTATTTTTACCAAAGATATGTAGCAGTATACATTTTGGCACAAATTTATGAAGAAAAATGACTTGTTTGCAAAATTTTACAATAGAAACTAAAAAAAAGTACGTTTTTTTCAAAATTTTCGCAGTTTTTTTGCTTATATCGCAAAAAATGAAAAACCCAGTGGTGATTAAATACCACCAAAAGAAAGCTCTATTTGTGAGAAGAAAATGATAAACATTTTGTTTGGATACAGTGTAGCATGACTGAGTAATTGTCATTCAAAGTGTGAGAGCGCTGAAAGCTGAAAATTGGTCTGGGCGGGAAGGTGCATAAGTGCCTGGTATTGAAGTGGTTAAGCAAGTTTACTGAAGCATGTGTGCATTTTATTTTTCACGGTGTTGGAGCATACACAAGAAGATTTGTTCACATATGATTATTATGGACATTTCTGATAGTTTATTTTATTGTGCACTTTATTAATCAGATACACAGTGTACATTATTCATTTGATATTTGATTTTTGTATTGTTTCCTTTGTGCCCTTTATATATATATATATATATATATATTTCTGGATCAAAGTTGCATCAAAAGTCACATCAAAGTAGTGCAGGAACCCCTCAAAGTCGCTGCAACTCTAAGTTGCATAGATTGGAATGGGTGCCATTGAACTTAATGGGCTGTGACCTGCCATGCGACCCCATGTGTCCAAAGTTGTATGACAAGTTGCACTAGTGCAAACGAAGCCCAAAGCTGCTTACAGAACTTCCTCTTGCTTTGCAGGAGACTCTACCTTGGTTGTGACAGTTCCAGTTCTTCCTGGTCATCCTAGTAGCAGAACACGCCGCAATGGCTGTTGGACTTTGTGTGTGGCTTGTATCTCACTCTTTAAGGGATCCTTGTGGCACATGCCTCACTAGGGATTTCATTTGCTGGAAAACACCACCGCCTGGGCTTAGCATGGCATACACAGAGACTTGCCCTCTGGGACCGGAGTCCCACATCCCCAGCAGGCTCCCTCCTTGGAGCGGCTGAAATAGCTGTGGGTACATACAGGAGGAATTTATAGCTTCTGCTATGAAGGCTGGACATTGACGGTGACCTATGCGAAGTACGTATGGAAGAGGAATGTTGTGGCCTAATGAGGTCTTTATCATCTTGTGCCGTGGATTGTCAATCTGACCTAGAAGGACTCAAAAAAGCAAAATAGGATGGTAAAGAAATGGTTAGACAACCCAAAAAGAGTACCCAGGTCAGCAAGGAAAGAAAAGGGTTAAACCCACCCTCTTAAACCTACTACACAAGGGCTGGCCACACAAGGGGTCAGTGATACATCCACAGTGTGAACTACACAGACAGACAACCTGCACAGGTGATCAAATCATAGCAGAAACACGCAGAGGCAGCATACCAGGGTGTTAATGCAGAGCATATACCTGTGATGATTGCACACATCATTTAGGGAAACTGCTGCAAGCTGCCCACAAAGAAATCCCAATATCAACCGTACTGACCGCTGATTGAATTTCTCCGCTGAAATGACGCCGCCCCCAGCGCCCATGCAGGAGTAACCCAGGGACTCCTGGCCGGAAGAGAAAGCAGCCGCTTGGAACGCAAATGCGCTCCAGCTGCCATTGACTCGAAGACACTAGAGCCAAAGAAGAAACAGACAAACAAACAAACTGCTGCCATGGAATGTGTAATATAAAAGTATACATCACCACACATGGCAACTTCAATCCTGCTTCCACGATCAGACCGGGCCAGGTAGGTTGATCACACCGGGCAGATAGGGCCACCTAACAGCTGGGCTATCTGGCCATTGCACTGCTTGCCTGCCAATAGCCAGGCTTTAGCTCTTCCAGCGCCTTCTTCGTTTGCCCATTCCATACCCTGCTAACAGCCAAGGCTTATCGGAGTATCGCGACCTGTCCTCCCAGTGCTTGCTGCCGGACGGTCTTGATCGCTGAGAGAAAAACTTCAGGTAGACGAATAACCAAAACGATCCCTAGGAGGAAGACAAAAAAGGAACACGGCCGCTGGCTTGGAGCAAAGATTTATGGGAGAGGGGTCCTATAGGGGAGGAGTGGAGGTGGGTTTAACCCCCCCCCCCACGTATGCTGCCATGGATTCTGTCAGGAAATCAAATTTCCTCATTAATTTAGGCCAGAATGTATTCTGCTACATTTCTTTGGTAAAAAATCCTGATAACTGGTTTAGTGAAAGTTATAGCGTCTACAAGCTATGCTACATATCACTAGAAATTGATCAATCCTGATTTACTGACTGCCTATCTCATTTCTTGAGGCCCTAAATTGTCAGGACAGTTCAAATACCCCCCAAATGATCCCCTTTTGTATAGATGACAGTCCAAGGTATTTAGTAAGAGGCATAGTGAGTTTTTTGAAATTGCATTCTTTTGCTCACAATTGTTTGGAAAATGAAGTTTTTTTTTCTCCACAAAATTGTCATATTAACAAGTTATTTTTCACACATGGCATTGGTAAACTTGCAATTATACCCCACAATATATTCTGCTACTCCTGAGTATGGCGATACCACATGTGAGACTTTTCCACTGCCTGGCCACATAGAGAGACCCAACATGCAGGGAGTACCATCAGGTGTTCTAGGAGCATAAATTACACATTTAGTTTCCTGATTACATTTTTGAAGGCCCTGGAGCACCTGGACAGTGGAATTACCCACAAAATGACCCCATTTTGGAAAGCAAACACCCCAATGTATAATCTATGAGGGATAATGAGTCTTTTAAACATGTGATTTTCTTCCACAAGTTTTTTGAAAATGTGGAAAGAAAACGAAATTTTTTTTAGCCATGTTGACAGATTACTGGGACAGATGTGACAGATGTGTGACAGCTCTTGATCACTGGGACAGATGTGGCAGATGATCATGGACAGATGTGTGCAGATGTGCACTGGGACTGGGACAGATGTGTGCAGATGTGGCAGATGATCACAGATATGTGCAGATGTTTACTGGGACAGATGTGTGCAATTGTTTACTGGGACAGATGTGGCAGATGTTTACTGGAGCAGATGTGGCAGATGTTTACTGGGACAGATGTGGCAGATGATCATGAACAGATGTGCACCAGATGTGTGCAGATTATCACGGGCAGATGTGTGCAGATTATCAGGAGAAATGTGTGCAAATGAGCATGGACAGATGTGGCAGATGATCATGGACAGATGTGTGCCAGATGTGTGCAGATGATCATGGACAGATGTGACAGACGATCACGGACAGATGTGTGCCAGATGTGTGCAGATGATCATGGACAGATGTGGCAGATGATCACGGACAGATGTGTGCCAGATGATCACGGACAGATGTGTGCCAGATGATCACTGGGACATATGATTTTACTGGGACAGATGTGAGGTGTTTTTTTACTATGTGGGGACACTGTGACAGGACACTGTGGGGACACTAGCTGGGTGATCAGTGTGTATAAAGTTGTAAAAAAGCTTGCACTACAGATCCGTTCTCCTACTCTTCACTGACAGGCTCCATGTGAGGAGAAGGGGAGCCGATCTCCTGGCAATGGCTCTCTGTTTACATCACACGATGGCTGTGATTGGACACAGTCATCATATGATCAAGAGGGCCAATCACAGAGCCCTCCTGTCAATCCGAGATGCAGCGTGTCCAGGAGACACAAGCACATCAGGATCACGCGGCCGAGCGATCCCGCTCCTTCTGAGGGACATTCAGCCCTGGTGCTTAATCATAGAGCTCCAAGATTAAGCCCCTGATGTGGTGTGACCTATATAAACTCTGTATAATAATAATAAAGAGAGAGCAGCACTGCTGCACACAGGCAGAGTGCTGGGTCAAAAGAGCGGCAAGGACGGTATTTAAGAGGGGCTGGAGGGAGCTGATCATGGAAGTTTTTTTACTTTAATGCAGAGAATGCATTAAGGTAAGAAAAACTTTTGCCTTTAGAACCACTTTAAAGACCATCTGAAGCTGACTGCTGGAAGACTTTTTAATTCCTCTTTGCTCTAAAATCCTTGCCTCTGTGTTGTGCCTGTGCATCTAGTTTCATTCCTGTCCAACCTGCGTCTCCTTGTCTTTTTCTCAAATAACGTTTTATTAAATGTATTGTTAATACAAAATAAAGGAACATGAAAGATCACATATAATATCCAGTATAACCACTTGTGATGTTAAACTTATGTTCAGTATAGTTCAGATGTTAATAATTCCTTTGGGAAACAAAGAAGTGGAAACTTATTTCTAGTACTAAAATGTAGCACATTCTTCCATAATAAAAAAGAAAAAAAAACAAAGGGGAAAAACCCCAAAGAAAAAGGGTCCTGGAAACCAGTATTATTATAGATTTGGGGGGGATAAAAGAAGAGAAAAAAGAGGAGGGATAGAAGGAAGTGAGCCATCCAGTTAGATTTATTACCTGGTCATGGTGTGTCCTCCCGGAGGTGCCACGGTTCCCAAACTCTGTTGTGGGCCTCCAGCCTGTCTTGTATTCTAGCTGTCATTTTCTCCATTAGTTCAACAGCCTTAATTCTAGAGTAAAGATCTTCAGGAGTGGGCGGGGTACTACGTTTCCAATTTAGAGCTACCAGGCAGCGTGCTGCAGTGAGTATATGTCTCACTAATTTCTTGTAGGGTTTGCCAAGTTTTAGTGGTGATAAACCCAGTAGGAAAAATTTTGGAGACTCCTGAACCTCAATTTCCAGAATACGAGAAAGGAGGTCCCGAACCATCTTCCAGTATGGGGTAGTTATTGGACAGGTCCAATATATATGTATAAAAGTGCCTCTTGCTCCCTGGCATCGCCAGCATTTATCTGAGCTTGTCGGGAAGATTGAATGAAGCACATCTGGAGTCATGTACCAAAAGCAAAGAATTTTATATGAATTTTCCTTATAAAGCGTGCATATTGAACTCTTTGCTGCTTGGTTCCATATTATCTGCCATTGCTCCAATGGGAGTTCTTCACTAAGAATCTTCTCCCATTTAAGGATGTAGTGATGTTTTCCTTTCTCCTCTAGGTGGAAAGCATTCAGTATCTTATAGATTCCTGATATGAGACCCTTCTGTGTGTTACCTGCTAAAATTATAGTTTCAAACGGGGATGGAGGTGAAAATTGTAGGTTTGGGGCTATGGTTAATGCGTAGTGTCGTATTTGTAGGTACCCATAAAATGCTTGTCTCGGTAGCTCGTGTTTGGTCTGCAAGTCTGAGAAGGACAGTAATCTACGGGATCTGGGCTCTACTATACTCCCGAAGTGGAATAGATTCTTAGAAGACCAGGGGTGTGACATCTGGTGTGTGAGACTATCTGGCACTCTGGGATTGCAGACAAAGGAAGTTAGGGTCGATCTCTCCGAGATCAGTTTATTAGGTTGTGCTATCTTACGCCACATCTGCCGTAGCAGGGCCATAGGACCCAGCAAGCGGTCGGGAGCCACATCTGCATTTGCATTCCATAATAAGTTGTTCGGGTGTATTGGAGCCAGCCATAATTTCTCAATCTCTGTCCACTTATTATATGATTTTTGAGTAAACCATGAGGCCACCGCTCTTAATTGCGCAGCCTGATAGTTTTTAGCGATATTTGGAAAAGCTAGGCCCCCCTCACTGCGTGACGCCATCAGGACTGATCTCGGGATCCTATGTGCGTCTCCTTGTCTTGTCTTGACTCACTCTGACTTGCTATGCCCTCCTAACTGACCCCGCTTTGTCCTACTTCCCCTTATCTGTTCCCCTGAGACTACTACTTGTACATAGTTTGTTAGTCAGCATGCAAATAGTTATTCAGTCCATTTGCATGTGCGTTTTACTGTTTGGTTGTTGATTTGCTATAAATGTGCATTTGCTTAACTTCACCTAACAGTAGTATCTCCATGTGTAGCTCAGATGTCTGATCCCACCAAACAACAGGTAATCTCTTATTACTTTCCTGACACAGTGGTAGGTGTTAAGGCAACTTGAAAAATGATAGAGGACCGCAAGTATGGACCCTGGCGCTTCCAGAGAACCACGCAACCTCTGTGATGACTGGCATAGTACCACTGGAGTGGTGTAAAGCCAATGTGGTGTCTATATTTAAAAAGGAGTCAGTATCTTTACCAAGTAACACTAGACCCGTTAGTTTAACTTCTATAATTGAGAAGATACTGGAGAGTTTAATAAAAAAAAACACATAGATGAGTTTTTGCTGGAAAAAAATATTTTAAGCAACTGACAGCATGAATTAATGAAAGACAGAAGTTGTCAAACAAACCTGATTTCTTTTTAAGAGGACGTAAGCAAAACCTTTGACAAAGGCATGGCTGTGGACATAGTATACTTGGATTTTGCAAAATCATTTGACACAGTTCTCCACACTTGGCTAATGTGTAAGGTAAAGTCTACAGGCTTGGTAAAAATCAGTTTGTAAATGGATAGAGAACTGGCTAAAAGACAGAATTCAGAGATTAGTGGTTAATAATTAGGGATGAGCTGAACACCCCACGGTTCGGTTCGCGGCAAAACATGCGACCAGGCAAAAAATTTGTGCGAACACCGTTAAAGTCTATAGGGCATGAACATGAAAAATCAAAAGTTCTAATTTTAAAGGCTAATATGCAAGTTATTGTCAGTTAGTGTTTGGGGACCCGGGTCCTGCCCCAGGGAACATGTATCAATGCAAAAATAAGTTTTAAAAATGGCCGTTTTTTCGGGAACAGTGATTTTAATAATGCTTAAAGTGAAACAATAAAAGTGAAATATTCTTTTAAATATCGTGCCTGGGGGGTGACTATAGTATGCCTGTAAAGTGGCACATTTTTCCCGTGTTTAGAACAGTCCCTGCACAAAATGACATTTCTAAAGGAATAAAAGTCATTTAAAACTGCTTGTGGCTGTAATGTAATGTCGGGTCCCGGCAATCTAGATAAAAATCATTGAGAAAACGGCATGGGTCCCCCCCCCAGCCCATTACCAGGCCCTTTGGGTCTGGTATGGATATTAAGGGGAACCCTGTACCCAAATTTAAAAAAAAAAGGCGTGGTGGTACCAGAACACTGTAAAGCCTCACAGATACTCTTGTTGAGCACAGGAAAGGGCCCTGCTGTGAAATATTAGAGCAAAAATTGTAATTACATGCCCCTGTTAAACAGGGGCAGAAAAATTGGGCCTTAGGCAGTGGTGGTGCTGGTGGCACAACACTGTAAAGCCTCACAGATACTCTTGTTGAGCGCAGGAATGGGCCCTGCTGTGAAATATTAGATCAAAAATTGTAATTGCGCGCCCCTGTTAAACAGGGGCAGAAAAATTGGCCTTAGGCAGTGGTGGTGGTGCCCTGAACCGAAAATATTCTTAGAAGCTATCATCATGAAGATTGAGGAGGAATAGGATAGTCACGCAGCATAATAGGATAGTCACTCAGCATATGCAGTCTTCAAGGGATCCCACATCCATAGAAAAATCAATCAATTACATCAGCATCAGGTGCTTGGTAGCTGGTGATCCAAGACTGATTCATTTTTATGAATGTGAGCCGATCAACAGAGTCTGTGGACAAGCGCACTCTGTGATTGGTTACAAAGCCTCCAGCAGCACTGAATGTGCGTTCAGAAAGAACGCTGGATGCAGGACATGCCAGTAGCTCAATTGCATATTGAGCAAGCTCTGGCTAGCGGTCCATCCTTAAGACCCAGTGGATGTTCTGTTGGAAAGGTCTCCAGGTCTGATCTTGCCCCTAGATATTCCTGCACCATGTAATTCAGACGCTAGCAATGGTTGCTGGAACCGATCAGACCTTGGCGCTGAGGACTGAAGAATTGTCTGAAGGCATCGGTCAGTCGTCACCTTCTCCACCGCTCTTTCTGTGACTGAACAAAGCCTCAGCAACACGTTATCCAGCACCAGGAAGTTGTAACCTCCCAGGCTCTGGAAACGCATTGCACAAACCTTTCTGCAAGGCCTCCCGAAGATGTTTCATCCTCTGCTCCCTCTGTGAAGGCTGGATAAGTACTGCAACCTTACCCTTGTAACGTGGATGAAGAAGGGTTGCCAGCCAGTAATGATCCCTCTCCTTGATACCACGACCCCTAGGGACCTTTCGCAGGCTTTGCAGGATCAGGGAGGCCATGCAGCGTGAGTTTGCAGAGGCATTAAATCCTGAGTCCTCTGGGTCACTAAGGATCACATGATCCTCAACCACCTCCTCCCAGCCACGTACAACTCCATGGGTTTCTGGGGACTGAAAATGATCCCTTGAAGACTGCTGCTGATGCTGAGTGTTATCCTCCACCTCCATGCTGACACAATCCTCCTCCTCTTCTTCTTCCTGTGTGATCAGCAGGCCCACAGGAATATTTTCTGGATAAAGGAGGCCTTGAGAGGTAAGGAAGTCCTCCTCTTCCTCCCGCTGCTCTGCCTCAAGTACCCTGTCCTTTATTCCACAAAGCGTGTGCTCCAACAGGAAGACATGAGGGACAGTGTCACTGATGCATGCACTGTCACTGCTCACCATCCTCGTGGCCTCCTCAAATGGTGACAGGACAGTGCATGCATCCTTGATCAGTAGCCACTGGCATAGTGAAAAAAAGCCAAGCTCCCCTAACCCTGTCCTGGTTCCATACTCAGACAGGTACTCATTGATGGCCCTCTGCTGTGTGTGCAGCCGCTGCAGCATTGCCAACGTTGAGTTCCATCTGGTTGGCATGTCACAAATGAGGCAGTTCTTGGGCAGGTTGCATTCTCTTAGGTCAGCCAGCCGAGCACTGGCATTATATGACCGGTGGAAATGACCACAGACTTTCCGGGCCTGCCTCAGGAGATCCTGTAAGCCTGTGTACCTGCTCAAGAACCGCTGCACCACCAAATTCAGGACGTGAGCCAAACAGGGAACATGGGTCAAGTGTTCCTGTCGGAGGGCGGAGAGGAGGTTGGTGCCATTGTCGCATACAACCATTCCTGGCTGAAGCTGGCGTGGCATCAACCACCTCTAAACCTGCCCCTGCAGAGCTGACAGAATCTCTGCACCAGTGTGGCCCCTGTCCCTTTAAGCAGACCAACTCAAGCACCGCATAGCATCTTAGCCTAGGTGCTTGCGTAGCCCCTTGAACGCCTATGGAGCACCGCTGGTTCAGAGGACAAATTTGCAGAGGAAGAGGCCAAAGAGGAAGTAGAAGAGGAGGGGGAGGAGGAGAGAGCTGTGGCAGTATCACCACTAGCATTTTGGAGACATGGTGGCGGAACAAGCTCCAACAATACTGAACCCTGTCCTGCATCCTTCCCAGCTGCCAGCATAGTTACCCAGTGCGCCGTGAAAGAAAGTTAACGTCCCTGTCCAGGCCTGCTGGACCATGAGTCAGCGGTAATATGCACCTTACTGCTGACCGCCCTGTCCAATGAGGCCATGACATTGCCTTCCACATGCTGGTAGAGAGCCAGAATGGCCTTCCGTGAAAAAAAAAGGCTTTTGGGAACCTGCCACTGAGGTACCGCACATTCCACAAATTCATGAAAGGGAAGAGTCTACCAGCTGAATTTGGCCAAGCTGGCATTCAGACGCTGAGCATGTAGATGGCTGGGACCGAATTTCTTTAGACGTTTTAGCAACTGGGGTAGGGAAATTTGCCTGCAAAAATTGGATGTTGGTGTACCGCTAGCATATTGTCCGCAAGTACTTGGGACAACTATTTCTATATCTTCATTCCTCTCAGTGCAGGTTTTTGAGAGGACTGGAGGTATAGTGGGGTTGGAGATCCTAGCTGATGAGGAGCAAGGAGAGGTCCACCTTGTTCTTTGATGTGGGTTTTTTAAATACTGTTGCCAACGGACTGCATGGGAGGTCGTTATATGTCTAGTCAAGCATGTAGTGCCCGAGCGGCTGCTGTTTTGACCACGCTTGATACGCTTCAGACATATTTTGCAAACAGCAATGGTGCGATCTGCTGCACACATGTCAAAAAAGGCCCACACCAAAGAACTTTTCAAAATATGCGGGAAATCAGCAGCGCCCTGCACCTGCTTGGCTCTGCGATGTGATGCAATAGGGTGGCTGCCCTTAAGCTGCCCCCAGGAGGGCATCCTGCCTCATTGGAGATGTGCCTCCTCCTCTCTTCTATCAGGCACCCAAGTAGAGTCAGTGACCTCATCATCCACTCCCTCCTCATCACTGGAGCAAACTTGGCAGTATGCTGCAGCTGGGGGAACATGACTGCCAGTTTCTTGTCCTTCTTGGGCACCCCCTCTTTCTAGGCTCACGTTACTCCCTTCCTCAACCTGGGTACCATCATCGGAGCCTTCGAATCGCTGGGCATCCTCCTGCAGCATGTACCCGACACTGTGGTCGAATAGTTTGGGGAACTTATCCGTGCATGATGGTGGGGCTAGGGAAGGAGTGACTGTTAACATAGAGCCAATGGAATAGGCCGCTTTGGCAGCTGCATTGACAGGCGAACTACTCTGAGCCTGGGTGACAGGCAGATGAGGACGGCTTTGTTATCCATTCCACCAACTCTTCTCCATGTTGTGGCTAAATAACACGGCCAGCTGCAGATAAAAAGGACAATCGTGCCCCACGGCCACGTTCTGAGGATGCACCGTGTCCACGACCAGCACTGTTTTTTTTTTTTTTATTTCTTTTTATTGAGTTTTTTCAATAGCATAGTATACAGCTGGGTGCGTCAACGTGACACCATCCCAGTTAAACATTGGCCTCGCAGGGCCTAACATGTCTAATCCCTAACAAATACAGTCTGACCTAACCCGTACCCCCTCCTATCCAACCCCCCCCCCCCACCTGAAACCTGTCACAGCTCAAGGATATATATTAACTAGGTACTTACATTAATCCTAATCTTCACACATATTCATTTGTGATAACTTCCACCTTCCTTCTATTTCCTAAAACTGAACTGTCTTTTCATTCATATAATTATGGCATAGTGCACCTTTAGACCTTTCCATCATAGTTTTACTCCCCGCATGCATAGATTTATGGAAGTGTCTCCTACCCCACCGTAGTATTAGATTCCCACCATACCTTCCATATTTTATCAAACTTTTTCTCGCATCCCCTCGCTCTATAGGTGGACTTGTAAAACGGTAGCATTCCATTAACTAACTGTTTCCAAAACCTTTCCTCTGGAGCATTCTTATTCTTCCATTTAAGTAAAATTGCTTTTTTCCCATAAAACAAGAGAATGTTAAGTAGCGTTCTCAGAGCCCTAGTTGGGACCAGCTCCTCTACCAGACCTAACAAGCAGACCTTAATTGTCACTGGAATGGGAACTGATACTAGGTCTGAAATGCATTGTGTGATTTCCTTCCAATATGCTTGAATGAGTGGGCATGACCAAAATATGTGCTCCGCATTGGCTGGAGAGAAAAAGCATCTCCAGCACTTTGCCGAGTCGCCACCATACATTTTTGCAAGCCTACCCGGTGTATAGTAACTTCTATGTAAAAACTTAAATTGTATCAATCTGTCTCTTGCTGAAACTAAGTAATTAAACTATTGTGTTCATAAGTCATCCCAATCTTCCCCCTGTAATTCAGGAACCTCTGCCTCCCATTTAGTTCTACATTTCACGACCAGCACTGTTGACTGTAGACACAGAGCCTGCTTGTCCTCTTTTAGTGGCCTGTGAGCGTCTGCCTCTCCTTGGTGGCCTTCCTGACATGCTGTAAATTTTGTTTAGCAAAACCACACTCCACTGTATTGTGTACTGTGTACACCACCAGAAAAGTAGTAGCAACTGCACTAGGGGTGCACGGTATTGTGTACACCACCAGAAGTCTAATAGCAACTATAAGTGCACTGTATGCATTGTGTACACCACCAGAAAAGTAGTAGCAACTGCACTAGGGGTGCACGGTATTGTGTACACCACCAGAAGTCTAATAGCAACTATGGGTGCACTGTATGTATTGTGTACTGTGTACACCACCAGAAAAGTAGTAGCAACTGCACTATGGGTGCATGGTACTGTGTACAACAACAGAAGTGTAATAACAACTATGGGTCCACTGTATGTATTGTGTACACCACCAGAAAAGTAGTAGCAACTGTACTATGGGTGCACGGTATTGTGTACACCACCAGAAGTCTAATAGCAACTATGGGTGCACTGTATGTATTGTGTACTGTGTACACCACCAGAAAAGTAGTAGCAACTGCACTATGGGTGCACGGTACTGTGTACACCAACAGAAGTGTAATAACAACTATGGGTGCACTGTATGTATTGTGTACAGTGTACACCACCAGAAAAGTAGTAGCAACTGCACTATGGGTGCACGGTACTGTGTACACTAAACAGAAGTGTAATAACTATGGGTGCACTGTATGTATTGTGTACTGTGTACACCACCAGAAAAGTAGTAGCAACTGCACTATGGGTGCACGGTACTGTGTACACCAGCAGAAGTGTAATAATAACTATGGGTGCACTGTATGTATTGTGTACACCACCATAAAAGTAGTAGCAACTGCACTATGGGTGCATGGCATTGTGTACACCACCATAAGTCTAATAGCAACTATGGGTGCAATGTATGTATTGTGTAATGTGTACACTACCAGAAAAGTAGTAGCAACTGCACTAGGGGTGCACAGTACTGTGTACACCAACAGAAGTGTAATAACAACTATGGGTGTACTGTATGTATTGTGTACTGTGTACACCACCAGAAACATCATAGCAACTGCACTATGGGTGCACGGTACTGTGTACACCAACAGAAGTGTAATAACAACTATGGGTGTACTGTATTGTGTACACCAACAGAAAAGCAATAGCAACTGCACTATGGGTACACTGCCTGAAGTATATTAGAAAAAGTACACCAGGAATGGCTTGGTTACACTGGATGCAGTGTGTGTATATGTATATATATATATATATATATATATATATATATATATATATATATATATATATATATATGTATATATATATATATATATATATATATATATATACACGGGACTGACTGTATATATATTTTAAATACACTGCAGCTAACTGAATAACCTGCCTGCCTAAAGTATATCAGAAAAAGGACACCAGGAATGGCCTGCAGTCAGATATAGCTAAACTGGATGCAGTGTGTATATATATATATATATATATATATATATATATATATATAAATATATATACACGAGACTGACTGTGTGTATATATATATATATATATATATATATATATATATATATATATATATATATATATATAAATAGACTGCAGCTAACTGAATAACCCGCCTGCTCAATCTAAATTACACTCTCTCTCCATCCACGCCAACAACACACTACACGGGGCCGACTTGCAGGCAGCCTTATATAGTGTGGGGCGTGGACTTAGTCCCCCTGAGCCATGATTGGCGAAAGGCACCCTGACTTTTGCCAATTATGGCTCTCTTAGCTGAGGGCGAAAAGCATGCAGGTCACGGTGCATGCTTTGGCCAATCATCATACAGCAATGCACTGCGCTCTCGCAGTGCATTATGGGGCGTTACGCGGTGCTCGAATTTGGCGCGAACGCCCCATAATGTTCGTTTTTCGACGAACGGCGAACACTCAATGTTCGAGTCGAACTCTTGTTCGACCCGAACATAAAGCTCATCCCTATTAATGATTCATACTCTGAATGGTCTAAGGTTATCAGTGGTGTACCCCAAGGTTCAGTGTTGAGTGTTGACCTTTACTTTTTCATATCTTTATAAATAATGTAGGGTCTGGCATTCAGCCCACGTTCACATTAAGCTGATTTGGCATGTGATTTGACATGTACATATATATAATACATTTCTAAAAAAATCATATAAAAAAACTAATTTATTCATCAGTTTAGGCTGATATATATTCTTCTACATATTTTTGGTCAATCGCAACAGGCGTACATTGATTGGTTTGCACAAAAGTTATCGCGTCTATAAACAATGGAATAGATTTAGGGACTTTTTTTTTATTGTTTCCACTGGTTATGGCGGCGATCTGTGATTTGTAGCGAGACTGCAACATTGCGGCGGACAAATCTGACCCCAAATTACACTTTTTTGGGGACCAGTGACATTATTACATTGATCAGTGCTATAAAAATACACTGATCAATGTAAAAATGACACTGGCAAGGAAGGGGTTAACACTAGGGGGTGATCAAGGGATTAACTGTGTTCCCTAGGTTTGTTCTAACTGTAGGGGGGGTGGACTGCCTGGGACATGACAGAAATCACTGTTCCTGATCACTGGGAACAGTAGATCTCTATCAAGTCACCTGTCAGAATGGGGATCCGCCTTGTTTACAAAGGCAGATCCCCATTCTGCCTCTGTACTAGGTGATTACAGGTCAATGGCAGGCATCAAGTCTGCCCAACCTGCGGGCACGCTCCCGCAGTTTGCAGCCGGCCTGAGAGCATGGTTGAGCGCGCCTGCCCGCACCTGCGCGAGCCGACGTACAATGACGGCGATACATGCAGAAGAGCCAACCTGCCGGTCGTTAACTGGTTAAAAAGATACTGGACAATTCAATACAATTAACAATATATTTATACTGTACCTGTGAAAAGAGGCAGACAGCGCTTACCCCACCACCCACCATATGCTTTAGGTCAATACGTTTATGGATGATGGAAACCCAGATTAGTGCCAAGCCAAAGGTTTATCTACAAATATTATTATTATGTAGGAGCCACAACAAAATTTAAAGAAGTATCACTTTTACAATATTCAGTTCCAGATGGAAACTTTTGGTGAGTATATTCCGTTCCTAAGACTATTCCCTACCTGTGACCCCTCATCTTCCTCTGCATTCCTCTTACCCATGCTTACCTTGGGCAAGTGCTGTGAGCCAGAGACAGGTACTCACTAGCACAGCAGTCATATTCTTGCTAGCTGTGGGGTCAGGCAGCCTTGTGCCAACTGAGAGAAACCTGTCTGACATCACAGCTAGCATTACAGGACACCTAGGAAGATAGGACGAAGTACTACATGTACTTTGTCCCATCAGGAACTGAATACTGTAAAGAAAAAAGTGATGCTTCTTCTTTAACACTATTCTCATTAACTAATTATCTTGTAGGGCTGTATTGGACGGTACAGAAAAAAACAAGTCATATTTAGCTTTATCGCTTTCCATTTTTTTTTTTAACTTAGGTTATAAAAACATCAAGCCAAAGATCTGAAACTTCAATACCACCATTATCTAAGGAAGAAGAGCAGTTTCTGGCATACATGTGGAGAGCTCACGTTGAGTCAATTAACACAGGACTTCCACGCTGTTATAAAAGGTAACAGAAGACCAAAGTAATTAAAAACGCAGTATATATCAAAATGAATAAGTATTTTTTATTAAAGATTAACTCCAAGCAAGCACGTAAATACATAGGTAAATTATATGTGAACTGCCTTACCAGCCAAAAAGATTTGTAATTCTGGTCAGTCACTCTTGTAAATTAATCACCCCTGTCATATAGTCTTGCCAACGGTTTCACTGCATTCTGTACTTCAGTTACATGAAACAGCCTAGTTTAGATAGATGCCAGAGCTTCAAGCAGATATCTTTAGTGAGCACTCATAAAGCAACCAATATGAGGTCACCTTCATATAGGTGTAGTGCTACCCCGCAGGAGGGTAAGTAAATGCCAGGATCTTTTTCCCAGTAGTTTAATTGCAGCCAAGCACACAATTACGATCTCTCTTCTGACTCAGTAACCAGTCTAGGGGTATGCTTTTTGATGCTTTAACCACTTCAGCCCCGGAAGATTTGGCTGCTCAATGACCAGGTCATTTTTTGCGATACGGCACTGCATCGCTATAATTGACAGTTGCAGGGTCGTGTGACATTGTACATAAACAAAATTGATGTCCTTTTTTTCCCACAAATAGATTTGTTTGGGTGGCATTTGATGATCTCTGCAGTTTTTAATTCTTGCACTATAAACAAAACAAGAGCTACAATTTTGAAAAAAAAAAAACACAATATTTTGTCATTTTTGCTATAATAAATATCCCCAGTTTTTTTTTTTTTAAAAGCTATTTTTTTTCTCAGTTTAGGCCAATACGTATTCTTCTACATATTTTTGGTAATAAAAGATCGCAATAAGTGTATATTGATTGGTTTGCGCAAAAGTTATAGCGTCTACAAAATAGGGGAAAGATTTATGGCATTTTATTATTTATTTTTTTTTACTAATAATGGTGGTGATCATCAATTTTTATCGGGACTGCAACATTATGGCGGACAGATCGGACACTTTTGACACATTTTTGGGACCATTGGCATTTATACAGCGATCAGTGCTATAAAAATGCACTGACCACTGTGTAAATGTCACTGGCAGGGAAGGGGTTAACAGTAGGGGGGAGTGATTCTAACTGTGGGGGGGGGTGGGACTGCCTGGGTGAGGAGACCGATTGTTGTTCATACTTAGTACGAACAACAGATCGCTCTCCTCACCCCTGACAGCACAGAGATCTGTCTGTTTACATTGACAGATCTCCGTTCTGTCTCAGTGTGGAGCGATCGCGGGTGCTCAGCGGTCATCGCGACTGCTGTGCATGCGCACGCCCCCTAGTGGTCAAAATAGCTACGATGGTTCGCCCAGGGAAGCCAACCTGCCACAGTATAACTGTGGCGGCTGGTCGGGAAGGGGTTAATAAGAACTTGGATAGGTAGTGGGTAATGGTAGGACACTTCAGTAACCCTTAGTAACAATTTGAGGACACTGAACTTTCTCTTTAAAACTGTGAGCCAAATCCTTACACAAGCTGATCTTTGTAGTAACACTTTGAAAAGATCAATCTTCCTCCTTGGACATCTGAGCAAAGTCCTTTCACTAAAAATGAAATAGACTGAGCTCTTTAGGACACTGGGCACAATGTTCCCTTTAAACCCGCTGACTCTAGCATAGGAGGGATGGCAACAGTCTCTAGGATCACTCACACCAGTCTGTACTCACTAATGTCTTTGAAAAATTGGTTGCCTCTTTCCAATATCCTCCAGACACTTTCACCCCGTGGTACTAGACTACATCCTTAAATGATAGCCCCTCAGTCAGCTTCAGCAACTCATCAAAATAGCCTCCTGCTAGCTCCACTGAGACCTCGATAACCCACAGGCACATGGCAGAAATGCCTACGGGGCTAACAGCACCCTAGGCTGTGATCTTCTCCTCATGGAAAACGGCCAGGCTCCTGGTCTCAGAGTATTTATACACACTCCCAGTCACCATATGGACACCTCTTCCCAGAGATTGGACAGGGCTGCATAAATATTTAGCTGTTGATTAGACTCTTCCTGCCCACTAACTTCGAGAACATTTCTGTACAACCAGGGGGAAGCAGTCAGCCCTGCAGCCACTGAAACAAAGGACAGACCAGAACAATCAAACACAGCTATACTGGTTGCAGTGAGAGTGCATGTGATTAGCACAGGGCCAATCAGCACTGTCCAGACAGAGAGTCAGGGGTCATGCAGCCTCATAGGACAGTCAGAGGAGAATGAAAACTCCTCCTACAAGCTTTAACCAGACACTTATAGAAGTCACAAGACTACTATATATACTGCTGATGAGAAAAGGTATTTAGCAGTTTAGATTTACTAATAGACATGTGCATGACGAAAAAAATGTGTTTAGTTTTGTTTTGTTTTGATTCGTTAATCTAGTTATTATGTTTAGTTCAATTCGGTTGATTCATTCAATTCGTATTCGGAATTCGTATTCATAATTTTCGAATATACTGATTTTTCCGATTCAAAACATTCAAAAGTTCAAATCGCTCAAAACGAAAATGTTATATTGTTTTCGATTTGAATGCAGCAAAGTGAACAAACAAAAGAAAAATCTTCATCACATGATTACAGTGACTCTTTAAATCACCTTTGACTTAACAAAAACAGCATTATTTCGAAATGGTACTTTAATAACACACACAGTCTTTGATTTCAGCATTATGTGTAATCAGAATTCGACTGGAGTTTAATGAAAAATTTGATTTGAATTTCAGTCCGAATTTCTTATACGTTATTTGGAGCATTCAGTAAAATTTGTTTATGTTGTAATTCGGGTATTCGGATATATCCGAATAACAAAAAAATTGTCTGAATAGCAATTCAGAACGAAACGAACCGCACATGTCTATTTACTAAAATAATTGCATTTCCATGTTCTGTGCACTGTGCAAGACCAGATATAGTGAATGCAGGGTCCTGGGTTTATTAACACTTTAAGGTAACACTAATAAGTGCACATTATGGCAATTTGGCAATGCATAGTTTTTTGTTGTTGTTGTTATCGTTAGAAATTTTGTTACAGGAAATTGTTTAGCTCATTACTACAGTAAGTTGGATTCACTCTCACAGTCAAACAACATCCTAAGCCAGCTCAAGTCACAGTTTCCAGAGAGCTAAAACATTGCATTTATTAGCTCAGGATTTTAGCTACAAAATTTCCAGAACCCATCAGCTTCCACATTATAGATACATTATTTCTTAAAGCGGTATTAAACCCAAAGACAACAATGTAATATATTGCAGCTTACCAATCTTCGGATATGGTGGCCTGCATTAGTTTTCTTTTTTCTTTTTTTACGGTTTTCACCTGGTGATCTGGCCAGTAACACACCTCCTGTATTAGACTTCATGGACAGGGAACGTTTTAAAACCTCTCCTGAATGATGGAACCTAACAGCTAGTAACTGACGGTTAAAAATGTCTGTTGTGCCTTGTTTAAATGCCGCGTTTAGACACGTTTGCACTTAGAAGCATTTTTTGCATTGCAAATGGTCAGAAATGTATCTCCATTAAAAACTCCTATAAACAAAACGTGGCTAAACGCGAGTTACTGCGTTTAGAAGCATTTGTACGCTGTTACAAGCATTTGCCATTTCAAACGCCAATAAACTTCCGTCCTTTTTTTTGCTTTAAAAAAAAAATGTCACCAAACTAAACTGCCTCTGAATGACTTTAAACTACTCAGTGTACATGCACAGATAAAATAACATAAAAGAGAGTTCAGGGGCTGTTGAAAAAAACGTCCAACTGCCCCTAAACATCCGTTGATCAGCAGCAGTGTACATGAGGCCTTAGCGTGCCCCCACTCTGGATGAATGAACACAGGGGAACCTTTGGACAGCAGCATTGTCAATCTGGGGGGGGGGGGGATTGTTAGATGTACTAGCAGATTTAGATACATTAAACAAATTGAAGCCAAACTCCAGCTAACACTTTATAAGCAGTTACAGCAAACTGTTTTTTTTTTTCTTTTTGGATAAAGGTTTTATAACACTGAATAAAAGCTGATCATTGCAAGCACCCCTGTCAGTGTTAAATGGTTTGTCTCATCCCTGTAACTGATACAACTGATACATCTGCAACAGAGCTTTGAAAACAACAGACTTACTGGCCAGATTACCAGGTGAAAATAAAGGAAAGAAAGCTTAAAAAAGAAAACTAATGCAGCAGTCCCATCCAAGAATGGGTAAGCTGCAATGTAATACAGGGTAGTTTTTGGGTTTAACCACTTGCCAACTGCCCCATAGAAGATTTACTACTACAGGGTGGCCACGCTGTGCAGGATCACGTATATATACATGATCCTGCACTTCCGAGTATCGGACATGGGTGTGCGCTGCCGATGGCTTACTCCCATTGTGATTCTACACTGCAGGAGCTGGGTCCCGCCAACCCCATGTCCACCGGCACCCACTGATCGTTCAGTACACTGACAGATTGGCAGTCTGCCTATGTAAACAAGGCAGATTGCTGTTCTGTTAGGACAGAAGGCATAGATCCTGTGTTCCTGTAAAGCAGAAACATTGATCCATGCCTTCCATTAGTAAAAGCACCTCCCCCACTACACTGAAACATAAGCTAGCCACACAGTTAACCCTTTGATCGCCCCTAATGTTAACCCTTTCCCTGCCAGTGTTATTTGTACAGTGACCTTGCATATTTATAGCACTGATCACTAATAATGTCACTGATCCCCAAAAAAGTGTCAAAAGTGTCAGTTAGGTGTCCAATTTGTCAGCCGCAATATCACATACCCGCTATAAGTCGCTGATCGCCACCATTACTAGTAATGTTTTTTTTACCAAAAATACGTAGCAGAATAGATATTGGCCTGAATTGATGAAGAAATTAGATTTTTTACATTTTTTTATTGGGTATGTTTTAGAGCAGAAAGTAAAATAAATATTTTTTTTTTTTTCAAAATTATCAGTTGTTCTTTGCTTATAGTGCAAAAAATTAAAACTGCAGAGGTGGTCAAATACCAACAAAAGAAAGCTCTATTTGTGGGGAAAAAAGAACGTACATTTTATTTGGGTACATCGTTGTGCGACTGTGCAGTTGTCAGTAAAATTAACACAGTGCTGTATCTCAAAAAATGGCCTAGTCAGGAAGGGGGGCAAATCTTCCAGAGCTGAAGTGGTTAACATTGCTTTAACTTTTAGAGACAGAGACTTTTCAAATTTTATTTGCATTGGTGTAACCAATTTTAATGAATTTCAGTGTTCAGAACAGTTGTCCAGTTCCCTATAGCTACTGCTGTAAGTAATTTTCTTCAGTTGATTAATGTAAAATGCTTGTACAATCTGTTGGGAAATGAATGACTTTTAAAGTTTGAATTGTAAAGCATATATGCTGGAAACAACAAACAGAAACACGCTACAGCAATAGCTATAAACCTGTGTTTTCCCCTTTGCAATAACTCTTTTGACTTTTGGAAGTAACCTTATGTATTTCTGAAGTATAAGAAAAACATTAACACTCTTTAGTCTTGCTTGAGTTTATGAAGAGCTTTGAACACTTTATGAATAAAGGCTGAAAGCAATTTTCTTGCTAAGGGGAGAGAAACATTATGAGAAACAAGTGAAACTGCGGCTTTTGAAGTTTTTCCGTTTATACCTATAACAAATAGCATAGTTTATTGCAAGACTTCTGGATATGTCCCACTATGCATTGTAGCAAATTAGCATGTTAATCAGCAAACTTAGGCATGGCAACAGCTGAAAATGACATTTGCACTACAGATGGATATTTTGTCCAAGCATGATCGATCACCTTGACCAAATTGCCATCTGAGCAGTTACCATTGCTATAGCAAACTGTATAAAAGCCCTACAACTAGGCTTATCTTAGATATCTTATGTAGCACTACCCCTGTAGGAGCTGCTAGCGTATCGCCCAGATATTCCCCACTTGTGTACTGACAGCCAGGCACAAGGTATTTCCACAGACAGCTGCACACACACACACTTCTGTTCGTTGAAGTCAAAGACCAGTCTAGGGTTGTTTGTTTTGTAGTTTTATTTTAGAGGAATGAAGCAATGGCCCCGACCCCTAGAGGTCGAATGGTGACCTCCAGAGTCAGGGAGAGCTGATATCCTTCTTTCTAAAGGGGGTTACCAGGCATGGTGGGTGTGATGCAAGAAGAAATGCTGGGCGTCAGTCACTTTTTGAATGCGAACAAGAGATTTATTGTCTCTTAACAGAACTGTGGAAGAGAGGGTTAGGGCCAGGATACCCTTGAGTAGATGCAATGCTAATTGGCAGACTCCAAGACTTCTATAGGAAGACAATTATACAGTGGAAGGCGTCTGGCCGGATAACACTTCTGTATAGGTAGGACCGCTGTCTCTTTTGGCAACTAAGGGCTCTTTCACACGGGGCAGATCAGTCATGATCCGCCCCGTGAACATCCGCTTGCTCAGCGGGGATAGCTCCGCCGATCCCCGCTGAGCAGGAAGATGACAGGTGCATCGCTGCACACTGTGCAGCGACGGACCTGGCAGAGCGCCGCTCTCCCCTATGGGGGGATCGGATGATGACGGTCCGTAGTGTCCGTCGTCATCCGATCCGATCCGAAAACGGATGGAAAAGTAGGTTTTTCCTCCGTTACACTTTTCGGATCGGAGCGGGTCGGATGTCAGCGGACATGTCACCGCTGACATCCGACGCTCCATAGGGATGAATGTATGTCCGTTTTTCATCCGAAAACGGAAGGATGAAAAACGGACATACGGATCCCTCGTGTGAAAGAGGCCTAACAGTCACTAATGGTAGTTGTATATAACTCTTGGTAACACAGAACAGTCCTTTTCTTATCTCACAGTATCTCACTGTAGATCTTCACTCACTGAGCTCCCAGTCTCTCACTAGACTTCCAGATCCCATTCGTCACTGGATCCCCTGAGCTCTTCCTCAGCTATCGCGCTGTATACTCCTCAAGTGTCACCCCCGCTATCCTGCTGGGTCCCTCGATTGGCACTTGCTGAAGCTTTCTTCACTGTCCCCTGTTGATGAGAAAACTGCTCTGTTACTTGTTCAAGCTTACTCACTGTAGTCTCTGGTAGTAAGATGGATGGTCTCTTAGTGGCGACAACTTCCCTTCTACCTCCGACCACAACTGGTTCCCCGTCTGGCTGAACCTTCTCAACTTGGTTGGACTCAAATCCTGCAGTCCCAACCCTATGCTGCTTCTCCTGCTCCTGTATAAGCCTCAGGCAGATGTCCCAGGGATAGGCCTCAGGCTTCCGGTCTAGCAGCCCGGGGCGACATAACACATGTCCACCTAGACAGCCATCCAGGTGGCACAGAACCCCAATCACCGGACTCCACCCAAATAAATAGGCCCTCCCAGCAGGCCAAGGGGCTTAAAGAAACCCTTGCTTATTGGCTGAGACACCCCATCCATTCATAATCTGACCTTGCGAAGCCCCCTGTCATTCTAATGTCACCAGCCACAGTGCCACCTAGTGACAGAAGAGAGAAGGTGCAGCAATTCCAGAATTAGAGGGGAATCAATTGACATTCTAACAATTACCCAGGAATATTACCACCTAGGAACTAAATTTATTAGCAACCCTGCCTAAACACCAGGGTGCTACAGGAACTTAGATAGGGTTAGGGAATTGCAGTGGGATACTCCGATAAACAAAACTATTCACAACTGCAACACAGGTGTTTTGGTAAGGTACATTGGGATGCCATAAAGAATGAATGGCAGCACAATGCACCAATGTGCATAATGTGTTTTTTCTTGTTGTGATAACATGATCATTGCTGCAGTGTAATGATGAATAAATGACAGCATAGTGTTCCAATGTGCATAATATGCATTTTTTAAACGCGCTGCTTGTTGATGTGTGATGGTGTCACAATTGCCAGTATGCTTATGTCAGCTCTCAACTGAACTTTCAAGCCTTCAAATAGCTGGTGCCTTAGCTGTTTACATGTGCAGCACCATGGCAATTACAGATCCAAATAGAACACTAGAAGTACAGTTGTAAAAAAGACTTTATCTGTACTTTTTCACAATTTTTGGGGTTTGGGAATCCCTTCACTGTGGGAACAAAATGACACACTTTACAATAGCCACACTGAAAGGAGCCATTGGGGTTTCTGTGGTACCCATGTTGACAATTGCTTGCCCCCTCTATACTGTGCAAAATGACTATGCACCAGCATTTCTCTTAAATTTCTTGCTCACCGATAGGTGATTGATGGAGTAGGATAAAATCAGTCTCTCAGATCTTTATTATCCAGGAGAACCAACCAATATTTCTGCAAGATGTTATTCATTTGGCCAGATTGTCAAGAATAGGTGCCCTTCAATCGCACCACATTATTAAAAATACAGATAGTCTTTTTACAACTGTAGTTCCAGAGGGCTTACTTTATATATGTGGCCAGTTGCCCTTGCCCACTATACCATGTTGGGAAAACAGTTAGACAACCAAGACAACATGCCCTGGAACATGAAAATGATATACTTTTGAAGAAGGATAGACCAGTAGTGAGGCACTTCTGGGATAAACATGGGGGTAAACCTGATGGTCAGAAATTTTGGGTTGTGCAGGACATTAAATTGGGACAGAGAAAAGGTGATTTGGATAGAATGCTGCTGAGAGCTGAAGCTAGATGGATCTTTAGATTGGGATCTAGGGCCCCTTCAGGCCTTAATGAAGGTTCCTTGTTTCTGCTATTTACACATGAATACATTTATTAATCTTGGTGTAGGCTGATGTTTCTCTCTACTTTGGTGATTTCCTAATAAATAAAGTTATATACTTAAAATGGTAAAAGTTGTTAATATTGTGAAAATAAAATTGACAGCATTAATTTAAATATGTATGGTACAATTGATAGTAGACCACATTACATGTTATGTTTTAGGGCTTAGTGGGTTCAGTGCGCAGAGAGATTGACGCAGCCCCCACGTTGATTTATCAGTTTAAATGTATTGGCAACAGACCAAGTATAGAGCAAATATCTTTTAATCATCCTACTACTGACTATTTTAGTTTTTTTTATATATAGGGTCTGTAGGTGATATGCAAAGCTACCTATAGGAAAAATACCATCATTATAAACCTGGAAATCCTTTATCTAACTCACAGTTGTTTCCACTATTTCTTACCCAGCCTTTTAGAGTGATATATACAGAACTTCTGATTTATGTAACCATGTGTCATAGTAGAAATAACTCCAGTATTATTAACCTTTGTTAGTATTGTTATTTGTAAAATGTATAATATGCTCATTCATTATTTTGTAGTTGTATGACATGTCTAAAGTTTAATATTTATATGTGCACTTAGGTTAAGCTATCTTTCAGTGCCTGAAGGAAACTTTGGAAAAGACTGGGCAACAACCGTTGAATTCTTAGCAGCCGTCAATTTCCCAACTAATTTCCAAAGCACAAATGATTTCCAGCATTTCCTTCCACATAGAAAGCTGGTTGATGGTGATAAGGTCCCCAACGTTGCTGACTTCACTGAACAGCAAAACAGGGTTCTGTCCACATTGCAGCTGATCAATAAAGTCAACACTTACACAGGTATGTTTAATTTTCACATTTCATGTCTGACATACTTTTAGGTCAGTCAAGATGAGAAATGCATAAATGAACATCCTAGCAGTTAAGAGTCTGAAAGCAAGAGCAAAGAGTTTGACAGCAGGTGAGCAGAAGAATGTTTGTGTAGCACAGGAAAACGTGAATTGCTTAAATTGAAAGTCACAGGTTGTAAGTGCTGTTAGCTGCATGAGGAAACAGGCAGGATGAGAAGATATATATAAATATATTTTGTGAAAGGAAAGGTAAAAATAACTATTGGGCAAAATGAGTGCCTTTATAACACCATATTTAATGGCAGAGCTACTAACCTGCCAGACTTGCTGGTTAGAAGCTGAACCGTGAGTGGAGTGTGTGAACAAGTTTTGCTTTTGACTGCTGGTGATTGCTGTGTTGCATTTCTAGTTTTTTTTTTTTTTTTTTTGGGGGGGGGGGTTTCCTTGCAGCTTTTTTAACACCCTCTCTGTCACTTTTTAAACACCCTTTTTTTTTCCTTTCCTCCTTCAGCCTACTAATTAAAGGGAGTAGTTAATTGGTCACAGGTGCTTGAGGCCTATATAACTTTCTGTAGAACTCATTTTGAGCCTGCTCATCTTTGAACTTGCTGGAACCAAGTGGAACAGGACTAAGTGGGAATTTAAAAACCTGAGTTGAAAACAGGAGGTTAGAACAGGGCTCAAAGTACCAGTGTAGTGTGAGTATGTGAGTGTTATCTGAGTAGTGTGTGGATCATTAGTACCTGTGTATTGTGTATACTTGAGTATTGTGTATACCTGTGTATTGTGAGTGCACGTTGTCTGCGAGTGCAAGTGGTCTGCGAGTGCACTTGGGTCTGCGAGTGCACGTGGGTCTGCAAGAGCACATAGGTTGCGAGTGCACGTGGGTCTGCGAGAGCATGTAGGTTGCAAGTGCACGTGGGTCTGTGAGAGCACGTAGGTTGCGAGTGCACGTGGGTCTGCAAGTACCTGTGTATTGTCTTGTTGAGTACCTGTGTATTGTATTGTTGATTAGTAGAGTCAGGAAGCTAGTTGTTAGGTAATTTGGACAGGGTATAATCCCAATCCTCATTAAATTGGTAGGTACGATGCCCGGCGGGTGAGATGTGACTCGGTGTACATCTTACGGCATGTATGCGTTCCTTGATTATCTGATAAGGGGCGAATACTGGTGTGCAAAATGTAAGCACATTGTTTCCCTGGAAGCCCAGGTTCTGAATATAAGGAAGCAACTGTCAGCACTGAGAAGAACCTCCATACTAAAGGAGAGCCGGGAACGTACCCGGCAGGTGGCTGGCAGGGGCCAGCACAGAGGCGGGTGGAGACAAAGAGGTGCAGGCACCAGAAAAGAGTAGATGAGTGACAGTCAGGAAGGATAGAGGGGGAAGTGCCAGGGAGGCCGATCCTGGGCTGGAGCATCCCAATAAGTACATTCTATTGAGTGACATTGGTGAAACTAGTCAGGGACCAGCACTGCTAAAGCTGAGGGACTCTCCTAGCTGCCAGGGGAAGAACTCCTCCAGTGAGAGTGGGGAGGAAGCGAAGGGAAAAGATAGACAGATTTTAGTGGTAGGGGACTAAATTCTTAGAAGGACAGAGAGGGCAATCTGTGACAAAGACCTGAAGCGCCGAACTGTACTCTGTCTACCGGCGCTCGGGTTTGGCACATCACGGATCTGGTGGACAGAATACTGGGGGCTGGGGAAGACATGGCTGTCATGGTGCACATTGGCACCAATGACAAAGTTAGAGGCAGATGGAGTGTCCTAAAGAACGATTTTAGGGACTTGGTAGCTAAATAGAGAAAAAGGTAATATTCTCAGGAACATGCATAAAAATTATTGCGGCGCTGAAAAGTTCAAAAATGAAATTGAAGAGTGGGAGGAATCCAATCACCAAATATATTGTGCAGATGTAGAAAGATTCACTCGTCACCACGTGGTAATGTAGTCTGCTTACCAGAAGGTGTTAAGGATTAGGCATAGATGATAAATTCTCAATAGCATCCAGCAAATCCAGCCCAATGGAACCCCTCATCAGACCACAACATCCGTGGGATTTCCTTCACATATAAACATCTCCCAATGGTCACTTCAGAATTAGGCATTCAGGCATGTAGTCATCATATATCCGAGAAAAGAAAATGAAGGACCCATAGTGAAGCCCGTAATGATAGATAAAAAAACTTTTATTGTAGTAACTTACAGTTGAAGCTTAAAACAGCATGCATCAACGATAGGAACAAACGGCTGCAGCAATCAGCGTACGGATGTCAACCTGCCTGACATGTTTCATCGTAACAGATGTCTTCAGAGGCATGTTACGATGAAACATGTCAGGCAGGTTGACATCCGTACGCTGATTGCTGCAGCCGTTTGTTCCTATCATTGATGCATGCTGTTTTAAGCTTCAACTGTAAGTTACTACAATAAAAGTTTTTTTATCTATCATTACGAGCTTCACTATGGGTCCTTCATTTTCTTTTCTCGGATATATGATGACTACATGCCTGAATGCCTAATTCTGAAGTGACCATTGGGAGATGTTTATATGTGAAGGAAATCCCACGGATGTTGTGGTCTGATGAGGGGTTCCATTGGGCTGGATTTGCTGGATGCTATTGAGAATTTATCATCTATGCCTATTCCTTAACACCTTCTGGTAAGCAGACTACATTACCACGTGGTGACGAGTGAATCTTTCTACATCTGCACAATATATTTGGTGATTGGATTCCTCCCACTCTTCAATTTCATTTTTGAACTTTTCAGCGCCGCAATAATTTTTATGCATGTGACTTTTTGTTTGTTATCTACGAACTTTGCTGGCCGCTTGCTTTTTTCAGTTCAGCGCAAATTTTTACTTGTTTTATGCCAATATTCTCAGGAATACTACCGGTACATCGAGCCACACCTGAAAGGCAGAGGGGGATTAGGGAAGTAAACAAGAGGATTAGCAGCAAGGATGGAAGGTGTTATCATAATTGGGGATTTTAATTATCCAGACGAAGACTGGGCGGAGGGAACCACATATTCGTCTAAGGCTCGCCAGTTCCTAAATGTCTTGTAGGACAATTTCATGGGTCAGATGGTAGTCGCACCAACTATAAATAAAGCGTTACTAGATCTACTGATTACCAACAATACAGACCTGATCACGGATGTGGAAATACGGGGAGATTTAGGAAACAGCGATCACAGTTCAATTGGCTTTAGTATAAATCACTCAAATAGGAAACATAAGGGAAATACAAAGACACTGAATTTCAAAAGAGCCAACTTCCCTAAACTACAAACCTTGCTAGAAGATATAAATTGGGATAAAATCTTAGGAAATAAGAACACGGAGGAGAGATGGGTTCGCTTTAAGAGCATATTAAATAAGGGCATTAGCCAGTGCATCCCATTGGGTAATACATTTAAAAGAGCGAACAAAAGTCCTGGATGGCTTAACGTCAATGTAAAAATGCATATAAAAGCAAAAGAGAAGGCCTTCAAGAAATACAAGGTTGAGGGATCATCAGCATTCAAACTTTATAAAGAATGCAACAAGAAATGTAAGGGTGCAATTAGGGCGACTAAGATAGAACATGAAAGACACATAGCGGAGGAGAGCAAAAAAAAAATCCCAAGAAATTCTTTAAGTATGTAAACAGTAAAAAAGGGAGGACAGACCATATTGACCCCATAAAGAACGAGGAAGGACATCTGGTTACAAAGGATGGGGAGATGGAGAAGGCATTGAGTTTACTCTTCTCCTCAGAGGATGGCTTGCACCCGAGGGTACTTGGGGAACTCAGTCAAGTAATTGCCAGACCATTGTTCCTAATTTTAACTGACAGTCTACTGACTGGAATGGTACCAGCGGATTGGAGAAAGTCAAATGTAGCACCAATATGTAAAAAGGGCCCAAAATACACCCCTGGGAATTATAGACCAGTTAGCCTAACATCAATAGTATGCAAGCTCTTGGAGGGGATGATAAGGGACTATATACAATATTTTAGTAATGAAAATGGTACCATTAGCAGTAATCAGCATGGATTCATGAAGAATCGCTCTTGCCAAACCAATCTATTAACCTTCTATGAGGAGGTGAGTTGCCATCTAGATAAAGGAAGGCCCGTAGACGTGTTGTTACTGGATTTTGCAAAAGCATTTGACACAGTTCCCCATAAACCCACAAGGGTCCCACAGGGCTCTGTGCTGGGACCAATCCTATTTAATTTGTTCATAAACGAACTGGAGGATGGGGTAAACAGTTCAATCTCTGTATTTGCGGACAATACTAAGTTAAGCAGGGCGATAACTTCTCCGCAGGATGTGGAAACCTTGCAAGAAGATCTGAACAAATTAATGCGGTGGGCAACTACATGACAAATGAGGTTTAATGTAGAAAAATTTAAAATAATGCATTTGGGTGGCAAAAATATGAATGCAATCTATACACTAGGGGGAGAACCTCTGGGGGAATCTAGGATGGAAAAGGACCTGGGAGTCCTAGTAGATGATAGGCTCAGCAATGGCATGCAATGCCAAGCTGCTGCTAACAAAGCAAACAGAATATTGGCATGCATTAAAAAAGGGATTAACTCCAGGGATGAAGCGATAATTCTCCCACTCTACAAGACTCTGGCCTGGCCGCACCTGAAGTATGGTGTCCAGTTCTGGGCACCAGTCCTCAGGAAGGATGTACTAGAAATGGAGCGAGTACAAAGAAGGGCAACAAAGCTAATAAAGGGTCTGGAGGACATTGGTTATGAAGAAAGGTTGCGAACACTGAACTTATTTTCTCTGGAGAAGAGACACTTGAGAGGGGATATGATTTCAATTTACAAATACCATACTGGTGACCCCACAATAGGGATAAAACTTTTTCCCGGAAGGGAGTTTAACAAGACACATGGCCACTCGTTAAATTTAGAACAAAAGGGGTTTAACCTTAAACTACAGTATCTCAAAAAAGTGAGTACACCCCTCACATTTTTGTAAATATTTTATTATATCTTTTCATGTGACAACACTGAAAAAAATGACACTTTGCTACAGTGTAAAGTAGTGAGTGTACAGCTTGTATAACAGTGCCAGTTTGCTAACCACTCAAAATAACTCAACACACAGCCATTAATGTCTAAAACGCTGGCAACAAAAGTGAGTACACCCCTAATTGAAAGTGTGCAAATTGAACCCAAAGTGTCAATATTTTGTGTGGCCACCATTATTTTCCAGCACTGCCTTAACCCTCCTGGGCATGGAGTTCACCAGAGCTTCACAGGTTGCCACTGGAGTCCTCTTCCACTCCTCTATGATGACATCATGGAGCTGGTGAATGTTAGAGACCTTGCGCTCCTCCGCCTTCCATTTGAGGATGCCCCACAGATGCTCAATAGGGTTTAGGTCTGGAGACATGCTTGGCCAGTCCATCACCTTTACTCTCAGCTTTATTAACAAGGCAGTTGTTTTCTTGGAGGTGTGTTTGGGGTTGTTATGTTGGAATACTGACCTGCGGCCCAGTCTCCAAAGGGAGGGGTTCATGCTCTGCCTCAGTATGTCACAGTACATGGCATTCATGGTTCCCTCAATGAACTGTAGCTCCCCCATGCAGCCCCAGACCATGACACTCCCACCACCATGCTTGACTGTCGGCAAGACACACTTGTCTTTTGTACTCCTCACCTGGTTGCCGTCATACACGCTTGACACCATCTGAACCAAATAAGTTTATCTTGGTCTCATCAGACCACATGACACAGTTCCAGTAATCCATTTTCTTAGTCTGCATGTCTTCAGCAAACTGTTTGCGGGCTTTCTTGTGAATCATCTTTAGAAGAGGCTTCCTTCTGGGATGACAGCCATGCAGACCAATTTGATGCAGTGTGCGGTCTGAGCACTGACAGGCTGACAACCCTCCCCTTCAAACTCTGCAGCAATGCTGGCAGCATTCATATGTCTATTTCCCCAAAACAACTTCTGCATATGATGTTGAGCATGTGCACTCAACTTCTTTGGTCAACCATTGCAAGGCCTGTTCTGAGTGGAACCTGTCCTTTTAAATCGCTGTATGGTCTTTTCCACTGTGCTGCAGCTCACATTCAGGGTCTTTGCAATCTTCTTATAGCCTAGGCCATCTTTATGTAGAACAACAATTCTTTTTTTCAGATCCTCAGAGAGTTCTTTGCCATGAGGTGCCATGTTGAACTTCCAGTGACCACTATGAGAGAGTGAGAGCGATAAAACCAAATTAAACACACCTGCTCCCCATTCACACCTGAGACCTTATAACACTAATGAGTCACATGACACTAGGGGGGTGGCTAATTGGGTCCAATTTGTACATATTCACATAGGGTGCACTCACGTTTGTTGCCAGCAGTTTACACATAAATGGCTATGTGTTGAGTTATTTTGAGGGGACAGCAAATTTACACTGCTATACAAGCTGTACACTCACTACTTTACATTGTAGCAAAGTGTCAATACTTCAGTGTTGTCACATGAAAAGAAATAATAAAATATTTACAAAAATGTGAGGGGTGTACTCACTTTTGTGAGATACTGTATATAATTTACCTCATGGTACAGGTTTCTTTTAGAAATGTAGAAAATAACAATCAGGGGAACACTGCGCTGGTCAGCAAGTGAAAACAATGGATTAATGATGGGAGAATGCAATGTTGGCTCAGGAGTGTAAATAATTTGTAACATGGCACCAGAGGGAGATCATTCTTTGAATGATGGCACACTTAAGTTGGCCATAGATAGATCGAAATTTAGCTGGTTCAGAAAGGACCAGCTAAATTTCAATTCACCTATAAGCTTTTCCACTCAACAGAAGTCAGTACAGTGATAAAATATTGGAAGATTTTCGGTTAATCATTGCCAACTGGCTGCAGCCCTGATCAGTGTATTCTGACGGCAGAGGAGTCCCTGCTATCAGAATACAATAGCACAGCAGGGAGGATTCCTCCATCCACCTCACTTATGTAGATAGGGAAATCCATTTTTTTTCTCTCTGCCCGTTGGCTGATCGAATAAAAAATGACCCATCTATGGCCATCCTAAGAATGTTTTTATTGTTTCACAATTTCTTAGTGTGTCTTTATTGGTCTCATTTTGGTGCAATGTTATAGCCAGTATAATTTTAATTTGTCTAACATGTTTATTTCCTTGGATCATCAGCTTCATCTAGTGGCAATATTGCGACATTTTCCTGAAATAACTATATCAGTAAAATACTGCATTGTTTCCACTAGATGGCATTGATGGCATTGGTGATCCTAGGAAATAAATCCTAGCAAACTATTGTGAAGATTTGTGATTGCTGCATAAATGATTGACATGTTTGCATGTCAATTTTATTTTATAAATCGCCTCCTCAGTGTGTGTGTTCACTGTAAATCTAAACTTCAAGCAAAAAGTGAAATATTCACTTGGAATACGTATTTGTCATTCTGTTCAGCCAGGCTTGTTTTCCAGGCCCTCCTTTCAGAGGGCACAACCATATTGGAGACTACATCACAGTTAAGCAGTACAACCTTGTGCTCTTCCCTCTGTAAATGTGATTCCATTCCACTTTCTGAGTGATAGTAATGTATAAAACAACTGAGCTCTTTTTGGCTAAAAGTGCTACCTCTCCCAATCTTTGTTGTGCAGGGGATCGAAGGAAGCTGATACACAGTCAGTTTCAGACACTTATGCAAGTTGTAAATGAAAAACATTCAGTGATTTTAATGGATTACATAAGTGATTAAATGTTTTTTTTGTAGCTTCCAGAAGCACAGGGTTAAAGTTGAAATGTTTTAGCATATAACATATTGATTAGGTATTAGCACCAATAAGCTTTGTTTCTATTTCACACATCCTGTGGTTTAATGAGTTGTCATGTGAGCCTGACCACATTTCCTTTGTTTTTCATAATAGATGCTTGACATTAGAAATTATAATTAACATGCAGCAGAACTCTAATTAAATTCAGCCGTCACACATAATTTTAGGCAGGATTTACTATTTACATGTTTTTTTTGACAATAATGCATGCCACGCTTTATGTACTTTGCTGGATAATTATATGCTGTGTTTCCAGACCTAATGTTACAAGATGAATTATTGAATGCTTTCACTTCAACTGTAATATTCAGAATTGATTTAGTCAAATATGCTTTGTACAAACTTGAAAGTAATACCAAGTGTATTCTTGCAATATTTCCATGCAATTCACATTTCCCTTCATATTCATTGGTTACTCGAAAAAAATCATATTAATTTTAGCATATATATAGCATGACAATAAATTGTATTTTAATACACTTTTTAAAGCAACAAGCAACATGTAAAGTACAGCAGCCTAAAACGACCATTCAGGATGATCTTTCAGTGACCTGGCTTCAGTAAAGTAAAATTTGATTGACTGATATGAGTATTTGCATTTGAGCTTTGCTCTTTGCATAACTTTATTGAATAAAACCAACAGTGTACACTACATATATAATATGTTGCCAATGTTATAATGGAGTTGTCTTGATCAAACTATAGGCTATTGTCATTTATTAGACAGTTTGTAGAATGACTGTGTGAATATTGGACTGTTTACCCGAAACTAATTTCTGATGCAACTACCCTTCATGATTGAGGGTAAAAAAAAAATCTTAATGCCTGAGCTCAGTTTTACAACTTTGACATTTGTTAGCAAAACTGTACGTCATTGCAACTACTTAAGGTGCATTCACACCTAAGCATCCTGGGAACATGGGCAGAAAGACGTGTTTCTGCCCACATTTCCAGAAATGCATGATAAGCGCTTGAAGTGGCATTATTTCTTGATGGCACCCCAAACTTGGGTAGCAATGTTTTGTTTTGCGAAAAATGCAGTAAAATTCACAGTGTAAAACGCACTTAGCTCAGTGGGCTACTTTAGCACAATTGTCACATGTAGGGAACCCTATGCAAGTAAATAGGCTGCCCTATGCTGGCACATGTCAAACATGACAAAAAAAGTGGGGAAAAAAAGCAAAGCATTGCAAAGGTGTAAATGCAGCCTTGAATTATACCTTGTTTTTTTCAGGTCAAATTGGGATTTCATTTGGTGGTCAGTGATAATGGATATCTCCTTATTTTTTTGTTATCAAAAGAAATTTGGCACATAGTAAAAAACAAAGTTTTAAAATGTAGCTATATATTTCCTGCTATTACTATAATTTGCCACCAAAGAACAACCCAAAAGAAATGTCTCCAGCACCTGACGATCACAGCAATAGCACATGATATTTGTTGTTTGTACCCTTAGTAAGGCCTAGAAACAATAGTGACCATTTTGCTTTTTTATACTACCTAAACACACTGACATTGACACTGATACTAAATTAGAAAATTGTTTTTTATTCTCTTCCTTAAAATACACTTATTCTGACCCTTGGCCCAATCAAAACCCTACACTGACCCAGAACAAACCCTGATCTAGCCATTTTATTCTTTCTTTTGTTTTTTTTTTGTTTGTTTGTTTTTAGGGCTCCTGTGCACAGGGCTTAAACAACGCCTCTTTTGCAGGCATTTGGGGTTTTTTGTTTTTTCAGCCGTAAAACGACCTCTATGTTAGCATATGTGTCCATCCACACCAAAGCATTTACAATCATATTTGAAGAGGAGTGTTTGCAGGCAGATTAAAAAACGTCACCATCAGAAACTTCAAGGAAGATGCATAAACGAGTTTGTGTGCGTTAAAATACATTAATATTCTGGCCAATAGAGTGCAATAACGCCAAACACGTTAAACGCGCATAAATTCGCATGCAAAGTGTAGCTTTAGGTGCTTTTTCCTACCAAGAGTAAAAGGTGTTCAGTGGGAAAATTTAAACACCCAGTGTACATGAGCCCATACACACACTTCATTGTTTATACTTTTCTCCTCTAGTAAGGAGAAAAGGATACAGTACAATGTATTTTCTTCTCCATTGAAAGAGAAAACAACATAGGAGCAAGCTATACAGTGAGTGATCACTGTGATAGACAATCAGAAGCTATCGCAGGGATCAGGTGATCTGGAACGGTGCCTCCCAATTCCCAATCTTTAGTAGGAGCCAGGGAGCTCTCCCAGCACAGACAAAACAGCGCATATATGCGGCCCCTGGATACAGACCCACTTCTGTGAGGCTGCATACAGTTGTGCTCATAAATTTACATACCCTGGCAGAATTTATGATTTCTTGGCCTTTTTTCAGATAATATGATAACACAAAAAACATTTCTTTCACTCGCAAGTGGGGAAGGAAGAGGGGATTTTTACAGTGCTTACAAATAATAATGGAAACCAAAGTATAAAAAGGTATACATTTAATAGGATTATAGTTAAAAATCAAACAGAGCCAAATATTCAATAATGTTAAGCATTTCAAGGTGGAAGTGGTCATAGAGGCACATGTTCAAATTGAGACAAGAAGATTCAAGTTCGTATATTAACCCATCATGTTTCGCCTAGTAGCTTAATCAGGGGATATACGAATTACAAAATGTCTTCGAACTGTATAAAACTCAGAGAAAAACAAAACATAATGAGTATGAAAGCTCCCGAAGGGGCCACCACCAACAGAGGACCAACCGACCAAAAGGGGGAAATGAGTCCTGCGTGGCCACAGAGGGCACAAAAGGACCAGGCTGAAAAGTACAATAGAATATATATATATATATATATATATATATATATATATATATATATATATATATATATATATAAAAGGTAAAACAAATATCTGCGCTAACTAATGAAGAGCATCAAAAAGCAGCTAGCATAGTTTGTGGATTTCATCAAACATAAATATAACAGTCAAAATGCAGCGCTTAAATAGAATGAATGTCCAAATATAAATAATAGTCCATGAAATTCAATCGGCAATACAGATGACATGGAAACCTCCACCAGACTTCAGTGTGTAAAGAAAAAGCACACCACACCCACGTGCTATCAATCTGCTTACCAGAAAGACATAGGAAATAAGCGATGTACTCATATGGTGTGGAAGATCAGCAGCAAATCCAAATGGCACACTCTAGCATTGGTAGGCACAGCATGGAAGCAGTCAGCTCATCACATGTCACAAGCTCAGGACTCACATTAGCGATAGATGTATTGGTGCAGTCATCAACAGGAATAAACCAATGAAAAGAAAGCAGCAATAGTGAAGCCCGTAAGGTAAAACAGTCAAGATTTTATTGTAGTCTACTTACAGGTAAGAAGTAAAATTCATCGCAATAAAAAAGAAGAACAATCCGCGGCTCTCAGCGTGCTTGCATCAACCAGCCTGACATGTTTCATCCTATGTGGATATCATCAGAGGCATGGCTAAGGGTGCAAGCACGCACACATAAATAGTCCATATCCTAGAGTCATGCTGTCCTCTGATAGGGCAGCATGACAAACACAACAGCTGTTTACAATGGCACATTACGGCCGCGCCTGCGCAGTGCGGCCGTCCTGTCATTAAACCAGGAAATGACAGGACTGCTATTGATAGGCCGCACATGCGCGGTACGGCCGTGCGTTCCAGCGCGAGAGGAAGCAAAAACCAACCTGCACGCCTAAAAGTAAGGGGGTGGGACAGCCAAATCAATGCCGTCCTTCCTGGTTGGTAAGAGCGACTCGACCGCGCATGCGCGGTACGGTCGTATCAACCAGGAATAGAACGAGGAGAAAAAAGGAATAAACAGACCGCGCATGCGCAGTTAACCTGTGCAGAACGCGGGGCAGCGTCAGTGTCTCACGCATTCGATCGGCGGAACTAAGTCCCAGCCAGCCAGAATGGGGAAACAGCAGAGGGCTGCACTTGTGCCATAAAAACATCCGGAGGGTGAATAGCACTCAAACCGGAAGTATAAGAGGCCTGAATCAATATACATATCTAATAACATATAACAACCATACAGTGTTTAACCACATGTTACATGCATTATTGTTAAAAAGACCAGCATAGACCAACAGTAATAATAAAAAATAAAGCAGTATCCGATATTGAAGAAGAAAAAAGGAGGTTCTCAACCGGGTACAGCAATACAAAACATTAAAAATTGAATGGATATATCCAAAGTGAATGTGATAAAACATACAAATAAGCACAAAAAAAGTGATGATAATTAAAAGAAATGATAAAAAGGTAATACCTGTTTGAATCTAGACACTGCCCCCTAGTGTCAAAAACCAAAAAATAAAAAAATATAAAAATATATAATTTTATGATTAGCTATTATTAATAAAACAGTTCACATCCCAATCGACATTCATGCCGAAAGGGGTGTAACTCTTTAGGTCATATATCCAGCGGGTCTCTAGTTTAGAAATTTCCCGTTTGGAGGAACTACCACGCCAATGAGGGTTGAACCTGTCGATGGCCACAAAAGTCGTCCCCATGGGATTCCGATTATGGCATTCCAAGTAGTGTCGAGAGACAGTATGCTTCGGGAACCCCTTTCTGATTTTCGTTATGTGCTCGTTTACCCTAACATGCATGGCCCGTGTTGTACGGCCCACATATTGTATACCACAGGGACAAATCAATAAGTATACAACATTGAGCGAAGTGCAGGTTATGAAAGTATTAACATCAAAAACTCTACCAGTGGCATGGGATTTGAACTGGCATATTTTCCTACTCTTATTTTTATTGATAGCACAAACGTTGCAGCACCGACAAGGGTGATAACCTTTTGATTTTTGAAAAAAAGATACTCTATTAGGGGCATCCAGAATATTAGGTGCTATTTGTAATTTAAGGGGGGGAACACCTTTAAAAATGACTTGTGGCCGATCGGGAAGTACCGGACCCAAAATTTTGTCATTTTTAAGAACTCCCCAATGTTTAGTTAAAATTTTCTTAATATCAGAATGTTGTTGAGAGTAAGTCGTAACCATAGAGAAATTGTAATCAATCTCTCTTGACAAGGATTTATCTTTAGCTTGTAAGGTTAAGGTTCGATCGATAGCACCTATTTCATTGATAACCGTACTCAAATCGTTAGATGAATACCCTTTTTGCATGAATCTTTCTTTTAGAGTGGCAGCCTGTATAAAGAAATCTTCTCTAAGAGTACAATTCCGCCGTAAACGGAGGAATTGGCTCCTAGGTACCGATTTGAGCCATGAAGGGTGATGACAGCTACCCTGCCCAATATAGCCATTCCTATGTGTGCTCTTAAAGAAGGTAGACATGTTGAATGTACCATCTTTAACTTGTATAGTTAAATCCAGGAAGTTAATTTTACTGGTATTGCTCTCGAACTGCAAAACAATACCCAATAAATTATTATTGAGTTGGTGCATGAAGGTAGTAAGTGACGTCATGTCTCCATCCCACAGGAGGAGGATGACGTCTATATACCTCCCCCATCTGTATTGCCGATTGAATTTCATGGACTATTATTTATATTTGGACATTCATTCTATTTAAGCGCTGCATTTTGACTGTTATATTTATGTTTGATGAAATCCACAAACTATGCTAGCTGCTTTTTGATGCTCTTCATTAGTTAGCGCAGATATTTGTTTTACCTTTTTTATTGCATTTTGGATTTGCTTAATATCAGCTGCTTACTCCTCCCATTAATATGGATGTTTTTGATTTTCGTAATTCCCGTTCTCTGAACCTTAAAGATGCTTTCAATAGTATTGAAGTTCAGCAGAACTTAGATATGGGGGTCTTTTTGTTCGATTAAAAAACCTAATGGTTTCTGAAGTCCATGGGCATTGGGATATTGCTCTGCTTGAGAAGTATCTAGATGACAACATGGTACCGAGGAGCCTAAGGTTTGAGATCACTCCTCAGGAAGACGAAATTGACCTACCAGGTCGGTACAAATATTTCAATGATGTTGGTTTGGATTTGCTGCGATTTCTGATCGCTAGAAAAAGGCGCAAATTGAATAAACTTGATGAGGAAATATCTGAAGTCAAAGAAAAACTATCAATATATAAGGAGTCAGAGGAATATAAGAATAAATCTGACAATCTTAAAAAAATTCTTGAGAAAGAGGACCTAGACCAAAAAGTTAAAAAGAAGAAAAAATATATGAGAGACATGGAGGATTATAAATCTAACCAGGTGTTCAAATGGCAGGTCAGGTGGGCGACTCCCGTTGAAGGAGGAACGGTGCCTCCCCCCGGGCCGGCCACTAGTTTAAAATCCTCCACTTTACCTACTGTTCAGGGTAATAATAGAGAAACCATTAATGGTCATACTCCCAGAGGGGGCTGGAGGAGAGTTGGAAACAATAAAAAACCCTTTCCTCACAGGAACCCTCAATTTAAAGGAGTACATCATAAGAAGCAGAATAATGGTGATTATGCACAGTATGACCACCCACCCTATATGCGATCTGGGGACATTTCTGTGTATAACCGCTATGCACCCCTTGAAGAACACCATGATGGGTATAGAGAATACAATGATCATGGCTACGACGATAGATACATTGTCCAACATCCATCCCTTTCCACTCCGGGTAATGCTCATCAAGAATACGAACGATCGGGTTGGGATAGTCCTGGACCTTATCCTCTGAAAAGGTCTCAGTATTATAGCCAAGGTCCTCCGCATCACTCTGGCCCATCCACCTCCACCTCCTCGGTTTTTCCCAAGGCCCCACTGAAAAACAAGAGAGGGGGAGAACCAAGAGAGGGACCAGAGGGGGGAGGAGGAACCGATCGAAAAAGGCGAAGAGTGTAAGAGATGCTGGGATTTTCAATCTCAGCAGCAGTACACTCACAGAGGATGAGAACTTCGTGCTAGATCATGGACTCAAGTTTGCCCCGGATAAGCCCCTGAGCAAATTTGGAGCCTTTATTGATGTACAAAAATACATCAGAAAGGTCAGCATTAAAAGACACTTTCTATCCCAAATTGCCACCACCTCACTCAAGGAGACCGATGGAGTTAGACATTCTGGCCTTAGTAATGCTTCCCTTTTCAACCCGCCAGGGTTCATGCCACCTTCCATATCTGTATTCAAGGAATTAGTTCTAAAAGATCTGGATAAATTAAAAATAAGGAAGTACTACAAAGATATGAGGTTTTATAAAGGATTAGAATCTTTAAAACAGAGGAATGACATTATTATCCGGCCCGCGGATAAAGGGGGCGGGATAGTAGTGATGGATAAGAGTTCTTATGTTTCTGAGATGAATAGAATCTTGTCTGACACTGAGACTTATTTACCATTAAACCATGACCCCATTTTTAAGTATAAAAAGGAACTTACTAGCCTTATTGAATCTGGCTTTCGTAAGAGACTGCTGAAAAAGAAAGAAAAAGATTTTTTAATCCCACTAGCACCTAGGAAACCAATCATCTATTTTTTACCGAAGGTACATAAGAGTTTGGTTAACCCCCCGGGAAGGCCCATTATTAGTGGGTTGGACTCTATTACCTCGAGAATTGGTAAATATATTGACGTTTTTTTACAACCTCTTGTATCTGGCACTCCTTCTTACATCAAGGACTCTGCACAAGTGGTTCGCACCTTTGAAAATCTAGAGTGGAAAGAGGGATACATTATGGCCACTGCCGACGTGTCTTCCCTCTACACCATTATTTCTCATGTTGATGGAGTAGAGGCAGTAGAGCTATTTTTGAATAGAGATGCTGAATTGATCCCTGCCCAACGGGACTTTATTCTGGATCTACTGAGATACGCTATGACCCATAACTATTTTTGGTTTGGGGGAGTTCATTATCTCCAGAACAGAGGTGTTGCCATGGGTGCAAAGTTTGCACCTAGCATGGCTAACTTGTTCATGGCCAAATGGGAGGAGGATGTCGTCTATTCCAACAGACGAACGGAATTGGTCTTCTGGGGGAGGTATATAGACGACATCCTCCTCCTGTGGGATGGCGACATGACGTCACTTACTACCTTCATGCACCAACTCAATAATAATTTATTGGGTATTGTTTTGCAGTTCGAGAGCAATACCAGTAAAATTAACTTCCTGGATTTAACTATACAAGTTAAAGATGGTACATTCAACATGTCTACCTTCTTTAAGAGCACAGATAGGAATGTCTATATTGGGCAGGGTAGCTGTCATCACCCTTCATGGCTCAAATCGGTACCTAGGAGCCAATTCCTCCGTTTACGGCAGAATTGTACTCTTAGAGAAGATTTCTTTATACAGGCTGCCACTCTAAAAGAAAGATTCATGCAAATAGGGTACTCATCTAACGATTTGAGTACGGTTATCAATGAAATAGGTGCTATCGATCGAACCTTAACCTTACAAGCTAAAGATAAATCCTTGTCAAGAGAGATTGATTACAATTTCTCTATGGTTACGACTTACTCTCAACAACATTCTGATATTAAGAAAATTTTAACTAAACATTGGGGAGTTCTTAAAAATGACAAAATTTTGGGTCCGGTACTTCCCGATCGGCCACAAGTCATTTTTAAAGGTGTTCCCCCCCTTAAATTACAAATAGCACCTAATATTCTGGATGCCCCTAATAGAGTATCTTTTTTTCAAAAATCAAAAGGTTATCACCCTTGTCGGTGCTGCAACGTTTGTGCTATCAATAAAAATAAGAGTAGGAAAATATGCCAGTTCAAATCCCATGCCACTGGTAGAGTTTTTGATGTTAATACTTTCATAACCTGCACTTCGCTCAATGTTGTATACTTATTGATTTGTCCCTGTGGTATACAATATGTGGGCCGTACAACACGGGCCATGCATGTTAGGGTAAACGAGCACATAACGAATATCAGAAAGGGGTTCCCGAAGCATACTGTCTCTCGACACTACTTGGAATGCCATAATCGGAATCCCATGGGGACGACTTTTGTGGCCATCGACAGGTTCAACCCTCATTGGCGTGGTAGTTCCTCCAAACGGGAAATTTCTAAACTAGAGACCCGCTGGATATATGACCTAAAGAGTTACACCCCTTTCGGCATGAATGTCGATTGGGATGTGAACTGTTTTATTAATAATAGCTAATCATAAAATTATATATTTTTATATTTTTTTATTTTTTGGTTTTTGACACTAGGGGGCAGTGTCTAGATTCAAACAGGTATTACCTTTTTATCATTTCTTTTAATTATCATCACTTTTTTGTGCTTATTTGTATGTTTTATCACATTCACTTTGGATATATCCATTCAATTTTTAATGTTTTGTATTGCTGTACCCGGTTGAGAACCTCCTTTTTTCTTCTTCAATATCGGATACTGCTTTATTTTTTATTATTACTGTTGGTCTATGCTGGTCTTTTTAACAATAATGCATGTAACATGTGGTTAAACACTGTATGGTTGTTATATGTTATTAGATATGTATATTGATTCAGGCCTCTTATACTTCCGGTTTGAGTGCTATTCACCCTCCGGATGTTTTTATGGCACAAGTGCAGCCCTCTGCTGTTTCCCCATTCTGGCTGGCTGGGACTTAGTTCCGCCGATCGAATGCGTGAGACACTGACGCTGCCCCGCGTTCTGCACAGGTTAACTGCGCATGCGCGGTCTGTTTATTCCTTTTTTCTCCTCGTTCTATTCCTGGTTGATACGACCGTACCGCGCATGCGCGGTCGAGTCGCTCTTACCAACCAGGAAGGACGGCATTGATTTGGCTGTCCCACCCCCTTACTTTTAGGCTGTGCAGGTTGGTTTTTGCTTCCTCTCGCGCTGGAACGCACGGCCGTACCGCGCATGTGCGGCCTATCAATAGCAGTCCTGTCATTTCCTGGTTTAATGACAGGACGGCCGCACTGCGCAGGCGCGGCCGTAATGTGCCATTGTAAACAGCTGTTGTGTTTGTCATGCTGCCCTATCAGAGGACAGCATGACTCTAGGATATGGACTATTTATGTGTGCGTGCTTGCACCCTTAGCCATGCCTCTGATGATATCCACATAGGATGAAACATGTCAGGCTGGTTGATGCAAGCACGCTGAGAGCTGCGGATTGTTCTTTTTTATTGCGATGAATTTTACTTCTTACCTGTAAGTAGACTACAATAAAATCTTGACTGTTTTACCTTACGGGCTTCACTATTGCTGCTTTCTTTTCATTGGTTTATTCCTGTTGATGACTGCACCAATACATCTATCGCTAATGTGAGTCCTGAGCTTGTGACATGTGATGAGCTGACTGCTTCCATGCTGTGCCTACCAATGCTAGAGTGTGCCATTTGGATTTGCTGCTAATCTTCCACACCATATGAGTACATCGCTTATTTCCTATGTCTTTCTGGTAAGCAGATTGATAGCACGTGGGTGTGGTGTGCTTTTCCTTTACACACTGAAGTCTGGTAGAGGTTTCCATGTCATCTGTATTGCCGATTGAATTTCATGGACTATTATTTATATTTGGACATTCATTCTATTTAAGCGCTGCATTTTGACTGTTATATATATATATATATATATATATATATATATATATATATACCCTGTTTCCCCGAAAATAAGACCTAGCATGATTGTCGGTGATGGCTGCAATATAAGACCTACCCCCCAAATAAGCCCTAGTTAAAGTCCTTGTAGGTCTTTTTTTCAGGGTAGGGCTTATTTTCGGGGAAACAGGGTAGGGCTTATTTGGGGGGGTAGGGCTTATATTGCAGCCATCACTGACAATCACGCTAGGTCTTATTTTCGGGGAAACAGGGTATATATATATATATATATAATATATATGGAAAGATCTAAACAGATAAGTAAAAAAATATATATAAATGTATACGGCCCCAAAATCATGGAACAGACAGAGTACTTAGAAGCAAGTAAATGCAGAGCATGGGGTGGAGAGTGGCTAGGATATGGGATGAATTATATCCAAAAAAAACCAAAAAATGGATATATCTGTGATGAGAAAAGGAAAAAGAAACGGTAGCAGGATAAAGCCAAATATGGGGGAAAAAAGAAGAAGTACGGTAGACCTGACAAGTAGGTTAGATGGCAGTAATACCTATTGAGGTCAGAGCCCATAAACATTTATAAAAGAGGTCAATAAAGTTATAAAGTAAGGACAGAGAAAATATAATAATTAAACTAAGTTTACATGTTAATCTATATAGTCATATAACTGAATTGCCAAAAATCAGCAAAGAAAAAGGTGCTTCCAAATTATGAAATACACCAGGACAAATGTCTCAATGTTCTTTTAAAAGGGTATTTGATGTTCCTGCACGCTCCGCTTCTGCTGCCAAGTGCCTCATGTTTATCGAACAGAGTATGAGAACTGTTGCCGATTACGCCATTGAATTCCGTATTCTGGCAGCAGAGGTTGCTTGGAAGTATGAGGCCCTCGTGGCTGCTTTTTCTCATGTTTGCCATCCTCATTGACTCCAGACTCAGTGAAAGACTCCCTTTTAAGGAGCGCTTGCAGAAGCCTCCTGTACACTTGTCTCCGAACTTTACAGTCCCACCCTTGCCTCCCTCACCTCCCATGCCTCCTGGTACCGAGTCAGTCTGTGAAGATGAACCCATGCACTTGGGCTTCATGTGTCTTTCTGCGGATGAGAGACCCTTAGGAGGAGGGAGAGATTGTGCCTTTATTGTGGCCAGGCAGGTCACTTTTTGAAGTCTTGTCCTACCCGTCCAGGGAACGCCCGAACCTTGAGGTCCTGTCACGGACAGACCTTAGGTGGCATTGTTTCGTCCTCAGTTATCCAGAAGGATAACCCCCTGGTTTTGGCTACCCTTTTTTGGGCTGAGTCGTCCGTCGAGATACAGGCTCTAATCTACTCTGGGGCTGCAGGCCTGTTCATTGATGCTGCCTTTGTATCGAAGCACTCGATTCCGCTGCAGCTGCGTGACACTCCACTTGCCATTGAGGCTCTTGATGGGAGACCTCTACAGCCTGCCCATGTGACTCATGAGACTGTTCCATTGTCTATGGCCGTAGGGGATCTTCACCATGAGATAATCTAATTCCAAGTTATTTCCTCACCTACGTTTCCGCTGGTTATTGGTTATCCTTGTTTACAGAGGCACAACCCCTCTTTTGATTGCCTCCATGCTGAGGTTCTCTCCTGGTCGCCACAATGCAGTAAGACATGCTTCCAGAAGGTAGCCAAGGTCCTGTGCACCTCTTCACTCTCCTCCCTGCCGGAGGAGTACCGTGATTTTAGTGATCATTTTAGCCCTGAAAGAATGGAGACATCTCCTCGGAGGTACCACTGTGCCGGTTCTCATTCTTACTGACCATAAGAATCTCACATTCTTGTCTGAGGCTAAACGCCTTTCTCCCAGAAGGGCACAATGGGCTCTTTTCTTGTCTAGTTTCAATTACATTGTGTCACTCTTACCCGGTACTAAGAATGTAAGGGCTGACGCTTTGTCGCAACAATTTTTTTCCACTTCCAAGGTGGAGTCGGTTCTGGTTCCTGTGATTCCTCCTGATCGTATTCTGGCTGCAGTTCGCACCAGTCTCACTTCTCCTTTGGGTGACAAAATTCTTGCCGCTCAGGTCAATGCTTCTCCTGAGAAACCTTGTGACTGCTGCTTTGTCCCAGAGAGTCTCCATACTGCTGTGCTCCAGACTTATCATTCTCCCAAGGCTGCTTGCCACCCTGGGAAGAATCAACTCTTTTGGTCCATTTCCCAACAATTCTGGTGGCCTAGTCTACGTACTGATGTAACCATCTTCATAGCTGTCTGTTCCAGATGTGCTCAGAGTAAGACTCCACGACACCTTCCAGTGGGCCTCCTACAACCCATACCTAATGGAGAGAGGCCCTAGACCCACCTGTCTATGGATGTCATTGTGGAGTTACCCAACTCCCAGGGCAACACAGTTATCCTTATGGTGGTGGTATCCTTATTCCACTTAAGAAGTTGCCCACTTCTAAGGAACTGGCTTCCATTTTTGCTCGGGAGACCTTTCGCTTACATGGGCTACCCAAGGTGATTGTCTCAGACAGGGGTAGTCAGTTTGTGTCCCGGTTCTGGTGAGCCTTTTGTGCTCAGTTGGGAATTCAGCTTGCTTTCTCCTCTGCGTATCACCCGCAGTCAAATGGGGCCGCAGAACGAGCCAATCAGTCTTTGGAGCAATTCTTACGTTGCTATATTTTTAACCATCATAACAACTGGTCAGACCTCTTACCCTGGGCAGAGTTTGCTCACAATAGTGCCTTGAATTCTGCTTCCCGATTGTCCCTGTTTATGGCAAACTATGGTTTCCAACCTTCCATGTTGCCTGACTCATTTGTTCCGCAGAGTATTCCTGCGTTAGAGGAGCATCTCCGTGTTCTTCGTTCCACTTCGGCACAAGTCCAGGAGGCTTTGTGACATGCTAATGATAGGTACAGATTCCATGCTGACCGCAGACGCCTGCCTGCGCCTTCCTACCAGGTTCAGGACAGGGTCTGGCTGTCATCTCGCAACCTCCAACTTCGCGTTTCCTCTCTGAAGTTCGCACCTCGGTTTATTGGGCCTTTCTGTATTCTTCGCAGGATTAACTCAGTGGCTTATGCATTAGACCTTTCTTCTAATATGCGTCTCTTGAATGTATTTCATGTCTCCTTATTAAAAGCTTTGGTCTGCAACCGCTTTACCACCTCGATGCCTCGTCCTCAACATATACAGGTTGAGAACCATGAGGAGTATGAAGTACAGTCCATTGTTGAATCCCGTAGGTTCCGTAGACGCATACAGTACCTGGTGCATTGGAAAGGGTACGGTCTGGAGGAACACTCTTGGGTCAAATCCTCCCACGTACATGCCCCTGTCCTCCTCCGTGATTTCTATAGGTGTTTTCCCCTCAAGCCTGGTGGTCCTCCGAGAGGGAAGGGTCATTGAGGAGGGGGTACTGTCAGGGCTGAGCTCAGCGCTTCCTTCTCAAAGCTGGCCACTCAGCTGTCGGCTAATTGCCAGGTCCTATCTCTCCACAGTGACTCACATGTTGATGATATCCTGCTTGTCAGTCCTGACTACTTAAGCCATCCAGGCCAGATGATTTCTGCCTTCGCCTTGGTCACATCTCTAGAGACGCTCTCCTATGTTTCTGTTAAAGACTTGCTTGGCTGACATTCCTTCTGGCTCCAGATCCTGCTTATTGTTCTACTACGCTCCTCTCTGGCTCCCTGACGTTTTGGCTTGTCTGACTATCCTTTCCAGTTCCTGAACTTTGGCTATGTTTTAACTAGGTTTACTCTGTTTACCTTTTTTTTATTATTATTAAACAAGTGTGATTTAACTGTACTTTGATTCATGGTTTCTGACACAGCCACAACTGCCAGGAAAATTGTTCGGGATGCAAAGAAAAACCCACAAATAACTTCAGGTTAAATACAGGACTCTCTGAAAACATGTGGTGTGGCTGTTTCAAGATGCACAATAAGGAGGCACTTGACGAAAGATGGGCTGCATGGTCGAGTTGCCAGAAGAAAGCCATTACTACGCAAATGCCACAAAGTGTCCTGCTTACAATACGCCAAACAGCACAGAGACCAGCCTCAAACTTTCTGGCATAAAGTCATTTGGAGTGATGAGACCAAAATTTAGCTTTTTGGCCACAATCACAAATGCTACATTTGGAGTGGAGTCAACAAGGTCTATGATGAGGTACACCATTCCTACTGTGAAACACGGAGGTGGATTGCTGATGTTCTGAGGATGGGTGAGCTACAAAGGCACAGGAAATTTTGTCAAAATTGATGGCAAGATGAATGCAGTATGTTATCAAAAAATACTGGAGGAACATTTGTATTCATCAGCCAGGAATCTGCACATGGGACTTACTTGGACATTCCAACATGACAGTGATCCAAAACACAGGGCCAAGTCGACCTGTCATTGGCTACAGCAGAATAAAATGAAGGTTCTGGAGCGGCCATCTCAGTCTCCTGACCTCAACCTCAGTATCATTGAGCCACTCTGGGGAGATCACAAACATAAAGTTAATGCAAGATAGCCCAAGAATTTACAGGAACTGGAGGCTTTTTACCAAGAGGAATGGGCAGCTTTACCATCTGAGAAGATAAAGAGCCTTATCCACAAATACCACAAAAGACTTCAAGCTGTCATTGATGTTAAAGGGGGCAATACACGGTATTAAGAACTGGGGTATGTAAACTTTTGATCAGGGTCATTTGGGTAGTTTCCGTTGTCATTATGATTTAAAAAAGAGTAAACACAGTCTATTTATAATAAATGGCTTCAGGCAAACACTAACCACGAGTAAAAGAAAAAATTTTGTGTTATCATTCATATTCTCTGAAAAATGGCCAAGAAATCATAAATTATGTGGACTTGTGGATTTATGACAAACTGACGTTGATTTGCTAAAACTAGAGAGTGCAAAATCTGGTGCAGCTCTGCATGGTAGCCAATCAGCTTCTAACTTCAGCTTGTTCAATTAAGCTTTGACAATAAAACCATGAAGCTGATTGGTTTCTATGCAAAGCTACACCAGATTTTGCACGCGCTAGTTTTGGTAAATCAACACCTGAGAGTCATAGTAATAATAAGCAGGTTTTATAAATATGGATTAAATAATCTCTAAATATCAGCCATTAACCAATCAAAGCGGCGCTATTCTCAGTCCTAAACGCTGACTGATAAATAAAAAAGTCTTTGTAAAATGCAGGCAAAACAAATGCAGGCAGAAAAATTCCAGCAAAGACACAAAGGCTAGGACTTAATCTGGAGTCTCATATATGAATAGTATATCTGATGGGTGCACCTTTCCCCATCTGTTGTGCTGCACACACCCCGCAAGGGGTTTAAACTCACCGGAACCGAGGGGTTAACAGGCCTTGGATAGTATCCTCACTCTGATTACTCCCAAAGTCCTCCAGGGTTGATAGTCAAACACCAGCAACAATGTCCACATGTAAAAAAGAGACCTCAAATAGTCCAGTACCGTTTTGATAATTTATTGTAAATCAAACAAAATAAAGGAAAATAAAATAAAGTCAAATAAACTGTAACAATCAGTGAGCGCAGGTCCTTTCAAAGGATAGCCTTCTAGCTTTCAGTTGGTTGGTAATAGTGGATAACTAAAATGCCTTCTCTCAAAGCACAAAGGAGCTGGCTGCAGACTGGATGGATGATACACACTCACAGCTGATCAGCCCTTCGTCCCACTAGTAACAAAAAGCTACGAGCTTGGAGCGCACTGCGTGTCAACCAATCACAGCTGATTGGCACTTCCTCCCTCTCGTGTCTGAAGCTTCAGGCTTAGAGCGCACCGCGTCCTCACGTGATAATGGTTGCCGTGGTATCATGCTCTGACTAGTTTTGTCATTTGAGACTTTTTCAAAGAGCATGACTTCACGGCATGTTGAACAGAATTTATCTTAGAGACAGGGGGTGGGGCGCAGCCAGCACTCCGCCCTGGTGAATGAATAATTAGTAGAATCTGGGTCTGATTGGAAGGTACGTCCCTATCTTATACTGGGAACGTATCCATACTCCAACCAACCTAACACTGCAGGCTGCACATTTTATTAACATCGCTATGTAAATGTAACAGATTACTGCAATACATCTGGAATCGCCCAATTTATTGTAGCAAAAAAACCTCAGCCTCAGTTCTTATGTCCTGGATTGTAACTGAGCCTCCCCTCTTCCGTTTACTTAAGGTGCAGCTAAAGAGAGAGAGTCGCTTGACCCCCAGATAATACTAAACTATATAGGTATCACAGTATAGTGGACAGGTAATTAAAAATAACAATAATCCCTAATCCGGTATTATTAACATATAAAATAAGATAAGATTATCACATTGCGACATTGAACTAGCATAAAACATTACATACAAAATCGCATATAATCATAGCCACAGCGGAACTTGTAATAAAATCAAAAAGGTAATATTGATTAAAATCAAGTCAGGTTGTGATTACCTGAATGGCATAATAAAAAAATCTCCAAAGGTAAAAAAACGGAGATTAATAGTAGACTCTACAATGCCTCTCTGTGTTTCATAGGTCTATCTGTGCATACACAATACAGGGATATGTAATCTAAACGAGGCAAAGTCATTATGTAATCCATAAAATAAACAGATTTAAATCCTAGAATAGAGACCCCCTCTTCCTTTGCCTGGGCTGGTGACATCACTTCCCCCTCGGCACAGGAAGGGCTTGGCTCTTCTCCCTCCCTCCTGTCAATCATCTGGGACCCATTATAGGTCCCAGGTGATTGAGCGGCCAATCACGGCGCGCGGCGCCGCTCGCGCATGCGCAGTGGGTGCCAGGCTGTGAAGCCACAGCCCGGCTCCCACAGTTGAAATGCCGGCGCCGACGAGCGGAGGGGGGGGGGGGACGAGCGGGGCTTCGATCCCCCGCATCGCTGGACCCAGGGACAGGTAAGTGTCCAATTAAAAGTCAGCAGCTGCAGTATTTGTAGCTGCTGACTTTTAATTTTTATTTTTTTTATGGACCCCCTGGGTGGAACTCCTCTTTAATATCGAGTTCAATATTTAACCCCTTTGGGCTAAGAGTGTCTGTTAAAAAAATCCATTGAGTTTCTTTTTTTTATAAATCCCTTACTATATTGCCCCCCCTCCATGATTGTTTAATGTGATCTATCCCCCAAAATAACAATCCAGAAGAGTCTTGTCCGTGATGTTGTTTGAAGTGCAGGGATACATTGTGGTCTTTATAACCAATAGAGATATTATGCACATGCTCTGCGATTCTAACTCGTAAAAGCTGCTTAGTGCGACCTATGTACATTAATCCACAAGGACAACGCAAGGCATACACAACATGAGATGTATTACATGTTATAAAGTGCTTAATTGCAAATTCCCTGTTATTAGAAGTTGAGGTAAATTTTTTTATTTTTCTCATAGGTCTAGCCACCTTTCTGCAAGCTTTGCACTTCCGACATGCAAAAAAACCATTTTGCTCCCAGAAGGTTGGATTTCTCCCAGGGGGATCAATAATCTTTTTGACTATAACATCCCCAAAACTTGGCGCCTTACGGTAAATGAACTTGGGTTTGTCTGGTAGAACCCTTGACATGTCTTATCCAAACAAAGGACATGCCAATGTTTATGGAAAATATTCTCCACCTCCTTGAATTGTGAATGGAAGGGAGATATAAAACTCCATTCATGATCTAGGTTTTTTTCCATACTAGGTGCATCTCTTAAACAATGATCCCGGGGGAGAGCCCTAATCTCCTCAATAATAGGGTCTAAAAACTGAGGTTTATATCCTTTTTCCACAAACCTATTTTTTTTTTTTTCAAATTTATTTATTTTAAACATAGGACATACTCAGAGCATACAAAAGAAATACATTACATATTTAAACATAACAATGACCTATAATTATTCTCATACAGCAGAAGATTAATTTTGTATCTGAAATTACTCTTCCTCCATCAATCTCCTGCCTTCTCTATACTCATGAGCTAGTCCCATTCAATTTTATACTTTTATCTAAATTAACCCCCAAAAAAAACCAAAAAAAAAAAACCCAAAAAACAAAGAACAAAAAAGAACCGTATACCGGTGACCCTGTATATACTACAATCGATTGGAGAGTCAATCCTTGGAACTACTTTCCCATACCCTTACCCCCCAAGAAGAGAGGGGGAACCCATAGCCTCCTTTGATATGTGCTTTAACTATTCAGATTCCCTTCTAGAAGGGCCCTTCCCTCTTCCGAAGCCAGAAAAACATTCCAGTTAGACCAAGTCTCGGAATATCTCTCTTGTTGGTGCCTTGAGGACAGGACCAGATCCTCTAATTTGCTTCTCTCTTTCACTTTATGTAGCCACATCCCAATCGTCGGTGGAGACGTCGACCTCCATGCCAATGGAACACAGGCCTTGGCCGCATCTAATAGGTGCCGTATCACTGACTTCTTATATATCTTTTCTGGTATCTGGGACACGTGTAAAAGAAAAAAGTCCGGGTCCTCTGGTATCCTACTGTTAGTGATAGTCTGGAGAATATCTCTAATCCCTGCCCAAAAACTCTTTAACTTGGGACAATCCCAAAAAATGTGCAACATCGTACCTCTATCTAGTTGACATCTCCAGCAACGGTCCGATGAGTCGGGGAAAAACTTCTTCAACCTCTCTGGTGTTCTATACCACCGAGTAAGAATTTTAAAATTTGTCTCCTGCGTCTTCACACAAATAGACGATTCATGTGTAAACCTAAGGATTTGTTGTTTTTGTGTTATACTGAAGCTTTTCCCCAGCTCTCGTTCCCATTCCTGGACACATTTCAAAGGGACAGTTTCGCTTGCTACAGTTAATATCTCATAGTTAGCTGAAAGGATATGTGATTTTGCTCCCGTCTCTGAACACAATTTCTCAAAATTATTAAGCGGCCTTTCAAACTGTCTCGTTGCCGGAAGGGTACTCAAGAAGTGAGTGATCTGAAGAGCACTCCAAAATCTTAATCCGAATAACTCTATCATCTCCATGACTGACAGCCATTTCCCCCCTTTTATGTAATTATGTGCCTGTGTGCAGCCCGCCTCAACTAGATGTTTAAATGCCCTATCTTCTATCCCTGGGGGAAATAAGGGGTTCCCCAATATTGGGTATAAGGGGGAGATCTCAGGTATTACACCAACCTTAGGGAGCATTGCCGCACTAATTTTGATAGTATTTCCTATCAGGGGATGTTTAATAAGCTCTTTAGAGATATGTGCCAAGCACCAGGGAGTCCTTCCTAGTATGATCGATGACTGAGTATGCTCCATCTGTACCCAGAGCTTCAGATCCTTATGTCTATTCCAGTCAACGACCCGACTAAGATGTATAGCCTGATAATATTTACGTATGTCGGGGACCGCCAATCCCCCCTGTCTTTTAGGACGTATTAGTTGGCTACGCTGTAAACGGGGCTGCTTGTATGCCCAAATAAAATCAAAAATTAATTTCTGACATTGTTTAAAGTACATAGATGGAATTTGTATTGGTAGTGCCTGTAAGAGGAAAAGAAATTTAGGGAGAATACTCATCTTGATGATGTTACATCGCCCTATCCAAGAATGCAGACCTAGTTTCCATTTATTCAATAAATTCTTCACTTTTTGAAGCAATGGAGGGAAATTTAACCCATAAATCTTATCAACATTAGGTGCCAGCTGCGTACCCAGATATGTTAATGCTTTGTCTGTCCACTTAAATTTAAAATTTTGCTTAAGATGTTCTATTGAGGTTTGAGGGCAATTAACCCCCATGGCTTCAGATTTAGTGAAATTAATACGTAGGTTAGAGAGAGAACTATACTCTTCAAACTCCTTCATTAAGTTAGGAATCGTTATTAAAGGGTTTGTCAAGGAGAACATCATATCGTCTGCATATGCCAAAATCTTATAATTAGCCTCTCCTATCTGGACTCCTGTGATATCTTGATTTAACCTAATAGTACAGAGAAATGGTTCCAACGATAGGGCAAAGAGAAGTGGAGATAGGGGACATCCCTGGCGTGTTCCATTAGAAATCTGGAAGGCTTCTGATTACACTCCATTGGCCCGTACTCGAGCCGTCGGATTGGAATAAATAGATGCGATCCACTGCAACATTCTATTCCCAAAGCCTCCGTATCGAAGGACTGTTCGCATAAAATTCCAGTTTACCCTATCGAAGGCCTTCTCCGCATCTGTATTTAAAAACACAGCTTGCGGCTGAGTTTTGTTAACTACGTACAGGAGATTAAGGACTTTTGTTGTATTATCTCTTGTTTCACGAGTAGGGACAAATCCCACCTGGTCTAGATGCATCAGATACGGAATATACTGTTGAATTCTATTTGCCAAGACCTTTGTAAACAGTTTGAAATCGACACTAAGTAGGGAGATCGGCCGGTAACTTCCGCAACAAGCAGGGTCCTTTCCCTCTTTCGGGATTACCGTGATATGAGCTAATGTTGTTTCTTTTATAAGTGATGCGGAAGATCCAAGGGCATTAAATAGTTTAAGCATATATGGAGCTAGTGAGGGAAAGAGGGTCTTATAATATTGGGCCGTCAAACCATCGGGGCCCGGAGCCTTCCTCAATTTAATAGTTCTTAATGTCCCCTGAAGTTCTTCCATTGTTATCGGTTTGTCAAGATAATCCCTATCTGCCTCTGATAACTGAGGCATTAATGACCGTGAAAGGTACAGGTCTATTTGGGCTTGAGAAGGTATTTTATTCTGCAGATTGTACAATGTCTTATAATAGTCTTGAAATTCTTTGACTATGTCGTGTGGTTTTGTCACCTTAGACTTATTAGGTAATATCAGATGTGGTATATAATTTGTTTGCTTCTGCTCTCTTAATGTCCTTGCTAAAAGCCTCCCGCATTTGTCACCTGACTCGTATGTAAATTTCCTACAAATCTGTAATGCGGCTTTGGCCCTGTAGAGAAGGAGATCTGAGATTTGCGTTCTCTTGACCTGGAGATCCCTCTCCACCGAAGGGGACAAGGCCCGTTTATGACTGGTCTCTAACCTGGAAAGTTCCTCCAACAGTATATTTAGTTGTTCCGCACGTTTTCGCTTAATCCTAGCCCCATGTTTGATTAATACTCCTCTAATAACCGCTTTGTGTGCTTCCCAAACAATACCAGGGTCGCAGTCCGGGGTATCGTTAATAGAGAAGTAAAAATCTAATTCTCTAATCACGTCTTCCAGGACAACCTTGTCCTGTAAGAGGCTTTCGTTCAATCTCCATTGGGTTGATCTCATATTTCGAATCTCTTGCAAGTCATACGTCATGAAGATCGGTGCATGATCTGACCAAGTAATGGAACCTATATTGGCCTCTCGTACTGAATGGAGTTGGGTATGTGGGATTAGAAAGTAGTCTATGCGAGAATAAGATTTATGGGGAGCCGAAAAAAAACGTGTAATCTTTTTCTGTAGGATGTAGTAAGCGCCATATATCCATCAGTTGACCTTTATGTAAAGTTTGGGATATGTGATTACGTGCGCTACGGGAGATAGAAGACCCTCCAGAGGAAGTGTCCTCTGTTGGGTTCAAAGGGACATTTAAATCTCCCCCAATAATCAACTGGCCTTCCGTAAAATCGTACAGTTGTTTAAGCACTTTGCCAATAAAGGTTTCTTGGTGGTCATTGGGGGCATACAAGGTTGCCAATGTGATGCCAACTTCTCCTACTTTTCCTTTCACGAACAGAAAGCGTCCTCCAGGGTCGCTTATCATATCTGTCAAACACCAAGGTATCTTACTTGAGAGGAGGATTGAAACCCCCTTTGATTTTGCAGTTTGATTTGCGGCGTGATAGACCGCCGGGTATGCCCGACTTTTTAAAATAGGGATTTTATCATTTCTGAAATGTGTCTCCTGTAAAAATACCACATCCGATCCAAAACGCCGCAAATCCTGTAAGAGTATCCTCCTTTTTTCTGGCGTATTTAGGCCTTTCGTGTTTAATGATATTATCTTTAAAGTATCCATAGAGTGACTCTACCCAACTACAAACGGTTAAAAAAAAAAAAAAAAAAAAAAAGGAAAAAACCCCCAAGGGCAAAACTAGCAATAGCTTGCTAAAATTACGCTCACCGTTTAAACCCGGTATCTGAGCGTCAACTTGATAGGGGTTATGGACAGAAATAGTCGGCTGTAGAACTCCGGGGCTGTCTGCTCTTCCTAGTCCCTGAGCAGTTTATACACCGGGCCTAACCACAGAAAAGAGTAATAAAGAAAAAGGGGTAAATAGAGAAAAGAAAAAATACCCTGGATAGTAGGGGGGGGGGGGGGCGGCTGTCTAAATTCAAATTAGGACCAACCACAGTCTTTCCCTTTCCCCTCTCTCCCTCCTTCCTCTCCTACTCCTCCTAAAAGAAAAAAAAAAAAGAAGAGGAGCGAAAAAGGGGAGGGGGGTAAAATCTCCTTTGCCCTTTATCTTTACCTATATTAATACCATCTTAGTCATATTTTTTATTAAAGAATTGGAGGGTTTGGGGAGGGAAGAGGAAAAAAAAAAAAGAGGGAGGACATAACAAGAAAGGAAAAGGGGCTCATCTCAAACAGACTTCCTTTTATATATTGTTATCCCTTTATACTGCTCCTATAATAAGACAAAAAAAAAAAAAAAAAAAGAGGATCTAGTATAATATTCCAAATGAGAGTATCGGTGAAAAAAAAAAAAAAAAAAAGAAATAAGAAAAAAAAAAAAGAAAAATTTATAACTACAGTGTTGATGTGAAATTAGTGCAATTAAAGTTTATCAGGGGAAAGGGGATGGAGAGGGAGGGGGGGGAGCGAACCGAGGGGAAGGACTCAAGCCCCTCCCCGACCCCCCACCCCTCCCCCCCCCCACCCATATGGATTGCAATCACAGCAACCAAACCAAGAAAATAGTGTTACTACCATGTCATTTGTCTTCTCGTGCTTTAACCACCCACCCAGAGCCATAAATAACAACAGAAAGAAAAAAAAAAAAATGTTTTCCACTCCTAATAGTGATTTATATACCATATCCAAACAAAAAACAAAATTCAGGGCTATCAACCTGCCCTTCTTATTCACATTATCAATATAGTGTTATATAGTGTTATATAACTCATCCCTACGGATCCCAGTGAGAAAACCACAAAGGCAAACAGAAAAAAAAAAAAAAACACAACCACCCCCTCTCAAATGTGGGAAAAAAAAAAAAAAAAAAAAAAAAAACACACAAAAAGAAAACCCCCATTTACCTTCTCCTCATCTTCCCCTATACCCCCCTCCCCCTTCCCTCCTACTCCTCCCCTCCCAACCCCCAAACCTGGGGGTGAAGCATTGGTAACTGACCAATATCTGTAAAAAAGAAAAAAAGAGAAAAGAGAATTCCATACAAATAAAAGTTCTCAGTTATGTCATATCTCCTTATATGAAACATTAGTACTATTGTATAATTCCTGGCCCAAAATTCTATTCAGGCCCTTTGCCATAACCTTCTAATCTACCATATCTCTACTTTCCTTTCCTCTTTTCCTTCCCTCCCTCCCCCCTCCCTCTCTACTCCCCTATTCCCCCTCTCTCCATATTCACAAGATTGTATACTAATCCCCCATAGGGTTTTGAGATCCCCCTTGCTGCCATTGTTGGCGTCGTTGAGAGTCCCTCCGCAGTCTCTGACTATTCAAGGAGCGCGAACGCCCCCCTGTATGCAGGATATATGTGAGCCAATTGGAAATCTGGATAGGTGCCACATCTAGAAAATCAAAAAATCCCGGGAGGTCTTCTGGTGTATAAACAGAGAAAGATATTGAGTCTCTGCGGAACCTCACTGATAGCGGGTATCCCCATCTATAGGTACACCCCCGTTCTTTAGCTAGATCCAAAATAGGACGTAAGCTGGCTCTACGTTGGAGGGTTGCTCGGCATAAATCTGGTAGGACCTTGATAGCAGACCCTCTGAAGTCAATGTCCCCTGCTTCCCAAGCTGCTCTAAGTATTGTCTCTTTCTCTTGAAAATGGTGTACCCGGCAGACCACGTCTCTCGGTTTCTCTGAATCTTTTGGTCTAGGGCCGACAGCTCTATGAACTCTGTCTATGTCCACTACCTTTTCCAGTGTTTTTAAAATTATCTGGATAACCGCCTTGACAATTTCCTGGAGGTCCTCGGTACCCCGTGTCTCTGGGATACCCCTTAGCCGCAAGTTATTTCTGCGGCTTCTGTCTTCAAGTTCCTCGGTATGGAGCTGGAGATCAACCGTCATGGCCGTCTGGGTAGCCAGTGCTTTTTCCAGCATCCCCACCCGCTTTTCCACTAAGGATACTGTTTCCTCCCCCGCCTTGGTTCTCTCTGAAAGTGTGTGGATATCAGCTCTTACCGCTTGGATGTCTTGGCGGTGTGTTTCTTCTAGTCTCCGGATCAGAGCCTCGATATCCTGACAGGTAGGTAGTGTGCTTAACAGCGCTCTTATACCTCGGATGTCTCCCTCTAGACTGCCTCCGTCACTGGGTTGCAAACTGTAAGACGCTTCTGGTGGGCTTACAGGAGGAGATGCCGAGTCCGTCATCGCTGAGTCTGTTTCACACGCTAAGCCCGGAGGCTCCGTGATTTCCCTCGCACCTCCCCTCCGACCTTGCAGCGTCTCTTGTGCCACGCCCGGGATAGTACGTGAGGGTGTGATAAGGTACTGCTGGATGTCCCCCTGTACAATGCGGGGATGTACTCTCTCTTTTGCGGAGCGAGTTTGGTATCTATTGCCGGCGTTCATACCGCTACGTCTGCCGCTAGTCTTTAAGCATTTATCCGAGCAGATCTACCAGCCCCGGAGCTCTAACAGAGCGTGTCTTCACCCGACCATGTCCAGGCCACTCCCCCTGTGAAGTCCTGGTTGGGGTTGAGAACTGGAAACCTATTTTTTAATACTGTAACTTGTTGATCGAAATCCTCTAATTCGGAGCAATTTCTCCTGACCCTCATTATTTGGCCCTTGGGCACATTTTTTGACCAAAGCGGATGGTGACCACTATGCACTGGAAGGTAACTATTTCTATCGGTGGGTTTGAAGAACACTTTCGTTTGTACTCTGTCACCAACTCTGTAGATGTTCACATCTAAAAAGTGTATTTCCTCAGCGCTCCACTGGCTCATAAGTCTAATATTAAGAGTATTATCATTCAAATGAGCCATATAATTTTGAAGTGCCAGTTCTGAACCCGCCCATATCAATATCAGGTCATCAATATAGCGTTTGTAGTATAAGAGTTCTGGTCTTCTGTCTCGAAAGATCTCTTTATCCTCCCATTCACCCATAAAGAGGTTAGCGATGCTGGGCATGAATTTTGCGCCAATTGCAACGCCCCTCTTTTGGGTGAAGAAGTTGTGGTTAAACCAAAAGTAATTGTGAGAGAGACAGAAGTCTAACGCATCTCTAAGAAATACTTTTTGTCTCAGAGGGAGATCTTCCCTTTTACTCAATGCCCAATTGAGTGCTAGCAGGCAGGGGCGGACTGACCATTGAGCCACTCAGGCACTGCCTGAGGGCCCTGGGCCCTGGGCCACAGGGACAGTATGTATAAATCTGTGTTTTTTTTACATCTGTCTGTGTATACTGTGTGTACATGTATGTGTATACTATGTGATTGTATACTGTGTGTGTGTATACTGTGTGGCCCCAAAATCTCTGATTGCCTGGGGGCCCCATAATCTCCTATTGCCGGAGGCCCCATGAGTTATCAGTCCACCCCTGCTAGCAGGGCATCCTCGTGTTGAATAATAGTGTATAGACTGGTCACATCAGATGTGACCAGATACACCTCATTCATCCCTGCTAGGCTGATTTCTTTCAGATCCTGTAATAAACTCTTAGTGTCTTTCAAATAGGCTCTCATTGTGGTCACACTTTTTTGTAGGAATATATCTAAATATTGACCTAATCTTGAGGTAACCGAATCAATCCCATTAACTATGGGTCTGGGGGGGGGGGGGGATTAGCCGGATCCTTGTGGATTTTCGGAAGGGTGTATATAGTCGGGGTGCGACTGCTGCTGGGGAACAGGAATCTTTTTTCTTTGTCCGTAAGGACATGTGAACGGTAACCAAAATCAATCAGAGTCTTTAATTCGGCTCTGTACTGAGGGTCGGATCTTTAACTAACATCTCGTATGTATCCTTATCTGACAACAATTCAGTCAATTGAGTGGTATAATAGTCCTTTGACATAATAACCACTCCCCCTCCCTTGTCAGCAGGTCTGATTATTATATCCTTTCTCGCTTCAAGTGACTTAATGCCTTCCTTAATATATCTCGGGTTCACTTGCTTTTTTGGTTTTAACTGGTCTAAATCTCTTAAAATAAGACTTTTAAAAACCTCCAAATGGTGGGAACCATTATTGGGGGGGTTAAATAAGGACTTGTTTTTTAACCCGCTATCAATCGCCAGTGCTGAGACCCCGCTTATACTGGTTGGGTTTGAGTTTTTATTTAAAAAATGTTTTTTAATACTCAGCTTACGCACAAACTTATGTACATCTATATAGGCATCGAACTTAGTGAGAGGTCTATTGAGACCACATTTCAATCCCTGATGTAGGATGTTAGTTTCTTTGTGTGTAAGGGGTGTATTACTAAGATTAAAAATACCTCCTAATCTGTTAGCAGGTATTGTATATTCCTGAAAATTTCTCCATCCGTTTATGTGCTCAGTCAATATGCTGTATCACTTTTCTTTGCATAATACATTTAAATAAAAAAATAGCAACTCTGCATAACAACTAATATTGCATTTGGCTCATCAACAACCTCTTGTTTAATTTTGTCTTTCATCTAAGGTGGGTTTCTTTTGAAGTTATGGAAAAAAGCCATGTGTTCAGATGAAGCAAAAGCTGAAGGTCGAAATCTTCTTCAAAACCTGGTGAATGACCCACACCTGGCACCACAGACTGTGATCAAAATTATAATGAAGATAGTAACAAATCCTACATGTAAATGAAAGAAGGCGAGGCACAGATAATGCAGTCATCATGTTTAGCTCTATTTTACTTTTAGAGAAAACCATATCTGACATATATTTAATAAATAAATGGTGGTAGACCTAATTTTACAGTTAGTAACTTTCGTTTGAATCATCCCCTCCTTGTTAACAAACATCTTGCTGAAAATACATTTGAGGGTTCCCTTAATTAGTCTTCTAGTGGTTGTACAGAGGAAAAAAGCCAAGTAATAACTGGACTCCTTTTGCATTCTTTAGTGATGACTGGCAGTCATTGAAGACATAACATAAAGGATCCAAATGGTTTAAGGCAAACACTGTGCCATAATTACTGAATGCAATTTCCTTCTCTGAATTAATGAACTGTTTTGTGTTAAAAACAATAGAAGCAAATAACGATTTCATTAAAGCCACCTCAGTGAACTGTGATGACGAGACCACAACTAATCTCATAGATTGTACGCATTAAAAGACAATAATAATTTTCACTTCTTTCCTTTGCTTCTGGATAAGGTAGAGTTGAGAATTAACTTAAGGCACTAGTCAATTGCTCAATATATAATTAAAATCGTTACCACGTTACTTTTTTTTTTCAGAAAAAAAATTCAATTTCATGCTTTTCTTATATATTTACAGCAATCATTTTTTAATCTTATAATTATGTAACTGGTGTTTAAAATTATTTTCTCTAGTAGAAAAATAAATAAATAAATGAATGGGAGTTTTTGGACAAAGTTTGATTAAATGTTGTTTTGACCTTTTAATATCTCTAGACACAGCTTTCAATTATACAGTGTCACTCAATGGATACACTTCTAATATGGTGTCATTATTTAACAATTTTCAAAGGAAATAAAGTAATGAGCTTCAAAGAATTATGTTTTTTTTCTTTTAATTATTTGGTTCATAGATCAGAGTAATTATATTTTAACAGATATCATGTATTATAATCTTAAAGTAATTACTGCAGCTGCCAGCTGTTGAATAATTAGGTTAATTCACCCAAGAAATGTTATGCCACAAGCACTGTTTGTATCATTAACAACATACATACAGACAGATTACAAGGACAATGGAACAACCAACACTGATTGGGACATCTGTGTGGCAGCATTTCAAAAAAATCTGGGACGTGTTATATTGTCTCAACACAGTTGGAAGTCCATGATTCAGATTTAAGTATTTGTAAATTAACCTTTATATCCTATATAAAAGAAAACATACTGTATCTGATTATACTAATGTTACATATTCCACTCTCACCTTCACCCTGTGAAGAGATTTTCCAGTTCATAGCAATATTAAAGCCAGCAGACTGATAGTGATTATCACTTGGATAGGTTAACCTTTTTCAAACACACACACACACCATTCACAACATCTGCTGTTGTAATTATGAATTTTAAGAAATGTCTGTGATGCCCGCTGTCACACCCAGACAGGAATGTAACGTGTAGAAGTCCTCACAAAGAGAAAAATGATTTCATTTCTAATTAGAGCATTCAGATATTCATTGTAAATAGTCCTGGGAGGCCTCCCGCCGAATGTCTGCTTTGCACTTTGACTATGTACTAATTTCAATGTATCAAAACCACAAAATCTCTGCGCTTAGGACAGAGAAAAAGAAAAGAAAAAAGAAAAGAAAAAAGGAAAGAAGAAAAGGGGGGAAGGCAGGGATGATAGAAACAAGGCGAAGGGAAAGGGAGAGGGGGGGAAGGTTGAACCCCCTATAGAGAGGAAAGAAAAGGGAAGAAGAGGAAAAAAAGGAGAAATATTAAAGAAAAGAAAAGAAGGACTAAGGAAAAGGTGTGCTGCCTCCCCTAATTTAGACCCTCAAAGGGCTAACGAATGTATCAAAGTGTAGATGGGGATTAGGGCGCTCCCTTATGGGGGGTATATAAGTGAATACAGTGAATACTGAAAAAGATAATATAGTGAATATTAAAATACCATACGCAAAAAGTAAATTAGTGCAACAAATCTCATTGCTCATACATTGATTAATACCATCAAAAAATTGAAAAATGTGAAAAAAATTTAAAAAATGATGAAAACATCCCATCCGCATGTAATAGGTAAGTGTGAAGTATTAATCAGTTGCAGGTGCTAACCATTGAGTGCTATTAGTTATATATATATAGTGCATGTGCAACTCTGTAATTAGTCCAATGTGTTCCAAAAGTAGATGACAAATGCAAGCCAGTAGGAGAAATTAATAATAGATAAAAAGAAAAAATAAGGTAAAAAATTCAAATAAGGTAAAAAAAATTCAAAAAGTCTAATCAAAAGTGGTATATTAAAAAATATATATCAGAACAAAGTTCCAACTGCATTGGTGACCGTGGTGCCCACAAAGAAGGATATCTGTGACTTCTGTGCTCCCCCTTTTGGCTCCCCACTCACCGGCTCCCAATACCCCTGCAGGGGTGACAGACACTATAAGATTCCAATGCCGTCCAGTGCGTAGCCCCGCCTTAAGCGTTTCGTCATCGATGTTATCAAAGGCGGCGCCATCTTACTACACCTCACAGGTTATATGGTAAGCGGACATGCTGGGTCCTCCCTTCTCCCATCGCTCCAATCACATCTCCTATAGCGATGGGAGAAGGGAGGACCCAGCATGTCCGCTTACCATATAACCTGTGAGGTGTAGTAAGATGGCGCCGCCTTTGATAACGTCGATGACGAAACGCGTAAGGCGGGGCTATGCACTTACGTCATTTCCGGGTACGGAGCTAGCGAGCCTGGAACGCAGCTGGACCGCACGCTGCGGTAAAGCTCTTCCTGGTATCGGCTTCACCCACGGCTTCTTGTGAGTTTTTTTCTCTGGCGATTCCCCTTCTTGGACGTGGTGGTGGAAGGTGTTATGGATGATTGACCTGGGAACCCTGGGACAGAGGATAACCATATTTCAGCAACCACGGGATACCATCCAAGAGGACGGCATTGGAATCTTATAGTGTCTGTCACCCCTGCAGGGGTATTGGGAGCCGGTGAGTGGGGAGCCAAAAGGGGGAGCACAGAAGTCACGGATATCCTTCTTTGTGGGCACCACAGTCACCAATGCAGTTGGAACTTTGTTCTGATATATATTTTTGAATATACCACTTTTAATTAGACTTTTTGAATTTTTTTACCTTATTTGAATTTTTTACCTTATTTTTTCTTTTTATCTATTATTAATTTCTCCTACTGGCTTGTATTTGTCATCTACTTTTGGAACACGTTGGACTAATTACAGAGTTGCACATGCACTATATATATAACTAATAGCACTCAATGGTTAGCACCTGCAACTGATTAATACTTCACACTTACCTATTACATGCGGATGGGATGTTTTCATAATTTTTTTAATTTTTTTCACATTTTTCAATTTTTTGATGGTATTAATCAATGTATGAGCAATGAGATTTGTTGCACTAATTTACTTTTTGCGTATGGTATTTTAATATTCACTATATTATCTTTTTCAGTATTCACTGTATTCACTTATATACCCCCCATAAGGGAGCGCCATAATCCCCATCTACACTTTGACTAATTACAATGTACCCGATACCCATTCACATAGGGGGTGCCAGGATCTGGGGGCCCCCTTGTTAGAGGGCTTCCAGATTCCGATAAGCCCCCCACCCATTGTTGTGGGGATGAGGCTCTTGTCCCCATCAACATGGGTACAAGGTGTTTTGGGGTGGGGGGCAGAGCCCCCCCTGCCCCAAAGCACCAGCCCCCCCTGGTTGAGGGCATGTGGCCTGGTTTGGTTCATGTTTTATGCATGCTACAAATGCGTCACTTTACAGGCAACATTAAGGGGAGCCCGCAGGCACTATATTTTTATTGCTGCACTTTAAGCATAAATTAAAATCACTGCTCCTGGAAAAAAAACATTGTTTTTTTTTTTTAAAAAACTATTGTTTTTTTAAAAAAAGTTATTGATACATGTCCCCCAAGGCAGAACCTGATGCCCCATACCCCCCCTTTTATGGACAATTACTTGCATATAAACCTTCAAAATGGGCACTTTTTATTTTTTCTGTTCGGCTCCCATAGACTTCAATGGGGTTCGCTGTTTGGGTTAGAACATTTCCCTTGTTCGGGAGTTCTGCTACGAACCGAACAGGAGGTGTTCGGCCCATGTCTGCTGGCCAGTTTTACACTGCTGTGTTATCTATGGTCCCTTCATTCTCATAGAAAAACACCTGCCTGTATTCTTTTATGTTGATTTACTATTGGCAAATAGACTATTCACTTTGCATGGAAAGTTGCACTTTGTTGACTTCCATCATCCAATTGTGTGCAAGCAAAAATGCATTTTTTTGTTGCCTTGCATACAAGTTGGTATTCTTAGCAAAGTGAAATTTCACTGCATTTGCTAAGTTCTGGGAAAAACCCCCTTACAAAGTGAACAGCCTATTTGTTTTTCGTAAATTAACCATTTTGTCTCTAGTACTTTTCTGACAATTCTCCCTAATTAAACATATCCTGCTAGCCAGACTTTTTTAGAATATAGTTTTTAGCTTGAGGCCATTAGAGTGCATCAGACAGTTGTTGTTGACAGTCCAAAAGCTGCCTTTTTTGTTGCAGCACCTCACTGCATTCTTTGAACGACAAATGCAAAAAACACTGTGCACTCACAACCTCACCTTCCCGTAGCCTCCCTGGCGGTTTTCCTGAGTGTGGCTCGGGGTTAAAATTCAGGACCATTAGCGGTAACCCCGAGCCACACTCGGGATTACATCGCAGGATCCTGGTGTGGCTTTACTTACCTTGTCCCCGGGATCCTGCGATGTCCCCCGCAGTGTCCGTGGGCTCCGTCCTCTGCCCGAAGCCTCTCTGTGCCAGGCTCCGTTCCCTGCGAGCGTCGCGACGCATGGGGGCGGAGCCTGGCGGCAAATTAAAAAAATGTAAAAATCATAACACATACAGTACTGTAATCTTACAGATTACAGTACTGTATGAAATCATTTCACATCCCTTTTGTCCCCAGTGCTTTGGCCCATGCCCTGCATGCAGTTTTATGTGATATATACTGTTCTTTCTGCCTGGAAACTGGATATTGTCCATAGCAACCAAAAAGTGTCCCTTTACGTCAAAAGTGGCTTGAGACCAGCTAGAAAACAGCGATAGTAAATTAGAACACTTGCAGAATTGAGCGATAGTGAATCGTGGGGAAATTTATTTTATTACTATTTATTTTTATTTTTTTAAATTATTTATTTTATTTATTATATTATAATTTATTTTTTTGTGTTTCAAACTTTATCATACCCGGGATATCTACTAGACTCTTGTTTGGACAAATTTAAGTGTGTTATTGTTAAGAATTACAGACCTACAATATAAAACGCCAAATTTCCATGCAAAATAATTGTACCGCTTTCAGCACCTAAAATCCGAAATAATCATACCACTAGGGAGGTTAAGAAAATGGGCTTTTGCTTAAAGAAGGGGGGAGGAGGTATTTTGGGGCTTTCAATTACTGTATTTTCAGGGTATATTATATTTCAGGTTGTCAAGGCCTTTATTTTAGGTTCAAGTGCTTTTTTGCAGCAAGGCTTCCTTTTAAAAAGTGCACTCTTGTTTCATGGGTGTTTGAGGTTCATATCATATTCATAGATTTTGGTGTGTTTTTCAGTTTTTTATTTTATGTTGACATTGCCTTTTTTAAGTTCCTCAAAGATGCGCAAAGTGCAGCATTCACTTGTTACTGGCCATTTGTTCTTGGAGCTGCCTTAAATTGCAGCTCACCACTGCAGCAAAAAGTGTCTGAGCTGGTGGCCCTTAGGGATGGGCCAAACCGACCCCTGTTCGGTTTGCACCAGAACTTTTGAACACCGCCAAAGTTTGGACCCTAATAAGGAACTCCATTAAAGTCATTGGGACCTGAATGTCAAAAATGCCCATTTTGAAGGCTTATATGCAAGTAATTGGGCATGTAATGGTTATAGGGGTCCGGGTCCTGCCCTGGGGGACATGTATCAATAAAAAGTGATTTTTTGATTTTTAAAGTGAAAGCATAAAAAATAGAAAATCCTTCCAATATAGTGCCTAGGGGATCCCCTTAGTCTACCTGTAAAGTTGCAGATCTGTACCATGTCTAGAATCTGCTGCAGCAATAGTTGCATTTATAAAGCCAAAAAAAATGTCATTTTCCCTGCAAGCTGCCTTTATTTTGCTCAGAAACAGCTGGGGAGCCTGTGTGTAGTATGAGGCCACAATTCAGTACACTGGGAACAAGTTTAGAGAATTTTTGGATACATTCTGGTGTCACTTTGACTTTGAATAAAAGTAACGGGTGCGTAAAAATTGGTCTTTGGGTGTCGGTGGCGCCTTCCCACCGTAACCCTATAGAGGTAATCTTGATGAAAGCAAGAATTGGCCTTGCTGTAAAAAATTGCAATGATATACACCTGTCAAACAGGTGCTGAAAAATTGCTCTTTTGGTGTTAATTGTGCCCATGAAACCAATACAAAAAACATTCTTCCAGATGAAATGATTGAACACCCTCAAAGCTAGGCAGCCTCGAAGTCCTGAAGAGATTCCACATCTCAAAAAGACAATCAGTGATATCGGCATCAGGGGCTTCATTGCTGGTAATCCAGTACTGATTCATTTTTATAAACGTCAAATGGCCCACGTAGTCTGTGGACAGACGCGTTCTATGATCCGTAACAAAACCTCCTTCAGCACTGGATGCCCGTTCTAAAAGCACGCTGGATGCAGGGCAGCCCAACAACTCAATAGCATACAGGGCAAGTTCTGGCCAGTGGTCTATTCTCATGCCCCAGTAAGTCAGTGGATCATCAGCTGGAAAGCTCTCCATCTCTGTTTTGTCTCCGAGGTAATCATCCACCATGTGATGCAGACACTGCCTGGAGTCAGGAAAAACATTCAATAAAATCCTCTTTAACCTGATTTTATCTTCTGCACTCTCTGTGGGGATGGGATGAGTTCCGAGACCTTCCCTTCCCCTAGCTTTGAAGCATGAGGTTGCCCATGCGCCTCAAATTTTCTGAGGCTTGAGAAGCAGACTCCTCGGGGTCACTCAAGATGACAGCATCTGGAGCTTCCTCCTCCCAGCCACGTACTACTCCCAAGGGTCCTGGGCTTGGAAAGCCATCGCTTACAGATTGATGTATGTCTTCCTCTTCTTCGAAGCCTATGAAAGTGCCAGAATCCTCCTCCTCATCCTCCTCCCCTCTCTCCTCCTGTGTGTTCTGTGACATAGGGTGTCTGGATAAAGTGGGCCTTGAGAGGAAAGGAAGTCCTCCTCTTCCTCCCGCTGCTCTGCCTCGAGTGCTCTCTCCATAATGTCACGCTGAGTCTGCTCTAGCAGGAACACAACAGGGATTGTGTCACTGATGGTATCACTGATGCATGCATTGTCACAGCTCACCATCCTTGTGGCCTCATTAAATGGTGACAATACAGTGCATGCATCCTTAATGATCAGCCATTGGCTTGGGGAAAAAAAGCAGAGGCGGCCTGAGCCTGTCGTCGTGCTGTACTGACACAGGTACTCATTGATGGCCCTCTGCTGCATGTATAGCCGCTGCAGCATTCCCAAAGTTGAGTTCCACCTGGTGGGCATGTCACAAATCAGGCGTTTTACGGGCAGGTGGAATTCCTGCTGAATTTCAGCCATCCGAGCACTGGCTGTGTATGACCACCTGAAATGGCTACAGAATCTTCTGGTCTGTTTTAGTACATCTTGCAACCCTGGGTACGTACTTAGGAAACGCTGCACCACCAAATTGAGGACATCTGCCAGGCATGGCACATGTGTCAACTTTCCCTGCCTAAGGGCGAACAGGAGGTTTGAGCCATTATCGGACACCACCATTCCTGGTTCCAGCTGGCGTGGTGAGAACCACTTCTGGGCCTGTCCCTGCAGAGCTGCAAGAATCTCTGCTCCAGTGTGGTTCCTGTCCCCTAAACACACCAGCTGAAGCACTGCATGGCACCTTTTAGCCTGGCTCTGGGAAAAGCCCTTTTAACGCTTAGGGGGTATCTGATGTTCATAGGACAATTCTGCAGAGTAGGGCATGGAGGTGGCGGAGGGGGTAGAGCTCACAGGTCTGGCATCATCACCACCAGCTGTATGGAGACGTGGGGGCACAACAAGTTGCAGCACCGAGCCGTGTGCTTTCGAGTTGCAAGCAGCGTTACCCAGTGTGCTGTGGATGAAATATATCGCCCATGCTTGCTGGACCATGTGTCAGCAGTAAGGTGGATTTTATGGCTGACTGCCTTGCCCAACGATGCCAGAACATTCTCTTCCACGTGATGGTAGAGAGATGGAACGGCCTTACGTGAAAAGTAGTAGCCACTGGGAACCTGCTATTGTAGTACAGCACATTGTGTGAATTTACGGAAGGGGGCAGAATCCACCGGGCTAAAAGGCAGAAGTTGGAGAGCCAATAGCTTTGACAAGCTTGAATTCAGACTCTGAGCATGTGGGTGGCAGGGACTGTATTTTTTTCCGCTGCAGCAGATGGGGCAGAGCAATTTGCTGGCTACCGTCTACAGCTGGTGGTGTGCTGCTGGCAGATGTGGTGCTAGGACCTGGGACACCCTGTGCTATACCATCATCAGTGGCGGCCCATCCATAGGGGGCGCCTGGGCGCCGCCCCCCCTCCTGTAGTCAAAAAAAAAAAATTAAAAAAAAAAAAAAAAAATTAAAAAAAATTTTTTTTTTTAAAACGGCCCCTTTAAGAACAAAAAAAAAATAAAAGTCCTTTAACAAAGTGCACTGTGGCGCCGGACGCCAGTGCACTATGGGAAGCGCCACGTCAATGCAATCACGAGATTGCAGACGTGGCGCTTCATTTGTGGGCTTTTAACCCGCCTTGTGGCGCAAACGAAAACGCAGATTAGCTTCCGCTCGTAGAATCAGTGTGATTCTATGGGCGGGAGCATTGCTTTTCGAATCTTGAGGTCACTTCCGGCTTTCGTGAAACAGACGAGAGCCGGAAGTGATGTCGGCAGCTCCGTTCTTCGGCTGAGCGGAGCTGCAGGAGGAAGGTAAGAGCCGTATGAGGGATGGGTTGCTGTCTGGCAAGGAGGGTGAGCTCCAGCACAGCAAAGCACAGCTGCATGTATCTGTCCCTCTCTTCCTCATTCCCCCCCGGCCCCCCCTCTCCTGTCTCACTAACACACGAGTCGACTGAAGACACCTATACACAGACAGAGGGGGAGGGGGAGGAGAATGGACACATACACAGGACGTGAGGGGCAAGTTATCAAAGAAAGATAATCACAGTGATTTGGGGGGCTGGGAGAAAATGCTTTATGTGCTAGGGACCACTTTGGGAGCAGAGAGGATTTGTGCTAGAAGGGGGGTTGAATATAAAATTAGACCCCCCCCAGCACAAATCCTCTCTGCTCCCAAAGTGGCCCCTAGCACATAAAGCATCCTCTCCCAGCCCCCCAAATCACTGTGATTATCTTTCTTTGATAACTTGCCCCCCTTCCCCCTTGTCCAAAGAGATGCTGGCTGCTATTAAGGAGACAATCATGGTTTCTGGGATCAGTGGACACAGTGGCTGCGTTTTTTAAGACACAGTGGCTGCGTTTTTGAAGACACAGTGGCTGCGTTTTTGATGACACAGTGGCTGCGTTTTTGAAGACACAGTGGCTGCGTTTTTGATGACACAGTGGATGCGTTTTTGATGACACAGTGGCTGCGTTTTTGATGACACAGTGGATGCGTTTTTGATGACACAGTGGCTGCGTTTTTGATGACACAGTGGCTGCGTTTTTGATGACACAGTGGCTGCGTTTTTGATGACACAGTGGCTGCGTTTTTGATGACACAGTGGATGCATTTTTGATGACACAGTGGATGCGTTTTTGATGACACAGTGGATGCGTTTTTGATGACACAGTGGATGTGTTTTGATGACACAGTGGATGCGTTTTTGATGACACAGTGGCTGCGTTTTTGATGACACAGTGGATGCGTTTTTGATGACACAGTGGATGCATTTTTGATGACACAGTGAATGCATTTTTGATGACAGTGAATGCGTTTTTGATGACACAGTGAATGAGTTTTTGATGACACAGTAAATGCGATTTTGATGACACAGTGGATGCATTTTTGATGACACAGTGAATGCGTTTTCATGACACAGTGGATGCGTTTTTGATGACACAGTAAATGCATTTTGATGACACATTGGATGCGTTTTTGATGACACAGTGGATGCATTTTTGATGACACAGTGGATGCATTTTTGATGACACAGTGGATGCGTTTTTGATGACACAGTGGATGCGTTTTTGATGACACAGTGGCTGCGTTTTTGATGACAGTGGATGCATTTTTGATGACACAGTGGCTGTATTTTGATGACAGTGGCTGCGTTTTGATGACAGTGGCTGCGATTGATGTTTTTTTTTTCAGAATTTTTCAGTTTGTTTGCGCCCCCCCAAAAATTTTGAGCACCAGCCGCCACTGACCATCATCCCTGTCAGTGGAGGCTGCTGAAAGGTAATGACTCGGTATCGCAGGGGCAGACTAAAGTGGGTGAGGAGGAGGAGGGAAAGATTTGTGCCCCTTTTGTGTGGCTTTTAGGTGCTCTTGCCAACGGGCTGAGTGGTTGGACGTTAAATGCCTTGTTAGGCATGTGGTACCCAAAAGGTTGGTGTTTTTTCCATGTTTCATGTGCCTGAGACACACTTTGCAGATAGCAACAGTGCGATCTGCTGCAGATGTGCTGAAAAAGGCCCAGACAGCTGAGCTTTGGGGAGTGGGCCGGGAGATAACAGCTGCAGAATGTGATGGAATAGGATAGCTGCTCTCTACTGTTTCTTGATGTCGGCCTCCTTGGGGTTATGCTGCCTCACCTTCAGTTTCCTCCTCTGCTCTATCTGGCACCCAAGTCGCATCAATGACCTCATCATCATCATCTCCATCTCCTCCAACTTCATCATTACCACTGGAGACAACTTGGCAATACACTGCGGCTTGAGAAACATGAATGCCAATTTGTCTACCAGTGTTCTTCCCTCTCTCTAGGCTCATGTTCCTGTCATCCTCAACCTCAGAACAAACATCTGAATCCAGTAAAGGCTGGGCATCAACAAGGAGCAAATGTCTGTCGCTGTGGTCAAATAACTCTGACTCCTCAATGGCTGATGTTGGGGCTATGGCAGGAATAGATGTGGACAAGGAGGTAGGTTTATCCACTCTGGCAACTGCAGGGGAGTGCACACTTGTCTCTACTTGCGTGACAGAGGAGGAGGAGGATGAGTAAGGTTTAGTAAGCCAGTCCACCACCTCCTCTGCATGCTGTGGCTGGATAGCACAGGCAAACTCACTAAATGATGGAAATGATGCCCTGCCTGAGGACTGACCACCGCGTCCACCTTTGCCTGTGGACACATTTGTTGCTGGCCCCCTTACAGTGCCAAGGGAACGTCTGCCTCTCCTTGTTGTCCTCTCAGACATTATTGGGAGGGAGGGGCGGTGCTTATAAGCAAATGTTGAAATAAGAATTTGAAATCTGTACGTAGATGCACTTTAATCAATGTAAAGAGGTGTTTGGTGCACTTTAATTTGAGTACTCACACTACACAGACACACTCCACGGATACACTATAATATACTGCCATATAATGCGCCAAACGTACAGTGACGCACAGAACTATATGGCGTTAAACTGGCAGTAACGCACACAAAACTATATGGCATTAAACTGGCAATAACGCACACAGAACTATATGGCGTTAAACTGGCAGTAACGCACACAAATCGATATGGTGTTAAACTGGCAGTAACGCAACGCAAAACGATATGTTGTAAAACTGCCAGTAACACACACAGAACGATATGGCATTAAACTGGCAGTAACGCACAAAAGTATATGGCGTTAAACTGGCAGTAACACATGCAAAACTATATGGCGTTAAACTAGCATTAACGCACACAAAACTATATGGCGTTAAATTGGAAGTAACGCACGCAAAACTATATGGTGTTAAACTGGCAGTAACGCACACAGAACTATATGGCATTAAACTGACAGTAACGCACGCAAAACTATATGGCCTTATACTGGCAGTAACGCACGCAAAACTATATGGAGTTAAACTATCAGTAATGCACGCAAAACTATGTGGCGTTAAGCTGGCAGTAACGCACAAAACTATATGGTGTTAAATTGGCAGTAACGCACGCAAAACTATATGGCGTTAAACTAGCAGTAACGCACGCAAAACGATATGGCGTTAAACTGGCAGTAACGCACACAGAACTATATGGCTTAAAACTGTCAGTAACGCACGCACAACTATATGGCGTTAAACTGGCAGTAAAGCACACAGAAGTAAATGGTGTTAAACTGGCAGTAATGCAATCAAATAGACGGTGTTCAACTGTCACTACACTGACGCTATCTGAACTGTCCCTTCTCTAGCTATACACTAATGTCAAGATTACTGACATGGTCTCACTACACTGAAAGTATATGAGCTGTCCCTACTCCACACTAATGTATGTATGAATGACCCGGTCTCACTACACTACAGTGAAACTATCTGAGCTGTCCCTATTTTAGCTGCACACTATGCAAAGCTGAATGATGGTCCTCCTCACTACACTCACGCTATCCCTAGACTGACACTAAACTAATATTCTACACTGTCAATTGAAGCAAAATAGCACAGTATAGCACACTAACTGATAGCACTGAACAGAGCCCTGTTCTATCTCTCTCCACACCGAAATCACACTGAAAATGGCTGCCATTGAAAGAATACTTTTATACTGTGGGGCGGGAATGAGCCATGATTGGATATAGTCATGATGACAGTGTCCAATCATGACTCTGACAGTGCTCTGTGCCCTGATTGGCTGAAGCTTTCACTGCTTCAGCCAATCAGGGCTTGCAATGCACTGTCCAGCGCCACAATGCATTGTGGTCCGTTCAGGGGGCCGAACAAACGCCCGAATGACCCGCTTGTTCGCTTTTCACCGCACAACCGAACAAATAAAGTTCGGGCCGAACCGTTCGCCCATCCCTAGTGGCCTTATATTGCAAGGAATCCTTTTTTATTTTTACAAGATGAATGGTTTTTAGGCCTAGAACTTCCTGCCTGCCCAAAGTAGCTTGGCCAAGGCAGAAAAAGCTTTACAAAGAAACAAAAAATGTTAAAAAATCTAATAAAAAATGAAATCTGTAAATTATTTTGAAGTAGAACTACAGGCAAAACTTTTTTTCCATTTTGGATAGAGCAAGGGAGGGTTTTAACCCGTGTCAAGTTTTTTTTTGCCATCTGTATCCCATTGTGGAGATTTCCCTTCACTTTCTGTCCCATAGCCAAACAGGAATTGAGAGGAAATCCCTGCAAATTAAGGAAATTTCTTGGGTACCCCCAGATCACTAAAACTAGTGTCTCCATTGGAAGATGTCCCCCCTACTTTTCTGGGGATAGCCCAAAATGTGAGATTTTCTTTTACCTTTTTAATGGTAAACAAGACAAATAGAGAGGGTAAATTTCCTTAAAGGGGGCACGGAAAGCAATGAAAACTGACAAGTGTCCCTCTCCACCCTATCCAAAACTAATAAAAAGTTTAGTCTTTAGTTATACTTAAAAAAAAAACTGCTTAAAAAACAACAGCCTTCTCAAGTAGAACCTTTGTCTCTCATTCTTGTTATTTTCTATTGGAAAAAAGAAAAGCAAACCTACCAAATTTATTGAACATCAAATAACAGCAAATTTTCAACTGGTGTTTCAGTTCCTGTCAATCAGGTGTAGAGCTGGATACAAGAAACAACAATAGCTCTATTTATCTTCACCTACTTCTAAAAACATAAAAGATACGAAATATACCATTGAAGTGAGACAGACATTTGATGGCAATTTTCATATCAATATTTTATAATGAAGCCTGATTCATAATAGATGAAAAAAGCAAGAGACTGGACAGTCTTGGCCAAATTAAATTTTTTGTAATAGTGAAAGTGTCTGGGCAAAACAAAACATAAATTCTTAGTACATCTCTGCAATACATTCACACCTCCCCAAGTTCCATCCCCCAAAAATGCCACAAGTACAGAACAATAGCTGGTGATATGCTGGAAATCCAGCAAACTCCCAATCCACATGGTAAGTCAAAAACACGGCCTGCTCTATGCAGAAATCCCAAGCAGAGCTGCCAGCCCTGTTTAGCTCCCCTCTCCTCCATGGACCAGAGAACACCTCCCAGTTATTTTATAGAGATAAGGAGAGAGGGAGCAGATCTGAAGTTCAGGAAAGGAGACTTGGGCAAAAAGACCAACAATACCCCCGGAGCAGCAGAAGCTTTGTGTTTCTTCACAAGAAGCAAAGAGCTCACTGGACCCTCAGCAGACCAAGAGGAACTCTCCACACTTAAAGTGTCTTAAAGGAACAAAACATTGGTAAATGTATATTCAAATATGTACAGTGTATGTCTTTTCCTTTGTCTTGCCTTAATCATGACAAATTTCTGCAATATTTCAGGCAAATTATTGTTTGGTATTATTGCCCATTACTGAAAACTAGTAGGTAGCTATAGCACTTGTAAAATAATCTTCAAATACTTTACCAAAGTTTCCTGCAGATGAGCGTGGGAGAAAAATCCTAGAAGAAGAACATAAAACTGATAGCTAGTTGCAGGAAACATTTGAAGCTATGATTTTTGTTACTACAGTTGTGCGCAAAAGTTTTCACACCCTGGCAGAAATCATGAAATTTTGGCATTGATACAGAACATATGACTGATCATAAGAAAAAAAACTGTCTTTTAAATAAGTATAGTGATCATATGAAACCATTTATTATTACATAGTAGTTTTGCTTCTTTTTAACCTCCCTTGCGGTATGATTATGTCAGATTTTTGATGCTGAAAGCGGTACAATTATTTTGCATGGAAATTTGGCGTTTTATATTGTAGGCCTGTAATTCTTAGGAATAACTCACTTAAATCTGTCCAAACCAGAGTCTAGTAGACATCCTGGGTATGATAAAGTTTGAAACATAAAATAATAAATTATAAGTCAATAATATAATCAAATCAAAAACACTGAAATTTTTTTTGGCCAAACAAGGGTGCAATATTATTAGTCATATTGCTTCAGTAAAAATCTCGGGTATGGAAAATTTTGAAACATGGGACTGCACAAAGTCCAACGTCACAATAAGGACGATAGAACCTGGTTTCCTTTCGGATTTTCCTTCCACTGTCACCACGCTTTGAGCAACAGTTAGTGGGATGTGGTCCATGAAGTGACGACCAGTCGGGTGTTCCAGGTTGACAACACCAGCAGCACAACGTCCAGCTCTATTTACAGCCGTTGGTGTTTGGTGGTTCAGAAAGATCAGTTCAGCAACTTTCCCAACAAAGTCAGCATGAACCACAGGCTCGTCACTTTTTTTTAGTAGAATGAAGGCATTCCATAAGCATTGCTCAAGAAGATGCCTGAAGATCTTCTTGTAATACATTTTTGGTGTTTTCTCATTGCTGGATAAAATGTCATTGCCTGGTCGGCTCTGTCAACACCTCCCATGGTGTTGTTGTAGTCTATCACTACCCTTTGTGTGTACCATGACAGTGGAGGTGTATGATATGTACTCATTAGGCACACATCTTTTTGGTCACGCGATCGCAGTGCCATCATTTTGCCTTTCTGCCAGGCAACCATTTCTCCCGTCTTGAGCTTCTTATTGCCAAAGGTTAGTGGCATGTCACGCCGGTTAGCCCTAACGGTTCCATAGGTATCTGTTTTGTTCTGTAGAAGGAACTCATATAGTTCAGGAGATGTGTAAAAATTGTCTGTAGTTACACAATAGCCCTGATTTAGCAATGGTTCAATCAAAGAAAGAACTGAAGATGTTGCCATTCAATAATTACTGAATTTTTTGGTTGAATTTGGTTCTTTTCCCGGTGTATAGGAGAGAATTCCAAATGTAACCAGTGCTCGATTCACATAGCATGAAGGATTTTACGCCAAATCATGCCCTCTTTGACGCTATATATTGCATTCAGCTGAGCCTTCCCTTGTAGGCCATTAGACTTTCATCTATGCTGATGTCTCTATCTGGCACATAGCTCTTTGGGAAATTTTTCTGAATCATTTGATATACCTCCCAAATCTTCTTGAGTTTGGGTGCTGGATGAGTAGTTTCGTCAAATTCTTCATTATTTTCAAAGTGCAAATACTTCATTATCAGGGAAAATTTGTACTCCGATATGACCATGCCAAAGAATGGAGTGGCTAGTAATTTATTGGTTGTCCCATACCACTTCTGCAGGGGTTTCCCCACCACTCTCTGAAGAATTATTAGGCCCAGAAATTTCCAAATGTCCTCTTTGGTCACTGGTTCACACTTTCTGCTCCCTGAAAACCACCTATGCGTAGCAGCTTGTTGCTCCTGGTACCGGTTTGTCTCCGTAACTATTTTTTCAATAACCTCATCGGTCAAAAATAGTTGGAGGTATGCCAAGGGGTTGTCATCTTCGACATCCACTTTGATACCAGGTGCTCCAGTAAATGGGAATCTTGGGGGTGCTGCGTGATCCGTACCGCAGTCAAAAGAGCACATCACTAGGGTCAGTCGCAGGATCGTCGCAGAAATCACTTTCTGTGTCTGATGAAGAACCTTCCCCACAAATCGCTATCACTCAATTCTGCAAGTGATTCTGTATCGCTATCACTATTTTCCAGCAGGTCATAAACCGTTTTTGAGGTAGAGGGGCGCTTTTTTGATGCCATGGTCATTCTCCAGTTTCCCAGCAGAAAGTACAATAAACTGCAGGCAAGGGCAATGGACAAAGCACTGGGGGGCAAACAGAGGTCAAATTATTTTATACAGTAATGTAATCCAATATGATTACAATGTATTGTGTGTGTTGTGGTTTATACTTTTTTGAATCTGCCACTGGTTCCACCCCCCCTGCGTCGCGACGCTCGCAGGAAAGGGAAGCTGGAACACACAGAGCATCGGGCAGAAGGTCCAGCCGCTGTACACAGCGGGAGTTCATCACGGGATCCGAGGGACAAGGTAAGTCACCTCTTCTAGGATCCAGCAATGGAATCCCGAGTGTGGCTCTGGATTACCGCTAATGGTACTGAAATTTCACCCGGGCGACACTCGGGAATACCGCCAAGGAGGTTAAATCATAATAACAAAAATCACCCAAAGGACCCTGATTAAAAGTTTACATACCCTGTAATGTTTGGCCTTGGTACAGACACACATAGGTTAAAATGGCAATTAAAGATTACATTTCCAAATCTGTGGGTTTTTAAATTGCAACTTGTGTCTGTGTATAGTCAATGAGATTGTTAGGTCTCACGTGGATGCACTGAGCAGGCTAAATACTGAGCCATTGGAGAGCAATAAAAGCTGTCAAAAGACCTGCGTAACAAGGTAATTAAATTGTATAAAGATGGAAAAGGATATAAAAAGATATCCAAAGCCTTGAATATGCCAGTCAATACTGTTCAATCACTTATTAAGAAGTGGAAAATTCGGGGATGTCTTGATACCAAGCCAAGGTCAGGTAGACCAAGAAAGATTGCAGCCACAACTGCCAGAAGAATTGTTCAGGATACAAAGAAAAACCCACAGGTTACTCAAGAGAAACACAGGCTGCTCTGGAAAAAGATGGTGTGGTTGTTTTAAGGAGCATAATACAACAATACTAACAAAAATGGGGTGCATGGTTGAGTTTCCAGAAAGAAGCCTTTACTGCACAAATGCCACAAAAAAAGCCTGGTTACAATTTGCTTGACAACACCTTGAAATGCCTCACAGCTTCTGGCACAGATAGTCTGGAGTGACGATGCCAAAATAGAGCTTTATGGTCACAACAATAAGTGCTATGTTTGGAGAGGGGTAATAAGGCCTATAGCTAGAAGAATACCATCCCCACTGTGAAGTGTGGTGGGGGTGTGTGAGCTCTAAAGGCACAGGGATCTTGGGAAAATTGAATTCAGCATTGAAGAAAAATATTGTATCAAATAGATAGGTAGTCACATGACTTACACTAAATATGCTGCTAGATAGCTTGCAATACAAATAGGAATTAGACATAATAAATATACATAAGATAAATGAGTTAAAAAAACATGTATTATAGAAACAGGTAACTTTGGGCAACTAGTGGCACTCAACGAGTTTCCTGGCATTACAGCCATTCATCAGGAGTGTTATGAAGTAATATACTGGAAAGGAGATGGACAGGGGTTAATGATAATGCCCTTCAAATAAGGGAGGACAGAAAGATTATAACCCAACAAGGTGGAAATAAATTGGGATACTTACTACACAGGTTACCTTCTTTGCTGGGAGATCACTCATCCTTTTTTTGTATGTTTTTTTTTACCCTCTACTTGGTTTTATTTCACATACACTCCTTCATGTAGTCCCCCATTGTGGGAACACATAGATATTTGCCACATTATTTTTACACATTTACACATTAATTTAATCCCTTTTTGACATGTTTTTTCTAGGAACACTATGCACTTTTCGTGCACACATAGTCTATTGGATCATGCTGTGACCACCGTGTTGGGCTCCGGACACTGTTCTCCGTCCTTGGAGGGCTCCCTTGTCTCAACCCCGGGGGGAACATCATGCCTGTTACCCCGTCTTCTCTGGCTGATACCGGACCTGGCTTTGAGGCTGTGTAGTAAGTATCCCAATTTATCTCCACCTTGTTGGGATATAATCTTTCTGTCCTCCCTTATTTGAAGGGCATTATCATTAACCCCTGACCATTTTCTTTCCAGTATATTACTTCATAACACTCCAGATGAATGGCTGTAGTGCCAGAAAACGCATTGAGTGCCACTAGATGCCCAAAGTTACCTGTTTCTATAATACAAGTTTTTTTAACTCATTTATCTTATGTATATTTTTTTATATGTCTAATTCCTATTTGTACTGCATGCCATCTAGCAGCATATTTAGTGTAAGTCATGTGACTACCCATCTATTTGATACAATATTTTTCTTCAATGTAACAATAAATCATGTACTGTAACTTCAACTTTATGTTGCTTTTGTCCATATCTGACATTGCGCCTCATTTATAGTCCCATAGCTCTCCTTTTCTATAAACTAATTTAGGGATGGAGGTCGCCATGTGTGCTATAGTGTGTGCCAGGTCACATCCAATTCACTGTTTGATGAATTCAGCATGTTATTAGAAAATACTGGCAGGCAATTTGCATGGGCCCGCACAAAGGGACATTAGAAAAAAGGAAGACACCAACCACAGATAATTTCAAACAAATAATATATTTATTTTTATTTTGGCAATTTAATTAATGGCCACGGTGTTATCCAAGGGGTAACCTGATAATAACTCAAAAGTAAAATGAAATATGATGCTATCCTGGCTGAAATGCATTAAACAAAATTTCACAGTGTCCATCCAGACAATGCAGGACGACTACTCCCCCACTGAACAACACCATGCCATCCTCAGGAAATTAGGGAGGGTGGGTAGGAGTCGCGGTCCGGTCAAAACGGACGGTGAGTGACGGTCCTCTGCTCCCTTTTATCAGCTCCTTCCGCACGGGCTTTGCGCCCGCCAATTTAGGCCAATGGACTGCTCGATAATTCTTACCAATCCCATGGCTATTGCTGCCCAGGCATACCGCTGCAACCAATGGCAACCTGCAAAAAAATAACAGGCAGAAGAAATCTGCAGACCCCTTTGCGCTATCCCATGTGGGCCCTAGCATATTGCTATGACCTTTCATTCTTCTACACAAAAGCTGCACATGGGACGCTCTTGGACTTTCCAGCACGACAACAAGGCCAAGTTAACCCTCCAGTGGTTACAGCAGAAAAAGGTAAAGGTTCTAGAGTGGCAATCACAGTCTCCTGCCCTTAATATCATTAACCACTTGCTGCCCGCCATATAGCAAAATGACGGCGGCAAAGTGGTTTCAAAGTGGTTACAATATCCTGACTGGACGTCATATGGATCAGGACATTGAGCCGCTGCGCGCCCCCGGGGGCGCGCATCGCGGCGATCGTTGTTGCGGTGTGTCAGTCTGACACACCGCAACTCTGATCTAGGTAAAGGGTCTCTGACGGAGACTCTTTACCACGTGATCAGCTGTGTCCAATCATGGCTGATCACAATGCAAATAGGAAGAGCCGGTGATCGGCTTTTCCTCACTCGCGTCTGACAGACGCGAGTAGAGGAGAGCCGATCGGCTGATATCCTGACAGGGGGGTCTGTGCTGATTGTTTATCAGCACAGCCCCCCCTCGGATCCCACCCAGGACCACCAGGGAAGCTGCCCAGGACCACCAGGGAAGCAATCCATACTGGACCACCAGGTATGCCCCCTAAACCCCCAGGGAAATACCAATCTGTGCCCAGGCAGCTGCCAATCAGTGCCCACTCCAATGCCTACCACTGTCAGTGCCACCAGGGATGCCCATCAGTGCCTCATATCAGTGCTGCGAATCAGTGCCCATCAGTGCTGCCTATCAGTGCCCAGCAGTGCCACCTATCAGTGCCACCCATAAGAACCCATCTTTGCAGCCTTTCAGTGCCCATCGGTGTCACGTATCAGTGCCCATTAGTGCCACCCATAAGTGCCCATCAGTGCTGCATATCAGTGCCACCCATAAGTGCCGCATATCAGTGCCCATCGTCAGGGCCTGTCAGTGCCCGCTCATTGGTGCCACCTCATCGGTGCCGCCTTATCAGTGCCTGTCAGTGCCCATCAGTGAAAGAGAAAATTGCTGAAAATTGGTCTGGGCAGGAAGGTGTATAAGTGCTCTATATTGAAGTCGTTAGGCCATCTGGGGAGATCTCAAATGTGCCATTTATGCAAGATGACCAACCACTTTGCATAACCTGAAGGCATTTTGCAAAGAGGAATGGGCAGCTATACCACCTGCAAGAATTTGGGGCCTCGTAGACAACTATTACAAAAGAATGAGCACTGTCATTGATGCTAAAGGGGGGAATACACAGTATTACGGTAAGTAGTAAGGGTATGCAGAATTTTGCATAGGGATCATTTCATTTGTTTACTTGTTGCTATGTTTAGTTTCATGATTGTGTCATTCTGTTATGACCTACAGTTGAATTTGAATCCAATAACAAATAAAAGAAATGTGCTTACTCAGGTTTAAATTAAAATTGGTACATACTGTATATTCCCAATTCTCCAAGGGTATGCAAAAATTTGAGTAGAACTGTATGTACTAAGAGGGTTTCCACAAACTCCTGTTTGCACAATTGTTTACTCTATCAATGTTGTTCTGTACTGTATGTATACTCTTTGCCCTCCTGACCCTGCTTGTTAATTCTAATCTGCCCCTACTGTATTTAACTTTAGATTAAGGTTGCCCTCTGTCTAATTTCACTTCCTGTTACAAGTATATAATATTATTATGAACATTGTGCAGAATAATTTTTTCCTCTTAGTTCATCTATGGAAGTCCTTTGAATGCCTACTTCTTCTACAATATTATTTTGTAATATAATTGTATTCTCCCTAGAGTCCTGCAATTTTGGGTTTTTATTTTCCCTGTATTTTGGGTATATTTTGAAAGTGAAGGAATTAAAACCTAGACTATATAAGCAGTGCTGGTACAAGGTCATCTGATGTCCAGAGCGAAAATGAAAAACTGCGCCCCCTCATTCATTGCGAAAAAGGTGTGGGTACATGTCATAAAATCCTGCTATATTTTTTACTGCAAGGCACACTTAGGATGAAGTAGAAGTAGAATAATTGCTGCAGTAAAGTGCATTAATGTCAGAGAATGCAGAGGATTCTGCAATAATAACCCCCACATTGGTGCCAGGTTCCGCAATAATTATCTCCAGCATTGGTGCCAGGTTCTGCAAAAATTATCCCCAGTATTGGTGCCAGGTTCTGCAAAAATAACCCCCAGCATTGGTGCCAGTTTCCGCAATAATAACCCCCTAGCATCGGTAGCAGTTTCTGCAGTAATAAACCCCAGCATTGGTACCAGTTTCTGTAATAAAACCCCCTTGCATTGGTGCCAGTTTATGCAATAATACCACCTGCATTGGTTGTCAGTCGTGTTATACGATTTCGACCGCACTTTATTGGTAGCCTCTTAACCACTTCAGCCCCGGAAGGATTTACCCCCTTCCTGACCAGAGCACTTTTTACAATTTGGCACTGCGTCGGTCATGCAATGCTGTACCCAAACAAAATTTGCGTCCTTTTCTTCCCACAAATAGAGCTTTCTATTGATGGTATTTGATCACCTCTGCCGTTTTCATTTTTTGCGCTATACACGGAAAAAGACCGAAAATTTTGAAAAAAAAATCATATTTTCTACTTTTTGTTCTAAAAAAAATCCAATAAACTCAATTTTAGTCATACATTTAGGCCAAAATGTATTCGGCCACATGTCTTTGGTAAAAAAAATGTCAATAAGTGTATATTTATTGGTTTGCACAAAAGTTATAGCGCCTACAAACTAGGGTACATTTTCTGGAATTTACACAGCCTTTAATTTATGACTGCCTATGTCGTTTCTTGAGGTGCTAAAATGGCAGGGCAGTACAAAACCCCCACAAATGACCCCATTTTGGAAAGGAGACACCCCAAGGAAATTGCTGAGAGGCATGTTGAGCCCATTGAATATTCATTTTTTGTGTCCCAAGTGATTGAATAATGACAAAAAAAATAAATAAATAAAAAATTACAAAAAGTTGTCACTAAATGATATATTGCTCACACAGGCCATGGGCATATGTGGAATTGCACCCCAAAATACATTTAGCTGCTTCTCCTGAGTATGGGGATACCACATGTGTGGGACTTTTTGGGAGCCTAGCCGCGTACGGGGCCCCGAAAACCAATCACTGCCTTCAGGATTTCTAAGGGCGTACATTTTTGATTTTACTCCTCACTACCTATCACAGTTTTGAAGGCCATAAAATGCCCAGATGGCATAAAACCCCCCAAATGACCCCATTTTGGAAAGTAGACACCCCAAGCTATTTGCTTTGAGGCATGTTGAGTCCATGGAATATTTTATATTTTGACACAAGTTGCGGGAAAGTGACTTTTTTTTTTTTTTTTTGCACAAAGTTGTCACTAAATGATATATTGCTCACACAGGCCATGGGCATATGTGGAATTGCACCCCAAAATACATTTAGCTGCTTCTCCTGAGTATGGGGATACCACATGTGTTGGACTTTTTAGGAGCCTAGCCGCGTACGGGGCCCCGAAAACCAATCACTGCCTTCAGGCTTTCTAAGGGTGTAAATTTTTGATTTCACTCTTCACTGCCTATCACAGTTTCGGAGGCCATGGAATGCCCAGGTGGCACAACCCCCCCCCCCCCAAATGACCCCATTTTGGAAAGTAGGCAACCCAAGCTATTTGCTGAGAGGCATGGTGAGTATTTTGCAGCTCTCATTTTTTTTTGAAAATGAAGAAAGACCAGAAATTTTTTTTTTTCTTTTTTCAATTTTCAAAACTTTTTGACAAAAAGTGAGGTCTGCAAAATACTCACTATACCACTCAGCAAATAGCTTGGGGTGTCTACTTTCCAAAATGGGGTCATTTGGGGGGGGGGGGGTTTTCGCCACCTGGGCATTCCATGGCCTCCGAAACTGTGATAGGCAGTGAAGAGTGAAATCAAAAATTTACGCCCTTAGAAAGCCTGAAGGCGGTGCTTGGTTCTCGGGGTCCCGTGCGCGGATAGGCTCCCAAAAAGTCCCACACATGTGGTATCCCCATAGTCATGAGAAGCAACAGAATGTATTTTGGGGTGTAATTTCACATATTCCCATGGCATGTTTGAGAAATATATCATTTAGTGACAACTTTGTGCAAAAAAAAAAAAAAAATGTCTCATTGCCGCAACTTGTGTCACAATATAAAATATTCCATGGACTCGACATGCCTCTCAGCAAATAGCTTGGGGTGTCTACTTTCCAAAATGGGGTCACTTGGGGGGGGGTTTAACTGTCCTGGCATTTTATGCACAACATTTAGAAGCTTATGTCACATATCACCCACTCTTCTAACCACTTGAAGACAAAGCCCTTTCTGACACTTTTTGATTACATGAAAATTTTTTTTTTTTTGCAAGAAAATTACTTTGAACCCCCACACATTATATATTTTTTTAAAGCAAATGCCCTACAGATTAAAATGGTGGGTGTTTCATTTTTTTTTTCACACTTTTTTTTTTGGGGAAAAAACACACTTTTTTAAATTTTAATGCACTAAAACACACTATATTGCCCAAATGTTTGATGAGATAAAAAAGATGATCTTAGGCCGAGTACATGGATACCAAGCATGACATGCTTTAAAATTGCGCACAAACGTGCAGTGGCGACAAACTAAATACATTTTTAAAAGCCTTTAAAAGCCTTTACAGGTTACCACTTTAGATTTACAGAAAAGGTCTACTGCTAAAATTACTGCCCTCGATCTGACCTTCGCGGTGATACCTCACATGCATGGTGCAATTGCTGTTTACATTTGACGCCAGACCGACGCTTGCGTTCGCCTTAGCGCGAGAGCAGGGGGGACAGGGGTGCTTTTTTTGGGGGGGGGGTTTTCTTTATTATTTTTTTGCTTTTTTATCTTATTTTTAAACTGTTCCTTTCATTTTTTTTTTTTTAATTATTTTTATTGTTATCTCAGGGAATGTAAATATCCCCTATGATAGCAATAGGTAGTGACAGGTACTCTTTTTTGAAAAAAATGGGGTCTATTAGACCCTAGATTTCTCCTCTGCCCTCAAATCATCTGACCACACCAAGATCGGTGTGATAAAATGCTTTCCCAATTTCCCAATGGCGCTGTTTACATCCGGCGAAATCTAAGTCATAAAATGCACGTAGCTTCCGGTTTCTTAGGCCATAGAGATGTTTGGAGCCACTCTGGTCTCTGATCAGCTCTATGGTCAGCTGGCTGAATCACCGGCTGCATTCTCAGGTTCCCTGTTGAGACAGGGGAGCCAGAGAAAAACACGGAACACGGTGGGGGGGGGGCATTCCCTCCCACTGCTTGTAAAAGCAGTCTAAAGGCTAATTAGCCGCTAGGATTGCTTTTACATGAAAGCCGACCGCTGGCTGAAAGGAATGATACTAAGATGATACCTAAACCTGCAGGCATCATTCTGGTATAACCACTCAAATTCGTGAACAGCGTACCTGAAGACAAAAAAATGGTTAGCAATAAAGCACAGTAAACGGTAAAGTATAAAAAATTGCATACCTGAAAAGCAAACATGATAAAACATAATAACAATAAAACATTGCAGAACAGAATACAGTAAAAAATAGCAGAACAATAGAGAGAATAGAGAGAGAGAGAACAATAAAACGACAACTATTTTATTTTATTTTATATTTTTGTTTGTGTTTTTTTTTTTTTACACTTTTTTTTGTAACTATAACTTTTATAACTGTAACCGGTTCCAGGTTCGGGTCTCTCAAAATGCGATGGCATCTTGGGAGACCCTGTGAAAGTGCGCCTAGTCTGTGGAATGCTGTACCCTACGCTAATACTCAACTAGTGTATGGTAGCGTTCAAAACATTCACCAATGCAAAGACCAGGATTGTCAGGACAGAAAGGACAATAATAGCGGGTGTCACGCCTATATCCGCGCTTGCTGCAGACATGACATCTTTTTTGAGGGGGTTTGTTGGGTAGGGGTACTCGGGAGGACATAAAGAAAATGCCTCTCATGCAGCCGACTGCATTTGGTTGGGGATGTGAATGGGGGAAGTACGGGTGCTGCAGAAGCGGTGGGTTCCCAATTAGGATTGGCGAATGCAGCAGGAAGGGCATTATGGGCACGTGGGGCCTGTGTTTGTCTTTTTGGTGGCAGCGGGACACTACTTGTGCTTGCCACCTCACCAGCTTGATTTGCACTTATGGGACTCGCCACGTCACCAAGTGTGCTGGTTTGACTACGACCGGGGTGTACTAGGGCGCTGGTGCTTGCCAGTTCACCAAAACGCTACCAAAAAAACTGTTAGCGATCGCAGGGATCAGGCCTGACTCTGCGAACGCTGCAGTTATGCGTTTAGTGTTTTGTAAGTGACAGTGATCGATCGATACTGCACTTGGGTGGGCTGGGCCGGGCCAGGCGGAGGGGCAAAACTCAGGTGCTAGCAGGTATCTGGGCTGATCCTGCTAACACTGCATTTTTGGGAACCCTAAACTGCTGGAGACGCCAGTATAGATCTGATCGGATCAGATATTGATCCGTTCAGATACTATACCACTAAGGGAGGTGTACGCTGCGTGCGTGGGTGTTAACGGTACTGGCACTAACCTGACGCTGCCTGGGGCAGGTGCTTGCCAGTTCACCAAAACTCTACCAAAAAAACTGTTAGCAATCGCAGGGATCAGGCCTGACTCTGCGAACGCTGCAGTTATGCGTTTAGTGTTCTGTAAGTGACAGTGATCAATCGATACTGCACTTGGGTGGGCTGGGCTGGGCCGGGCGGAGGGGAAAAACGCAGGTGCTAGCAGGTATCTGGGCTGATCCCGCTAACACTGTGTTTTTGGGAACCCTAAACTGCTGGGGACGCTAGTATAGATCTGATCGGATCAGATATTGATGCGTTCAGATACTATACCACTAAGGGAGGCGTATGCTGCGTGCGTGGGTGTTAGCGGTACTGGCGCTAATCTGACGCTGCCTGGGGCGACGCATATCACCGCCGGGCGATCAGGGGGCTAAACCTTTATTCGGTAATAAACGGCGGGTGCCCTGACACTATAAAAAATAAACGAACTAACCAGCGTCAACCGTAACGGTTATACGGTGATTAGTGGTGAAAGGGTTAACTAGGGGGCAATCAATGGGTTAAAACATTTATTAGGTAGTATATGGGGGTCCCTGTCGCTATAAAACGCTGACGGCGAACCTAAATATTTACGTCCCTAACTAGCGTCACCAGCGACACTAATACAGCGATCACAAAAATAATCGCTTAGTGACACTGGTGACGGGGGGGTGATCAAGGGGTTAAAACTTTTTTAGGGGGGTTAGGAGGGTATCCTAGACCTACAGGGGGCTAATACTAACTGCCCTACCACTTCTAACTGTCACAAACTGACACCATGCAGTAATCAGAAAAAAAAAACAAATAAACTACTTGGTGTCAGTGTGACAGGGGGGGGTGATTGGGGGGTGATCGGGGGGCGATCGGGGGGGGGATCGGGGGTGTAAAGTGTGCCTGGCATGTTCTACTGTGTGTGTGTGTGTTGTGCGCTCACATGTCTTCTCTCCTCGGCGCGGAACGGAAACTGCCGAGCCGAGGAGAGATGACATCACATCCTCTGCCTCTGTGTACTACACAGAGGCAGGGGATGATTGTCATTGGCTGGGAGCGATCGCGAGGGGGGGGCCACGATCGGATGGCCTCCCCCTCATCTCTAAACGCTCCCAGACCAAAGCCAACCGCCGCTGGCACGGGGGGGGGACCGGTCGGACCCCCCGCCCGCGGGAAGGCAATCACGTACCAGGTACGTGATTTTGCCTGCCCGTGCCATTGTGTTGACGTATATAGTCGCTAGGCGGTCGGCAAGTGGTTAACCTTCTTCCTGCATTGATGGCCAGTGGCACTTGCTATTTAAAACATCCCTTCCCACTGGCAATGTATATTAAGCCCGTCATACTTCATTAGTGGCCAGTGCCAGTGTTTATTAACCCTTCATAATGCAGCACGAATGGGGTAATCACCACTGCCATTTGCCACATATGCAGTATGATTGGGGTTAATAAACACTACCACTGGCCACTAATATAGCCCAAAGGGGTTAACTAACAAAGAGGTTAATTACCTGACACTGGTCACTAATATAATACAATGGCAGTGTTAATTAACTCCTTCATGTTGCATTAGTGGCTAGTAGCAGCATTAATTTACTCCTTAATGCTGCATTAGCAGCCAGTGGTAGTGTTAATTACCTCCTTCAGGCTGCATTAGTGGCCAGCGGCAGTGTTAATTAACCCCTTTGTAACGCATCATTAAAGGGTTAAGAAACACTGCCACTGGTCACTAATGACACATGAAGGGGTTATTTAACACTGCCACTGGCCACTAATGCAGCATGAAGGAATTATTCAACACGACCACTGGCCACTAATGCATTAGTGGCCAGTACTGGACATTGTGTCAGAGACCGGAACTAACAGTCATCTGTTGGGTAAAGATCACTGCACCTGACAGATGTGTGACTTCTTCTATAGCCGAGTGCAGGAGAGTGTTCCAGCACATGGTCCCCTACTGCCACTCTGCAGGTTTTTCTGTTGCTCTCTGGCGAAGGCAGTCGCTCCACCTGCACCTGAGGCTGCTGCCCCCTCCCTTGTCTCTCCTTGTATATAAGTAATCTGTTGGTAAAAGTAGAATAAATATAAACTTTCCTACTTATCATGGGCGTCCGCAGGTAGGGGCAGGGGGGGGGGGGGCGAGTTTCACCCCCCCCCCCCCGGCAAGGGTCTGCCTTGGCTGCATATGCAGCTATGCTGGCTCTCTGGGTTTGTGCGAGTCAGCTCCACAGCTGTTGCAGATAAGTGTCATTGAGCCTACAGAGCTCTTTACTGCCATCTCTGGCTGCTTCATGTATGTGCGCCCTCATGTTTGCTTTGCTGCCTGTAATGTATTTTCAAAGGGACATGTGGAAACAGGACCTGAGAGAAGTAAGACCACCGTGACCTTACAAGTGGGGACTGTGAGTACAAGTGAAGGGAGGAGGCTGTTTGTGTACAGGGGAGGGGGGGGCAGAGTTGTGTGTGCTTACAGATTTGTGCGTGGGGGCCTGACATATATAAAGATGAGGGGGGCAGCTGAGTGCATACACGTATGATCAGTGAAGGGGGGTGCCAGACATAGGAAAGATCATATCATCTGTCCTGTCCTGTATACAGCTATATACACTAGGGGTGCAACGGATCAAAAATCTCACGGATCGGATCGATCCTCGGATCAGAGTCACGGATCGGATCATTTTTGGATCAGCAAAAAAAAAAAAAAAAAAACACACAAATCTTGTTACACCCACCGAAGTTTTAGATTTAAAAGCTATTTTCAACACAAAACCGAGCTTATATGCATAAATACAGTATTTGTGCATATAAGCTCAGTTTTGTGTTGAAAATGGCTTTTAAATCTAAAACTCCGGTGGGTGTAACAAGATGTCCGCTTGCCCCCTTCTCACTCTATCATTATTGTACTGTGCAGGAGTGTGGGGTTTAGCAAGATGGCGGCGACGAAACGTCACTTCCTGTCGAGACAGCGGCCGCTTCCGGGTGTACTAAGATGGCCGCCGGCTCCGGAGCTAGGCCAAAGCCGCGGCCTTTCCTATGGCTGAGGCCGAAAAGTGCTTCGCGGATCGCGGGTGTGCCGATCCGCGGAGGGTGATCCGTACGGATCATGGATCGGCAACGATCCGTTGCACCCCTAATATGCACCCATCTTCCTTCCTGTATTCCTCCATCATCACTGACTGCAGATATACATCATCTGTCCTGTATATATAGCTGTATACAGGACAGATGATGTATAACTGCAGTCAGTGATGATGAAGGAAGGTCTCTATATACAGGTAGCTGTATATACTCACCTTCCTTCCTGTGCGCATATGTAGAGACCTTCCTCCATCATCACCGACTGCAGATATACATCATCTGTCCTGTATACAGCTATATACACCCACTAGGGATGAGCTTCGTGTTCGAGTCGAACCCATGTTCGACTCGAACATCGGCTGTTCGACCGTCCGTCGAATTGCGAACGATATGGGCCGTTCGCGCCAAATTCGTGTGGCGCGTCACGGCCCATAATTCACTGCGGCATCGCAGTGCATTGCTGGCTGATGATTGGCCAAGCATGCACTATGACCCGCATGCTTGGCCAATCACAGCGCCGTCAGTAGAGAGAGCTGTAATTGGCCAAAGCCAGGGTGGCTTTGGCCAATTATGGCTCAGGGGATTTAGTACACACCCCACACTATATAAGGCCGCCTGCACGGCGGCCCTGTGTAGTGTGTGTTCCGGTGTGCTGAGAGATAGAGAGAGAGAGAGACAGTGTCATTTGATTTGAGTTAGATAGATTAGGCAGAACAGTCAGTCAGTTAGCTGCACTTACAGTGTATTGTGTATATATATGCATCCCAGGTGTTGCATATATATATATACACTGTATTCAGTTTAGCTAGATCCGTTCCTGTTATCTTCTATCTAGACTATTTAGTGCAGTGTGTCCTGCTCACAGTGTTCAGCTAGATCCGTTCCTGCTATTTACATTCAGTGCAGTGCGTCCTGCTCACAGTGTTCAGCTAGATCCGTTCCTGCTATTTACATTCAGTGCAGTGCGTCCTGCTCACAGTGTTCAGCTAGATCCGTTCCTGCTATTTACATTCAGTGCAGTGCGTCCTGCTCACAGTGTTCAGCTAGATCCGTTCCTGCTATTTACATTCAGTGCAGTGCGTCCTGCTCACAGTGTTCAGCTAGATCCGTTCCTGCTATTTACATTCAGTGCAGTGCGTCCTGCTCACAGTGTTCAGCTAGATCCGTTCCTGCTATTTACATTCAGTGCAGTGCGTCCTGCTCACAGTGTTCAGCTAGATCCGTTCCTGCTATTTACATTCAGTGCAGTGCGTCCTGCTCACAGTGTTCAGCTAGATCCGTTCCTGCTATTTACATTCAGTGCAGTGCGTCCTGCTCACAGTGTTCAGCTAGATCCGTTCCTGCTATTTACATTCAGTGCAGTGCGTCCTGCTCACAGTGTTCAGCTAGATCCGTTCCTGCTATTTACATTCAGTGCAGTGCGTCCTGCTCACAGTGTTCAGCTAGATCCGTTCCTGCTATTTACATTCAGTGCAGTGCGTCCTGCTCACAGTGTTCAGCTAGATCCGTTCCTGCTATTTACATTCAGTGCAGTGCGTCCTGCTCACAGTGTTCAGCTAGATCCGTTCCTGCTATTTACATTCAGTGCAGTGCGTCCTGCTCACAGTGTTCAGCTAGATCCGTTCCTGCTATTTACATTCAGTGCAGTGCGTCCTGCTCACAGTGTTCAGCTAGATCCGTTCCTGCTATTTACATTCAGTGCAGTGCGTCCTGCTCACAGTGTTCAGCTAGATCCGTTCCTGCTATTTACATTCAGTGCAGTGCGTCCTGCTCACAGTGTTCAGCTAGATCCGTTCCTGCTATTTACATTCAGTGCAGTGCGTCCTGCTCACAGTGTTCAGCTAGATCCGTTCCTGCTATTTACATTCAGTGCAGTGCGTCCTGCTCACAGTGTTCAGCTAGATCCGTTCCTGCTATTTACATTCAGTGCAGTGCGTCCTGCTCACAGTGTTCAGCTAGATCCGTTCCTGCTATTTACATTCAGTGCAGTGCGTCCTGCTCACAGTGTTCAGCTAGATCCGTTCCTGCTATTTACATTCAGTGCAGTGCGTCCTGCTCACAGTGTTCAGCTAGATCCGTTCCTGCTATTTACATTCAGTGCAGTGCGTCCTGCTCACAGTGTTCAGCTAGATCCGTTCCTGCTATTTACATTCAGTGCAGTGCGTCCTGCTCACAGTGTTCAGCTAGATCCGTTCCTGCTATTTACATTCAGTGCAGTGCGTCCTGCTCACAGTGTTCAGCTAGATCCGTTCCTGCTATTTACATTCAGTGCAGTGCGTCCTGCTCACAGTGTTCAGCTAGATCCGTTCCTGTTATCTTCCTACTGACAGGCAGGCTTGTCTGGTTACAGTATATAAAGCTACCTGAAGAAAATTACAGGTGTTCTATCCCAGCTTAGTGCAGCTACAGGCCATTAGTATGTCTGGAAGGCCAAGAAGGAGAGGCAGACAGTCACAAGCCAATAAGAGAGGGCAAGCAGGCTCTGTGTCTAGTGCTGGTCGTGGAGACGGTGCATCCTCATCAGCACGTGGCCATGGGACACGCTTGGCCTTTTTTTCGGCAGCTGGCCGTGTTGAGCCGCAACATGCGGAAGACTTGGTCGAGTGGATGACCAAGCCGTCCTCATCCTCCTCATCCTCTCTCACCCATGCCCAGGGTGCTTTGTCTGGCAAAGCAGCGGCCTCTTCCCTCAGCTCAATGTCATCAGTGACTCCTTCCCTAGCTCCACCATGTCCTCATGAGGATTCCCTCGAACTGTTTGACCACAGTGTTGGGTACATGCTCCAGGAGGATGCCCAGCGTTTGGAAGGCTCTGATGATGATACTGAGCTCGATGAAGGCAGTAACATGAGCACGGACAGAGGGGGTGCCCAAGAAGGACAGCAATCTGGCAGTCATGCTCCCCCTGCTGCAGCATACTGCCAGGTTTGCTCCAGTGATGAGGAGGGAGGGGATGATGAGGTCACTGACTCAACGTGGGTGCCTGATAGGAGAGAGGAGGAGGAGGAGGAGGAGGAGGCGGCACATCACCAACGAGGCAGGATGCCCTCCAGGGGCCAGCCTAAGGGCAGCACATTGACTGCATCACACCCCAAAGCTCCACATGTGCAGGGCGCTGCAGTCTCTGCGCGTTATTCAAAAAGTTCTTTGGTGTGGGCCTTTTTTGAGACGAGTGCATCAGATCGCACCGCTGCTATTTGCAACATATGTCTCAAGCGTATCTCGCGTGGCCAAAACATCTCCCGCTTGGGTACCACATGCTTGACCAGACATATGTTGACCTGCCATGCAGTTCGTTGGCAAGCGTATCTGAAAGACCCACACCAAAGAACAAAGAGGATCTCTCCTTGCTCCTCATCAGCTGAGATTTCCAACCCCACTAGACCTTCAGTCCTCTCTGAGACCTGCAGTGAGAGGAATGAAGGTGTAGAATTAGGTGTGTCACAGCCAAGTACTTGTGGGCAATCTGCTTTTGGTACACCGACGTCAGATTGTACCAGGCAAATTTCCCTGCCCCAGCTGCTGCACCGCCGAAAGAAGTTTGCTCCCAGCCATCCACATGCCCAGCGGTTGAATGCTAGCTTGGCAAAATTGCTAGCACTTCAACTGCTGCCTTTTCAGTTGGTAGACTCTGCCCCCTTCCGTGAGTTTGTGGAATGTGCGGTTCCTCAGTGGCAGGTACCCAAACGCCACTTTTTCTCACGGAAGGCGATTCCGGCTCTCTACCGGCATGTGGAAGGCAATGTCCATGCCTCGCTGGACAGGGCGGTCAGCGGTAAGGTGCATATTACCGCTGACTCATGGTCCAGCAGGCATGGACAGGGACGTTACTTAAGTTTCACGGCGCATTGGGTGACTCTGCTGGCAGCTGGGAAGGATGCAGGACAAGGTGCAGTAGTGTTGGAGGTTGTTCCGCCACCACGCCTCCAAAATGCTGATTGTGACACACCTCTCTCCTCCACCCCCTCCTCTTCTTCTTCCTCCATGGCCTCTTCCTCGGAACCAGCGGTGCTCCGTAGGCGTTCAAGGGGCTACGCAAGTACGCAGGCCAAAAGATGCCATGCGGTGCTTGAGCTGGTGTGCTTGGGGGACAGGAGCCACACTGGGGCAGAGGTTCTGTCAGCTCTGCAGGGGCAGGTTCAGAGGTGGTTGACGCCACGCCAACTTAAGGCAGGAATGGTGGTTTGCGACAATGGCACCAACCTCCTCTCTGCCCTCCGACAGGGACAACTGACCCATGTGCCCTGTTTGGCTCACGTCCTTAACTTGGTGGTGCAGCGGTTCTTGGGCAGGTACCCGGGCTTACAGGATGTCCTGAGGCAGGCCAGGAAAGTCTGTGTGCATTTCCGCCGGTCATATAATGCCAGTGCTCGGCTGACGGACCTCCAAAAGGAGTTTAACCTGCCCAAGAACCGCCTAATCTGTGACATGCCCACCAGGTGGAACTCGACGTTGGCCATGCTGCAGCGGCTGCACACGCAGCAGAGGGCCATCAATGAGTACCTGTGCGACTATGGCACCAGGACAGGGTCAGGGGACCTTGGTTTTTTTTCCCCACGCCAGTGGGCCATGATCAGGGATGCATGCACTGTCCTGTCACCATTCGAGGAGGCCACGAGGATGGTGAGCACTGACAGTGCATGCATCAGTGACACTGTCCCCCTTGTCCACCTGTTGGAGCACACGCTGCGTGGAATAATGGACAGGGCACTTGAGGCAGAACAGAGGCAGGAAGAGGAGGACTTCCTTAGCTCTCAAGGCCCCCTTTATCCAGACAGTGTTCCTGCGTGCCCGCCGATCACACAGGAAGAGGACGAGGAGGAGGAGGAGGAGGAGGAGGAAGATTGTGTCAGTATGGAGGTGGAGCCTGGCACTCAGCATCAGCAGTCTTTAAGGGATCAGTCCCAAGGAACACATGGACTTGTACGTGGCTGGGAGGAGGTGGCTGCGGACGTTGTTGTCCTTAGTGACCCAGAGGACTCCGGACCGAATGCCTCAGCAAACCTACGCTGCATGGCCTCCCTGATCCTGCAAAGCCTGCGTAAGGATCCTCGTATTCGTGGTATCAAGGAGAAGGACCAATACTGGCTGGCAACCCTCCTTGATCCACGTTACAAGGGTAAGGTTGCGGACCTTATCTTGCCATCGCAGAGGGAGCAGAGGATGAAACATCTTCGGGAGGCCTTGCAGAAAGGTCTGTGCAACGCGTTCCCAGAGACTGGGAGGTTACAAACTCCTGTTTCTGGACAACGTGTTGCTGAGGCTTCGGTCAGTCAAAGAAGGAGCGGTGGAGAAGGTGGCCGTCTGACCGATGCGTTCAGACAATTTTTTGGTCCGCAGCCCCAAGGTATGATCGGTTCCAGCAACCATCGCCAGCGTCTGTTTTACATGGTGCAGGAATACCTAGGGGCAAGATCAGACTTGGACACCTTTCCCACCGAAAATCCTCTGGGTTACTGGGTCTTGAGGATGGATCACTGGCCAGAGCTTGCACAGTATGCAATTGAGCTACTGGCCTGTCCTGCATCCAGCGTTCTTTCGGAACGTACATTCAGTGCTGCTGGAGGCGTGGTAACCGATCACAGGGTGCGTCTGTCCACTGACTCGGTCGATCGGCTGACCTTCATAAAAATGAATCAGTCTTGGATCACCACCAGCTACCAAGCACCTGATGCTGATGTAACTGAATAATTTTTTTCAGATCCCTTCAAAGACTGCCTATGCTGATGCTGAGTGATTATCCCTGAGTAATTATCCTCTTCCTCCTCAATCATCACGCTGATAGCTTGTAAGAACATTTTTGGTTCTGGGCGCCACCACCAGTGCCTAAGGCACAATTTTTCAGCCCCTGTATAACAGGGGCGTGTAATTACAATTTTTGATGTAATACTTTGCAGCACGGCTCGTTCCTGCATTCCAACTAGAGTGTCTCTGTGAGGGGTTGCAGTGTTGTGGCACCAGCACCAGTGCCTAAGGCCCAATTTTTCTGCCCCTGTCTAACAGGGGCGTGTAATTACAATTTTTGATGCAATACTTTGCAGCAGTGCTCGTTCCTGCGTTCCAACTAGAGTGTCTGTGAGGGGTTGCAGTGTTGTGGCACCAGCACCAGTGCCTAAGGCCCAATTTTTCTGCCCCTGTCTAACAGGGGCGTGTAATTACAATTTTTGATGCAATACTTTGCAGCAGTGCTCGTTCCTGCGTTCCAACTAGAGTGTCTGTGAGGGGTTGCAGTGTTGTGGCACCAGCACCAGTGCCTAAGGCCCAATTTTTCTGCCCCTGTCTAACAGGGGCGTGTAATTACAATTTTTGATGCAATACTTTGCAGCAGTGCTCGTTCCTGCGTTCCAACTAGAGTGTCTGTGAGGGGTTGCAGTGTTGTGGCACCAGCACCAGTGCCTAAGGCCCAATTTTTCTGCCCCTGTCTAACAGGGGCGTGTAATTACAATTTTTGATGCAATACTTTGCAGCAGTGCTCGTTCCTGCGTTCCAACTAGAGTGTCTGTGAGGGGTTGCAGTGTTGTGGCACCAGCACCAGTGCCTAAGGCCTAATTTTTCAGCTCCTGTTCAACAGGGGCATGTAATTACAATTCTTGATCTAATATTTCACAGCAGGGCCCTGTGAGGGCTTACAGTGTTTTGGCCACAGCAACACCTAAGGCCCAAATTTCTGCTGAGTATATAGGGCAGGACCCTACTTTCAAACATCTAACTTACAAACGACTCCTACTTGCAAACGGAAGGAGACAACAGGAAGTGAGATGAAATCTACCCATAGGAAGGGAAATTCTCTCATGTAAGAGTTAATATGGGAAAACAATTTCTCCTTTCCACTGATGCTTTCCAATCCTTGTTCCACAAAAAAACCCAAATTTTCAAAAAACATTTTTCATTGGGACAAAAAAGTGAGGTGAAATCTTCTGAAGAGGAGGAAAGACGCAAAACAAATGTCACAGGGGTGATAACCCTTCCCTATGTTTTCCAAAAAGCTTAGAAAAGATTTTTTGGCTGGAGCTAAACACATTAAAAATGTTCAAAATTACAAAGAGATTCTACTTAACAACAAACCTACAGTCCCTGTCTTGTTTGCACCGCCTGTATACTGCTGTTCAGAGTATATAGGGACCTTTCCTTATTTTAATTTGGGTGCGGGGTTCCCCTTAATATCCATACAAGACCCAAAGGGCCTGGTAATGGACTGGGGGGTACCCATGCCGTTTGTCTCACTGATTTTCATCCATATTGCCAGGACCCGACATGACATTAAACCCGCAAGCAGTTTTAAATGAGATTTTTTCCTTTAAAAATGACATTTGGTGCAGGGACTGTTCTAAACATGGGAAACACGCGTCACTTTACAGGCATACTATAGACACCCCCCAGGTACGATATTTAAAGGAATATTTCACTTTTTTTTTTTTACTTTAAGCATCATTAAAATCACTGCTCCCGAAAAAACGGCCGTTTTTAAAAGTTTTTTTTGCATTGATACATGTCCCCTGGGGTAGGACCCGGGTCCCCAAACCCTTTTTAGGACAATACCATGCAAATTAGCCTTTAAAATGAGCACTTTTGATTTCGAACGTTCGAGTCCCATAGACGTCAATGGGGTTCTAACGTTCGTGCGAACTTGCGGTCCGTTCGCGGGTTCTGGTGCGAACCGAACCGGGGGGTGTTCGGCTCATCCCTAACACCCACCTTCCTTCCTGTATATACTAATACCATCCACCCCCTCTATATACACATACTGTACACCCTCTGTACTGTACAGGCGACATTTGATCGGCACAATGAGGCTGCAATTGATGGGCACATTCATGACATTGTCAAAAGGGCAGAGAGCATGGGGATCTTAACCTCCCTGGCGGTTTTCCCGAGTGTGGCTCGGGGTTAAAATTCAGGACCATTAGCGGTAACCCCGAGCCACACTCGGGATTGCATCGCAGGATCCTGGTGCCTCCTTACTTACCTTGTCCCCGGGATCCTGCGATGTCCCCCGCAGTGTCCAAGGGCTCTTTCCTCCTCCGAAGCCTCTCTGTGCCAGGCTCCGTTCCCTGCGAGCGCCGCGACGCACGGGGGCGGAGCCTGGCGGCAAATTCAAAAAAATGTAAAAAGTATAACACATAAGGTACTGTAATCTTACAGAATACAGTACTGTATGAAATCATTTCACATCCCATTTGTCCCCAGTGCTCTGGCCCATGCCCTGCATGCAGTTTTATATTGCATATACTGTTCTTTCTGCCTGGAAACTGGAGATTGTCCATAGCAACCAAAAAGTGTCCCTTTACGTCAAAAATGGCTTTAGACCAGCTAGAAAACAGCGATAGTAAATTAGAACACTTGCAGAATTGAGCGATAGTGAATCGTGTGGAAATTTATTTTATTACTATTTATTTTTATTTTTTTTAATTATTATTTTTTTTTTATTATATTATAATTTATGTTTTTGTGTTTCAAACTTTATCATACCCGGGATATCTACTAGACTCTTGTTTGGACAGATTTAAGTGTGTTATTGTTAATAATTACAGACCTACAATATAAAACGCCAAATTTCCATGCAAAATAATTGTACCGCTTTCAGCACCTAAAATCAGAAAGAATCATACCGCCAGGGAGGTTAAAATGATCCCCCCCCCTTGCCAAAAAAAAGTTCTGCGGAAGCTACTTACTGCTTAGCTAAATATAGTGAATACTGCATGTGAAGTAGTGCTAGACTCATCAGAGTTATCTAGAAGCCGATCTATAAAAGGTCAGAATTCAAACATCTCCATCAAAATATCGATTTCCATATTTTTGTCAACTTACAAAGCTGTTCTGAGGATTTTTTTTTTTTAATTGTCTTCATTTCAGCAAAAAGGTAAATGTCAACTAAAATGTTATTAGTAAATTATGCAACCTCTTCAGCGAATCATTCTTTTTACAATGGAGGAAGACCTAGTCTTAAAACTATATTGGTTTCTGGTAAATCTTTAATTTTTGGAAAGCATATCAGTTTATAAACCAATCCAACAACATGTACATTTTTTATATATTCGTTTTTTACTAGATCCTCACAAATTTTTATTTTTCTAGTTTCTATTACCTCAAGCTGAGATCATTCAGTAAATTAAAGCATTCTCCGATTCAAAAGTAATCACCACACAATCAACACAACATGTTTATACAAATGGCTTACAATGAAGACAAAAGCATTTATTGATGCAAAAGAATGACTAACATAAAACAATAAAAATACATTAGGTCTCAGAAATGTCATGGCCAGTACAAGATTTATTAGATGGAGGCTTTTTATAGAAAAAAAAAAAACCTTAATAAAATGGGAAGAAAAGAAGATCTGTTGCCCATGGTGACCAATCAAAACCTGATTTGTCACTATAAGCAAAAACTTTGCTTTTGCTTAAATGTTGATTTTTATGTTACTTTAATACATAGCCCTGTTTGGAATTAAAACTCCACATACAGAGCGTGATTTTAATAAAAGTAAGTGACTGTTACGTTTGTTACTTATATCACACCAAGCTACACAATCTATCACATAAATACATTATAGCCCAATAGTGGAACACTAATTCAGGAGAAAGCATCCAAAATCTTAGGGGATGTAATATTAACATACTATATTAAAACAAACATTACTGAGAATCATGTTCTCAAATTAAAGTAGGTATATCTAAATCCAGAACTTTTAAATAGAGTAGGGAAGGATTTCAACTCATGTTTTTATTCTGTCTGTAAAGGAGATAGACTATGAAGTGAGGCAAAATCTCTCCAAAATAAGAGAAAAACCTTAGACAGTTTTCACTGGAACCGATGAGAATGGTCATCAAAACAAATAGGGTGAATCTCCTCATTTGGATATGGACTGCAATTAAAAATTTTCAGTGTTTTTATTTTTTTTTACACTTCCACACTCTAAATCTACACTCTATTCTAAAGAAAAAAAACAGGTGAACCTGATACGAATTATTTTCTCTTTTTGCATATTAGGTCAGCCACACCTCTACAGTCAATATTGTAAGACAGATTTAAAGATAGCCTGTAAATAAAATGTAGGCCTCAAGATTGCCCACAGGTGTGAAACTACTGTTCAGCAGATGCAGCTTCATACCTCCTTGTGACATTCTTTGGTACATATATACAATATAGCTGCAATCGTTAACCCCTTTGTAATGGACATTAAGCATGAGCCCCTGTTGATATTTTGTATATACTGCATATGCCAATGTGTCCTGCAATGTTATGCCAAACTTTGGTTACCATTTAAATTAATAGCACTTCTATGTACTAGTGATGCATTTGTAAAGGAACGGTATCACTTACATGGTTCCAAATTAACATTATCTCATTATCTGCAAGGCTGATTTTTTTTTCTGAATTTTCAAATAAGCCCATATTACCCTTATGTGAAGTTTGCTATTTACTTAGGGGCAGAATGTTAACCTGTTTACAAACTTCTTTATGCCATAGAGCAATTTACAAGGTTAGGTAAATCAGCTTTTTTCTGTTAAAAAGCACAAGTGCTAAAATATGATACAGGCGGTCCCCGAGTTACAAACCTGATAGGGTCTGTACGTTTGTTCTTAAGTTGAATCTGTTTGTAAGTCAGAACAGGTAAATTTTGAAGTGTAGCTCCAGCCAAAAAAAAGCTTTTTGGATAGCACAGGAAAGGGTTATCCCCCCTGTAACATTTGTTTTGCTGTCTGTGCCCCTGTTCAGAAGATTTTACCTCACTTTCTGTCCCAATGACAATTGGATTTTGAAAATTTTGGTTTGTTGTGGAAACAAGCCTTGGTGATAAAGCATCAGTGGAGGTACCTTTTTCCCATAATAACTCTTACAGGAGTGAATTTCCCTTCCTAGGGGTAGATTTCCTCTCACTTCCTCTTGTCTCCCTCCATAAGTAGGGGTCGTTTGTAAGTCAGATGTTTGTAACTAGGGGACCGCCTGTACCCCTATTAAAATTTTACAAATAAATTATTGCTAAAAATTAGACAATGCAAACTTGTTGGCTGTGGTATTATGTTAACAAAAATAGCGTAACCTATATATGTATATATAATATAAACACACACTATAATATTTTATCTGTAAGTTATAAGAAAAAGGTAAATTCTTGACAGATAAGACAAAAATGAGATACTGAAACTGCAGTTTGAATTTCTTAACTAAAGGCTTTACAACAGGGATCCTCAAACTATGGCCCTCCAGCTGTTGCGGAACTACACATCCCATGGGGCATTGTAAAACTCTGACATTCACAGACATGACTAGGGCATGATGGGAATTGTAGTTCCTGAACAACTGGAGGGCCGCAGTTTGAAGACCCCTGCTTTACAAAATGTATATTAATAATACAATAAAGAATATTCATATCATGCTCCAGAGGCCCCAAAAAATGTTGCAGCTGCAAAATATGTTACCAAATACTGCCAAAAGCATAAAGTGGCAGCACTTTACAAAAACAGGTTTATTAGCACAGTGTTTGGTAAACTGTCCTTTCATTTTTGAAGTTGTCGCTCATTGTTTCTCTGTAATTTTATCTGAAAGAAAAATAATAAATTTAAGATACACAGTATTTCTTGCACTTAAATTGGTGTCGACAAGCAGACAAGATTAGAATACGAAAATTACAGTGTAATCACTTTTAATTTATAAAGACATCTATTCAGAAGAACTGCAGTGACCTATTGGTGCAATATCGTATTTAATGACCTTCTCCTATAATGAAAGTTGGTGATCTAATGGAAAATGAAATGGAAATGATAACAATGTGATAAAACCTACAATATTATAAGAAAGATGCCTATAAAAGGTTGGAAACACATACTGTACACACACTCAATGCTTGACTTTCAATACATGTTTTTTGCCTTTAGAACACATAAGGTTCAGGTTTACATAATCTAAAAGTGATCTAATGCTATTTAATTTTAGGCATTTTAGTGAAAATACCCCTGATATGTCTGTTTTTTTTTTTTTACTGGGGCTGGTGTTGTATTATTTCATTAGTACAGCCACCTCCGCATGAAATCTGGTATTGTAGTTCTGAAAAATAATCACATTCTGCAAATATATTAATATATGTCTTCAAAGATACGTTTTCAAGAAATGTTTTCAAGGAGATACGTTTAAAAAAAAACAAAAAAACAGCAGGGCAAGGGCATCACTTTGTTTTCTTTAAAATATTTAAGTTAATAGTTATTGGTACAAATGCTCTGGAAGACAAAGTGCTGGCCTCTCTGTAAACCAGTAAGGTAGTAGGTATATTGACAACAGACCAACCAATAGACACAAGATAATCATGTATAAACAGAAAAGTCAGTGCTACTACCCATACATCACATAGATAACAGATAATCATGGCCTGTTCTACACAAATTCTTAATTAACCATTTGCACAGTACTAAACACCCTTTTGTAGTTCTAGCAAATGGTTGCATAAAAACAGGGATTCTTGGTTCGTGTATATTGCAAAACACGTTCGAGTGGCCTGTTCCTGACATTTTTGCATTGAAATTTCTCAGTAAAAATAATGATTGGACAGAAAACCTTTCCCCAAGATGTTCCGCCACTGGCTATGCCACAAAATTCCCCTGCCTTCTATACATAATAATTACAAATGCTCAGCCACAAGTGTTCTTGATACAAATACCTGAGGGCAGTCAGATTATATCAGGATGTCAATCCCTCCTTTAGTCTCTATGGGCAATAGGCATTTAAGAGTAGTCAGACAATCAGGCAAGATCCTGCTGCATTAAAATGTGTTTTAATGTATACTATATATTCAAATAAAGATGCACACTCAGATTGCCCAAGCATGAATGTTTATGCTCACAGAAGCAGAAGAGACAAAATTGGAGTAAATGCAAAGGATAGGCATTAGGAAACAAAGCCTCTCCATTCATAATGATGTGCCCCCTTCTCCCCAAAGAGCAACGATTATTCTGCTTATTACTTCTTCCATTCTCAGCAGAGCTAACCAGGTAGGGCAGAGGTTAGCTGGGAATGTAGACACCCAGAGCAAACGAAAGTAGCCAACTTTCCCTAGATAAACCCTAGTTCACACCAATGCGGCTTTGAAATTGATCTACTTCAGCGCGATTTCAAACCTACAGATCAGTGCGTTTTGGACCTGCGATTTTATTGTGGCTTGTGACTTCATTTAACAAAAGTCAATGCAATTCTCAATGAAATTACAAAAAAAGTGGTGCAGGAACCTTTTTCAAAGTGATGTGAAACAGCGCTAAATGTCCAATGAATATGAGGCTCTGCTGCCTATTACCCACACTCAGCAGTAGCAGCCTGATGTTTGCAAGTAGTCTTTCAATAACACTATGTCCAGAGCTGGACGTAGCATTCCTTCCCACTGTGCCAGTCAGCCAACTGTCTTGTTTACTTAAAGATAAACATATCTAGAAAAGGATTTGCAGCCTGCATTCTCCCACTGAAAATTATAGACAACAAAACACCTGTTGTTAGGATTTTTTTTTCCTGCAAAAAAGAGTGTAACCCCTTAGAGAAAGGAAGAGACTACCTAGTTTAAAAGTATTCCTGTCACTGACAGTGTTCTATTGGGAAAGTGATAACTTAAAGCTGAAACCTAAAACTTTTCCCTTGTAGTGGGGCTGCTTCTTGACTGCAAAGGTTGACTGCTCGATTATGCCTAGGGGATTTGTAAAAGCAGGTTTACTTACCTTATACTCTGCTTGTGTAGGCTCCTTTGTGCGGCTTGGTAGGTCCCTACAGCCTCTTCTCCCCCATGCTTTGGCAGTCTAAAGTCATCAAGAATGAAGCAGGGTCCATAGCCTTGCATTGGACGTTAGCATGTTGAGGGACAGTCCACTGTCGGCGCATAGGGGAGTGGAGGATCAGGAAAGTAAAATTGCTTTCACTGTCCCTCAAACTTAAAAGCAGTTAACCATCTACTATTTTTTCCATGGAAAGGGTGCCCAATTATTAAAGTTGCAAAGCCCAGTATTTGGTAATTGGCCTGTGTCAGCTCTGGCATAAGCAGTATGACTCCTCTGACTTAGCTTATGGGAGCAGGGAAGCACATGGAAAATAATCCAGAATGGACAACTGCTTTTGTCAAACCCAAGGTATCTGAAAAAATCTACTGGCACCCAAGGATCACCTGTCAGTTGATAATGATTTATTTATTTATTTTTGTTATGTAATATTGCAAATTAATATTATGTGTTTTCATGTGAAGACAGCAGTTGGAGCTTTAGGTTTCTTTAAGGGCTCGTTCACACTTGACTGAATTTCTAACTCCTTAACAAATGCTCCTATAGTGTAAATGTGCTTTAGTATGGGCATTAGACTGGCATTAATGAGCTTTAGTATGGGCATTAGACTTGTGTTTTACAAGTGTTAACGATGCATATAACTGCCCTATGTGTGGTTTTGACACATTTGATGGGTGTTAAAACTGTTCCACAAACACCTATTTTTTAAAAGGGAAGTGACGTTACTGGAAATAAACAATTTGAGGTGTGGCTTCTTGGTGAATGTTTCATTTATTCTCCCTTTCCTTTGAAGAAAATGATTCCCAACTGTTTGCACAGAACAGTTAACATATTTCAATCAAGGCTTCACGCTTCCTTTATGCATCACAGTAGCTTGGGGTGCTGGGATCGTATAATTTTGGCAGTTATCTACCTCCTGTTTTCACAGACACATTGATGTCAACCATCTTCAAGCATAACAAACTGAAAGTGCATAAAAGGAAGTGACTGTAGGACACTCTATGTTCTCATCTATCATTACTAGGCATTGTGGGACATTATATTCCTCCTGTATGATTTTTTTAAAAACAAATATAATAGAATATAATTTAAACGCACTGCAACCATGTTGCAAACGCCTGCCAGTGCGTTTGCTTAGCGTTACCATAAACTTGAATGGGAGGCGTTGAAAGGCTTTAAATACCTCCAGACTCTACATGAGGCTTCAATTTTGAAGCGAAGCGAAGCGAAGCGAAGCGACGCTAACGCCTCATGTTTTGATAATGTGAACAGCACTGTGTGCTGTTCACTGTACATTTGCATAGACGTTTGAGGGGAGTTAAAAATGCCCCTCAAACACGTCCTTTCAATGCCAGTGTGAAATGATCCTAATACATTTTACAGTCTACTTTTATTTGCTTTGCTGAAGAAAAAGTTTGTCTTTTACAGAGCTTGATACCTTAAGCTGAAATGTACGCACAAATGACCCAACCCCTCCCATCGTAGTGCTCTATAGAAATATTTAATCAGAGACAGAGGGGTTCACTAAAGGCAAATAGGCTGTTGACTTTGCTGTGGGATTTTCACTCTGCAAGGTAATTCTCCCATAGCTTATTGAACATGGGGGAAATTCACATGATTGGGCAATGGAAGCCAGCAGTGTGTTACCATCCACAGAGATAAAGGAAAATTCCCTTGTAAAGCGAATAGCCAATTTCTCTTTTCTAAATCAACCCATTGGGGTTGATATACGAAAATTGGAGTGTGAAAAATCCGGTGCAGCTGTGCATGGTAGCCAATCCGCTTCTAACTTCAGCTTGTTTAATTAAGCTTTGACAAAAAGAAAACCTGGAAGCTGATTGGTTTCTATGCAGAACTGCACCAGATTTTGCACTCTCCAGTTTTAGAAAATCAGCCCCAGAGTGTCTAAAATAAGACAGCTTATGCTGTGCTTTCTCTTTTCAAAAGACCATAGTACTCTGTGAATCTAGTGTCATAGGTCCGCTTTCTATTAATAGTTAATTTTGTTAAGAGTGTGTAATATACAACCACATAAAACTTTACAATTCTAAAATTACAAATAAAATACAACTATAAAACTGTCCCAAAACTAGTATAGTTTCCATTTAAGTATGGTAAATCAAGCAGAAGCTATTGGTAAATTGTGGAAACAAATTAATCTATATCCAGTAATATTCTAGTGTGTTGAAGGATAATTAAATAGTAAGTTAGACATATGCACAAAAACATTTATCAATTTTATTGCTAGGAATAGTGTGATGGCGTTCACTAGGGGCTTAAAATGGATAAAGATACATAGAAGAATTAAGGTTAAACTTTAATTTAATATGGCTATTACTAATAATACAAAGCAGTTTACTCCAGGAAAGTGATATCAAAGTAATTCTCCAGTAAATATCAGTCTTTGTACAAACCCATTTTATTATGCTAAAAATCTGTAAATCATTTGGCACACCTGTAATTTCCCTAGGGATATTTATTCTCTGTGTTAAGAAGCACACAGCACTTGGTGTAATATTCCTATTTGTTTAGTTACTTTGTACATTCTGTGACTTGGAAAGGCATTAGATACTGTATAAATATGGAGAATATTGCAGTGGACGTGTGACGTTTTAAATTCTGCTCTATAAATGCAATTTACTTCATTAACTGCACAATAACCATATGCAGACATAAATGTGGTAATTCCTTATAATATGCTACATACAGTATCTCACAAAGTGAGTGCACCCCTCACATTTTTGTAAATATTTAATTATATCTTTTCATGTGACAACACTGAAGAAATTACACTTTGCTACGATGTAAAGTAGTGAGTGTACAGCTTGTATAACAGTGTAAATTTGCTGTCCCCTCAAAAAAACTCAACACACAGCCATTAATGTCTAAGCCGCTGGCAACAAAAGTGAGTTCACCCCTAAGTGAAAATGTCCAAATTGGGCTCATTTAGCCATTTTCCCTCCCCCGGTGTCATGTGACTCATTAGTGTTACAAAGTCTCAGGTGTGAATGGGGAGCAGGTGTGGTAAATTTGGTGTCATCGCTCTCACTCTCTCATACTGGTCACTGTAAGTTCAACATTGCCCCTCATGGCTAAGAACTCTCTGAGGATATGAAAAAAAGAATTGTCGCTCTACATAAAGATGGCCTAGGCACCCCAGATGTTTTGGAACTACATTTGCATTGTAGTTGAGCATCATGGGAAATGTAGTTGCAAAACATCTGGGGTGCCAAGGTTTGTCATCACTGGCCTAGGCTATAAGAAGTTTGCCAGGACCCTGAAACTGAGCTGCAGTATGGTGGCCAAGACCATACAGCGGTTTAATGGGACAGATTGCACTCAGAACAGGTCTTGCCATGGTCGACCAAAGAAGTTGAGTGCACGTGCTCAGCATCATATCCAGAGGTTGTCTTTGGGAAATAGACATATGAGAGTTGCCAGCATTGCTGCAGAGTTTGAAGGGGTCAGTAACAGGGCCTGGTAGGACGGGTTTGGTTCAGGCGGCGGAATTGGGTTTTGTGTCTGCGGTGGACGTCACTGAATTCGGCTTGACGTCAGGAAGAGATCTGGACAACACCATCCCTGATGTTCCATTCCAGCCTTCCATCTTGGCTTTATGGTGGTCCAGAGCAACTAAATCTAACAGCTCACTCAGACTCTCTGCAACGGGGGGTCATGGGTTTCTGGTAAGCGGCCAGTCACTCTACAAATGGTGGTGGACACTCAAGCACTTTTGTTCTCATATAACAGGACCTTCACTTCACTCAATTTAACACTTGGGTGTTCACATATGGATTTACATCAATTTTTCCTTTATTATTACACAATAAGATTGTAGTTTTGATGTTAGTTTCATTGATTATCACATATGCTTAGTTATATGATATATGATCATACATATACATTGGATTTATTGTAAAGGCGATATATTATCACTTATTTACACATCTGTTTGTCACTAGCGCGATTCAAATAGTTTTACAATAAAGAAGTTGAGTGTACGTGCTCAGCATCATATCCGGAGGTTGTCTTCGGGAAATAGACTTATGAGTGCTGTCATCATTGCTGCAGAGGTCGAAGGGGTGAGAGGGTCAGCCTGTCAGTGCTCAGACCATACACCACACACTGCATCAAATTGGTCTGCATGGCTGTCGTCCCAGAAGGAAGCCACTTCTAAAGATGATGCACAAGAAAGCCCGCAAACAGTTTGCTAAAGACAAGCAGACTAAGGACATGGATTACTGGAACCATGTCCTGTGGTCTGATGAGACTAAGATAAACGTATTTGGTTCAGATGGTTCAAGCATGTGTGGCGGCAACCAGGTGAGGAGTACAAAGACAAGTGTGTCTTGCCTACAGTCAAGCATGGTGGTGGGAGTGTCATGGTCTGGGGCTGCTTGAGTGCTGCCATCACTGGGGAGCTACAGTTCATTGAGGAAACCATAAATGCCAACATGGACTGTGACATATTAAAGTAGATCATGATCCCCTTCCTTCAGGGCTTGGGTCACAGGGCAGTATTCCAACATGATAAAGACCCCAAACACACCTCCAAGATGACCACTGCCTTGCTAAAGAAGCTGAGGGTAAAGGTGATGGACTGGCCAAGCATGTCTCCAGACCTAAACCCTATTGAGCATCTGTGTGGCATCCTCAAATGGAAGGTGAAGGAGCGCAAGGTCTCTCACATCCACCAGCTCCGTGATGTCATCACAGAGGAGTGGAAGAGGACTCCAGTGGCAACCTGTGAAGCTCTGGTGAACTCCATGCCCGAGAGGGTTAAGACAGTGCTGAAAAATAATGGTGGCCACACAAAATATTGACACATTGGGCCCAATTTGGACATTTTTACTTAGGGGTGTACTCACGTTTGTTGCCAGCAGTTTAAACATTAATGGCTGTGTGTTGAGTTATTTTGAGGGGGCAGCAAATTTACACTGTTATACAAGCTGTACACTCACTACTTTACATTGTAGCAAAGTGTCATTTCTTCAGTGTTGTCACATGAAAAGATATAATAAAATATTTACAAAAATGTGAGGGGTGTACTCACTTTTGTGAGATACTGCAGTACCATTTTTGGATAGTTGATAAGATTATATCAACAATGTCAGCTAATACCAATTTATGGTTAAGAAAGATCTACATTTTAACTGCTCTAAAAGTAAAGAACCACTTTTGTAATTGTAAAGCTAAATTTCATGTACAGTATGGATAGTTTTACTTAGTTACATTAGTCGAGCTTGGAATAATGTAAGTATGAATATTCCATACCTGGCCGATCCCCACTGGAAAATGCTATAGTAGGGGCTTTGAGGTCATCCACTAAAACAGACCATTCATTTATTCAAGTGAATAATCAGTTTTAAGTGGACTTTAAATGTTGTTCTGCTGTTGTCTATGCCATTGGTGTTACAGTTAGTTGACCCGAATAACTTCCTTTTGGATATTTTTACACTAAAATATTTGGAAGCCTGACAATAGTAAAATTAAATTTATTTAAAACACATCTTTTAGATGCATTAAGAACCTTCTGGTCTATGTGCCAAGTGGGCTAGTATAAGACAATACACAAACCTTTGAAATAAACCACAGGTAATCCAAGTCCTGAATTACCACAGCCTTCTTTTTGGAGTTTCATTATAAAAAGGAGCAATCTGTTTTGGTTGTTCTTACTCTTTAATGTTTGGAAGTCTGATAATAATAAAACTAAACTGATATAAAACACATCTTTGGATGCATTTAGAACCACATTGTCCATGCTGCCAATGGGCCTGCACAAGACAATACACAATTCTACAAATGAACCATAGAATGCATATTGAGCCTCACAACACTCAAACCATGTGTAAACACCATGGGAATTTGTTGTGCTTATACATTTATTTCACACATGTAACCATTCTGTATACCACTTATACTCTTATACTCCTAGTAGTAAAACAAGGTACTTTGACACCCTAAATTATATTTAAAAGATTATCTAAAATACAAACATACATATAAAATATATTGTCCACAGTAGACAAGACTACTTTGGTCCACTTTCCCATATTGTCAGGTGTCTGTGATAGAGAGCCCTTGTAAATGGCCAACTCGAGGGTTACTCAGGGCACTGAGTCTAAGCCCCTGCCTGCTTCTTCCCCAGGGCCCCTGATGGTGGGGATAGACTTGCGGCCCCCAGGTACGCCCAGTTGAGGATGCGGAGACTAGTCCTGTGTGCAGAGTGCAATGGCAACAAGCTGAGGTCAGGGTAGGCGGTAGGCAAGCACAGACAATAAATGAAGCCAGGGTTGGTACATTGGAAGTCATACAAAGAATACACCTAATAGTAGGGAAACAGGAGCTCAGAGAACTGTGAAGTTGCTCAGGCAACGTGGGTTGCATTGAGCACATGCATATATAGAGAGACCAACTGGGAGGTGGGCCAGGAAGTGATGAAAGGGAAAGGAAATATAAACCCACAGAATAGCAGGTGACCCTCATAGGTGAGCGCAGAAGCCAAACTAGGATAAGAATTGCAGCAAGGAGGTAAGATTAAGCAGGCAGGAAAACTGCAGGCTAAATCTTGGTGCTTTTGCAAAGTTTCTCTAGACTTTTAAACACACCAGCCTGGCAGCTAAAACTTACTTATCTATTCTTTCCTATTCCTCTTTTTGATGTTTCCCCTAAACTTATTCAAAATATATGGCCAACTTTACATACAGATACAAATAATTTAATTAAAAAAATTAAACATGCTGGAAAACCTTGACCAATCCCAAGTTTAAAAAAAGATAGTAGGATGCGATAGTAGGAAGGATAGAAGAAAACCTGTTAGGAGTCTGCAAAAGACTTGAGACTGGGGCAGAGATTCACCATCCAGCAGGACAACGACCCTAAACATACAGCCAGAGGTACAATGGAATGGTTTAGATCAAAGCATATTCATGTGTTAGAATGGCCCAGTCAAAGTCCAGACCTAAATCTAATTGAGAATCTGTGGCAAGACTTGAAATTTGCTGTTCACAGATGCTCTCCATCCAGTCTGACAGAGCTTTAGCTATTTTGCACAGAAGAATGGGCGAACATTTTATCCTCTAGAAGCTGGTGGAGACATACCCAAAAAGACTTGCAGCTGTAATTGCAGTGAAAGGTGGGGCTGAAAACAAATGCACGCCATACTTTTCAGATATTTGTAAAAACATTTTAAAAACCATTTATAATTTTTCTTCCACTTCACATTTATGTGTCATTTCGTGTTGGTCTATCGCATAAAATCCCAATAAAATACATTTACGTTTTTGGTTGTAACATGACAAAATGTGGAAAATTTCATAGGGGTATGAATACTTTTTTAAGGCACTAAATTCTTTCTCTCTATTTGTCCTGATGACCATAGTCACTAATACAGAAAGCAATTGTAAATCCAAGATCTTAGAGCTGTCACCAGGACAAAATGTGACAGTGAAACTTCCAATGGTAACACCTGTCCTGGTGACAACTATTTAGGCCAGGAATTCCTCAATTTTTTTAGAGACTTTCTTTTACTTTCTGTTACAAGACAGGAAGTGAAGAACAGGGGTTTCAACCTGTCTCTACTCTATCCAAAACTAAAAAAAGTGTCTATACATATGCGTTAATCCTTGAGGGCCTATTCTAGTTTGTTTCTGCAGAGGAATAAAAGAGTTAGGATAATGGAACTTACACAGGAACCTCCACTTGTTGGGATGCTGGCAAAGAGAAAACAAGAAACCTCTGTTTGTGCTGAGCTGCCACCAGCCTACTGTATGTCCCTATCCACATTTCATATGTATTTGGATATTTCACACATCACTAAAAGCTCTACAATATAATAACTGAAAAGATACCCAAACAAACTACACTAGACTGTCAATTTGTTGAAGTAATAATATAGCTAGGAACACTAGTGATCTCTGGCACTTACAGTATACAAGCTCTGAGTAGAGGCACTCCCAGAAAGACTATATATTCAATTACCCATTCTCCCACTTCAGCAAAGACTCGGGTCCATTTACTCAGGTGATAAGAATATTATCAGGTTTGAAGAGAGAAAATACCTACTTGTGTATCTTAGGTTGATAGTAACATATAGTTATATAAGGTTTGAGTGATAAAAGTATTACCTTGTAATTTGTCTATATCAGATTGGAATTTTAATATTGTGGTTTTAAACTGGTTCCCAATGTCTTCGATGGCCTTTTCTATTGCCTGGTTCTTTTCTTCTTCCACATCCAATGTGATCTCTTCCTTAGCTAAATCGTGAACAGAGCATTACGAATATAATATATCTTTGAGAACATCAAATACAGAAAAATTGTCTTCTTTGATTTAAAACATGAACGTTAAAAACAAAGAAAATTACTCATTTGTTTAAGCTTATTTCAAAGAAAATGTAAAAAACAAACAAAAAAAAAACTTATTTAGCAAAAATGGAGGTGGTTTTTAGAAGGAAATTTTTTTTTGATAATACTCTGGAATTTTATAATTAAATATAAGCAAGGTACAGTGTAACTTACTGCAGTAGGTAGGATATCACAGACATAGAAGCTCTGAAGAATGTCATAATTGCCTAACTCATGACTAGACTTCTTAAATTTAAAAGGTGAGGATGCAAGAAGCACCATTGCAAGATCTAAAACATTTTTTGGAAGGATTGGAGGAGGGCTTAAACTTCTAGAATGATATAACTGCTTCAGATCCGCGATATAGCTGAATGACGGCTACAGTGCTGACCTACTCTACCCGGAGGCCGTCAGTAGACGATCCCAACCCCTTACCACTTGATCAGCTGTCAGCCAATGACTGCTGATCATGTGTGTAAACAGAGCAGGTAGCGTGAGGAGAAAAAAAAAAGACGATCACCGGCAGCTGTCAGAGGGACATCGTCCTGATCAAGAAGAGCAGCCGCCCGCTCATCTGTGCCCACCTGTATCAACTGCCAGTGCCACCTACCAGTGCACAACAGTGCCGCCTACCAGTGCCCACCAGCGCCACCTACCAGTGCCCACAGTGCCACCTATCAATGCCACCTATCAATGTCACCAATCAGTGCCTCATTAACAGTGCTGCCCATCAGAATCACCTACCAGTGCTCATCAGTGCCACCTATCAGTCCCCATCAGTGCCACCTATCAGTGGTACCCACGAGTAACACCTATCAGTGCCACCCATCAGGGCCCATCAGTGCCATGTTATCAGTGGCCATGGGTGATACCTTATCTGTCCCCATCAGTGCCGCTTTATCTATGCCTATCAGTGCCCACCAGTGCATCCTATCAGTGCCTATCAGTGCTGCCTCATCAGCGAATATCAATGAAGGAGAAAAATTACCTGTTTGCAAAATTTTATAACAAACTATGAAATGTTTTTTTTTATTTTCAAAATTTTCCATCATTTGTTTAGCAGAAAATAAAAACCCTAGTGGTGAATAAATACCACCAAAAGAAAACTCTATTTGTGTGCAGGAAAGGGGGTTTAAGTGCCCAGTAAGCAATGTGTTCCATTTGGGGTCTCCTGTCCAATTTGGAATCTGAAACTGAGGCAAGGGTATATTTTTAGGTAAGGGCACACACAGCATCAAGACCTGCGGTCCCAAGCTTCCATTCTATTAAAAAATAAAGATTTGATTTTTAACTGTCCCTGAGTTCACCATCAGTAAAAAAAATATGCTAAACATCCTGATCTGCTCACAAGTCGTCCAAATTAAAAACAATACCCAAAAGGGGCTAGAACTAGCGATAATACTGGAATGGAAAAGGAACCTGAGGCAAGTAATATGGAAGAACAAAGGAACACATCTCAAATGCCAACTAAAATGGAAATGATGGAAATGTTTGCGAAACTGGAAAATTCAATCAAAAAGGAGATTACTAACTTAAGGACGGATATGGGCCATCTACTGAGGAGAGTAGAAGAAGCAGAGGAGAAAACAGGAAAACAAGCCCAAGAAATTTCAGAGTTAAAAACACAAGTAAGAAAATTGCAAGCAGACCACAGGGATATCCTATATACGTTGGAAGACCAAGAAAATCAAAGCAGACGCCAAAACCTGAGGGTTAGAGCACTACCTGAACAGAACGGGGAAGATCTAGAGAAAAAAATGAAAAAAATATTTAACCCAGTTCTTGGTAGAGGTGAAGGAGATGAGGAGCGTGGGAGGGGGGGGAGCGGAGGGGGGGTTGGGGGAATTAAGGATAGTGGGAGGGAGGAAACAACCTAGACCTTGCAGATTATCGCCTCAAACATGGGTACTGAGTCCACTTTTAGGAAAACAGTGGGCACCTCTTAACCTAATATGACAACAATTAATTTTTTGACTTACAATGTCAGAGGGTTAAACATGCCAGCTAAGAGACACAAAATCCTGAAAGAGAGTGAGCACTATGGGGCAGGGGTGGTTTTTCTCCAGGAGACTCACCTGTCACATGAAACAAAAGTCAAACTGTACTCCCCACGGCACCCTGTGTGGTACTATGGTGATTCGATGACAAGTAAATCAAAGGGGGTAGCAATTGGGATAGATAGAGGAGTCCGTTTCTCTCTGGAGGACAGATTATGCGATCCAGAGGGAAGGTTCCCCTTTCTTAAAGGGAGGTTATGGGGAATGGAGTGTGCTTTGGCGAATATATATTGTCCAAATAAAGGCCCAACAATATTCCTAGGCGAAACCCTGAGAAAACTATGGGAGTTAAAAGAAGGAAGGGTGATCATTGCAGGAGATTTGAATTTTTGTATGGACCCTGAACAAGATAGTACGTCCCATGCACAGGCTATAAGGAATATTCAATTAAAAGTGATAAAGCACCAACTGCACCAACTTCAGCTGGTGGACGCTTGGAGAAAGAACACCCTAAGTCACTGGATTTTACGTTCTATTCTCCTGTGCATGGGACATATACGAGGATCGACTATTGGTTGATCCAACATAGGATGTTAGATCTGGCGATATCTACAAATATATTAATAACATCATTATCGGACCACGCCCCTATGACCATGAAAATTAAAATCCTAGCAGTACAGAAACTACCATACTCATGGAAGTTCAATAAGGATCTCCTAGCTAAACAAGGGGAGGAAACATTAAAAAAGGAGTTAGAACATTTTTTTTTCCTTAATGAAACAGGTGAGATAGCAGAGAATACCTTGTGGGAGGCCCATAAAGCTTATATTAGGGGGATCTTGATATCAATGGGAGCAAGGAAAAAGAAGGAGAGGAGTAGGAAGAGGGAGGAACTAATTGAGGAAATATTTATATTAGACTTGGGTTTGGAGCACGAATTGGTTTTGAAAAGAGATGAACTAAAGGATCTCTTAGAGTTAGAAATTAGGAAAACCGAATTGCGGAAAGAAAGATACCAATGGGGGAATAAAATCATTAAGTCTTTAGCAAGGATGCTGAGGAAAAAAAGATCAATAAACTTCATAGAGAAAATACAAAATAAAAAAGGGGAAATGGTATATAATACAAAAGATATAGCGAATGTGTTCCAAGATTTTTATGAGCATTTGTATTCGGTCAAGCAGGAGAGGGGACAAGGACAACAGGAGGCCCGTAAAAAAGAAAAAATGAAAGCATATGTACGAAAAGCTAACTTGCCCCCGTTACCAGAGGAAATATCATTATCATTTTACAATGGAGTACCTAAAAAAATTCAAAGAAATATTATCTCCAAGGCTTTGCACATATTTTAATGGGTTGGGAGTGAGGTACGGGATGAGAAAAGAAGCTTCATTGACCACAATAACAACTATCCTGAAAGAGGGTAAAGAGAGCACACTGAGCTCAAGCTATAGGCCGATATCACTATTGAACACAGATACCAAGGTGTTTGCAAAAGTGCTTGCAACAAGGATGAGAGAGTTAATGACCAGGTGGGTTTCATACCTGGAAGGGAGGGTAAGGACAATGGGGTAAGAACGCTATTGCTGCTCCAGAAAATAAGAGAGGGGAGGACCCCCAGTCTACTCCTGTCGATTGATGCTGAAAAAGCCTTCGACAGGGTAGACTGGGGGTTCACGATGGGAGCCTTGGAAGGTATGGGGATAGGCCCAAGGATGATGGATTGGATACAAGTGCTATACAAGAGCCCCAGGGCGGCCATAAAGGTGAATGGAACATTGTCAACCCCCTTTAGGATGTATAACGGTACGAGACAGGGTTGTCCTCTGTCGCCGCTGTTATTTATGCTGGCGTTGGAGCCACTCTTGGCGACGGTGAGGGGAAACATTGATATAGGGGGGGTAGAGATAGGAGAGGAGACACACAAATTAGCTGCATTCGCAGACGATATTTTATTCTATATCTCTAATCCCCGCATCTTTTTGCCCAACCTATTAAAAGTTCTAAAGGAATATGGTGATTTATCCAACTTTAAGATTAACCCAAGTAAATCGGAGGTATTAAATATAAACATAAACTTAAAAGAAGAACATAGCCTCCAGCATGAATTCCAGTTTCCCTGGAGGAAGACGGGAATAAAGTACTTGGGGATAAAATTAACAGCATCCTTGGGGAAAATTTATCAGGCAAACTATATACCTTTATTGGAGGAATTAAAAGCAGAAACAAAGATAATAGCAGCCCTTGTCCTGGATTGGCCGGATTAATGCCCTAAAAATGATTATCTTACCCAAAATTTTGTATAAATTTCAGATGCTCCCCATTCACATACCCCCAGCGTATTTCAGATCGATTAAAAGTTTAATATTAAAATTCATTTGGCAAAATATGAAACTGAGGATTTCCCTCAGTATTTTATAGAGAGAGAAAGGCCAGGGTGGATTAGGTGTACCAGATTTTAAAAAGTGCTACGAATCGGTGGTCTTAACACGTATGGTGGAATGGACTAAATTAAAGAGTGAGAAAAGATGGGTAAAAATAGAGTACACTACGGCAGACACAAATTTAGGGAGGAATATATGGACACCACCACAACACAGGGCACTAGAAGTAAATACACTTATATTGACCAAAAATCTTATGAGGGTATGGGATTTGTTGTACAAACAGAATAAATGGGAATATAATTCCCCACTAATGGCACTAAAAGAGAATAATAATAATAATAATAAGACATATCACACATGGGGGGAAAATTTGCTCACTGCAAGATTTAAAAATGATAAAAGATTTGTTTGAAATGAATGAATGGCGGTACTTTCAGCTCAAGCACTTTTTAACGGCACTGCCACACCCGGTGAGAGGAGGGAAAGACTTGACAGCAATGGAGCGATTATGTGACACGGAAACAGCGCGGGGTGGCATTTTGTGGATATATAAAATTCTTGCGGAGGAAAAGGAGTTGGAAGTCCTGACGTATATAAAAGATTGGGAGAGGGAAATTGGACAACGGGGGAAGAATCAAGAGATAGGGAAAATTTGAGTCTGGTACACGGATCATCTGTAAACACCAGAATGATGGAAATGAATTATAAATGTTTAACTAGGTGGTATAGGACCCCGGACATAGTAGGAAAAATAAACATTATAATTCTGGTGACAGTTGATGGTGTCTACATGACACCCATCAAAATGGAAATGTACGTCCATCAGTTCTGTATGACTAATGTAAAATAATGAACTTTCCCTTTATCTGAAAACTATCATGTGATTGTAGTGAAACTGAAGCAAACCGTAATGATTTTGGGTAATTTTTAAAAAATTAACTCAAAACACAGAATTGCTAAACTTTCAAAACAAGATTATTTTGAGGTTCTATTTGACTCACTGAAACTGTTCTGTATACAACAGGTTTCTATCAGCACAGCTGAGTGATGCAATGCTTTAAACGTAAAAAGAAGACTAGAGCGCCACCTGCTGGTTGGATTGGAGACATCATTTTTTTTGCCATACAATATTTACCAGAATAAAAAAAAGTTGAGAATATATTTTTAAAGTTTTTATTTTATTAATTCTGACCACAGCCAACATAAAAAGGACATATGTACACATGCTTCATACTTTCCCTGTAAAGATAGACAAGTTTTACATCAGCAATAACGACATATGTGAGATATTTTGAATTTATATTCTTTTCTCCGCACTACAAACATGTTGTAAAATATACACAAAAAGTGAACCCATGTAATGAATTATTAAACTGCAGAGAGTTGGTGTTTTAGGTTGGACATTTTTTTTTCTAAGTCATCAAACACTAAGAACAAAACAATATTTTGCTATCTAAAGCTATGCAACAATATTAAGAACTTAAGACTAAACATTTCCTCTATTGTAAATTCTGCAGTAAATATACCAAGATAAAGATGTACATCTTCCATAAACAACCCAAAGCGCTCACATTGTAACATTATTATGTTTAGTAAAACTTTTTGCATCTTCATCTTTAACCTTGTGTATTTTCCAAGCAAGCTCTCTTCAATGTATATTAATACCCAAGTCAAACAAGACAAAACAAAACACACCATTTTCTTTATTCTCAAATATCAGGACTAAAAACAAGATGTTTCAAATGAATTAACTAGATTTGGTCAAAATAATTGAAGTACCTCATTTGTATTAACACGCTATGTAACATCAAGTTTTATATGGAATGGTGCATTTCTTTAAAAATATAAATAAAGAATTAAAAAGAAAAAATTGATATAAAGTTGGTTTCCAGAGTATCTAGACTTACACAGCCTGGTGTATAGGAGACCATCATGTGGGTATAAACAAATAGGCATAACAAGCAGGTGTAGGTCCAAAATACAGAAGGTGTTAGATCCAATCATACACACCAGTGTGGGTTCTTCCTGGTTCTCATCCTATTAGTGGGGATGAGCTCGATGTTCGAGTCAAACATCGAGTGTTCGCCCATTCGTTGAACAGTGAATATTGCGGGATGTTCGTGGCAAATTCAAGCGCTGTGGAAGATCGCAGTGCACTGATGTCTGATGATTAGCCAAAGCATGCACCTAACCTCCATGCTTTGGCCAATCACAGCATCCTCTGCTGCAAGAGCCATAATTGACCAAAGGCAGCATGCCTTTGGCCAATCATGGCTCAGGGGGACTAATGTATTGCAGAATCCCGGCAATATAAATAAAAATCGAAGACAAAATCAGCGTGGGTTCCCCCCGTCCTTATCAGGCCCTTTGGGTGTGGTATGTATATTAAGGGGAACACCAGGCCACACTATATAAGGCTGCTTACACAGCGGCCGTGTAAAGTGTGTATATATATATATATATATATATATATATATATATACAGTCTAGTGTATATGTGTGTGTATATATATATATATATATATATATATATATATATATATATATATATATATATATATATATATATACATATACACGCAGTATCTTACAAACGTGAGTACACCCCTCACATTTTATTTTTGTAAATATTTTATTATATCTTTTCATGTGACAACACTGAAGAAGTTACACTTTGCTGTAACAATGTAAAGTAGTGAGTGTACAGCTTGTATAACAATGTCAATTTGCTTGCTGAAGAAGTTACACCTTGCAGTACAATGTAAAGTAGTGAGTGTACAGCTTGTATAACAATGTAAATTTGCTTGTCCCCCTGAAAATAACTCAACACACAGCCATTAATATCTAAACCACTGGCAACAAAAGTGAGTACACCCCAAAGTGAAAATGTCCAAATTGGGCCCAATTAGCAATTTTCCTTCCCCAATGTCATGTGACTTGTTAGTGTTACAAGGTCTCAGGCGTCAATGGGGAGCAGATGTGTTAAATTTGGTGTTATCGCTCGCACTCTTTCATACTGGTCACTGGAAGTTCAACATGGCACCTCATGACAAATTACTCTCTGAGGATCTGAAAAAAAGAACTGTTGCTGTACATAAAGATGGCCTAGGCTATAAGAAGATTGCTAAGACCTTGAAACTGAGTTGCAGCACGGTGGCCAAGACCATACAGTGGTTTATCAGGACAGGTTCCACTCAGAACAGGCCTTGCCATGGTCGACCAAAGAAGTTGAGTGCACATGCTCAGCATCATATCCAGAGGTTGTCTTTGGGAAATAGACATATGAGAGTTGCCAGCATTGCTGCAGAGGTTGAAGGGGTGGGGGGTCAGCTTGGCTGTCGTCCCAGAAGGAAGCCTCTTTTAAGGCAGTGCTGGAAAATAATGGTGGCTACACAAAATATTGAGACTTTGGGCCCAATTTGGACATTTTCACTCAGGGGTGTACTCACATTTGTTGCCAGCGGTTTAGACATTAATAGCTGTGTGTTGAGTTATTTTGAGGTAACAGCAAATTTACACTGTTATACAAGCTGTACATATATACACACACACTCTGCATTTAGTGTAGACTAGATATTCCGTGTAGACTCTATATTCAGTCAGTGCAGGCAGTGTAGCATATATAACACAGTGTATTGAAGTGGTTAGGGGGGACCCCGTGTCATTTTTTTTTAAAATGGCGTGGGGGTCCCCCCAAAATCCATACCAGACCCTTATACGAGCAAGCAGCCATGGCAGGCTAGGACGAGCGAGGGCCCCCCCAACCGAACCATACCAGGCCGCTTGCCCTCAACATGGGGAGGGTCTTTGGGTTCCCCCCAAAGCACCTTATCCCCATATTGATGGGGACAAAGGCCTCATCCCTACAACCCTTGCCTTTGCCCAAGGGCCTCATCCCCACAACCCTTGCTTTTTTTTTTCTTCTATTTTTCAGGTCCAAGCGTCATAAATTAAAGATGGATGGACATCACGGGACACTTTTTCTTTTTAAATAAGGAAATTGTCAAAAACTCCTGTAGTTTTTACTTTTTTTTTGGTGAATGGGTAGGAATACAATATACCCCATACCCATTCACATAGGGGGACTGGGATCTGGGGGCCCTCTTGATAAAGAGGGCTTCCAGATTCCGATAAGCCCCCCGCCCACAGACCCCCATAACCACTGGGCAAGGGTTGTGGGGATAAGGCCCTTGTCCCCATCAACATGGGTACAAGGTGCTTTGGGGGGACCCCAAAGCACTCTCCCCGTGTTGAGGACAAGTGGCCTGGTATGGTTCAGGAGGGGGGTGCTCACTCGTCCCCCCTCCTTTCCTGGCCTGCCATGGCTGCTTGCTCAGATAAGGGTCTGGTATTGATTTTAGGGAGGCCACTCCATTTTTTTTTTAATTTTGGCCTGGCATTCCCCTTAATATCCATACCAGACCCAAGGGGCCTGATATGGACTGGGGGGGGGGACCCACGCTGATTTTTTCATTGATTTTTATCTATATTGCCAGGATCCAGCAATACATTAAAGCTACAAGCAATTTTAAATTACATTTTTTCCTTTGGAAATTTAATTTTGCTGCGGCACAGTAAAATACATGAGAAAGATGCACCACTTTACAGGCAGACTCCCCAGGCACGATATTTAAAGGAATATTTCATTTTTCTTGTTTCACTTTAAGCATTATTAAAATCACTGCTCCTGAAAAAACAGCCATTTTAAAAAACCTTTTTTTGCATTGATACATGTCCCCTGGGGCAGTACCCGGGCCCCCAAACACTTTTTATGGCAATAACTTGCATATAAGTCTTTAAAATGAACACTTGATTTTTCACATTCGTGTCCCATAGACTTTAACAGTGTTTGCATGTTCGCACAAATTTTTTGTCTGTTCGCATGTTCTGGTGCAAACAGAACGGGGGGGGGGGGGGGTGTTCCGGCTCATTCCTATCTATTAGTAACTATAGTGTTTTTTGGCATACTCATCTACTTATGACCATCCAGGACTGACAATCCATTGGGACCCATGATTGCCACCGACTGGAAGTTTTTGATATATTGCCTGTTGCTTAACTTACTAAATGTGAATGCATTTTTATCATTTATCTTTTTATTTAAAAAATAATACTACACTTAGAGCAGTCAACTTTCCCTTTAGCAGATCCCTATCCAGCCTCTATACATCCCCATTGGGGACCACCAGAAGGATGCCACCTGATGGACACATTGAGTAATGCCTGTGTTACACTATCTTCATGTGAGTGCATCTCTGGATATGCTTTCCCTCTCTCTTCTTTCTTATCATTTTATATCCAATGGGGGGATTCTTAAGAAGCTGCCATCCGTTGATGTCTCCACTAAACATATTGATGCAATGGGGTTGATTTACTAAAGGCAAATCCACTCTGCACCACAAGTGCACTTGGAAGTGCAGTCGCTGTAGATCTGAGGGGAAGATCTGAATGAGGGGAAGATCTGAAATGAGGGGAAGATCTGAAATGAGGGGAAGATCTGAAATGAGGGGAAGATCTGCTGATTTTATCATCCAATCACGTGCAAGCAAAAATGCTGTTTTTTATTTTCTTTGCATGTCCCCCTCAGATCTACAGTGACTGCACTTCCAAGTGCACTTGCAGTGGATTTGCCTTTAGTAAATAACCCCACTGTTATTATCACTAATACGTTTAGACAGTGGTGCTTTCTCTCCCCCTCCTTATTTTCTGTTTTTAAAAGCACATGGAGTACATTCTTCTTTTTTTCTCAAGTGCCCTGTCTCCATTTTCTGGGCCACTACTTCATTGGCATTTGGGGGGGGGGGGGGGGACTACCGCTGTCCCTTTTAATGGGAAGATCATTTAACTTGGTAGGCTTAGCAACATGCTGCTAAACTTTTTGGCACACTAGCAAGGGGGCTAGACACTCTGTGGTAGGATTGAGAAATCAAGAAGGGCTCTCCTACTCAGGCAAGTCAACAATTAAAGGAGAAGTATAGCAAAAGCTCTTGTGGCTATACTTCTCTTGGAAATCACAGAAATGTAGTTTGTTCTGCACTCCTGTGACCCATTTTCAGTCGACAGCGGGCTAAATATCACTGTTGGCTGATGTCACTCGGCCAGTCCAGGCTCTGGATCAATACCGACTTTACAGTCTCTCAGTGAACCACTGGGAAATTGAGACAGCTGCTCCCATCCTGTGCACAGTTCAGCACTCCAATGAGTGCTGGTGGGGCAGAGCAGAGAGCTGATGACTGACAGCTGCTCACTGAAGACTGAGAACTGAGAAATCAGTCGTCTGATTGCTCAGTTCTCAGTCTTAGAAACTGCCAGAACAGATGCAGCATTGAATCAATGCTGCATCCAACTTGGTGGGTATAAATGTTTATTTATTTTTAAACCCATATTCTCTTTTAAGTGGTGATCTTGGACTATGACTGCTTTTGCTGTACACAATAGGAGCATGAACAGGACACTGGCTAGCAGTATCTGGCAGAAAGCAAACAACTGGAGAGAGAGGCACTTGGTAAGGGAGGACCTAAATATCCTCTTACCGGGGTCTACTGGCTGCTGGGAGACACCCAATAGTAGACACTGAAATTACAACCTCCTGCCTAGGGAAGCACAGTTCCACTAGCCAGGTGACCCAGGTCCTGACAGTTCCTCCCCCTTTAAGGAGTGCTGGAGTCCTGCAAGTGGTTGCAGGGTGCTGACCAAATTGCACTGCTGATGGGAAAGTAGTAACAGTACTGGGAAGCATAGAGGAAATGTTAGCAGAAGCAAAGGAAGGTGTCTGTGAGGTTGCCATGGGTAATGGAACTGTAGAGAAACCCCTTAGTGGGTAAATGCAGGGGAAATGTGGTTAATACAAGCAGAGTATTGGTATACAGGAAGTAATGAACAATTAGCAGGTAGCAGTTGTTTTTGCTAAGGGTAACACAGAGATTATTGATGTTTAGAGGCACTTCTGAATTGGTGAATTAACTGCAAATTGCAGATACAATCTCTGACAAGGCTTGGAACAGTGGCTGAACAAAGTTAAAGTTTCTTTGTTTCACTGGGGAAAACACATCGGTACCACAATCTAACAGGAGCCTTTGTGAACAAGCTGAGTTAGCTGTGTCATCTTCCAGCAACCATACCAAGGACTCAGCCTGAGGCCTATTGAGGAGAGGAGTGAAAACATCATGGCCATGAGTCTTAGCAGCCAAAGCTAATTCAGAACAAACCTGAACCAAAGGTTTTATTTCCCTAATTGAATATCTGCCCTGATCAACCAAGGTATGCACTACCTTAATGTACTGTAGCAATCTTTCACTAGTGCATTCCTGCCAAATCAAGCGACAAAGATCTTTATCTTCTAATGCCAATTTCACATGATAATAACCTCCTCTGGATGCATCTTAACATAAAAGACAGAAAATACTAAATTAAACATCTCCCAGTTCTCAAGTGCAGCTGCTCCAGTGGATAACCAGTCCAGTGTTATGTCAGGAATCAAAAGCAGAGATTGCCAGATCTGCTTGGCTACACTCAGGAAACTGGGACCAGTCTGTGTATGCTTTAAGTGATCAGCACACAGAAAACGTGAAAAAATCAGTACACCAAAAACCCAGTGACAGAATATCTGACTAATAACTAACAAACAGAAGCCTAACTAACAATTAAATATACACAATATATACAAAATGGGGAACAACGGAAAGGGGGAAAACTGGAGGTGCAAGGAGCATATGAGAAGCTGGAAACAAAAATGGGATCAGGAACATGGATGCAGCAGGATACAAGGTACAGCGAACAGTGCAGGAGCAGGAACAGGATAATGGCTAGCAGTATTGGGCAACAAACAAAACACTGGAGTGAGAGGCATTTAGCAAGGGAGGACCTAAATACTCTGCCAGCAGCCAGCATCAGGTAGAAACAAATTACTGGGGTCTGTTGGCTGCTGGGAGATACCCTCTGGTGGACACTGGAATTACAAGCCTTCTCCCAGGGAACCACAGTGCCACCAGCAGGTGATCCAGATCCTGACAGTTCATTCCCCCTTAAGAAGTGTTGACTGACTGAATGACTGAGATTGGAAGCATTCAGCAAGCTTCATTTTATAGATAATTTAGCCACATTTTTGGCTAAGACCCTAAAGAGACTTTTCACTTTTTCCCCCAATAGGTGTATGCTGTACAAATGTAGACCACCTTGCTCTCCTTTGTATTCCTACATTATTACAGGTCAGTGCACATCAGATTCCAACTGCATTCTAGTGTCACAGATTGTCCATGATGACCTAGAGGCATTCGTACAGTATGTGCAGAAATATTGTGGGGGAAAACAAGGTCAACTAAGTTGTTTCAACAAAGAGATATGAGAGCATAAGTGTTTTAATGAGAGGCAGTAATCTGTAAAATATCCATTTAACTCTTTTGAACTGAATCTTCAGACAGTTTGGTGTGAGGATCAGTTGTCAACCTTGACAACTTTTATCTGACTATGGGGGTTATTTACTAAAACTGGAGAGTGCAAAATCTGGTGCAACTCTGCATAGAAACCAATCAGCTTCCAGGTTTTATTGTCAAAGCTGAAACTGAACAAACTGAAGTTAGAAGCCGATTGGCTATCATGCACAGCTGCACTAGATTCTGAGTGCACCAGTTTGAGTAAATTTACCCTAATGTATATTTTCTGTGATTAAGGATGTTTTACTGTTACTTCTTTTTTCAGTAAAAAATAGAGAGAAAAGAGAAAATGCATAATTAGGAAGTGTGTAAATACGGAGATAACTGTTGGAAATAAGCTCACCTCTTTCTTTGTTTTGTTTGACTGTGCTCTTTGTGTCTGTGTCTTTATGGCTCCTTGGTGGCAAACTCTCCCCATGGTTGTAGTCTTGTAAGTGTGCTACCTCTTTAGAACCATCATCTTTCAAAAGGACCTAAAGAGCAAATATGAAAGCTATAACCCATGTGATTCGAAACAACAGGTGCAGAGTATATTCTATAAAATGCATGGAACAAAATGTATTTACAGAAATTTTCCATTTGCATAAGGAAAAAAGCTGTTTGCAGCAGCTTTAAGATGGATGGAGTACTTAAGTCATGAGTAAAAAAACATAACCTTGGTGCCTTCAAAAAGTTGATTGTTGAGCCTTGAGATAATCTTGAGATAAACTTTTTTTTTTTTAATCAAAATGTAAGTTTATTGAGTGTAAAAGTTGATACAGGATATTACATACAAGATGCAAGGTTCAACAGGCACCAACGTAAAATAACAGGATACATAAGATTGTCTGACAAATCGTACTAGAAACTGTGATATTTCTAAACATAGTTACTTGCAATAGGGTCATGGATTCATATAATCCTTGCTAGCTTAGTTAACGGGGATAATTGCTAATTAGCCTTGGTGATAGGGTTTGAGAAACAGTTGGTATTAATCAGTACAAGGATTCGTCCACCCCAGATCTTATTAAATTTGTCAGGACATCCTCGGTGAGAGTAGAGAACTTTTTTGCAGGGAAGGGTGAGATTCACGGCCCTCTTCCACTGCTGAATAGTAGGGGAGTGAGGGCCGTGAAAAGTAGTGGAGGTAGGTATGAGCCACAATTGGGCTATCTGCATTCTGGCAGTGAATAGGGTTACTTGTAGGAATATCGTCAGGTACTTCTCCTCCTCAGATATGGGAAGGAGACCAAGCAAACACTGGCGTGGGCATAGTGTTAAGGGGGAGCCGATAATCTTCAACTTTTGCCAATGACCTTTTATCCTGCATGAAAGCTACTCCAATACCATTACAGCACAATTTAAAAAAAATCCACAAAATATAAATTTTATAAATACCCAAATAATATAATTTACTATTACACAATTCTAAAATTGTAACTGTTCAGACAAAGGTAGAAACTCAAAATTGGATTTTTAAAACAGCTTACCTGTAAAATCCTTTTCTTTAAAGTACATCACGAGACACAAAAGCCATAGTAGTTACTATGTGGGTTATAGGCCACCTTCAGGTGATGGACACTGGCACACCCTAAGACAAGAAGTCCACTCCCTATATAACCCCTCCCACTACTGGGAGTACCTCAGTTTTGTAGCAAAGCAATTCACGTGTATACCAAAAAGAAGGGGGGGACCTCTGTGTCCCGTGATGTACTTCAAAGAAAAAGATTTTAAAGGCAAGCTGTTTTAAAAATCCTATTTTCTTATCGTACATCACGGGACACGGGAGCCATAGTAGTTACTATGTGGGATGTCCCATAGCAATGCCAACTGAAGGGAGGGAGACACAACAAAAGTAGGGCACCAAGAGACTAGAGGACTTATATTGCTGCCTGCAGTACACTGCGCCCAAAGGCGATATCCTTATGACCTTTCACATCTACTTGATAGAATCTGGTAAATGTATGGACTGAAGACCAAGTTGCGGCCTTGCAGCTTTGAGCCATGGAGGCTTGGTGATGCACTGCCCAGGAAGTACTAATAGCCCTGGTGGAGTGCGCTTTAATATGAAAAGGTGGAATTTTCCTCTTTAAACCATAAGCTTGAACAATCACTTGATGAATCCATTTAGGAATAGTAGATTTCGATGCTGCCTGTCCTATCTTAGGACCTTCTGGCAACACAAACAAAACATCTGTTTTACAAATCTGAGCAGTCGCCTTCAAGTAGACCTTGACTGCTATCACCACATAAAGAGTATGTAGTGACCTTTCTTCCACAGAACCAGAAAAAATCTGAAAAAAATGAAGGCAGAACAATATCCTGGTTTAAATGAAAACCTGACACTACCTTCGGTAGGAAATTAGGATGAGGACGTAATACAACCTTATCCTTATGAATAATCAAATATGTGCTCTTTACAAGAAAGAGCAGCCAACTCTGATACCCTTCTTGCAGTCAAAAGGACCAAAGGAATATCTCATATCGGCTCAAAAGGCTGTTTCTGTAATGCTGACAGGACTAAATTCAAGTCCCAAGGGTTCAGGGGTGACCTAACCGGAGGATTAATTCATGTTACCCCCAGAATAAAGCTACGAACCAGAGAGTGCGAAGCAAGTGGTCATTGAAAAAAATACGAATATAGTATGATAGTACTCAAGGCCAGCTTCATTTCTAATCCCATCTGTAGAAATTCACCTACCTATGACATATTTTCTGGGGTGCCAACCCCTGGATTCACACCAGGAGACATGCCTTCCAGACTATAATATATGACTCTGGAGGCCGGCTTCCTAGCATTACCAAAGTAGAAACTACTGAACCTGACAGCCCACGCTCCTTCAGAATGTGGGTCTCAATAGCCAAACCGTTAAATTTAGCATTTGTAAGGTAGGATGGAATACTGGACCTTGTAAGAGAAGGTCTGGCCGTGGTGGTAGGGTCCATGGGTCCCCTACCACCATCTTTACAATATCAGCATACCAAGATCTCCTGGGCCACAAGAATCACCTTCCCTTCCTGCTTGATCCTGCAATGAAGTTGCGGAAGCAACAGAACAGGAGGGAATGCATAGATCAGTGAAAACTGATCCCACGGAAAAACCAAGGCCTCTGTTCCGCATGCCAGCGGATCCTTTGTTCTTGACACAAAAGTGTTGATCTTTTTGTTGAACCTGGATGCAAACAGATCCACGTCCGAAATTCCTCATCTTTAACATATTGATAGAAAGTAGGGGTGCAACAGATCGTTATCGATCCATGATCCGAACGGTTCAACCTGTTCGGATTGGCACACATGTGATCCGCGGAGCGCTCCGCCGGAGCGGCGGCCATCTTGGTACACCCGGCGGCGGCCTAGGTGAGCGGCGCACTGACGTCATCATCAGCCGCCTCAACTGTAAGCAAGCACGCTCCAATCGTAGGGGAGATGTAGGGAGATGTGGATATTACAGTGGGGGAGATGTGGATATTAGTGGGGGAGATGTGGATATTACAGTGGCGGATATGTCCATTACATTGGGGAAGATGACGTGGATTATACAGTGGGGAAGATTGTGGATTTTACAGTGGGGGAGATGTGGATATTACAGTGGGGGAGATTGTGGATATTACAGTGGGTGAGATTGTGGATATTACAGTGGGGGGAGATTGTGGATAATACAGTGGGGGAGATTGTGGATATTACAGTGGGGGATATGTGGATATTACAGTGGGGGAGATGTAGATATTGCAGTGGGGAGATTGTGGATATTACAGTGGGGACTATATGGTGGTGGAATTTTCACAGGTTTTTGAAAATTCAATTAATTTTTTTTTGTTGATCCGAAAATGATCCGATCCGTGACTCCTGATCCGAGGAACGATCCGAACCGTGAGTTTTTTGATCCATTGCACCCCTAATAGAAAGATGTCGGGGTGAAGAGACCATTCTCCCAGGAACAACTGTTGGCGACTCAAGTAGTCCGCCTGCCAATTCTCTATTCCTGGAATGAAGACTGCCGATAGGCAAGGAATGTTGTCTTCTGCCCAAGATAGGATATGATTCACCTCTCTCTGGGCAGCACGACTTCTCGTGCCCCCGGGGTGATTGATATAGATCCCCTGAAGAAGTCACGTGACTGTGACGTCACGCGTAGGGACGGGACAGGCACTCTATGACTGTTGTTGTACTACGAGCTCGCCACTCGTCGGATCTCCACCCGGTTTTAATGTTTGTTATGTGAGTACATATGATTCTTTTAATAAAAGTGGTACGTTTTCCATACAATACTATACTATTGTGGGCTTCCTTTTTAATTTATCTGGGTGACCCCGGGACACCACTTGAAAGGACTAGACGCCCCCAGGAGAGATGTGACCAGGATAGGACCACATCTCCATCATCTCTCACAGCTGGTTGTTTCCACGGTTTCTACAAAGGCTGCCATGCCTCAAAGTGGCTAAATGCGAGTACCCCATTACCTTCAGATAAGGGGCCACTGCCCACCAGTGTGTGCGTTGCTGCATGAAGATTTACCACCACTGTCACTTATACTTTAGCACCAAGCGGATCACTCATATTTTGTGGACTTTAAATAATTGTTCATTGCCAAGCGGAGCACTATATTTTATATATTTTTTTGCATGCGTTATTTGCACGCATATGTATGAATTTTTTAGCACTCAGCCATATTAAGACTGTCACTGTATGTTATGCACTTTAAGCATGATTCACTTTAACTATACACACACCTGGGAGTGTGTTGAGTTATACCAGATATATGTCAAGCCAGTCAGAGATTGGTTACGTTTAAAGCTAGCTGCTATATATATATATATATATTTTTAATATACTTATATATATTCTATGTATTATGATGTATAAGCACTAATTACTTTTCACAGATTGCGTGTGTTTTATTGCTAGCACTAGCAGAGCACCTGTATGATAAGTATATAGTCATACATATCATCACTACATATTCTCACCACTGTCACATTGAGTTACTTTTTATTGACATATTATTTATTTACATTTGAAAATATTTATTTTATTTGTGCTTGGAGGCACCCACCATCACTGAGCTATTACACGTATAATCATTGCCTATCTAAAAGGATTAGCGCAGCACCACATTTTTACCGATATAGGCCACTGCTGTGGCATTGTCAGATTGGATCCGGACAGGACATGAGCGTCCAGGCTTTCAGGGCCAGACGAGGCCCGAAGCTCTAGAATATTGATGGGCAATGTCATTTCTGATGTGGACTATCTTCCCTGGACAGACGCTTCTTCTAGGACTGCTCCCCAGCCCAGAAGACTGGCATCTGTTGTTACCACTTTCCAGGTAACTAGTAGAAGGGATTTTCCTTTTTGGAGATTCTTGGTTATCAACCACCAACTGAGGCTTTGATGCACTTTTGGGGATAAACACATTGGGAAGTCTAGAGCTTGTACCTTCTTGTTCCAAGTTGACAGGATACTGTTTTGCAGTAGTCTCGAATAAAACTGAGCATAAGGAACGGCCTCCAATGAAGCCACCATCTTTCCCAACAATCTCATGCAAAGTCGAATAGAAGGATTCTTCTTTGCTTTGACCACCTGAATCAGTTCCCTTATGGAACTGATCTTTGCCTCAGGCAAAAACACCCTCTTCTGAGTTGTATCTATGATCAGACCCAAGTACTCCAATCTCTTTGATGGTTTTAAGGAAGATTTCTCTAGGTTGAGAATCAAACATAGGTATTCCAGGTAGCTGACCGTGGTGACCAAACTTTGGTTTAAGCGGGCTACCGACTGATCTATCAAGTAGATCGTCTAAGTAAGCTAGAATCGTTATACCCTGAGCCCTTAATCTGGCTAAAGGGGGAGCCAAGACCTTTGTAAACACTCAAGGTACAGTAGCTAGGCCGGAAGGCAGAGCTAAAAACTGAAAATGAAGATTTTCTATCTCAAAGCGTAGATATTTCTGGTGAGTGGGGAAAAATAAGTAGATGGAGGTAAACATCCTTGATGTCGATTGACGCTAGCAGTTCTCCACCTTGTAGAATGGAGACCACTGATCGGATTGACTCCATGCGAAAAGAGTGGATATTCAAACGGTTTAGATCTTTGAGATCTAAAATGGGTCTGACATCCCCGTTTGGTTTTGGTACCGTGAAAAGGTTTCAATAAAACTCTAACCCTCGCTCTTCCATGGGGACCACCGATATCACCTTTTGAGACAAAAAATGGTCCAAATCCAGAAAGACAGACTTCTTTTTTTCTGGAACTCTGGGAACGTTTGATCTGAGAAAATGAGGAGACAGGAACTCTCCGAACTCTAGTTTGTATCCTAGAGATATTGAGGAAGCCACCCATTTGTCTCGACACTGTTCCTGCCAGACCCTTAAGAACTGCAGAAGTCTTCCCCCCCACTCGAGCGAGCGGGGGCGCCCCTTCATAAGGAGGTTTTAGTATTTTGTTTTGTGGGTTTCCTCCCCCAGGGCCTCTTTTGTCCCTGGGGTTGACCCTGAGGTTTACCTCTTTAACTTAACGGTGGAGGCCGTCATGACTGCCTGGAGGCTGATGCTCCTGGCACTGGAGAAGAAGCCTGTTTAAAAGAAAAACGCTTAAACTTCTACTTAACTGTTAAAAGGGAACTTTTTCCATTAAAAATTCTTTAGATGTATTTATCCAGATCGTCCCAAAACAACTGTTCACCGTGAAATGGAAAACTAGCAAGAGCTTTTTGCATGGCGTTTCGGCTGACCAATTTTTCAACAATAGAACTCTACGCACATGCACCTGCCTGAGCATAAGCCATGAGGCCTGGAGAATAGAATCTCTCATAGCGTTTATTGTAAAACATAACGCCTCTGATATCCCGGCCAAATCTTGGGCCTGCTGATCAGGAATAATCTTGAGCACCTGTTTAAACTGGTCTTTTAAGGACTGACATACACCGATTGCTGCCAGCTCAGGCTGAACCACTGAACCTGCCAGAGAAATGTTGTTTTTAAACAGGAATTCCAACTTCTTAACCGTTGGATCCTTCAGCATTTGAGAATTGTCTACCGGACAAGTCAAGTTTTTATTTATAGAGGATATAGCAGCGTCAATTGCTGGAACCCCCCATTTCTTATTAAACTGTTCCTCCATAGGATAAAAGTGTTGAAAACTTTTTTGGAGGAAAAAACTGTTTATCTGGGTGCTCCCACTCAAAATACATATGCTTTTTTTTAGTAATGAATGGATAGGAAAAGCATGACTAGCTTGGGGAGGCTTTAGCGCACCCAAACAAGAAGTGGGCTCATCGACTGACTCCGCTACTGGCAGCAAAAATGTGGAGCGGACCAATTCAGTGAGAGATTGTACAAACAACCTTTCTTGGGAACCCGATCCTTCCATATTAGACTCTTTAGAAGAGGAGTCATAAGCCTCTTCCTGGTCCTCTGAGAGAAATTTGTCATCTCTCGCCCCCTGTTCCTCAGTTTGAGGGCCCTAGGTAATGGAAGGGGACCTGTTAGGCCCCTTTCACACTGGGGCAGTGGGGGCATCAGCGGTAAAATGGCACTATTTTTAGCGCCGCTTTAGTGTCGTTTTGGCAGCAGTATTCGGCCACTATCGGTGCGGTTTTAACCCCCGCTGTCAGTCGAAAAAAGGGTTAAAACCGCTCGCATAACGCCGCTACAGCCGCGGTATAGCCGCGCTGCCCCATTGATTTCAATGGGCAGGAGCGGTTTAGAAGTGGTGAATACACCGCTCCTTCACCGCTCCAAAGATGCTGTTTGCAGGAGTTTTTTTTCTCTCCTGTCAGCGTACCGCTTCAGTGTGAAAGCCCTCGGGCTTTTACACTGAAGAAACAGCAGCGGCAGTTTTAGGTCGGTTTGCAGGCGCTATTTTTAGCACAATAACGCCTGCAAACCACCCCAGTGTGAAAGGGGCCTTGCGCTTAGTCCCACTCTGGGATGCGATTAATGCATCAATCTTTTTTTCCAAGCCTAAAATGGTTGAGGAAACCTCTTCAGTAATATATACAGGGGCTGCAGTGTTAAGAGCAGCTGCAACACCCAACGTCCCTGATAGCTCACTCTGACCAGCCATATCACTCTCAGGAGAGGATGCCATCTTTTTTGAGATGGTTTTAGGCTTCCTTGTGGCTGTAGAAGTCTTTCTATAGCCCTTTTTTGAGGTGATATTTTTACCCCCCTTCTGACCATAGCCCGATGCACAAAGCAGAGGTACTACCAGAAGGAACGCATCCACTGCTTGAGCAATAGTCCAGCCCTGCTGCTGCTATTAATGCTCAGCCTGATGCAATAATAAATGTGTCAAAAGGAATGCCTGTGTCACCAAACCTCTTTGATGCCCCTCTTTGCTCTTGTGTCCCTCCATCAGCTTGCAGCAGCAATAATAGAGCTTTTAAAAAAACCCATTCCTGCACTGGACGTTGGAGGACGCCAACGCCACGCTAAGCCCCGCCCCCCCTCCGTGGCATTCGGCCCCCCTCCTCTTTTTAAAAAAAAAAGTTTTCACGCGCGATTAAGGCCTCTGATCCTACGGGATTGTTCTGTGAGGAGAAAAATGGCGAGGAGGGAACCTGGAAGCCACCGAGTAGGGCGGCATGCTGATCGTTTTTTGTTCTCCCCTAACGCTCTTCCTCGTGAAGAGGGGAGAGTACAGCCCAGGTGGGGGGTGTCTGGTGAGTAGGAAAACCCCCCCCAGACACCGGGGGTCTGCTGCTAGCTGGAGAAAAAAAGAAGCCTGCTGTTCCAGACACAGCGTGATCTCTTGAGGACCCTTGAGAAGGTACATGCTCCATACAGCCCCCAGTGGCAACACTTAGGCATGACAACATTTATTTATCAAAGGAGACATTTCATAAGAAAATTCAAAAATTTCTTAGAAAACTCCACTTACCTTTATCGCCGCAGGGTTTTCTGTGGTAAAAACCAACAGACCCAATCTTCACCCTTCACAGTGGGTTCCGTTAAAAAACCTTCAGGAGCCGGGGGACCCTCGGGGAACCCACAATCTATTAGCATCCCGCCAGTAAAACTTTATGGCCTTAATACCAAAAGTACTGGATCCCGGGATCCAGCTCTCTGAAAAGAGAAGCTTTTACGGTCAAAACTCGTTTCTTCGGACACGAGGCCCGGGTACCATTCAATTCAGTCTAAAAGACACTTTGAATGGATTCGGCTGCATAGCTAGCCCCAGCAAGGATTGCTCCAGTGGAGCTCAGCACAGCACAGCACATCTTCACTCATGACCAACACCTTAGACACTGGCAAAAAAACGGAGGTACTCCCAGTAGTGGGAGGGGTTATATAGGGAGTGGACTTCTTGTCTTAGGGTGTGCCAGTGTCCATCACCTGAAGGTGGCCTATTAACCCACATAGTAACTACTAGGGGTGCAACGGATCGTCACCGATCCGTGATCCGAACGGGCCAGGCTGTTCGGATCGGCACACCCGCGATCCGCGGAGCGCTCCGCGGCCTGGGGTTTTAGGAAAGGCCGCGGCTTCGGCCTATCTCCGGAGCCGCGGCCATCTTGGTACACCCGGCGGCGCTCAGCTGCGTGCTGACGTCATCACCCCGCCCTCAACTCGTGGGTCCGGCGGCTGGCTTGGCGGCGCCGGCTTCTCTTAACACTGTCAGACTAACAGCACTGTAATGTATACAGTGCGGGGGGAAATGTGGCTGTATTACAGTGGAGGGGGGGCGTGTGGCTGTATTACAGTGGAGGGGGGCGTGTGGCTGTATTACAGTGGAGGGGGGGCGTGTAGCTGTATTACAGTGGAGGGGAGGAGCGTGTGGATGTATTACAATGGGGGGGCGTGTGGCTGTATTACAGTGGAGGGGGGGGCGTGTGGCTGTATTACAGTGGGGGGACATGTGGATGTATTACAGTGGGGGGGACATGTGGATGTATTACAGTGGGGGGGACATGTGGATGTATTACAGTGGGGGGGACATGTGGATGTATTACAGTGGGGGGGACATATGGATGTATTACAGTGGGGGGGACATGTGGATGTATTACAGTGGGGGGACGTGTGGATGTATTACAGTGGGGGGACGTGTGGATGTATTACAGTGGGAGGACGTGTGGATGTATTACAGTGGGGGGGACGTGTGGATGTATTACAGTGGGGGGACGTGTGGATGTATTACAGTGGGGGGACGTGTGGATGTATTACAGTGGGGGGAACTTGTGGATGTATTACAGTGGGGGGGACATGTGGATGTATTACAGTGGGGGGGACATGTGGATGTATTACAGTGGGACATGTGGATGTATTACAGTGGGGGGGACGTGTGGATGTATTACAGTGGGGGGGACGTGTGGCTGTATTACAGTGGGGGGGACGTGTGGCTGTATTACAGTGGGGGGACATGTGGATGTATTACAGTGGGGGGACATGTGGATGTATTACAGTGGGGGGGACATGTGGATGTATTACAGTGGGGGGGACATGTGGATGTATTACAGTGGGGGGGACATGTGGATGTATTACAGTGGGGGGACATGTGGATGTATTACAGTGGGGGGACTTGTGGATGTATTACAGTGGGGGGACGTGTGGATGTATTACAGTGGGGGGGACGTGTGGATGTATTACAGTGGGGGGACGTGTGGATGTATTACAGTGGGGGGGCGTGTGGCTGTATTACAGTGGGGGGACGTGTGGATGTATTACAGTGGGGGGGACATGTGGATGTATTACAGTGGGGGGGACATGTGGATGTATTACAGTGGGGGGACATGTGGATGTATTACAGTGGGGGGGACATGTGGCTATATTACAGTGAGGGGACATGTGGATGTATTACAGTGGGGGGACATGTGGATGTATTACAGTGGGGGACATGTGGATGTATTACAGTGGGGGGGCGTGTGGATGTATTACAGTGGGGGGGACATGTGGATGTATTACAGTGGGGGGACATGTGGCTGTATTACAGTGGGGGGGACATGTGGCTGTATTACAGTGGGGGGACATGTGGATGTATTACAGTGGGGGGACATGTGGATGTATTACAGTGGGGGGGCATGTGGATGTATTACAGTGGGGGGACATGTGGATGTATTACAGTGGGGGGACGTGTGGATGTATTACAGTAGGGGGACGAGTGGATGTATTACAGTGGGGGGACGTGTGGATGTATTACAGTGGGGGGGACATGTGGATGTATTACAGTGGGGCGACGTGTGGATGTATTACAGTGGGGGGACGTGTGGCTGTATTACAGTGGGGGGGGACATGTGGATGTATTACAGTGGGGGGGAGATGTGGATATATATTTTTTTTGTTGATCTGAACATGATCCAATCCGTGACTCTGATCCGAGGAACGATCCGAACCGTGAGTTTTTTGATCCGTTGCACCCCTAGTAACTACTATGGCTCTGTGTCCCATGATGTACGATAAGAAATATCGTTTCTGATATTAGCTATACTTTACTTAAAAAAACTCCTCCTGTTAACTTTGTTGCACCTTTAGCTCATTCTGAAAGAATTGCGAAGGCTTCAGTAATTTGCAGTGTTACTAATTTTCACAGCCCTCCTGAAAACATTAGCTTACTCAAACTTACTGAATGACACATCGGTATGGATGTCACACCCCTTTCTCAAACTCAATCTTTCTAAAACTGAGCTTGTAATATTTCCTCCTTCCTGCCCCCCCCATGACTTTACCAGTAAGATCAACAGCACAACCATTGGTCCCTCCACACAAGCCAGGGTGCTGGGTGTAATCCTTGACTCTGACCTCTCCTTCAGCCACCACAAGTGCCACCTATCAATGCCCACAAATACCACCTATCAATGCCCACCTGTAGTGCCACTCAGTGCCACCTGCCAGTGCTGCCCATCACTGCCACCCATCAGTGCCCATCACTGCCACCCATCAGTGCCCATCAATGCTGCCTATCAGTGCCCATCACTGCCGCCTCATCAGCGTACATCAATGAAGGAGAAAAATTACCCGTTTAAAATTTTTTATAACAAAATATAAAAAAAATAAACTTTTTTTTTTTAAAAATTCAGTTTTTTACATTTTTTTAATAAAAAGTAAAAACCGCAGAGGTGATCAAATACCACCAAAAGAAAGCTCTATTTGTGGTGAAAAAATGATAAAAAATTCATTTGGGTACAGTGTTGTATGACCGCGCAATTGTCATTCAAAGTGCGTCAGCGCCGAAAGCTGAAAATTGGTCTGGATAGGAGGGGGGTTTAAGTGCCTAGTAAGCAAGTGGTTAATGCATTAACTACTTGCCAACCAGCCGCCACAGTTGTTCTGCAGCAGGTTGGCACAGCTGCGCGAATTGCCTTTATTGTATGTCGGCTGCTTTAAGAAGCTATAGGGAGTGGCATGATGTCCACCGGCCACCCACGATTGCTCCTCAGAGAGCCAGAACAGGGATCTGTCAATGTAAACAGACAGATCCCCGTTCTGACAGGGGAGTGGAGAGATCTGCTGTTCCTAGTGATCAGGAACAATGATTTCTCTCCTCCTCCAGACACTACATTCCCCCCCAGTTAGAAACACCTCCCTAGGGAACACTTAACTCCTTGTTCGTCCCGTGGTGTTAACCCCTTTCCTGCTAGTGACATTTATACAGTAATCAGCGGCTATTTTTATCTCTGATCACTGTATAAATCTCACTGGTCCAAAAAAAGGGTTAAAAGTGTCCGATCTCTCTGCCGCAATGTTGCCGTCCCCCTAAAAATTGCTGATCGCCGCCATTACTAGTTAAAAAAAAAATTTATAATAAAAATGTCATAAATCTATCAGATAAATTTAAGGAAACCTTGCAAGCTACCACTCCTGAAATAACTTAAACTCCTATGTGGACAGCTGCTAGCATTGATCACGTCCCATAAGCTCATGCCTAGACAGTATATGTATATATGTAAATGCTGTGCTAAACACTGTGAACAAAATTTGCGAATAAAAAATAAGAATAAAAATGTAAGATATTAAAATATATAAAAAAATATTTCTTTATCATACATCACAGGACACAGAGCCATTGATTGGATGTGGGGGCTGAAGGAGAGGTCAGAGTCAAGGATTACACCTAGCACCCTGGCTTGTGTGGAGGGACCAATGGTTGTGATGTTGATCTCAATGGTAAAGTCATGGGGGGGGGGGGGGGGGACCAGGAAGGAGGAAATATTGCAAACTCAGTTTTAGAAAGATTGAGTTTGAGAAAGTGGTGTGACATCCATACCGATATGTCATTCAGTAAGTTTGAGTAAGTTAATGTTTTCAGGAGGGCTGTGGAAATTAGTAACACCACTACAAATTACTGAAGCCTTCACAATTCTTTCAGAATGAGCTAAAGGTGCAACAAAGTTAACAGAAGGAGGTTTTTTAAGTAAAGTAGTAAAGTATAGCTAATATCAGAAACGATATTTCTTATCGTACATCACGGGACACAGAGCCATTGTAGTTACTATGTGGGTTATATAGGCCACCTTTAGGTGATGGACACTGGCACACCCTAAGACAGGAAGTTCACTTCCTATATAACCCCTCCAATTACTGGGAGTACCTCAGTTTTTTTGCCAGTGTCTAAGGTGATGGTCACGAGTAAAGACGTGCTGTGCTGAGCTCCGCTGGAGAAATCTTTGCTGGTCAAGCCATGCAACCGGGTCCATTTAAAGTGTCTTTTCCAGGCCTAATTGAATGATACCCAGGCCTTGTGTCTGAAGAAACGAGGTTCTGCCTGTAACGCTACTCTTTTTAGAGAGCTGGACCCCGGGATCCAGTGTTTGGTTTTTTCAGCCATATTTTCCTGGCGGGGTGCTTTATAGGCCCAGGAGTGTGGATCCCCCCATAACAAGGGGCCCCAGTTCCTGAAGGTTTTTTAATGGAGCCCACCATGAGTGGTGAAGATTGGGTCTGTTTGGTTTACCACAGAACCCTGCAGCCGGATAAGGTAAGAGAGATTCCTAAGGAATTTTTCTAATTCTTATGGGTTATCTCCTTTAAGTAAACATTGCTATGCCTAAAGTCGCCACCGGCGGCTGTCAAGAGCACGTACCTGTTCTATGCTTGTCAGTCTTGTTCAGTGTCACAAGCTGCATGCTTCCTCCAAACCCAAGCTCCAGGTAGAATGTGGGAAGGGGGGTTTTCTCTTTCCAGGAATGTCCCCCCACAGCTTCTTTCCAGACTAGAGGCCATGGGTCAGTCAGAGGTATGCCGCACCACTCCCGCCGCCATTAAGGTGGCTCTCCATCCACCTGCCCTCCTCTCTTCTCCGCCTCAGCCCCCCCTCCATGTGCAATCCGGTCGGATCAGAGCCCCCACTTGCGTGGGAAAGTGGTCTTTTTTGAAAAAAGATGAGGGGGCAGAAGGGGTGGTCAGAGGAGGGGGGGTGGAGCATCAGCGCAGTGTCAGCATGGTTCAATGCCCACAATGCAGACTATGCATAGCTATAAAGGTGCACTTTGTGCAGGTGCACAGAGCTAAAGGAGGGACACAGAGCAGATGGATGGCATGTGAGTGTGGGTGACACAGGCATTCCCAGGCACATTTACTTAGCATCAGACTGAGCCTTGATAGCAGCGGCAGTTGTTGAACTATTTTGCAGTGGGTGCATTTCTGGTAGTACCTCTGTATTTGTGCTTAGCACTATGGGCAGAAGGGGAGGTACAAATACCCCGAAAAAATAGGGGATCAAAGGGATCTCCCTCAGGCTCTGAGGACCACCCCTCTGCAATATCATCTCCCCCTGAAAGACCTAGGGAGGCTGGTCAGAGTGAGCTGTCGGGGTTAGGTGCTGCAACTGCTTCTGGCATTTCAGAATCTTATAGTTGAAAAATTGGTCAGCCGAAGCGCCATGTAAAAAGCTCCTGGCTGGTTTTCCCTTTCACGGTCTTAGGCTGTTTGGGGATGATTTGGACAATTATATCCAAAAGATTTCAAGTGGGAAAAGTACCCTTTTGCCAGTTAAGAGAAGGAGTAAATGTCCTTCATTTAAACAAGCTCTTTCTCCAGTGCCATCAGCCTCCAGGTAGTCGCGACGGCCTCCACTGCCTGGTTCATGAGGTAACACTCAGAGTCAACCCCGAGGACAAAAGAAGTCCTGGGGAGGGAACCTACAAAACATAACGCTAAAGCCTCTTTATGAAGGGGTGCCCCCACTCGTTCGAGTGGGGGGGAAGACTGTTACAGTTCTCAAAGGTCTGGCAGGAGGATTTTCAGGACAAGATGGGTGGTCTCCACAATAACTCTAGGTTACAAACTAAAGTTCCGAGAATTCCTGTCTCCTCGTTTCCTCAGATCAAATGTTTCCAAAGACCCAGAGAAAAAGAAGTCTCTCCTTCAAGCATTGTCGCAAAAAGTAATCATGGTGGTTCCCATGGAAGAGCAGGGTTTGGGGTTTTATTCAAACCTTTTCACGGTGTCAAAACCAAATGGAGATGTCAGACCCATTCTAGATCTCAAAGATCTAAACCGGTTCCTAAAAATTCGATCTTTTCGCATGGAATCAATCCGTTCAGTAGTCTCATCCTACAAGGAAGAGAACTTTTGGCATCAATTGACATCAAGATGCATACCTGCATGTACCTATTTTCCCCGCTCATCAGAAATATCTGCGTTTCGAAGTGGAAAAACTTCATTTTCAGTTTTGTAGCTCTACCTTTTGGTCTAGCTACTGCACCTCAGGTGTTTGCAAAGGTCCTGGCCCCTCCTCTGGCCAGAATAAGGGCCCATGGTATAACGATTATAGCTTACCTAGACAACCTGCTCTTAATATACTGGTCAGTAGCCCGCTTAGACCAAAGCTTGGTCACCACAGTCAACTACTTGGAATACCTAGGTTGGGTCCTCAACCTAGAGAAGTCTTCTTTAAAACTAGTAAGAAGACTAGAGTACTTGTGTCTGGTTATAGATACAACCCAGAAGAGGGTGTTTTTACCCCAGGCAAAAATCAGCGCCATAAAGGAGCTGGTTGAGGTAGTCAGGGCGAAGAAGGGTCCTTCTATTCGCTTTTGTATGAGGTTGTTGTCAAAGATGGTGGCTTCATTCGAAGCGGTTCCCTATGCTTAGTTTCATTCAAGACTGCTGCAAAACAGTATCCTGTCTGCCTGGAACAAGAAAGTCCAGGCGCTAGATTTTCCAATGCGTTTGTCGCCAATAGTGCATCTGAGCCTCAGTTGGTAGTTGATACCCGAGAATCTGCGGAAAGGGAAATCCTTCTTACCAGTCACCTGGAAAGTGGCAACAACAGATGCCAGCCTTTAGGGTTGGGGAGCAGTTCTGGAAGAGACAATTGACCAAGGGAAATGGTCCAGAACCGAGAGGACCTTACCCATCAACATTCTAGAGATTCGGGCAGCGTACCTAGCCCTAAAGGCCTGGACATTCAGGTTGCAGGGTTGTCCTGTCAGGGTCCAATCCAACAAATGCCGCAGCAGTGGATTATATCAATCACCAAGGGGGCACTAGAAGTCGTACAGCCCAGGGAGAGGTAAACCAGATCCTATCCTGGGCAGAAAAGCATGTGCCGTGCATATCGGCAATCTTCATTCCAGGGGTAGAGAACTGGCAGGCAGACTACTTAAGTCGCCAGCAGTTGTTCCCAGGGGAATGGTCTCTTCACCCTGGCATCTTCCTAGAGAAGTCTTCTTTAGAGAGAAGTCTTCTTTAAAACCTAGAGAAGTCTTCTTTAAAACCAGTAAGAAGACTAGAGTACTTGTGTCTGGTTATAGATACAACCCAGAAGAGGGTGTTTTTACCCCAGGCAAAAATCAGCGCCATAAAGGAGCTGGTTGAGGTAGTCAGGGCGAAGAATGGTCCTTCTATTCGCTTTTGTATGAGGTTGTTGTCAAAGATGGTGGCTTCATTCGAAGCGGTTCCCCATGCTCAGTTTCATTCAAGACTGCTGCAAAACAGTATCCTGTCTGCCTGGAACAAGAAAGTCCAGGTGCTAGATTTTCCAATGCGTTTGTCGCCAATAGTGCGTCTGAGCCTCAGTTGGTAGTTGATACCCGAGAATCTGCGGAAAGGGAAATCCTTCTTACCAGTTACCTGGAAAGTGGCAACAACAGATGCCAGCCTTTAGGGTTGGGGAGCAGTTCTGGAAGAGACAACTGACCAAGGGAAATGGTCCAGAACCGAGAGGACCTTACCCATCAACATTCTAGAGATTCGGGCAGCGTACCTAGCCCTAAAGGCCTGGACATTCAGGTTGCAGGGTTGTCCTGTCAGGGTCCAATTCAACAAATGCCACAGCAGTGGATTATATCAATCACCAAGGGGGCACTAGAAGTCGTACAGCCCAGGGAGAGGTAAACCAGGCAGAAAAGCATGTGCCGTGCATATCGGCAATCTTCATTCCAGGGGTAGAGAACTGGCAGGCAGACTACTTAAGTCGCCAGCAGTTGTTCCCAGGGGAATGGTCTCTTCACCCTGACATCTTCCTAGAGAAGTCTTCTTTAGAGAGAAGTCTTCTTTAAAACCTAGAGAAGTCTTCTTTAAAACCAGTAAGAAGACTAGAGTACTTGTGTCTGGTTATAGATACAACCCAGAAGAGGGTGTTTTTACCCCAGGCAAAAATCAGCGCCATAAAGGAGCTGGTTGAGGTAGTCAGGGCGAAGAAGGGTCCTCCTATTCGCTTTTGTATGAGGTTGTTGTCAAAGATGGTGGCTTCATTCGAAGCGGTTCCCTATGCTCAGTTTCATTCAAGACTGCTGCAAAACAGTATCCTGTCTGCCTGGAACAAGAAAGTCCAGGCGCTAGATTTTCCAATGCGTTTGTTGCCAATAGTGCGTCTGAGCCTCAGTTGGTAGTTGATACCCGAGAATCTGCGGAAAGGGAAATCCTTCTTACCAGTCACCTGGAAGGTGGCAACAACAGATGCCAGCCTTTAGGGTTGGGGAGCAGTTCTGGAAGAGACAACTGACCAAGGGAAATGGTCCAGAACCGAGAGGACCTTACCCATCAACATTCTAGCGATTCGGGCAGCGTACCTAGCCCTAAAGGCCTGGACATTCAGGTTGCAGGGTTGTCCTGTCAGGGTCCAATCCAACAAATGCCACAGCAGTGGATTATATCAATCACCAAGGGGGCACTAGAAGTCGTACAGCCCAGGGAGAGGTAAACCAGATCCTATCCTGGGCAGAAAAGCATGTGCCGTGCATATCGGCAATCTTCATTCCAGGGGTAGAGAACTGGCAGGCAGACTACTTAAGTCACCAGTAGTTGTTCCCAGGGGAATGGTCTCTTCACCCTGACATCTTCCTGGCTATATGCCCAAGATGGGGATCCCGGACATAGATCTGTTTGCTTCTAGGTTCAAAAACAAGATCGATAACTTTGTGTCAAGAACAAAGGATCCACTTGCATGCAGGACAGATGCGTTGGTGACCCCGTGGGATCAGTTCTCACTGATTTATGCATTCCCTCCTATTCTGCTGCTACCACGACTTCTTCGCAGGATCAACAAGAAAAGAGGTTGGTGCTTCTGGTAGCCCAGAAGATCTTGGTATGCAGAAATAGTAAAGATGGTGGTAGGGCCCCCATGGTCCAGCGTGGCCCAGAAGATCTTGGTATGCAGAAATAGTAAAGATGGTGGTAGGGCCCCCATGGTCCCTCTACCACCACATCCAGACCTGCTATCGCAGGGACCAGTGATCCATCCTACCTTAGAAACGCTATATTTAACGGTTTGGCTATTGAAACCCACATTCTGAAGAATCGCGGGCTTTCAGGCTCAGTGATATATACGTTGATTAATGCAAGGAAGCCAGCTTCAGGAGTCATTAATTATAGAATCTGGAAAGCATATATTTCCTGGTATAGATCCAGGGGTTGGCATCCCAGAAAGTATGTCATAGGTAGAATCCTTGCTTTTCTGCAAATAGGGTTAGAGATGAAGCTGGCCTTGAGTACTATCAAGGGCCAGGTCTCGACCTTATGGGTATTTTCATCAGCCTTGCTTGCTTCGCAATCTTTGGTCCGAAGCTTTGTACAGGGGGTAACGCGGCATACTCACAGGTTAGAGCACCTATGAACCCTGGGGACTTGAATTTAGTTCTGTCAGCATTGCAGAAACAGCCTTTTGAGCGGATATGACATATTCCCTTGGTCCTTTTGACAAGGAAGCTAGTTTTTCTGGTAGCCATTTCCTCTGCAGGAAGGGTATCAGAATTGGCGGCTCTTTCTTGTAAGAGCCATATTTAATCATTCACAAGGATAGAGTAGTATTGTGTCCTCATCCTAGCTTTTTTACTGAAGGTGGGTTCAGGTTTTTATCTAAACCAGGATATTGTTCTGCCTTCATTTTTTCCAGAACCCTGTTCTAGGGAAGAAAAGTCACTACATTCTTTGGATGTAGTGAGAGCGGTCAAAATCTATTTCGAGGCGACTGCTCAGGTTTGGAAAATGGATGTTTTGTTCGTGTTGCCTGAAGGTCCTAGAAAAGGACAGGCAGTGTTGAAATCTACTATTGCTAAGTGGATTCGGCAAGTAATTATTCAAGCTTATGGTTTGAAGAGGAAAGTTCCACCTTTTCAAATCAAAGCACACTCCATCAGGGCTGTTAGTGCTTCATGGGCAGTGCATCACCAGGCCTCCATGACTTAAATCTGCAAGGCCGCAATTCGATCTTCAGTCCATACATTTACCAGATTCTATCAGGTGGATGTGAGAAGGCATGAGGATATTGCCTTTGGGCGCAGTGTGCTGCAGGCAGCAGTATTGGTCCTCCGGTCTGATTGCACTCTACTTTTGTTTATGTCTCCCTCCCCTCAGATAGCATTGCTCAGGGACATCCCACATAGTAATTCACTATGGCCCTGTGTCCCGTGATGTACGATAAAGAAAATAGGATTTTTATAACAGCTTACCTGTAAAATCCTTTTCTTGAAGTACATCACGGGACACAGTTCCCTCCCCTCTTTTGATACATGTATATTTCTTTGCTACAAAAACTGAGGTACTCCCAGCAATGGGAGGGGTTATATAGGGAGTGAACTTCCTGTCTTAGGGTGTGCCAGTGTCCATCACCTAAAGGTGGCCTACATAACCCACATAGTAACTACTATGGCTCTGTGTCCCGTGATGTACTCCAAGAAAAGGATTTTTACAGGTAAGCTGTTATAAAAATTCTATTATATTGACAATAGTGAGATAAAGTACTAAAGTGCAAACAAATGGTTTACTGATGATGAATCTCATGAATCAAAATAACATGATTACATCATAAAGTACATTTAAAACATAAAAAATATATAACAACTGAACGTATAAGTGCATAAATAGAGTGACACTGGTGAAATAAAGTGCTATAGTGAGTGAATATACTGCACTGATAATGAATCTCATGAATCAATGCAACATGTTAAAATCATAAAGTCCATTTCAAACATAATTAAATCTTGTCATGGTGATCCAAACGTGTTCATGTGTCCACCTCACAATTAAGTTCAGTCAAAACATGCTTGTGAACCACCTCTGGGTTCTGTGAATACTGTGGAATCCTGGGCTGCCCAATAGCGCTGTCTCCACATACATATAAAATATATAGTGAGGCTGGATAGTGTGATACCATTTAATGTAAAATTTTATTAAACAGTGATCCCTCTCCAGGGTGCTCACATTGTAAAGGTGCTTCAGTGCACCACTCTACAGCAAGCATAAAACGTTGAGATCATATGTCCCTCCACCTTGAGACAGACCAGCTGTCTCCTGCACCGTTCTGTCCCCTCCCCAATGCATGTCGATATAGGGATCTGACGTATCTTCCTCAGGGGATTGTAATTGGATGGATGGTGTTTTTGTTATAAATAGTCTGACGGTGGCCATTTTCTTGTAGCCTGAGGACACTCTGTCATCCAGAGGCTCTATGAAATACAATAGGACTGCTGGATCTCAGTAGCCTAACATCCATAGGGACCCACGACTAACTACAGAGAATTAATAGGTACTCCATCATGCCATAGCCCTATATAGTGCAATCTGCATACATGAACCCACATAGAACGCAACATAAGTGTAATAGATCCCAGGACTATGCTATGGAGCGGACATACTATCTCTTGCAATGGCATAGATAACAGTATACACTTAACAATAAAGAAGTAAAAAATAGAAAGGTAGCGGGACTTTTTATATAGACACTCGGGAGCGGGAATAAAAATAAATAGCTTTTATTGGAATCAAATGGTTATAAAGTTTCTGTATTCGAATAATTCAATGCATGATGCTATATATAAAATCATTCGTACAACTATTACAATTCATTGAAACCAAAAGAGATATAAATACATACATGTTCCAACAAGGAATCAATACATAATACATAATGTAAAACATTTAGAGCAAGGTTACATCATTAAATGGAAAAATTGAAAAACAAGGAGAAAAGAGAGGGTTTCAAATCATAGGGGGCAAAAAACGAGTTATTATGGAACGGCCTGGTAAGATGCCCAGCCCAGGACCCAAGCGACTAATGGTCCCAACGGCGGCGGCGGCGACCAAACAACCCCCCAATGGGCCAGGAGATGGTGATCACTCGGACGGCACGCCGCGCTAAATGGCTCCAGCGTGTCCGGCCGGGATGTGTGACGTCGACGCGCAGTGAGCACAACCCCGCCCACCCTCCGTCACAACAGGGCGGAGGGGGGGTCCGCAGTGCGCGTCGCAGCTCCCGAACAAGACAGAGAGGCAGGCCCGGCAAACCAACAGACGCACGCACCACTGCGTGCATGTAAGAAAAAAACAAGGTAAAAGTAAATACTGAACATTCGAAGTAAGGTTAAAATTGGAAACGAAAAAGAAAAATAAAGGAAGAACAAAACTAAAGTTATCAAAGCAAATAAGGATTGGTATTGGATTGAAAAATGATATAAATGATTGTAGAAGCAATGAGTCCTCTGGCAGATAGAAGTGGGAGTCAGAGTAATAATACAATGTAAATTAATGGTTAACGCCGCCAAGTGCCTATCATCCCTAATTGGTTAATAATAATGGGGAAGAAAATTGGGGGAATTAGTGGGACTTTATATGAGGTATAGGGGTGCCGTTCAGGTCCCCCCCTCCATCCCGGTTAAATGAAGTAAAAAATAGAAAGGTAGCGGGACTTTTTATATAGACACTCGGGAGCGGGAATAAAAATAAATAGCTTTTATTGGAATCAAATGGTTATAAAGTTTCTGTATTCGAATAATTCAATGCATGATGCTATATATAAAATCATTCGTACAACTATTACAATTCATTGAAACCAAAAGAGATATAAATACATACATGTTCCAACAAGGAATCAATACATAATACATAATGTAAAACATTTAGAGCAAGGTTACATCATTAAATGGAAAAATTGAAAAACAAGGAGAAAAGAGAGGGTTTCAAATCATAGGGGGCAAAAAACGAGTTATTATGGAACGGCCTGGTAAGATGCATCAAAATGTACACTAGGTTGTTGTAGGCTCTACGCGTTTCAAGGTATTTGACCTATCATCAGGAGCAAGGAACCATAGTGATAAGTGGAATTCGGTTTGAAAGTCAAGAATGATGAGAGAAGAAGTGTGTACCTGATAGACACAGCCACTTAATTATCTTTCCCTTACAGATTTGGTTCCTCGTTTCACCACTATTTACAATGACACTCCTGCGGGACGTCGTCCGTTCCTGTGTTTTGCCCGCTGCGACATGTCCCCTCAGCTCCCGTGCATGGCATGGTTGGTTTGGCCTGTGCGTTCCGTGGCCGCACCGCCACTGTGTGGACCATACATGTAAGTGTACAGACAGTTCGGGTCCAGTAGGGAGGACCCTTCCTGCCTGTTCTGAGCTTTTCTTCTCCTCCCTTTTTTTTTCCCCCCTTTTCCTCCTCTTTTTCTTTTTTCTTTTTTCCTCCTTCCCTTATACTTTCAATTAAATATTTTTCCTTCAAATTTTTAGATTATCACTATGGTTCCTTGCTCCTGATGATAGGTCAAATACCTTGAAACGCGTAGAGCCTACAACAACCTAGTGTACATTTTGATGCATCTTACCAGGCCGTTCCATAATAACTCGTTTTTTGCCCCCTATGATTTGAAACCCTCTCTTTTCTCCTTGTTTTTCAATTTTTCCATTTAATGATGTAACCTTGCTCTAAATGTTTTACATTATGTATTATGTATTGATTCCTTGTTGGAACATGTATGTATTTATATCTCTTTTGGTTTCAATGAATTGTAATAGTTGTACGAATGATTTTATATATAGCATCATGCACTAAATTATTCGAATACAGAAACTTTATAACCATTTGATTCCAATAAAAGCTATTTATTTTTATTCCCGCTCCCGAGTGTCTATATAAAAAGTCCCGCTACCTTTCTATTTTTTACTTCATTTAACCGGGATGGAGGGGGGGACCTGAACGGCACCCCTATACCTCATATAAAGTCCCACTAATTCCCCCAATTTTCTTCCCCATTATTATTAACCAATTAGGGATGATAGGCACTTGGCGGCGTTAACCATTAATTTACATTGTATTATTACTCTGACTCCCACTTCTATCTGCCAGAGGACTCATTGCTTCTACAATCATTTATATCATTTTTCAATCCAATACCAATCCTTATTTGCTTTGATAACTTTAGTTTTGTTCTTCCTTTATTTTTCTTTTTCGTTTCCAATTTTAACCTTACTTCGAATGTTCAGTATTTACTTTTACCTTGTTTTTTTCTTACATGCACGCAGTGGTGCGTGCGTCTGTTGGTTTGCCGGGCCTGCCTCTCTGTCTTGTTCGGGAGCTGCGACGCGCACTGCGGACCCCCCCTCCGCCCTGTTGTGACGGAGGGTGGGCGGGGTTGTGCTCACTGCGCGTCGACGTCACACATCCCGGCCGGACACGCTGGCGCCATTTAGCGCGGCGTGCCGTCCGAGTGATCACCATCTCCTGGCCCATTGGGGGGTTGTTTGGTCGCCGCCGCCGCCGTTGGGACCATTAGTCGCTTGGGTCCTGGGCTGGCGGCGTTCTTCCCTTCCCTCCCCATCTGCGGGCCAGCGTCTGACGTTGGGGACATGGCTGCGGGGGCTCGACGGTTATGGACCCCATCCCCGCATGGACTCTGCACCTCGTTTGACATACACTTTGTTTTCACATATCACCCATGCATCCATGCATCCTTTGGCTGGACACACTGTCTATCAGGTACACACTTCTTCTCTCATCATTCTTGACTTTCAAACCGAATTCCACTTTCCCCTCATCACTTTCCTGGCCTTGCACATTTCCCCTTCCTCCTTTTCACTCCTGCCCTTACTTTCTCTCGCCTTTCCTCCTCCATCCAGTTCCTCACTCCTTGCCCATTTTGCACCACCCCGCTTATTCTACCCCCTTTTTTTCCCCTTTTCTCTTTCCCATTCTATCCACCCTTCTCATGTCCTCACACCTTTTTTCCATTCACACTAATTCTTTTTCAACCCCTCCATTCCTTCCCTTGCTCTACCTCTCTCTCTCTCCACCCATTTTCCTCACTTTTGCCCCACATTCACCTCACAGCCACTTAATTATCTTTCCCTTACAGATTTGGTTCCTCGTTTCACCACTATTTACAATGACACTCCTGCGGGACGTCGTCCGTTCCTGTGTTTTGCCCGCTGCGACATGTCCCCTCAGCTCCCGTGCATGGCATGGTTGGTTTGGCCTGTGCGTTCCGTGGCCGCACCGCCACTGTGTGGACCATACATGTAAGTGTACAGACAGTTCGGGTCCAGTAGGGAGGACCCTTCCTGCCTGTTCTGAGCTTTTCTTCTCCTCCCTTTTTTTTTCCCCCCTTTTCCTCCTCTTTTTCTTTTTTCTTTTTTCCTCCTTCCCTTATACTTTCAATTAAATATTTTTCCTTCAAATTTTTAGATTATCACTATGGTTCCTTGCTCCTGATGATAGGTCAAATACCTTGAAACGCGTAGAGCCTACAACAACCTAGTGTACATTTTGATGCATCTTACCAGGCCGTTCCATAATAACTCGTTTTTTGCCCCCTATGATTTGAAACCCTCTCTTTTCTCCTTGTTTTTCAATTTTTCCATTTAATGATGTAACCTTGCTCTAAATGTTTTACATTATGTATTATGTATTGATTCCTTGTTGGAACATGTATGTATTTATATCTCTTTTGGTTTCAATGAATTGTAATAGTTGTACGAATGATTTTATATATAGCATCATGCATTGAATTATTCGAATACAGAAACTTTATAACCATTTGATTCCAATAAAAGCTATTTATTTTTATTCCCGCTCCCGAGTGTCTATATAAAAAGTCCCGCTACCTTTCTATTTTTTACTTCATTTAACCGGGATGGAGGGGGGGACCTGAACGGCACCCCTATACCTCATATAAAGTCCCACTAATTCCCCCAATTTTCTTCCCCATTATTATTAACAATAAAGAAACCAAGAAATGATAATAATTTTAAGAGAAATAAATTATAAAACAAATATGTAGAACATAGATACACAAAAATATATAAATATAAAAAATGTAATCCATATATAAAAGCATATAAGTATATATGCACATATATAAATGTAGCAATAACTCACGGTGGAGCTGCTGGTTTAAAGCGGGCTGTTACCGTCACCTTTGTTACCTCAATTTCACCAGAACCGGGTCTAGGGTCCCGTTGAGCCCAATACCAGACAATGTAGGCACTGGACACTTGAGTATCTTTTCCAAGGTTTTAATAAAGAGTAATAAAGAGTAACTGAAGGAAGTAGCAGGAAAGAGGTAGAAGAAGAGTTGCAGGGAAGTTCAAATACCTTTTCTTAATGTAGTATTATGAATTGGAATCTTGTAGGATGAATGTACTCTCCTTTTAGAGTTGAATCTTTGCCCACCCGGATAGGTTTCTCTCACTAACCTAGCAGCCGATACACAAAAGTCTCTGCCACAGACTTGATTGTAATAGAAACCCGTACGATCCTCTGCCACAGGATGTAATAGTTTACGATGAATAGCAAACACAGCACTAGAACCTTTAAGCCGACCCGGCAGTACTATGCGGTAGGTTAACTTTAGGATGCGTCCTCCAACTGAGTCACCAGGCCCCTCTCCAGACCAGCACTCTGCATGATCCTTCCATGACGGGTCCTCCCCTGGGATCTTCTCAGTTGTCCAGCTTCTTCCCGTAGGACAGACAGCACAGGACCATTCCTTCGCCGCAGTGGTAGGCCCCAGACAGGCTTCTGGGCCCACCCAAACGCTGCAGCAACGTGGTCCTCCCGGTCGGTCGGAGGACCTCGAGGTAGTACTCCTAACACATACCTGTTGGCCAGGAGGGCCAGCAGGTGAAACGAAAGAGACCCTAAAACATGGCGTCTGTCCCACTGCCCCATAAATACCCTCTCCCAGAATGCAACTCGGAGGACCACCTCCACCGAGTTATCTCCGGGACAGAGGAGCACTTATACACTTTAACATGTTGCCTTTCCAACACCGACCCATGGCGACAACGACACCCACAGGCACAGTGTGAAACTACATGCAACACAGCCACAACTGGAACAGAGGCTAAATCTGACTATGTATGAACAGGTAACCCACTAAATTTACCTATAAGCGGTAGATTGAAAAATCTACCAGCGCTACATAAAAAAATACAAAAACATGTACACATATAAGGAGACCTATGGTAGGTAATATACACCTAATCATACCCAGTACCATCTATAACTGTGCCCCCACCTGGGGACACCAGTACTGGAAACCAAAAATAAAGCTATACTGGACCTTGTACCCTCTGGCCATATTACTTTTTCTCTGTAATCAAGGTGAATACAGCATTGATCCCATACCATATGAAATTATAATCTTAAAGGGGAACCATATAAATTGTATCACACAAAGTACAGCTAAATGAATGAGAACCCCCCCCCCCCATTAACTATCCCTTACCCTCATTAGCATATCCCATATCAAGGATTATGGTGAGTACTCCTTGCATGTGCAGCGCGGGACCATAGGATGGTCAACACAATATACTACCCTTAAAAGATCACAAATTAATTTTTACTCAAAAAATATTTTAAGATCAAATTCTTTGTTCAACCCCCCTGGTGCCAAAGAACCCAATTGGTGCATCCACAATGATTCTTTCTTATTGATTTCCCTTACAAAATTAGAACCTCTCTAGTGACGCTTTGGGGCCTCTATACCCCAAAACTGCATCCCTTCCGGGTTTTTATTATGTTTATCCCTGATCATTATCATTCATTGATCATTATCATTCATGGATTTTAATAAATTTCTATGTCTTCAATATTCCCTTTTCATATCAGCAACAGATCATCAATAAAGCCTCTATAAAGCACAATCCTCTGGTCCAAACTGACCCTCCATATGGCCAAATGGGGGGAGGAGGGTCTTTTGTACAGTTTGGACCTGAGGATTGTGCTTTATAGAGGACTTTATTACAATCCATGAATGATAATGATCAAAATATCAGTTTGATGTGGGACATCAGTAAGGATAATGTAGATTTCTTGGATTTAGAGATTTATAATACTCCTCAGGGCATAGAAACGAAAACTTACTTCAAGGAAACAGACCGCAATTCATATATCCCTACCACTAGCTGCCACTATAGACCCTGGATAAATAATATCCCCAGAGGACAATTTATGCGAATAAAAAACAATTGTACGAGTAATGAAGATTTTGAAGTACAAACGGATAAATTAAGTAAGATGTTTGTGGATAAATAATATCAGATTGATTTTTTGGATGCAGAAAGGAAAAAGATCAGAGATGCAGATAGGGAGAGCCTGTTAAGAGACAACAGCTGGAATAAGGAGACTGATATGGGTATGGGTACCTGTATTGTTCTGGATTATCATTTACAAAATAGGCACATGGAAAAGATTATCAGTAGATATTGGGAGGTCCTTAGGCAAGATGTTTATTTAAAAGGGAGTTTACCAATAAACCAAAGATTATCTACAAACAAGCCCTTAACTTAAGAGCCAGGTTAGTGCACAACGTTATTGAACCAGCCACCATCTGGGACATGAAGGGTTTTCATGGCTGTGGTCATGTTACAGTTGTGTGAGGGTCCCAAAAAATGTAAGAAAATTAAAATCCTTTATTAACCCTAACACCAATCATTCGTATACCATTAGAGATTTTATCTCATGAAACACCATAAGGGTGGTATATGCTATCAAATGTCCATGCAATCTAATGTATGTAGCCAGAACAAAAAGAGCGTTAAAGGTCAGAATAGAAGAACACGTTAGGAATATTCGTAATGGGTTTGACAAACATTACTTATCCGTACACTTCAGGGATAAGCATAATAAAAACCCGGAAAGGATGCAATTCTGGGATATAGAGGTCCCAAAGCGTCACTGGAGAGGTTCTAATTATGTAAGGAAGATCAGTAAGAGAGAATCACGGTGGATACACCAATTGGGTTCTTTGGCACCAGGAGGGTTGAGCAAAGAATTTGATCTAAAATATCTTTTGAGTAATAATTAATTTGTGAGCTTTAAAGGGTAGTATATTGTGTTTACCATGCTATGGTCTCACACTGTACATGCAAGGAGTACTCATCACAACCCTTCATATGGGATATACTAATGATATATTATCAAATATGCATATTTGTTTTATAATTTATTTCTCTTAAAATTATCATATCTTGGTTTCTTTATTGTTAAGTGTATACTGTTATCTGTGCCCATGTAAAGAGATAGTATATCTGCTCCATAGCATCGTCCTGGCATCTATTACACTTATGTTGAGTTCTATGTGGGTTCATGTATGCAGATTGCACTATATAGGGCTACAGCATGATGGAGTACATATTAGTTCTCTGTAGTTAGTTCTCTGTAGTGGGTCCCTATGGATGTTAAGCTACTGAGATTCAGCAGTGCTATTGTGTTTCATAGAGCCTCTGGATCATAGAGTGTCCTCAGGCTACAAGAAAATGGGCGCCGTCAGACTATTTCTAACAGAAACACCATCCATCCAATTACATTCCCCTGAGGAAGATACGTCATATCCCTGTATTGACTCGCGTTGGGGAGGGGACAGGACGATGCAGAAGACAGCTGGTCTGTCTCAAGGTGGAGGGACATACAATCTCAATGTTTTATGCTTGCTGTAGAGTGGTGCACTGAAGCACCTGTACAATCTGAGTACCCTGGAAAGGGATCATTGTTTAATAAAATTCCACACTAAATGGTATCACACTATCCAGCCTTTCTATATGTTTATATGTATGTGAGGACAGCGCTTTTGGGCAGCCCAGGATTCCACAGTATTCACAGAACCCAGAGGTGGTTCACAAGTGTGTTTTGACTGAACTTAATTGTGAGGTCACACTCTCTAAGGTGAGCGGATTTACATAGGGGGAAGCACCAGTGTGTGGACACATAAACACGTTTGGATCACCATGACAAGATTTAATTATGTTTGAAATGGACTTTATGATTTAAACATGTTGCATTGATTCATGAGATTCATTATCAGTGCAGTATATTCACTCATTATAGCACTTTATTTCACCAGTGTCACTTTATTTATGCACTTATACGTTCGGATGTTATATATTTTTTTAATGTTCCAAATGTACTTTATGATGTAATCATGTTATTTTGATTAACGAGATTCATTGTATCAGTATACCATTTGTTTGCACTTTAGTACTTTATCTCACTATTGTCAATATATATTTTTTTATATATATATTTTTATATATATAATTTTTTTAATATCTTACATTTTATTTTTATTTTTTATTCATTAATTTTGTTCACAGTACTTAGCGCAGCATTTACATATATACATATACTGTCTAGGCACAAGCTTTTGGGACGTCATCAATGCTAGCAGCTGTCCACATAGGAGTTTAAGTTATTTCAGGAGTGGTAGCTCACAAGGTTTCCTTAAATTTATCTGATAGATTTATGACATTTTTATTATAATTTTTTTTTTTACTAGTAATGATGGCGATCTGTGATTTTTAGCGGGATTGCGACATTGCAGCAGACAGATCAGACACTTTTGACCCTTTTTTTGGACCAATGACATTTATACAGCGATCAGAGCTAAAAATATCCACTGATTACTGTATAAATGTCACTGGCAGGGAAGGGGTTAACACCAGGGGGCGATCAAGTGTTCGCTAGGGAGGTGTTTCTAACTGGGGGGAATGTAGTGACTAGAGGAGGAGAGAGATTGCTGTTCCTGATCACTAGGAACAGCAGATCTATCCTCTCCCCTGTCAGAACAGGGATCGGTCTGATTACATTGACAGATCCCTGTTCTGGCTCTCTGAGGAGCAATCACGGGTGGCCGGCAGACATCACGTCATTCCCTATAGCTTCTTAAAGCAGCCGACGTACAATGATGGCAATTCGGGCAGCCGTGCCAACCTGCCGCAGAAAAACTGCGGCGGCTGGTCGGCAAGTAGTTAATGCATTGTATGTTAAAAGAAAAAAACTGCGCTGCATTGTATGCATTAAGGTAAAAAAAAATCTTCTGTGTGTTGCTCCCCTCCCCCTTCCTTTAGCCTCCTTTCATACTTACTGGAGTCCATTCTTGATTCAGCACTGCGCTTAAAACCAGCAACTTTCTCACTCACAGGGCAGATTGATAGCACCAGGAGCCATTGGCTCCTGGTGCTGTCAATAACATTTTGTGATGAGGGAGTGGGGGGTGGGACAGAGCCACACTGTCTGTACCATTTGTTTGTACTTTAGTACTTTATCTCACTATTGTCAATATATATTTTTCTCTATATTCATTTTTTATATCTTACATTTTTATTTTTTATTTTTATTCATTAATTTTGTTCACAGTACTTAAATAGCGCAGCATTTACATATATACCTATAAATCTATCTCCTATTTTGTAGACGCTATAACTTTTGCGCAAACCAATCAATATATGCTTATTGCATTTTTTTTACCAAAAATATGTAGAAGAATACATATTGGCCTAAACTGATGAAGAAATTATTTTTTTTTTTTTGGGGATATTTATTATAGCAAAAAGTAAAAAATATTGGGGTTTTTTTTCAAAGTTGTTGGTCTTTTTTTGTTTATGTGTTTAGGTGATCAAATACAACCAAAAGAAAGCTCTATTTGTGTACATCGTCGCATGACCATGCAATTGTCAGTTAAAATGGTGCAAAAAATGACCTGGTCAGGAAGTGGGTAAATCCTTCCGGTCTGTAAGTGGTTAAGGTAAAAAAAACCTTCTACCTCTACAGCCACTTTAACAGCGGTTCTGTCCCTGTCAACAGTATGTGTTTATGAAACAGTGACATGTGAATACGGTTTATAAGATCTTACTGTACAGATTAAAAGTATAACAGAAACAATGGGACAAATAAACAGGACAATTTAGCAAACAATTTTATGGTAATATAGTTCATAAGACATATTCAACATCTCAAAAAGAAAAACCTAGTGTTATGTAACAGTTTTTAACCAATGTAAGGTAATAGGTACTTGTGCGCACACCAAAGAATAAATAATCCAACAATAAAAGTATATAAATATAAAACTCATCTACTAAGAAAACGAATAGCGGCCACAAATATTAGTGTTCACACACCTAAAAACAATTAATAAAAGGGATAAATCTGCGGCGCTAATCTAAATATGTGAATTCCTGGGACGCCAAGGAGATAAAAACTAGTAGAAAGAATCTTTCTACTAGTTTTTATCTCCTTGGCGTCCCAGGAATTCACAAAGTTTTTAACCAATGAATTCGGAAAATATAAAACCTACAATATTTCAGAGGAATGCATTAAAGTTAACAATATATACTATATAAAATATAGTAATAAACCCTCTCTTTGCTTGCAAGCCTCTTGCAAAAGAAAACCACAAGCTGACTGCAAGCTACCACAATGAATGATTTATACTATCCAAAGACACCTAGCTCATTTAGTGTTCACCACTTCCTGGAGAGGTTTTACTTCTCTTCTAATTAGATTCCTTACAGATTAACACTACATGACTTCTTACAACCAGGATTATATAATTTGCCTTTGTTATAAATTTCAGTTTTTTGCTCATACTATATGTATATTAGACGAGGGCAGCTAAAACCAGAGAGCTTGCGAAAAGGAAGTTCACACACCAGAATGGTTTTTAAGGGCTTCCTGCCTGTGTTCATCCATCACTGTGGTATCTAATAGAAGCAAAAGAGTTTCCTCCGGAGGGGTCTGTGTAAGCAAAATATAGTACACAACAAAAACTTTCAGTCTTTTGGCCTATTAGGAGACATTTTGGGGTTGATTCACTAAAATATGGTGCCAAATATGGTAGCCAATCAGCTAATAAACTTCAGTTTGTTCAATTAAGCTTTGACAATAAATCCTGGAAGCTGATTGGTTTCTATGCACAGATACACCAGATTTTGCACTCTCCAGTTTTAGTAAATCAACCCCTTTGGGTCTGCCAAGACCTGCAGGCTGATCCAACATTGCCAGAATGCAACCTCTCTTTAAAACACACCACCCTAACTCATCTCAGGGCAGATGTAAAATACCTCCCCCCAGGAGGGGAGAGATGTGGCCAGTATATAACCAACAAACCCAGAAACCTACCACTACCACCAGCATATCTCATGAACTGCCATTGTCTAGACAGACAGTAACTTCTGTCCAAGATGCTTCCTTGGACCAGTGGGACTGGCTATCACAGTATCTAGAAACTATAAACAAACAGGTACTGTCCTATTTGTAAAAAACACAATGATTGTCACGCTAAGGTATTTCCAGCAGGCAAAGCTGTGTTGTCTGGGGTGGTGAGGGAATGGTTAAAAAGTCAGGATCCTGAACATATAGTCCAAAGTTCTGACAAATGAGCAGCAGAGAGTCAAAGGTGCAGGGTTTTTAAGGAAAGTCCATAGCCTGGGTAAAGCCATCACTCAGGAAGTCCCGTTCCTGGTCTCAGTAGGGGGAAGCTATGACATGCATGCGTTTGGAGCATGCTTGCTCCTTCCTCAGGCATAGTCGTCGGCCATCTTAGGTGTGGTATATAGAGCTGGCAGGGCAGGCGGGCCAATAACGGGGCCGTCTCCCTTTTAGTAATCACGACGAGAGAGTAATCAGTACGAGAGATCGCCCCCCGAACCATACCAGGCCACATGCCCTCAACATGGCGAGGATGTCCCCATGTTGATGGGGACAGGGGCCCCATCCCCACAACCCTTGCCCGGTGGTTTTGGGGGGCTGCGGGCCGGGGGCTTATCAGAATCTGGAAGCCCCCTTTAACAAAGGGGACACCCAGATCCTGGCCCCCCTCCTTTTCCTGCGGCCTGACAGGTTGCATGTTCAGATAAGGGTCTGGTGTGGATTTTTGGGGGAACCCCACGCCATGTTTTCAAAAATTTTGGCGTGGAGTTCCCCTTAAAACCCATAAAGTCTGGTATGGATTTTTGGGGGGAACCCCACGCCATTTTTTAAAAATTTTGGCGCGGAGACCTGAAGGGCCTGGTAATGGAATTTTGGGGGACTCCCACGCATTTTTATTTTTCAATGATTTTCAATTACTTTTATGTGTATTGTCGGGACAGACAATTCATTAATAGCCGGCACTAGTGCTAGCACTTTTAAATGACTTTTTTTTCCTTTAGAAATGTCATTTTTGCTCTCGGACTGTTATAAACATGGGAAACATGCGCTACTTTACAGGCATACTATAGACTAGACATGTGCATGATGAAAAAATTTGTTTAGTTTCGATTCGTTATTTAACTAAATTTGTTTAGTTAAATTCGTTGCATTCGTTACATTCATTTTCTGGATTCATTTAGTTTCGTATTCGAATTCAAAAAAATTTGCCCGTATTCGAAAAAATTCGACTGCGTTCGAAAAAAAACATCAGATTCGAAAAAATTCAACCGCATTCGAAAAAATTTGACCGAATTTGAAAAAGTAAACTATATATAACCATTTTGTGAAATTTGAAACACGTATAGAATGAAAGTGAATTTGAATAGAAAAGATTAGAATAGTATAGAAAATAATAGAAAAGAATAGCATAGAAAAACAATATAACAGAATAGAAAAAAATATAATATATTCTAATTCATTCTGTACCAAATTCCAATTTCGGAAGATGGTTTTATATATGGTTTTATATATATATATATTTTTTTATTCTGTTCTATTGTTTTTTTCTATTCTAGTCTTTTCTATTAGAATTCGATTCCATTCTATTTCTATATAACCATTTTCCGAAATTCAAATTTTGTATAGAATGAATTCACATTCAAATAGAAAAGATTAGAATAAAATAGAAAATAATGGAAAAGAATAGCATAGAAAAACAATAGACCAGCATAGAAAAAATATTATATATATACATCTTCCAAAATTAGAATTTCATGTAGACTGAAATCAAATTTGAATAGAAAAGATTGTAATAGAATAGAAAATAATAGGACAGAATAGCATAGAAAAACAATAGAAGAGAATAAAATATAATATATATTATATTATATTATATTCTGTACTATTGTTTTTCTAGTCTATTCTTTTCTATTGAAGTAAAATCAGGAAAAACTGCTGCGCCAACCAAACAAAATCAAGCCGCCAATACTAACAATTAGACTAATTGTATTAGATGATAAGGATAAAAAAGTGTAGCGCTATATTGTGCATAAAAAAGGTGTGTCATGTATAACACCTATATGCATATCAAACGTTAGGATTTGTTAAACCCAACATGTGAACTTACTAGTGATGGCCTCTATAGAAATAGAGTGATATAAATAGTGATGTCAACGTATAATACGAATGTTAGGTTCTGTTAAACCCAACAGGTGAACCTATTAGTAGTGACCTGTATAAAGATAAAATTAAATAAAAAAATATATCTGTTGATATCAACATATAATGAAAAAACCTGTGAATCGTGTGTACACAATCAATATAATCATCAACCATCAAATCCAAAACCCAAATGTGTATATTACAACATAACATAAGGTGGGGATAAATGGTAAGTCCCTGGGATATTAAACAGTTCATTCAATTTTGTAAAGGAATCCTGGGTAGATGCAGGTATCACAATGACATCTATTCCTATCTTCAAATAGGCTTTTCCAACTCTTGACCAGGCAAAGAAAATGATATAAAATGCCCTTACCAGACGCGGTGGACTCACAGGCCGTTGGCGGTGAGTCGTATGAGCTTGCACCGTTTAAGTACGGTAGGGTAACAGTTGTCCTTGATCCCTGGCAAGAGGGTCCTGGAAGGGTTCCCAATCCAAAGCGATGTCCTGGATTCCTCCTCCAGCGTGCGTTCGTATCTCATGCAATCAGGAAAAATGGATAAGGAGAAAAAAGGCTCCGCATAGTGTGAATTTCGGATTACCAGGAAATTTTATTATATCAAAAAGAAATTTCCAGTAAAAGTTTAGGTAAAAACAAAGTTCATAAAAATGACAGAGGTACATTTAGCGCAATAACAGATGATAAAATGGCGTCATACACCCGACGCGTTTCGTCTTCAAAAGACATCAACTGGGGTAAAGTTGCCCTTTCATCTGCTGCGCTATTTATGTGAGAATGCTAAAATTTACACCGGGGACACCTGTGCGGCGTAACTCCCGGGGTTTTACGTCATGTGAGAGTCAGTTGACAATCAGCTGACTATCCTTCCGACCTATCTGGAGATAGGGGATATCCATCCAGCCTATTAGGGGATAGGAAGTAATTGTGAAACCAAGCCTCAGCCTGATCTTTGCAATCAGCCAATTATGGTTAAGTAATGGGGGCATGTGATGAATACATCAGAGCGTCTCTGCGCAGGGACGCAGATCGCACATCACTCCTCCACTGTGGTTAAAGCGTCATCACGTATTCACGCGATGACGCGGGAGGGACGTACCTTCTCATTGTCTGAGGAGTGTGTCCCATAAAACTTACGTCCCATCGCGCATGCGCATCAGCGCAAACCGAAGGTTCCTCCCCCTTCAGTGCGCCTAAGCATGTCAATGCGAACAAGTATCTAATGGGAACTTAACCCATACCACTCAGGCCACTCACCTATCTCCTTGCGTTCAACAGGGCCACCTGATCGTAACCTGGTTAACCAACAACACAAGGAAACTATGATCATTGAGACACAGAAGTGGTATACGCACATACGCTGTCCAATCATCGAAGGTGGATTCTCCCCTACATAAAGAGCTAAAGTGGTCATGTCGCACAGATTCCCCTATGTTTACACATAACACTTGTAAACCCTATTGGGAGTGGTCACCAGGGGCCAGCCAAAAAGGGCACAATTAAAAAGTAAAAGTGCATTTTACACTATGATAAAAATAACCATCTAATTTCAACATATATCTAAGGGGAGACACATGTATCACTCATGTTCCACAACCCCAGGATATGTGTACATAAGAAACGTGTAGCAAATTTTAAATAAAAATAAAAAGGATAATTACGAACATTTAAAGAGATGACACTCTTTTATATGAAATGTATGGCTAGTAGAGAGATATCCCAATGTATGACTATTAGAGAGATGTCTCATAGGGAATATCTACTAAAAGGTATATGTAAAAGAAGTATATCAAAAAACATATAAAAAAAAATATAAAAAATAAAGAACGTATGAAAAGGAATCCATGAATGCCATCTTCGTGTGGGTTGGGCATGCAGGGATAGATAGAAGGGGCTAGTCCAGGACATTATGACTGATTAATAAACGCATTGATGTCCCATTCTATGTTCAAACCGTGGGGTACATAGCATTTAATCTGATGTATCCACCAAGTTTCGAGTCTAGAGACTCCTCTTAAACTAGATTCCCCTCTCCAGTGTGGTATAAATCTATCTATGACCTGAAAACTGGTCCCTGCTGGATTGCGGTCATGGTACAAAGCATAGTGTTTGGAAACACTATGGTTTGTTTTACCTTTTTTAATCGCTGTGATGTGTTCTTTTACTCTAGTAGTGAAATTGCGTTTTGTCCGGCCAATATATTGTCTTTTGCACGGACAAGTGATGAGATATACAATGTATTTGGTTTTGCATGTAGCGAATTCCTTCATCCTATATTCCTTCCCCGTAACTGTGGACTTGAATGTTTCCCTTTTGCGTGCTTTACAATCATTCCATTTGCAAACTGTGCATCTCCGACAAGGATAGAATCCTTTCATGTTATGGAAAAATGAAATTTTCTCTGGGGGATCGATCACATTTGGTGCGATTTGTCCCTTAATTGATGGAGCACCCCTAAAAATAGTAGCTGCCTGTTCCGGTAATACCGGGCCTAAAATGGTGTCACTTTTTAATATTCTCCAATGTTTTCTAATGATGTCCTTAACTTGTTTATGTTGGGTAGAAAAACTTGTTAAAAAGGACCATTTGTGTTTAAGATCTGCAGTTTTCTTTGGTCTTTCCGGTTGTGCCTTCAACAAAGAGGCACGATCTATTAGGGCCACTTGGCGAATCTCTTTAGTGATTGTGGAGCTATCATATCCTTTTTCACAGAACCGTGATTTTAAAATCTCAGCTTGTTGGAAATAATCGGAAAGATGGGAACAATTTCTCCTCATTCTCATCAGCTGGCTTCTTGGGATGGATTTTAGCCATGTCTCATGATGGCAGCTATCCGTCGGAATATAGCCATTACGGTCCGTGGTCTTAAAATGGGTTTTTGTGTCGAGATGGCCATTATTGTGTGTAATCTCCAAATCCAAGAAATGGATCTTGGACCGACTGGCTTCATGGGTCAGGAAGATCCCCCTTCGGTTATCATTCAGAGTCGCTATGAATGAGTCCAAAGAGTCTTCACTGCCCCTCCATAGGAGGAGGATGTCATCTATGTACCTCACCCACAGAACCAGTTCTGGGGGATTGAGGGCATAGACGACATCCTCCTCCCATTTGGCCATAAAAATATTCGCCAGACTGGGGGCAAACTTGGCCCCCATGGCTACTCCTTTTGTCTGTAGATAGAACTGGTCATCATACCAGAAATAGTTGGCACCTGTGGTAAATCTCAATAAGTCCATAATGAATTTTTTTTGGATTCTAGGAATGTTCCTGTCTCTCGAAAGGAACAATTCTACCGCTTCAAGACCTTGAGCTTGGGGTATGCATGTATATAGGGACGTCACGTCCGCAGTGACAAGTATTAGGTTATTTGTATCCATAACTTGTTCCAATTTAATTATGGTATCCCTTGTATCTTTCAAATAAGAGGGAACACTTTGGACTATCGGTTGGAGGAAGAAATCGATATATCTCCCTATCCGAGAGGTCAAAGAATTAATGCCGCTGATGATCGGGCGTCCTGGTGGGTGTGTGGCATTTTTATGTACCTTTGGCAAGTAGTACATTATAGGAATGCGTGGTGCCGCCGGTATCAAAAAATGTTTTTCTTTTTTATTTAGAATCCCCAGTTGTGAACCAGTATTGACCAGATTGGTTAGGGTTTTTTTGTATTCTGAAGTTGGATTATTGGGAAGACGGCGATACGTCTCAGAATCACTGAGAATTCTGGTCATCTCGCTGTGGTAGTCACTCTCATCGAGGATCACTACCCCTCCCGCTTTATCCGCGGAACGGATAATGAGATCCTTCCTTTCACAAAGGGATTTCAATCCCAGTCGAAACCTAGGATCATTGTATACCTTTTTGTGTGGGAGATCTTCAAGGTCCTTCAGTACTAGGTCTCTAAATACCTTAATTGGAGGTGCTGTAGGGACAGGGGGGTTGAATAGTGAAGGATTGCTCAACCCTGAGTGCACAGTATGCGTGGTAATTTGTGGATGGGAAGATCTAGTTGAATTTGACAAAATGTATCTTTGAATGTTCAATTTACGCACATATTTCTGTATGTCAATGAATGTCGAAAACTTGTTCAGTTTTTTAGGGGGGGCAAACTTTAAGCCTTTATCAAGAACTATCTTTTCAGCTTCTGTGAAGGTCGTTTTACTTAAATTAAAAATCCCCTTGTTTTCTATGACCGCTTTCTTTTTACGGGCACGCCTCCCCCCTCTGGTGCCCCGTTTTGTTCTCCGTTGTATGTAGGGTTTTCGGTTTCCCTGTGAAAACCCTCTGCCCTTGTGGGCCTAGGTAACCGTTGGTTGTAATTGAACGGAGACCTTTCCGGATAATCATTGTCCCTATTTCTATAGGAGTATTGGGAATTGTAGCTCCTGTTCTGTTCCCCTCTCAATGGTGAAAACCTATTATGGGTCTGAAGGGGTGTCCTTTGGGGGTATGGTTCATAATGATAGTAGTCGTCATAACCAGTATATCTTCTATGTGTTGAAGGATCCCGTGGGCCTTGTTCATAGTGGGAGGAATGGCCATTATTTCTCCCACTTCTGCCTCTCCCTTTTACACCTCTACCCTTGAGGTGGGGGGTGGACTCCTGTGTTGAGGCTTAGGTGTATGGGGATCATATGAATGTTGCACATTCTGGTCTTCCCTCCTAGATGGGAGGGGGGGCACAGGTGCTTCTAATGTTCTTGTATTTGATGAGGTTGTCACCTCCATCGCATTCCCTTCCGTGGGCCCAACACTTTGTTCTTTGTTTTGCCAATTAAATACATTTCCTGTTTTATAATCATTGGTATCCCTACTATACTTTTTTTGTTTTTTGATTTTTTGCTCTCGTTCCTCTTTTTCTAGATGGTTCTTTAAATTTGTTGATAGGTTAATATATTCTGCAGTGGATTTGTGTGGAAGTAATTTCTCCCTAATCTCTTTAATCTCCTTATCCAACAAACCTCTTCTTGCTCGTTTTCTGTCAATGAGGAAACTCAGCAGTGAGATCCCGGCCTCATTGAAGAAATGAAACCATGTTTCAGTGTCTATGTCTCCTTGCTGTGGATGGATAGTCCATCTCAAACCTCTTGGGACCATGCGATCCTTACTGTATTGCTCCAAAAATGCAATATCCCATTCTAAATGGATTTCTGAAACCATTAAGTTTTTAAGCCTTAAAAAAAGGCCTCCCATCTCAGAATCTGTATTCAGAACTGAGAAGACACCCTCCATGTTGAAAGTGCGACTTTTGGATTTGATGGTTGATGATTATATTGATTGTGTACACATGATTCACAGGTTTTTTCATTATATGTTGATATCAACAGATATATTTTTTTATTTAATTTTATCTTTATACAGGTCACTACTAATAGGTTCACCTGTTGGGTTTAACAGAACCTAACGTTCGTATTATACGTTAGACATGTGCATTCGTTTTCGTCCGAATGCATTTTCGTCCGAATTTCAGGTATTTTCGTTATCGTTTTAACAAAGGATAACGAAAGTGCAGAGTCCGAAAAACGAAAGATCCGATATAAACAAATGCTTTATTTTCGTTTTCGTTGCTACAACAGTTCGATATAGATAGGAGATTCGACATGATGATGACAATAACAATCTGTCCATCAAACCTGTGGTCGAATGTGCCTAACCTTAGCTCTATTAGTCCAAGATTATTCTACATAGAGAGAAAAGATTCGACGTAGAGAGGAAAGATTCGACGTAGGGGAGGAAAGATTCGACGTAGGGGAGGAAAGATTCGACGTAGGGGAGGAAAGATTCGACGTAGGGGAGGAAAGATTTGACGTAGGGAGAAAAGATTCGACGTAGGGGAGGAAAGATTCGACGTAGGAGAGGAAAGATTCGACGTAGGGGAGGAAAGATTCGACGTAGGGGAGGAAAGATAAATAAAAATAATGATGATGATGAATGTTATTGGCTGATTGTAACCAAAGAGGAGGAGCAGTAAAATAGCTAGAACTAAGTACACAGTACTTTGGCTTATGGTGTCTGTTGAAAGTTCTAAGAAGATTCGACGGAGCAGGTAAACTATGGCGTTGCACAGTTTAGCTGCTCCGTCGAATCTTCTTTGAACATTCGACAGACACCATAAGCATTCATGACAGATTCGACCTTAATTAGGATTTTCGGACGAATGCAATTTTTAACGAAAAACGAAATAAATAACAACGAATTTCGGGAGTAACTAAATAAATGTATTTTTTGGACGAAAACGAAATTCCGAAACGAAATATTTCAGTGTGCACATGTCTATTATACGTTGACATCACTATTTATATCACTCTATTTCTATAGAGGCCATCACTAGTAAGTTCACATGTTGGGTTTAACAAATCCTAACGTTTGATATGCACATAGGTGTTATACATGACACACCTTTTTTATGCACAATATAGCGCTACACTTTTTTATCCTTATATTCTTTTCTATTATTTTCTATTCTAATCTTTTCTATTCAAATTCATTCTATACGAAATTCGAATTTCAGAAGCCATTTTCCGAAATTCTATTTTCGCATAGAATAAATTTAAATTTGTACAGAAAAGTTTAGAATAGAATAGAATAGAATAGAATAGAATAGAATAGAAAAGAATAGCATAGAAAAACAATGGAACAGAATAGAAAAAAATATTATATATATATATATATATATATATATATATATATATATATATATATATATATATATATACACATCTTCTGAAATTTGAATTTCATATAGACTGAAATCAAATTTGAATAGAAAAGATTAGAATAGAATAAAAAATGATAGAAAAGAATAGCATAGAAAAACAATATATATTATATTTTATTCTGTTCTATTGTTTTTTTAGTCTATTATTTTCTATTCTAATCTTTTTTATTCAAATTCATTCTATACGAAATTCAAACTTCAGAAGCCATGTTACGAAATTCGAATTTCGTATAGAATGAATTCGAATTTGAATAGAAAAGACTTATAGAATAGAAAATAGAAAAGAAAAGCATAGAAAAACAATAGAACAGAATAATAAAAAAATATTATATATATATATATATATATATATATATATATATATATAATCTTATTTATCGGCGTATAACATGCTATACAAAAAAAGGAGGTTTTGCCTGGATCAACCACCAGTAAATAAAGTCTTAGATTATTGACAGGATCAGATATTCATCCACATAGAGTTATTGGATGCAGTTTGGGTTGCCTTATAGGGCATACAAAACAACTAGGAGAAAGATTCCCCCAAAGAAGGCAAGTTACCCAAACACAATCTGCAAAAACAATAAATGTATTGAACTACAAAACACCACACAAAAATACAAAAATTGGGCAAAATAGGGAATGTATCATAGACCAAGTTAAAACAGATAACGTTATCATTAAAAACAACGGAGCCGCGGCCAATCATACCCCATACACACACCAATCACCACAGCAGATTCCTACTATTTTGGGCAATATCGTGTGAAATAAAGTCCTTAGTCAATCCAGATACTGGTAGTATGACGGTATGAGGGTAAGGGTGGATGAGTGAATAATCATTACTTGGGAACTGATTCAGCACATCATGAAAATTATGACAGTCCGGGAACTAAACCCATATCACAGGTATAACAGCAAAGGTGACCGGCAGTATTTACTGAAGATTAATATTGTGGACACAGGACATACAGGTGAAGCAGCTATGTTTGGAGAAAGTAGCGGGGGGAGCAATAACAGCTCAGGCTGTACTATGAGTATAAATCGGAGTGATACTTCTCTCACCAGATAGATGGCTCAGCAGCTCTTGAGATCGTAGGCTCTACCCCCATGTGATAGCTGTAGATGTCAGTCCAAAACCGCTTGCCGTCAGGTAGAAGATGTCCCGCTATGTCCAGCGCCTACAGTCAGATGCTGTAAGCCGGCCGTCAGCTGTTAGTTCCCGGTCAAGCATTCAAACACCATGAGCGCGCGGCTCCGAGGTGACGTGCTGACGCGTTTCACCAGCCAATCACCGCTGGTTTTTAATGATAATGTTATCTGTTTTAACTTGGTCTATGATACATTCCCTATTTTGCCCAATTTTTGTATTTTTGTGTGGTGTTTTGTAGTTCAATAAATTTATTGTTTTTGCAGATTGTGTTTGGGTAACTTGCCTTCTTTGGGGGAATCTCTTTCTCCTAGTTGTTTTGTATGGCGTATAACATGCACCCCAAGTTTAGGAGGGAATTTTAAGGAAAAAAACTTTTAGGAGGGAAGTTTAAGAAAAAAAACTTACATTTAAATGCAGCCTTATCAGTGTCCATCTGCAGCTTTGTCAGTGTCAGTGTAGCCTTGTCAGTGTCCAGCTGTAGCCTTGTCTATCATTGCAGCCTTGTCAGTGTCCATCATTGCAGCCTTGTCAGTGTCCATCATTCTTTCTCATCATTCGTTCTCGGCGGCTTTCGGCCACTCACGGGGGACTGCGAGAGCCGCCGAGAACGGTTGAAAGAGGCCGGGAGGCTCACAATCGGGGGGGATCGGCGTATAACACGCACCCACGATTTTCCCCTGATTTTAAGGGGAAAAAAGTGCGTGTTATACGCCAATACGGTATATATATATGTATATATATATATATATATATATATATATATATATATATATATATATATTCTATTTTATTGTATTTTTTAGAAAATCGTTTTCTATTTTTTTTTAATTCGATTCAAATTTGTTTGTTTTTTTTTCGGATTTGTTTAAATTCATTAATTTTGTAATTCGGAAATTCATGCATTCAAATTTCCGAATAATGAAAAATTCATCCGAATTTTGATTTGAAACGAAACGAAATGCACATGTCTACTATAGACACCCCCCAGGTACAAAATTTAAAGGAATATTTCACTTTTTTTTTTACCACGTCAGTGAACCTTTTCCGAGAGACTTTTTTTTTTTTTCAGCTCTACAGTTCAACTTAGTCTCTTGTTTTCTCATCATTGTGGCAAAAAAAAGGAATATTTCACTTTTATTGTTTCACTTTAAGCATTATTAAAATCACTGCTCCCGAAAAAACGGTAGTTTTTAAAACTTTTTTTTGCATTGATACATGTCCCCTGGGGCAGGACCCAGGTCCCCATACACTTTTTATGACAATAATTTGCATATTAAAATTAGCTCTTTTGATTTTTCATGATCGTGTCATATAGACTTTAACGGTGTTCGCATGTTCTAACTAATTTTTTGCCTGTTCGCATGTTCTGGATGCGAACCGAACAGGGGGTGTTCGGCCCATCCCTAGTGGAGACTGATAAATGCTCCGCAGTATCGTCTTAGAAATGCTGTACACTTGGGGAGTGGGGTTCTCTAACAGAAATGTGTCCGAAGTTGCCTCATGTTAAGTGTAAGAAGTATGGCCACGGATTACAAGTTAATTATGAGTTAATTGTGCAAGTTGCTGCTCACATCTAAATTCTGGAGACCTTCCTTAATGTTGATTTCATATGACCGCAGCTCCTGTCTGTGGTTCAGGCATTAGCACATGCAGTTCCGCAGAGTACACGCTATGGCACCTGCCCACAGCTTGACATAAAGCTGGATCAATTTACTGAAGAAAACTAGGCTGGAGAAAGGATCCTTCTGCTGAACAGCATGGCAAAGGAGCTGCATAGAAACTACCATTTGAACATCGTAGGAAGGATGCCTTGCCAACAGCTCAAGGTATTTTTGACTGCTTCCAAAAGAACAAAAAGGCTTACTTCAGTACAACTGAAGAAAGACTGCCACTGCTCTTCTAAGGCCATCTATTTGTCTGGTTTCTTCGCAACTTCCAGCATTTAATCTAACTATGCCTACACCTACTTCAGAATATCTGTCCCCCATTTTTGAGCTATTTTTGGGTATCCTGCACCCCCAAACCATCTCTCCTATTGTGAGCTCAGCAACAAAAGGTAAAAAGACTAAAATGACTAGCACCAAACCTATATTTCACCCTGTAATACACCAAGGACCAGACCCTGAAAACTGAGGTGCTAGCCTACAGTGACTGGCAGTCTAGAAATAGTGATAATTGCTCATTCTCATTCTGCAGAATGTTTGGAGGAATTTGACAAGTCCTGTCCATAAGATGATTGTGAAAGGCATGTTTTGATGTAAACCATATAGGCTAACATCATCTTTCTCAGGAATACAAACAACCAATAGGCTGGAGCTATTAACAATTTTGTTATACAATATAAAATGGCAAGTCATTGAACATGAAGGAGGAAAGAAATTATTGATAGTATTGCAATGCCCTTTTTATATTCCAGTTTCAGCTATGTATCATATTTATGATGTAATAGAACATGAGTAACAGAAAACACACAAAATATAAAGAAAGAAAGCGTTGTACCTCTTGTATCTGGTTTCCCTCAGCTTCATTTACATACAAAGGAGTTTTTGGAGGGCGTGGTGGTGGGGTTTGAAAGTTATTTTCATAACGTCTTGCCATATAATACTCCTCTTCATTGATTTCTTCAGTATTGGTTCTTGTTGGCACAGAGAACACTTTTCCTTTAAAATTACCAAGCACTTGAAAAGTAAGGTTCAGTCGGAACACAGGAAGTTCCCAAACTTCTTCAGGATGGTCATATAAACTAACAAGCAGGTAAGAGTCTGTAATTTGCTCTTCCAACTTTAATAAGGCAGTGCTAGCCAAAATATCCTGTCCAATTGTAAAGAGATCCCTCACTGACACCTTGACATTCAAAGGAAATGTAAAGTGCTTACAAAGTTCAGATAAATAATACTGTTTGTCATCTTGCACAACTTCTATAAACCCACCTTCTACATACAATGGTAGTTTAACAGTTTCATGGTTTTTGTCTTTAATCCTCGTACATTCAAGGGCATCTACAAAAGTCTGTTTGCCTTCATGTTTTATTTCACAGGATTGAGATTTTTTTACCTGAAACGTGTCCCCAACACATATTGAGGAGAATTCATTGTGTAGTGAATTAAACATCTTTGTTGCCACTACCTGAAGTTCAGATGTTTCCCTCTTGACAATCGTCAAGTCATAGACAGTTTGAAAAAAGCGGGGTCTCCTTTTAAATTTCCCTTTGTAGTTCGCTGGAATGAGAAAATGTCTGCTCTGAGTGTCACTTCTCAACTCAGAAGCAATAACCCGATCTGCTTGATACTTCCCGTGGACAATGATTTTTTTACCACCTTGCAAAAATGAATACGATTTGCAATGTTTGATTGGACCTTCTACAATTTCTGCAATAAATGGAAATTCATTGGTAGTTTTATCAAAGACATCCTGAGTAACTAGCATCTCGGTAAATAATTTAATATTAAAGTGCTCCGTAATATCCAGTACTTCCACATCAAGATCTGAAAGAAGGTTAATAGCACCACCAACTGCAATAAGAAAAAAAAAAAGCTTATACATTTTCCTTCTTTCAGAAAATAAAAATTCTTACATCATTTAAATCTACTGTGTACAAATGAAGAAAATAACAGTAGGAATGCTCAAATATTAACCACTTAAAGTTGAACTAAAGTCCCACTGTAAAAAACTGTGAGCAGGCAGGCTTTTATTGCAGTGTCTCTTCTGCAATAAAATGTCCCTACCTGCCTGCTTGCCATCTCCTCCAGCACTGTAAACTCTGCTGCACATGCACAGTTCAGCTTATAGTCACGGGTTGGTCTCGTGTGGGATGACAGCCTACTGCACATGCGCAGGAGTGGCGTCATCCCCTGCCAGGCAATGAAGAGGCCAAAAGACCGGCACTCAGAAGAGGACTGTTGGAGAGGTATGTATGAAGACTTTACTTCTGCTTTAAAATTTATAAGAGCATTCTGTAATGTAATGCTAAATCTTCACAGCAAATACAAGTTGAAATAGTGAAAAATAACAATACATTTCGCTCCAGCATGAATACAAAAATATAACAAAATTAAACTTAGCGCTGCTTCTATATCAAACATATGTGTTGAATATACATATATAAAAATACAAAGTGCTTGTGCAATTTCTAGTTCATTAAAGTGCCATGATAAGTTCATCCATGCAGACAAAGTACCAAATATAGTGATTTCTTGCTAGTGAAGATTCAGGTGCCACTCCGTGCTCCCCTCCCCACTAACTAGCAATATGATTCAAAGCCACGTAGTGGATGAATCTGCCTCCTTTCTTCTCCTCTATTATTAGGTTCCCATCATAGTGTATATGGCATACAATGAAGAGAGAGATAATATAGCGTAATACTGTTTGGTTTATTGAAAATGTTAAAAACAGATGCACTTACAGTGGTAAAAGCATTCAGGCATGTGTAAAATAAATATCCGCTGCTATGGCGTTGCCTTCCAGCCGTCAGATAAGCTCTCTATCTCATCCCTGCTTGACCCGTTTCGACCCCTCCCACTAGGCATCTTCAGAAGCCTGTGAGATGAGAGGGAGCAGTGCGAACTTTGCTGCACCTGTTGGATGTAATCGTGCCATTACAGTGGAAACCTGGGAATCTGCAAAGTGTCTCTAATTAGGGGGTCTAAATTTGTGCACTAAGCTAAACAGCTCAGTCCACATATTGTCAATCAGCTAGCTGGGTCGGGCAGCAGTACAGTCTAATCACTACATGCTGCTCATCATTTTCAATCTCTTCTCCCCACAGGACGCAACAACATAGTGCGTTGAAAAACATAATATGTAGAATTCTCTGCTGTATCCAGCACAGTCTGGAATCAACCCAATGGTCATATATTTGGTCTGTCGAGATGAATGGAAATGAATGAACAATGACCTTATAGTCTTAAGAACATTTTTCAATCAAATTGTATTTATTGATTTTCCACAAATAATTGTTGCTACCAATAGCGAGCTAAACATCCCTTTTAAACTTGGTGGCTGAGTTTTTAGACTCACAACTTAGCTTCTTTAAAGGTTTAAGTGCTGCTACAAGTAAACTTGAGCTTGGGAGGGTGGGGTCTGCCTAACTTGCTTTCAGAAGTACTGAGAGAGACAGAGAAGGGAGAAGCAGCAAGGAGTAGGAAAGGACAGCAGTCATTTTCTGAAAATGCAGGTGCGATGTGTCCACACATACCAGTCACAGTGGAGTATGGAGCTGCACAGACTAAGGAGAATCAACGGGTTGTTTATGTCAGATCACCTAGCTATAAAGTATTTAGTAGCTAATAGGTTAGAAAAATAGGGGTGGAGAATAGCATCTTTTGCAATTTTAACACTGGGCACAGTTTTGTGTTGATGTCTGCACATTTTAAAAGTTGCTATTTTCTTTTTGTTTAAAATAACCTAAATAATAAAATACAACAAAAATATGCAACAAGTTGTGAGGGTAGATTCACACCAGGTGCAGTAGGGCTGCATTGGGCAGCTATTTCAGCACAGTCCCATCGCAAGACAAGGCAAAATGCCTTGTTTTCTACCTGGCCAGTTTACACCACAGCATTGTTGCAGGTGGTGTGCACTGAAAAAGTACTACATGCACTACTTTTTATAGACAATAGTGCGAGGCAATCTACTGCTTTGCATCGTACTGTGGCCAATAGAACCTAATGAATTGTCTGTGTCAAACATTTCAATAAAGTTTGTTTAACGAAAAAAGGAAACAGCGTAATACACCACATTCTACATTAATGTGAATCGTTTTGTTTACCTTCAAACCCATTCATACATGATGATGATGATGATGAACAGGTCTGAAGGTATTTAAACCAATTTATACCCTGGATCTCCAGAGGCTGCTGTCAGATCAGGGCAGTACTGGGAACAGGCTTATTAGTGCAGTTGCGCTGACAGAATTGGAACTTTGTAGGGTTTGCTTACCCACTCTCTACCAGCAATTTCTGCTGCAAGGAAGGCAGCAGTCTGGGGTGGAGGTGGCCGAGGGGTGTAAGATGACAGAAGAAAGATGTAGGAAGGGGGCAGGTAAGCAAACCCAGCACAGGCCTGATCTAAAAGTGCTTGTAGCGCCTTGCCAAAAGTTAGACTAAATATCGTTTTTAATTTGATAACGTTTTTGGCTTTACTGTCCTCAGTGGAGAAATGATCTGGGTTTTTTTTTGGTCTGGTCAGAGTTTCCCTAAGGTCAGTGGTTGATTGTTCCTGTCTGTTTTTGGAGGCAGTTTCCATAACATAGAGTAGGAGGATCATCCACTGATTTATGAATATTTAGCTAAAGTGATCTGCTGGAGGGTGTCGCTTTAGGGGTTTTGGTCTGGAGAAGGGTATTTTTGTCTCCCTCACTGAAGAGTGTCATGAGGAAGCTGAGTGGCAGACAGCTCCTGGGATATTGTGAATAAGACCTGAGTTTGGGACTTTCATGTGTGCCCATTGCTAAAGGATTTGTGCTAAGAAGTTTGTCTGCCTCTTAATTACTGATATTGTTTTGAGAATCCTTAACCCCTGAAGTCCTCTTCTGTTCTAATTTCTGCAAAAATAATTCAGAGAAAGGCTTTTCCTACACTGAGCCGGTGTTGTCTGTGTGCATGGAATGGTCTGTGGTGCCTGTGGCTGGCAGCCTCTCTACCAGCAAAGGTTAATCTACAATTGTGGCCCTAAAGCAGACTATTTTATATCCAGTGTTCAAGGGCCTTATTGCAGCTTGATAGAGTAGTAAGCTGATTCAACCAAATTTACCTATACACCATCAGCAAGGTGGATACCATTTTAGCTAAAATATTAAGGGGACAAGTGTTGAAAAAAAACCTTTAAGAACAGATACAGTTAGGGAAAACCACAGCTAGGTCTCTGGCCTAAAGTGTCAAAAACCATCATATACTTCTCTGCACTTTCAGGAACGCACATTATACCCGTGGATTACTAAGGTAAATATTTGTTTATTACGAGCTCCATTGGGCCCCAACATGGGCTGTGGACAATTGCATATCTATTCTTCACTAACATTAGTTAGTTGTAGTTAACATCTGCGTTACCATTAACATTGCAATCAGTTCCTAAGATACATTATATGTGACTGCTGTATGTATTTACCACCATTACTGTTCATGTATGTCAACATTGGGTTATCTAGTCACCTGTTCTCTCCCAGAGTGTCAGCCAATAATACAAAAATATTTTATTTAAGATGGCGTGTTCTGGTTACAATTCGGAGTTTCACCACCAGCAAAAGGTAAAAGGACCCTGCAATCAAATTCTAGCCACTCTTAAGAGGGTGTGCTACACAATATAAAATTAACATTGCATGTAACGTGCATGTATTGGGTATATGCAAATAAAGTGTGTGAATGCAAATAAGATATAGTTGAATATAAACCCTTTTTTGGTCTGTGTAAATGACATTGACTTAAGGAGGAACTCTTAAATCAGATTGTTCTTCCAAATAGTACTTCACACTTATTCATCCATAAAACAAAATTATCCTAAATGCAATGTTCAAACTCTTATCCACCTGTTATTTGGACTTGTCTGCATTTAATTAAATGTCTTTATCTATATTTTTGCCTTAGTAGAAGTGATATACTGTAGGAACCTGGATAAGTTCTGTTGTCAATTGGAGATTCTAAATCATAGTTACGGAAATGGATATAGAATATGTCATGCTGTAACAGCACTTATGTTCATTTTAACAAACTGGATTGTGTAAGACTCGGTTCTTAGATGAATTATTTGGAGAGACTAGATGCTTTATATAATCTAAAAAAATAAATGGTTACATTTACAATGTATTGTGATTGATTATTTTCATTATATGAAGAGGGGGGGATCCTTTAAAGGATACGTAAACCCAAGTATAAAAAGTAGTATATTGCAGCTCACAGTCCTTAGATGTTGTGTCTGCACTATTCTTTTTTTCCAAGTTAAGAACATTTTAGGCAAATACAGAAAGTACCTGTTGATCGGGCCAGAAATGCAATGTCCTTGTCACTTCCTGTGACCTGAACTAAGGTATATCCTTCCTCCCTGGTGATCTTATGTAAACTACCAATTGCCCTGCCCCCCCCCCCCTATGTAACAAAGAGATACAGACATGTTTGTAGTCCATACCAGGAGAATAGCCTAGGGTGACAACCATGAGTCCCTTTATTAGATACAGTAGAGGAGGGACACAGCCACCCAAGCGGAGGAAGTGTGGTATTTGCAGGATTACTAGGGTGCAGTGCACACTTGGTTTATCTGTGTAATTGTTTGGTAGATTTCTCCTCACCTCCCATCTGCTTGACAAGCATCAGCCAGAACAGTAAGGGAGGGAAAACCTTCCCACTTCCTGTTTGATTGATGTCAGATAGAACAGGAAGTGAGTAGAATTCCCCCAATGGGGACATAGGTAGCAGTGAAAACAAATGTTCTAGTAGACTGGCGAATGTTTAGAACACCTGTCAGGATTTTATTCTTGTCTGTGTTCATATGAAGGAGATTTTACATGTTCAGATGATGGGCATCAGACAAAGCAGGAATGGTAGTGACATTTTAAAACTGGCAGATATTTTTATCCTTCCCCACTCTATTTCAAACCAAACAAAAAAACATTTGCTCGAGCTAGGCTTTAGGGCAAACCAAAGAGGCAGTTGTTGAGATACATTTCTACTGAACAAGTGTAAATGTCTTACCAAAAAAACTTTTCACTCTCATAGTCTTACAAACGTGTTTTAAAAAAACTTATATGACATGAAGCACTTGGAGGGCTTCCAATGAACCTATTTTCTTTAGCACTTTTTTCAAGACCTTCAACGGTTATATTTTTGTTTTTGACATTTTTTTAACACAAGTTTGGTTAATGTAACACATTCTACATAATTAAATATTATTAAAAAAATTATGAAATAATTTCTTAATTTAAAGTGGTTGTAAACCTTATTTTTTTCCTAAAATAAATAAGATGTTATGCTTACCTTCACCTGTGCAATGGTTTGGCACAGAGAGGTCCCTTACCCCCTTTTCTGGGGTTCCCTGCTGCCACTCTCTGTGCCTCCTCTTTTCCGAGTGCTCCCACAGCAAGATGGCTGCTGTGGGAGCACTCGTGTGGGCATGCTCCTGAAACGGGCTGTGTGTGCCTATAGACCCTGCCCCGAATCTCTCCTCACAGGATGTGATTTACAGCAGCAGGAGCCTGCTGCCATCAGAGACTCCTGTAAATACAGGAAGAGGGGAGAAGAGCTACTGCAGATGGCACAGTACTGGACTGAGAGAGGACTCAGGTAAGTGTTTAAAAAGGCTGAGGAGAGCTGCTATTGAAAGTTTTTCTTTTTTTACCTTAATGAGGAGAATGCATTAAGGTAAAAAACATTTTACCTTTAGAACTTTTTTAAAGTAAATGAGTAAAAGCCAAATTAGAATGTTCTAAATTTTGTTGATACCAGCAAGGTATCCTGGTAAAAAAACATTGCAATAGATTCACAAAATACTACTTAAAAAATAGATTGGGGTTTACATACACTTTATAGTTGGAGTAAACTTCAATGCATTAATTTTACCTATAGGTAAGCCTATAATAAGGCTTACCTATAGGTATTGTAAATACCTGCTAAACATGCACTGATTAGGAGATATTTACTGTACATGCAGCCGGTAATGCCACCAGCGCATGAGCTCTGAAGGAACGGTATACCCGTGCTGTTCCTTTAGAGTCCTGTGTCGTAACCAGCGGCTCCTATGCACTGGGGTGACGTCATCGCGGCTTCGGCCACTCACACAGCTGGAGTCTGCGAACCCGGAAGGAAGATTGGGTGAAGATGGAAGCGCCTTCAGCGGTGACATTGCGCTGCTGGAAGGCTTTGTTTTCAGGTAAGTTTCACATAATGTGCTAATATGCGATGCATGCTAGCACATTATGACGTTGAATTTCAGGTTTAAAAGAAACAAAAAAAACACCCAGCGGTTTACTACCGCTTTACCTGTCAGTGCAGACATTGACCTTTCATATCTATATCTTTAAGAGGTCATCAACTTTCTGAACCTTTAATTGCCAATCACTAGAAGGACTGCAAGCAGAAAATGGCATGTTAGATGATTTTACTAAAATGAGTATCATTGGTTAGTTACACTTGGTGGTCATAATTGCCTTGAATCAGAAGCATTTTGAAAATGAAATACACTATTTTACCAAAAGTATTGGGTTGCCTGTCTTTCCACGCACATGAACTTTAATGGCATCCCAGTCTTAGTCCGCATGTGCGTGTAAAGGCAGGTGTCCCAATACGTTTGGTAATATAGCGTATGCATTGAATGCAACAAGATATTGTAAATGAATGCACAGATGCAGGAATGAATGGGTGTACAATACTGCTATGTGTGGCTTACCTTATGAACCTTACTCTCTGATTTTCTGTTTAACACTTTTGTTGGTCCTTTTCTAACTATTACTTATCATTTCCTAGTTATATCTCCTTTTCTGTGTCCTTTTCATATTTCCACTTTCAGTCATTCTCCTTTCATCATAAACTGACAGCTGAATGAAAAGCAAACATCTCTATCAACTAATCCTTTCTTTATTTTTAAACTGTACTTACATTGCATTTGGGCCTGTATCTCATAAACTGGGCTCAGAAGCATCATTCTATTGATGAAAGCATGGTAAATTTGTTTGCTGTTTCCTATCTCCATAATATCTTCAAGTATGACAGTTCTTGCTCTGTTATTTTGAATTTTCCAGTCTAAAATCTCTTTGAGTGTGTATATCCTTTCGTCTTGGCACTCAAAGAACTCTCCAGTGCAGGAAAAAGGTAAAGAAAAAGAGTAAAGTGTTCCTTCCAGTAGAACTTTACACTTAGCTGACATGACTCCATTTACTTTATCTATGGAGTGGAACATGATATTTGTGCCCTTTTCTATGGCGAGGTCACCAACGTGTAGGACTGAACTGCTATACAAGCAAGGATGAGCAAATTGTGTGGGTCCAATATGTAGTGTCTGTACAATCTCTTCAACTGAGTGATAAGGATCCTTGTCAGCAACAACTTTAAATACGCCTATTAAAAAACATAAAACAGTTAAACTGCCCACACAGAGAAATTTAGATTCACCAAAACTGAATAGCTTGCCGTTTACTAGAACATAATATTACCTAATCAATACCAGATTGGCTAATTGAACCTGCAACATAATATGCATGTTTGTAGAAAAAACTTAACCTTATGCTGTCTGCTTTATATAACTGAAAATCCAGGAAAATAGAGGTATCTGTGGTTATTTATAAAAAACATTCATAAATCCATAATTCTGTACAGATATAATATTTTTTTCCATGTAGCCCAGTAAAATCAGTTTATTCACCTCTATTCTCAAGTTAGTCAAGGGCTTTCAGGTGTTGGTAGTTTAAGTGGCACTATGCTCAATTTACAAAGCTACAACACTTTTGCCACATTATCTGGGCCAGTTTGACCCACAAAAGTATACACAGTGGCAAGAAAAAGTATATTAACAGGTTTTATGCAGTAATTTGCCATAAAATGTGATCTTATCCCAATCTAGGTCACAATAAACTGTCAGGAAGTTAAATGATTAATCAAGACAGCGATATTGATTATTTAATGAATCGATATACGACAGTGCCTCTAGCCTTCTGGCATGCTAATTAACATTAGATAAATTAATAGATATAACTACACTGGCTTGATTCATTTCTGATTAACTTTGTGTAGAGATTTCTTTTAGCACAATAAAATTATTACTGAAAGTATGGACTATGTAATAGTAAAATAAATAATAATTTATTCACCGTCAAGTCACTAACAATCACATATACAGCGGGTAAAATAAGTATTGAACACGTCACCATTTTTCTAGGTTAATATATTTCTAAAGGTGCTATTGACATGAAATGTTCACCACATGTCAGTATCAACCCATGCAATCCATACATAAAAAGAAACCAAAACAAATAGGTTCAGAAATTAAAGTGGAGGGCCACCCTAAAAAAAAAAATATATATATACAACACAATGTTCCTAAAAATCTGGAAAAACACATTTTTTAACTTACCAGAAATGGCTGTTGCTAGGCAGATCGTCCTAATCTGCCACTTCCTACACCGTGGTGATCTTCAGTTTTCTCCTCCTCACGTTGTCTTATGGGGAATGGGGCGCGCTGCGTTCTGGGAACTGTGTGTCCCACAACACAGCACACCCCATTCACAAAGTGCTGCGTGACTTGCACATGCGCAGTAGGAAACGGGCAGTGAAGCCGCAAGGCTCCACTGCCTGTTTCCCTTAGTTCAAATGGCGGTGCCGGGACCCGAAAGCTGAAGGACGGGTCGGCCTCGGGCGGCCGACATCACGGGCACCAGGAACAGGTAAGTGTGCTTATTAAAAGTCAGCAGCTACAGTGTTTGTAGCTGCTGACTTTTAAACTTTTTTTTTTTTAGCTGGCCCACCACTTTAAGTTATGTGTAATAAAATGGAATGACACAGAGAAAAAGTATTGAAGACGCTAACTGAAATTTATTTAATACTTTGTACTAAATCCTTTGTTGGTAATGACAGCTTCAGGATGCCTCCTGTATAGAGAAACTAGCAGTGTTGCCAACCGCTCGTAGATTTACGAGCAGCCACTATAATCAGGGCACGTTTTCTGATACCTGTAAATGCCCATAGGAGCCGAACAGTGCAAGTAAAAATGGCTGCGACGGGCTCAAGTGAGAACTGCGTATGCTCAGCTCCGGAAATCCTTGAGACAATCTGATCCTGAGCCTGCACTGCCTGGCTCACCCCCACGCCCACTGATGATGTCATCCCGCAAGCCGCCGCCGGCCTAAAATGCCAGGAGCCGAGCGGGCTGATGGAGGAGCCTCGGGCTCAGAGTGGACAGTGCAATGGAGCCGGAGGACTGGCGGTGGCACCAGCAGCACAACGAGAGATGGACAGCATGGACCCAGCCAGGCCAACCCCCTGGATGTACACATAAGGCCCTGACCAGTGCCACTGGCCAGCACTGAGCACACCCTGCCCTGGCTGTAGCTGCCTGGTGAGTAAGTGGCGTGCAGCTGTGCATGCATACAAGCCAACTTGAACTGAGTCCCACCACCAGGCCCCTGGCCTGCAACATCCATCCATTGCTTGACTGGCTGCCACAGAAGGCACAGTCAGCAAATTCCAGACAAAAATTGCAGTGGTGAGATTGTACAAAATCATTATATACAATCTCTGTCTCTCTGCTATCTCCTGTATCATGTTCGCAGCCTCTGACCACCTTCTGTATCCTGTACGCAGCCTTTACCATCTCCTGTATCCTGTCTGCAGCCTCTGACCGCCTCCTGTATCCTGTCTGCAGCCTCTAACCATCTCCTGTATCGAGGCTGCAGCCTCTGACTGCCTCCTGTATCCTGTCTGTAGCCTTTACCATCTCCTGTATCCTGTCCACAGCCTCTGACCACCTCCTGTATCCTGTCCGCAGCCTCTAACCATCTCCTGTATCCTATCTGCAGCCTCTGCCTGCCTCCTGTATCCTGTCTGCAGCCTCTGACCGCCTCCTTTATCCTGTCCGCAACATCTAACCATCTCCTGTATCCTGTCCGCAGCCTCTAACCATCTCCTGTATCCTGTCCACAGCCTCTAACCATCTCCTGTATCCTGTCCGCAGCCTCTAACCATCTTCTGTATCCTGTCTGCAGCCTCTGACTGCCTCCTGTACCCTTTCTGCAGCCTCTGACTGCCTCCTGTATCCTGTCTGCAGCCTCTGACTGCCTCCTGTATCATGTCTGCAATCGTTGACCATCTCATCTTTTATCATGTCTGCAGTCTCTGAGGGGGAGTCTGGAGAGGAATCAACAGTCAGAGTGCCGCCAGGATATGGATTATGGGAGGAGTCAGATGTGTGTGGACTGTGGAGAGGCAACTATGGGATAAAACAAGAGCCACCAACCTGGAGCCGTCTGACTGAGCCCTGAACAGTATACCTGAGAGGTGGTCAGTGACAGTGCCACCAGGCCAGTCTGAGGTCACCGATGTAAGGGGGGAGTGAATACAATAATGTAAGGGGGCACTGATATAAAGGCCCCCCTTATATCGGGAACCCCCCTTACCTTAGTGTATTCACTCTGCAGAAGGTGGTCTCTGGTCACTAGAGCCCTCCCACATCAGAGTTCCCGGCATCCCCCTTTACATCAGAGTGTGCAGAATTCCCCCTTACAGTGCAAGGGGGAACACTGCGGCGGACCCTGATGTAAAGGGGAACTCTGATGCAAAGGGCAATGCTGCAGACCCTGATGTAAGTGGTAACTCTGATGTAAAGGGGAATGCACTGGACTCTGATGTATGTCCCCTTACATCAGAGTTTCCCCTTAGACCATGATCTGCAGCATTCCCCTTTACGTCAAAGTTCCCTTGCACTGTAAGGGGGAATCCTGCACACTCTGATATATGGGGAACTGTGCTGGCCTGGCTGGGTTATATTAATCTAAACTTTGTGTAAATGGAGAAATATGTTTTTTTTTTACTTTTGTTTAACTTAAACACATTGCTAATAGCACTAGCTACATGTATATAGTTTAAATATTGATATTTACAGTTTAGCACTGAAAACAGCAATTTTAGGTACTTTTTTTGCAGTGCCAGTAAAAAATGCGGCTTTGTCAGTAAATTTCAGGAAATTGGTGCAGTTTGTAAATTTTGGCATCCTGTCAGTAAATTTCACTTCAGGGGGTTGGCAACACTGGAAACTAGTCGCATTCATTGCTCAGGTGTGATTTTGTCCTATTCTTCCACACAGTCATCAAGTTTTGAAGGTTCTGTTGGCCTCTTCTATGAACTCTGATCTTTAGTTCTTTCCATAGACTTTCTATTGGATTCAAGTCAGGTGATTGGCTGGGCCATTCTAGCAGCTTTATTTTCTATCTTTAAACCAATTTTGAGTTTCCTTGGCTCTGTGTTTGGGATCATTTTCTTCCTGAAATGTCCACCCCCATTTCATCTTCATCATCCTGGTAGACGGCAGCAGATTTTTATCAAGAATGTCTTGGTACATTTATCCATTCATCCTCCCTTCAATGATATGAAGTTTGTCAGTACTGCATGCTGAAAAACAGCCCCACACCATGATGCTCCCACCTCCAAACTTCACTGTTGGTATGGTGTTTTTGGTGTATTATGATATCCAAAAAATATTTCACAGGCTTGTCTAAATGTTGTGCAGGAAACTTTAAACAAGCTTCAACATGCTTTTTCTTCAGCAATGGAGTCTTGCGTAGTGAGCGTACATACAGGCCATGGTGTTTGAGTGCATTACTTATTGTTTTCTTTGAGACAATTGTACCTGCTAATTCCAGGTCTTTCTGAAGCTCTCCGCAAGTGTTCCTTGGCTCTTGGACAACTCTTCTGATAATTCTTTTCACTCCTCTGTCAGAAATCTTGCGAGGAGCACCTGGTCATGGCCAGTTTATGGTGAAATTATGTTCTTTCCACTTCTGGATTATGGCCCCAACAGTGCTCACTGGAACATTCAGAAGTTTAGAAATCCTTCTGTAACCAATGCCATCAGTATGTTTTGCAACAATAAGGTTGCAAAGGTCTTGAGAGAGCTCTTTTCTTTTACCCATCATGAGATATTTCTTGTGTGACACCTTGGTAATGAAACACCTTTTTAAAGGCCATCAGTTGAGACTGAACCAGCTGATATTAATTTGCACTGACAATTACTGATAGATTTAAGCTGGTGTCTTATGCCGCGTACACACGAGCGGACATTACGGCGGACTTTGCCCGGTGGACTTTTCGACGTACTTTCCGACGGACTTTGTGAATGAACGGACTTGCCTACACACAATCCACCAAAGTCCGTCGAATTCGTACGTGATGACGTACGACCGGACTAAAACAAGGAAGTTCATAGCCAGTAGCCAATAGCTGCCCTAGCGTGGCTTTTTGTCCGTCGAACTAGCATACAGACGGCGGACTTTTCGACCGGACTCGATTTCAACGGATAAATTTAAAACAAGTTTTAAATCTAATTCCGTCCAACTTTTGAGAAAACAAAGTCCGCTGGAGCCCACACACATCGAATTGTCCGACGAAATCCAGTCCGCCGGGCAAAGTCCGCCGTAATGTCCGCTCGTGTGTACGCGGCATTAGCTTTCCATGCCTTTTTGCAACTCCCTTTCTTCATGTGTTCAATACCTTTTCCCTGTGTCATTCCATTTTATTACACATAGCTTTCTGAACTTATTTGTTTTGGTTTCTTTGTATGTATGGATTGCATGGGTTGTTACAGACATGTGTTGAACATTTAATGCCAATAGCACCTTTAGAAATATATTTACCTAAAAAAATGGTGACGTGTTCAATACTTATTTTACCCACTATATATGTCTGATTTATTACAAGACATAAACACAGAGTTTAATCCAGCGGGATAGTCTCTCTGAAAAGTGATGACCCAACCCCCCCCCCCCCCACTACCTCTCTGAACTTCCCTTTTTATTTACAAAATTCCCTTATTTAAATCTAAGGACTAGCCTAGGTTAGTTAGGGTAGTTCAGGATATTTACCCACATCTGATTGGAAGGCACTTCTGTTGATTAACCTAATGTTTCTTTAGGTGTTGGCTGTACCTGCCCACCAGATGATGCTCGAAGACTAGGAAATCCTATTTTAGTACTTCTGAAAACAAAATAGTATTTTTTCAAATTGACCCCGAGACATTATATTTTTCCTGGGTTAAATCTAGATATATTATCCTCATCACAGTGTGAATGGGGGTCCTCAGAGAGATAATATAACTTAATTTTTCTTAATTAAAATTCTTAATTTGTAATGTACCTTCATTTCAATCATGGGATATTTACCAAAGATGCATGATTACTCGTATATCAATTTTATGTAGTAATTATCACCAAACGACATTTGGATAAGTATCACATCATAATTTTCCCTCTCACTTCTGAATCATCCATATTACAAAATCAAACGTGTTTCTTACTTTAATATATTACAATAATATATACTGTGTGTGTATATATATATATATATATATATATATATATATATATATATATATATATATATAATATAAATATTATTCTTATCATGATTGTCCTTTATCTAGTATGGTGTTGTGTACAGTGGGTATAAAGGATAATCAACCCCCTTTTTTGTTTTATCCAGCTGTAAATAAATCCAGCTGTTAAATAAAAAAACAGACTCACCAAGTTGGAAAAAGGATCACCCCCCTCCTAAAAATGACTTGTAAACACAATCAGGTGTAGCTAATCACCTTCTCAATGGCACACAAAGCCATTTCACTTTTAACCTGTGATCAGCTGTGCTCATTGTGATTAGCTCAGCATGAAAAGATCTTTCACAGTGAAGTCTATTATGAAGAAGTGAAAGGTAATTGTTTCAACAACAGACCTGGATCAGGACATTGCTCCAAACTGGATGAAAGAGCCAGAAGGACACTGGTAAGAGAGGCTACCAAAAGGCCTACATCAACTCTGAAGCAGTTGCAGGAATTTAAGAGAGAGTGGTCATTGTGTGCATGTTTCTACAATATCACAACTTTCCCCACAAACGTGGCTGGTATAGGAGGGTTGCAAGAAAAAAGTCACTCTTCAAGAAAGGCCACATGCAGTCACGGCTTTGCCAAAATGCACCTTGAGGATTCTGATGCCACATGGAAAAAGGTGATGAGACTAAGATTGCATTATTTGGCCTCAACACCAAATGATATGTCTGGCGCAAATCCAGTACAGCTCACCATCCAAATACCACCATTCCTACAGTAAATGGAGGTGGTAATATCCTATTATGTGGGTGTTGCTCTGCAGCAGGGACTGGAGCACTTGTCAGGATAGAAGAAAAAATGGATGGGGCAAAATACCATCAAAATCTTGAGGAAAATCTGCTGCCCTCTGCCAGAAAGTTGTCAATGGGAAGAAAGTTTACCTTCAAACATGACAATGACCCAAAGCACACAGCAAAAATGACCACACAGTGGTTGAAGGAGAAAAGGATGAATATCCTTACATGGCCTAGTCAGAGCCCAGAAAATCTAAGGAATGACTTGAAGACTGCAGTCCACAAACAGTCACCATCAAATTTAACTGAACTTGAGCAGTTCTGCAAAGAAGAGTGGACAAATATTGCAAAGTCTAGATGTGCAAAGTTAGTAGAGACATATCCCAACGGACTAAAGGCTGTAATTAAAGCAAAAGGTGGTTCAACACAATACTGACATAAGGGGGTGATCCTTTTTCCAACTCAGTGATTCTGTTTTCAAGTTTTTTTAATTTTTTTTCTGACAAGTTGGTGCTATATCTTTCACTTGGATGTTATAAGTTGCACTGAGTAAATACAGCTGGATAAAACAAAAACTGTATCTGTCTTCATTTCAGTCTATAAAGCAACAAAATGTGATTATTTTAAAGGGGGTGGTTCTTTTCTATACCCACTGTAGTATACACATAAGTAAAATGAAAAGCACTTAAACAATTATATAACTAGTTTATAAATATTATTTTCTTGATTCCAATGATACCCAGTAGAACTGTTTTGTTTTATTATAAAATTGTTCATAGTTGGAATAGTGAAACAAAATTACTTCACCCTGAATAGACCTCTCCTAAGAATATTACTTTTATTCAGCAGAGAAATTCACAGAAAGTTAAATTTTTGTTAATTATTCATTGTGTACAATTCAATTTCTCAGTTCTCAGTTTTTGGACAATGCACGGAGCTGACACTATGCAAAAATTATGGTTTCTGACAGCTGGATAAACAGACTGTGTATTTCCAGGGATACACTGGTTGGTGTCTGCTTCAATATCCCATCTAGAAATTGGGGTCAATTTACGAAAGCCGTGCACCATCAGTAGAGGGGCTTGGCAAGGCGAGGCACAACGCACATTTTCATATTTATGAAACTGTGCGCCTGGAACAGAGCACAAATCCCCCATTTACCATAGCTATCTCGGCACACGGGAGAATGCAATCTGTGTGCCACTATGGGCACGGCATCTTCAATTCAATATTAACAGAAGATGGAGGTGCCAATATTATGGGGTGATGTGGGGTGATGTGAGGAAGTTTAGTAACAACTGCCCAAGTACATTAACAAATATGTCCAAAATAGACAGAGAAAGTAACTTTTTCAGAGGAAGCCTGCTGTGCCTGCAAGTACGTTTAGAACTGTGCAAGATCAATGTAAGCAGTGCGCATGCGCAAGCGGCTCTTGTGCTCATTCAAAAAATGTATTTGTTCACTGCGCGGCCAAAATCTTAGCAAATGTTAAGCAACATACATGCAATTGCGTGGGTTGAACGGGCGCACCTCTAAACTTGTCAATTTTTTTTTTTTTTTTACGCTGGTTCACCCTCATGTATTTTTTTAAGGAGATTTGCACACAGGTCATGTTAGCATGTTACGTTGACAACATGTGACATGCACCTTGTTAAAATTATGTAAAAAGATTCTCGCTCCTCTAGCTCCTCCTAAAAGGGCATTTAACCTTCCACCTCTAATGCATATGATTTCCTTGGGCTAGCTTTTGCTTTTAAAGGGGAACTCCACACTCCATTCTCCAATGCTCTTGTCTCCCCCCTCTAACCCCTTGGATTTCCATTGGCTAGCTTTTGCTTTTAAAGGGGAACTCCACACTCCACTCCATTCTCAAATGGCTGTAAGCTGCCTTCACCAATCCAAACCACATCCTTTTTCAGAGCATACAACAGGGCCAGCTAGGAAAGGGCGAGAAGAGCGATCGCCCAACCCCCTCCTGAACCATACAAGGCCACATGCACTCAACATAGCTGGCTGCCTTTGGGCATGTTGGGCTCAGCACACTACCAACCACAAAGCACCTTGTACCCACTAGTTTAAAGCCCCCTGTCTGCAGCCCCCCAAAATCCCAGCCTAGGGTTGTGTGGAAGAGTGTCCCAATATTTAAGTCCTTCAAGGGTTTTATTTGAGACTGGTCAACACTTATGATACTGAGTTAATGTTAGGTTAAGCTGTGCCTTGTGTGCTTAAGCTCAAATGTGCTTAAGCTGATAACACACAATTTTACAATGTAATTTCTTGTGTCTTTATTGAACACACCTATTAAATATTCACAGTGCTGGAGGGAAAATTGGATTTTTGTACTTACCTATAAAATACTTATCTTGGAGTATATCACAGTACACAGAGCAGGCTATAAATCACGACTACCGGGGTTTTGCCCACCTACTGGTGAATGGACACTGGCAGAAAAAACAGACAGGAAGTCCCTTATAATATAACCCCTTCTACTATAGCAACTATGGTTTTGTAGCAAGAAATGAACCCCAGAAAGAGGGGCGGAACCTCTGTGTTCTGCGATGTACTCCAAGAAATTGATTTTACAGGTAAGTACAAAAGTCACATTTTCTTTCATCACAGGTCACAAAGCATGGTAAAAAATATGACAACCTGGGATTTCCCAAAGCAATGTATAGTACACGAGGGGAGGGAGACACAACTGACACCTCCAGGCCCAAAGTACACTACTCCGCAGCCCGCAAAACATTGTGGTCAAAAGCAGCATCCTTGTCCACCTGATAAAATTGTCAGAATGAAGAGACCACTTCTTTCAAGGAAAATTACTTGTAATTGAGAAAGTCTGCCTGCCAACTCTCCACCTTTGGGATATGCGTTGCCGACAGAGCTGGAACACGACACACTGCCCTGTCCAGAATTTGATCAGCTTCCTCTGGGCAGCCCAACTTATCATGCCACACTGATAAATATATGCCACCACAGTAGCACTGTATAACTGGACTCTGACTGAAAGCCCCTGCAGCTGACTCATCCAGTGGATTAGTTCAAGATGAACCACCCAAAGCTCCAGCACATTGATAGGTAAAACCCTTTGCTGAGGAGTGGCTAAATGTCCTGGGAGCTGCACATCAAGTCAAGACCTGCTGTATGAAAGTGAGTGGCAGTCTCAGCCTTGACCCCCGCCAGGCTGCGTGTTTTGCTCCGCTCCCAGAGCTTACTCATGGGGATGGAGTCTCCAGGTGTAGACTCCATCCTCATAAGTAAGCTCTGGGGGTGGAGCAAAACACATTGAGGGTCTTGACTTGATGTGCGGCTCCCGGGCCATCCAGCCACTTTCTACCATTGTTTGGAGCATAGACAAGCTCCCTTCCCGGCCAGCACTCACACACATCCTTTCCTGAGGAGACCATGTTACCTGTACTGAAAGGGAATCCTAAAAGGCTCCCCATCCTGTCAGACTGTCATTTGTGATCACCTTCCAGACAACTGGAAGAAACGAGTTCCCAGCCTACAACTACCGAGGGTTCATCCATCAGTATAATGCCTGCAGCGTCCTGACTCCTTGGACATTTGATAATCCAACAACTGAATTCTCCTGCTCCATTCCAACAGGATATTCCTCTGCAAATGCCCGAGATGGAACTGTGCGTATGGAACTGCCTCAAGTGTGGCAACCATTTTCCCCAGCAGTCTTATACAAAGACTGATGGAAGGAGACCTGTGACTTTTCAACACTGATACCTGATTTCTCAGAGAAAGGCTCTTCCTCGGGGGCAAAAACACCCATGGTGGCCATTTTGGCTTATGTCTGAAGTCACATGTGGGCTAAGGGTTCACTGAGGCTCCTAGAGACATAGATCAGTTTATGGCTGAATAATGAGGTATGAAATCTGTTTAATGTCTTTCTCTGAAATTTTCCTGAACTCATCCCGAACTAAACCCAGGGATCAATACACCAGCCTGAGCAGTCCACTTGGGAGGATAAGGAGAACATATCTAACTAAAGGCCATACACACGATCGGACTTTTTGACAACAAACATGCAAATTAGCTGTTTTAAGGCAACATCCGACCGTGTGTACGCTCCATCGGACAAACTTTTTCGGTTTTCATCAGGCAAATGTTGGCTGTGTGAACAGACAAACTTGGCGGCAACAAAAGTCCAACATCGGCAAATCCGATCGTGTGTACACAAAACCATCGGACTTTAGTACAAAGTACAAACACGCATGCTCAGAACCAATGCAAAAGATCAGACAACAATACAGAAGTTGACCAAACGGTGGCGCCGGAGAATTGAAGTCCTCTTTTGAAGTGTCGTCAGTACGTTGAAACATCACTACGTTCGTGTTTGTTGCCTAAAAAGTCCTGCCGTGTGTATGCTTAACAAGTTCACAGCCAACGCCCTTTGTACCGAAATCCATGGAAAAGTTTGTATAAAGTCCGATCGTGTGTACGAGGCTTAAGGGAGACCAAACCATCCATTGGAATTTGATTATACGGCTTACTCAAGTTTGCATTATTTGAGAGTTCTGGGAGCACTGAGGTGATTAGCAGAGGTGGAAGTTAACAGTATAGTTTTACATCAGTCACAACGGACTGAAGTATATCACAGAAGTAGATTACAATTACATTTGGACATTTTTCAATCGTATACACACTAGATTGATGTGTTTTGGTTCACTGGACACTCATCCGAATTTATATATACTTTATTGGTTTATTAATTGAGAGATGTATTTTGTATATGAAAGTTGCATATATGTCATAGGCTGCACAACTCCATTCATATTTAGGCTCCATTGACACTTGTGCGATTTCAAAGTTGCATGACTTTGAAGTGCAACTTTGATGCAACTTCGATGCAGCTTTGCTGAAACTTTGGATGGGTGTGACTTGGTTAAGACTTTGGCTTTGACCAGTGATAGTTGTGCAACAGTTGTCTATTGTCGCATGTATAACATTCAGGTGTGATTTTCATGTGACTTTTGAGAGTTTACATTGCAGTCTATGGCTTTCAAATCACACTCAAGTGTGACCAAAGTAGTGCGGGAACCTTTTTAAAGTCGCTGCAACTTTAAGTCGCACATATTTAAACAGTTGTCATTGAAAAACATGGGATGCGACTTGTCATACCACTTTAGTGTCCAATGTCGCAGACGAGTCACACAAGTGTGAATGGAGCCTTATTCGTTGAACCGTAGCAAGATGGCCACCAACTCCACCCCCTCCCCCATTATGTATTTCCATTTCCACATGACCTGTGCACTATGGCCACAGAAAACATAATATTAGCTGCTACCAGTGGCCCCACAGTGAAAACACCACCAGACCAGTGTAACACAGCCAAGACTTTACGCCAGCACCTAAACTTCCAGCTGCAGCCAGCCCAAGGATAAACATATAAACAGGAACAGGGAATGTAAGATCTTACCGCACCCGCACCTAGAGGCCACAAATGGGAAGACACCTTAGGCAGCCTAAAGGGCTCCAACACTGCAGGGACACTCACAATGCCTCGCTGTAGGATCCTGTTCATAAACTTGGATCAAACCTTCACTCATCACCATGAGCCGTGACACACCTGACCATCAGGGACTCAATCCCCTTTTCCTTTAGGGCCCCCTGCCCTAGACTTTTACAGCACCCCACCCATTAACATAGCATAAGGGGTTGCAGGGGTCACAATCGCAACCCTGCCCCTAGCTCCAGGGGGCCCCTGCAGCCTCCCTGTCATATTATCATATCTTCCACAAAGTCCAGGTTCGATCTGCCCTAGGACCCCTTAGCCATGCTTTAGTACTGGGCTTCCACTTTGCCTTCCACAGTCCACGCCCCTATGTTCTCATTGGCTGGGGAGAAGCTGTGAGCCATTTCCTGAATGGAGAGGAGCATGGGGTGAGAACATCCCAGGATGGGGAAGTGTCTGTGCTGTGTGCTGTCAACATGGAATGGTAACCGAGCTCATCGAGGAGGAGAGTGCCGTCCTGTAGCCACGATGGGACCGATGTCACTGGTGAGGTAAGACACCACTCAGTGTCTTCTATTCGCTAGCTGGGATTCTCTGTACCCCCCCACCCGGTAATGTCTACTTACCCCACTTCCCTGACAACTGGGCAAAGCACACGCACCTCTGGGAGGTGACCTTCCCCCAACGCCTGCCAACATAACAGAGAAACCTTCAGAAATTGCTAAAACAAATCCCTTAACACCTCCTGAGGGGCCCCTAAGGGGCTACAGGCTCCAGATTTCAAGTCACATGGCTTTGCCCCCCCAGATCTAAGTTTTGCCCCCCTCCAAAACCCCCTGACCACCCCCTCCACCCTGGATGCTATGCCCACTGCTGAGCTTCTTTCCCAGTACAGCACTCTATACTGCTCCTCCTCCGCAGGGCTGAAATCACATTCCTTTGCAACACAGCCAGTCAGCCATGATCTGCATAGGGTGTATTTGCCTACTGCAACTACACTGCCGTTCCGACCTGGGGATTTCACAGGTCAAAACGGCAACATAAAAACCAGATACACCCTGTGGAGGCTGATAGACTGTGTGTAAAGGAATGTGATTTCAGCCCTGTGTATTGGGGGGGGGGCTGTTTACTGTGCTGGAATAGGAAAGGAGCTCTGCCAAATGACCTGCCAGGGGTCCCTGTCCTCTGATTCTCCAGCGATGATCCCTGGCCTCTGATTCTCCAGCGGTAATCCCTGTCCTCTGATGTAAAGAGGAATTCTGGGCACTCAAAACTTTTAAGCCACTTTGAGTATCTTGGCGTGCGGTGGGTGTATCTGCACACATGGTGGAAGTGGTGGGTGGTAGTGGGGGGGGGCTCAGGTCAACTTTTGCATCGGGGCCCACAAGCTTCAAGCTACACCTCTGACCCCACCAGTAGCTCCTTAAAACATTGTGCAGGAGTCTGTATACAAGGGGTATAGTTTAGTGGTAGCAGGGCCCAGGTACCATCCACCTAAGCGTCCCAGCTGTAGGAATGGATCTGGACAAGCAAGCTCCTGGTCCCTGCTGAAATCATATGAAAATCTGGAAACCTCACAGAGATAACTGAACTTAAGTGACCACCACCTTTCAGACACTGATGAAAAAACTGAAGTGGTTCCACAGTAGGAGGGGTTATATAGGGGTACTTCCAATCTGTTTTTTCTGCCAGTGTACATTCACCTATAGGTAGCACATAATCCAGGTAGTCATGATTTATAGCCTGCTCTGTGTACCATGACGTATGAAAAAGAAAATAATTGAACACTTGTCATTAATAGCTGGTCTTCTTGTAGTAACTACTTCAAGCAAGCGCTTTCGGTAGCTCTGAATCAGACCAATGCAATGTTCATGAGTAATTTTTGACCTTTCCTTTTTACAAAACTACTTCTGCTCAGACACAGTTGTAGGATGTGTAGTGTGAATGGCTCTCTTATGCTCACTCTACAACATCTCTGTGGGGTTAAAGTGACACTAAAGGTTCTTTTTTTTTTGTTAACAAACATATTATACTTACCTCCACTGTGCAGCTTGTTTTGCACAGAGTGGCCCCGATCCTCGTCTTCTGGGGTCATCCAGCGGCTCTCTCGGCTCCTCCCCACATCAGATAACCCCCTGGGAGAAGCGCTCTCCCTGGCGGTTACCTTGCGGGTGCGCTCCCGAGTCCAGCATTCAGCATCTATAGATGCCGAATGCAGGACTCTGCCCAGCCCACCGGCAGCCGCGTTATTGGATTTGATTGACAGCAGCGAGAGCCAATGGCTGCGCTGCTATCAATCTATCCAATCAACAGCTGAGAACCCCCTAGCAGAGAGACAGCGTGTCCCCGTGGGACAAATTCGAGGGGTCAGGTAAGTAAAACAGAGGGGGGCTGGGGGCCGGTAACTGACAGGTGTTTTTTCACCTTAATGCATAGGATGCATTAAGGTGACAAAACACGAACCTTTACAACCCCTTTGAGGTCTGGGTTCTGGCTGGGCCACACCAAAAGGTGCATTTTCTTCTTCTGAAGCCATTCTGTGGTAGATTTACTTTGATACTTAGGATCATTGTCCAGCTACATCACCCAACTTTTACTAAGCTTGAGTTGGTGGACAGCCACCCTGACATTATCCTGTAGGATAGTTTAGTAAACGTGGGAATTAATTTTTCCCTAGATGATAATGGCATGTAGTCCAGGCCCCAAGGCAGCTAAGCAAACCTAAATCAAAATGTTCCTTCCACCATACTTCACCTTTATCATGATATTTTGATGTTGGTAAGCTGTGCCGTTTTTGCGCCATACATAGTGCTGTGTATTCTTCCCGAACAATTCAAGTTGTGTTTCACCAGTCTACAAAACATTTTCCTAGTAGCATTGTGGTTTGTCAAGGTGTTCTTCGGCAAATATCAGGTGGACAAAAATGTTTTTTTGGAGAGCTTGCTCTTTGGTGTTCTGCCATGGACACCTTGCCTGTTCAAAGACTTGCGTATAGTAGACTCATAAACAGGGATGTTTGCCAGTTCCAGTGATATCTTCGAGCCTTTAGCGGTTACTTATAGGTTCTTCTTTACCTTTGAGGATTCTGCATTGTGCCTTGGGGGTCATCTTGGCTTTGGCTGGACACCCACTTCTAGGAAGAGTAGCTACAGTACTAAATTGTCTCAATTTATAAACATTTTGTTTAACTGTTGACTGATGGATGCCTAAAAACTTTGAGATTGCTTTACATTCCTTTCCAGCCTTATGCAGATAAACTACTCTCGATCATATGTCTTCAGAGAACTCCTTTTTGCGAGGCATGGTTGACACATCAGCTGATGTTTCTTATAAACAGCAATCCTAAAATGTTTGAGAGTCATTTATCAATCAAAGTAGTTTTAAACCACACCTCCAAACTCATTTCATTAACTGGACTCCAGGTGTGCAAATTACTGACTCCAATTAGTTTTCATTAAAGTAATTAGTTTCTGGGTTCACTTACTTTTTTCCTTTAGACAAGACATGAGAAATTAGAATTGTTTGTGTGTTTCCAACTTAAGCACATTGTGTTTGTTTATTGTTGTGACTTAAGTTGGCCATAGATGGTTCGAATCTCGGCCAGTTCAGCAGGGACCGCCCAAGATTCAATCCAAATACAGGCAGGTTGATTATACCCAAGTTGATTGATCAATTGACTCGGGTACAACCAGCATGCCAGATTTCTAGCATACAATTATTGCCAGCGGCTATAGCCGCTGCTTCCCCCATCAACACGTAGTGTGTTGATGAAGGAATTGAGCGATTTTCTTTCCTGCAACTCGTGGTTGCAGGAAAGAAATTTGCATTCTCTATGACCTGCCTACGATGAGGATTAGATCACGTTTTATGGAAAATTACTGCAGAAAAACAGTTCATTCCAAGGTGTTCATGTACTTTTTCTTGCCACTGTATTTACTAAAAGGCTTTTGCTTGTAGTTTACAAAGAAAAATACTCTGGTGCTGTAATATTGGATACAAATTTATATCAATGCAGCTTGGACATGAGCACAATAGGGCTTTGCAAAGGCTCTATTATTTAGGTCAACGTCAAAAAGGACTAGATGAATGCATGAGATCATTATCATCTGACCACAAGGACTCCTGAGGCAATTGCCCCCCCACCTTGCCAGCATGGTTTCTGAAGGGAAAATTTGGATGAGTATCCTGTATGATCATCTACTCAAAAAACTCATCCCTGAAGCCTGGGACAGAAATTAACTTTTGTGACCCTTGGTTTGAGATATCTTTAATGACTGTGATTACCAACACCCATTTGAGGGTGAGTCAAGGCTGGACAAGAAGCCTTGGTGTGTGTGTGAAAGATTCAGTGAGAATGTGTGTATGTGGTAGGGTAGAAATCTACCCCTTTTCCTCTCCCTCCTATTATGTTACGTCCTATTCTGTTTCTAATTGCCATGTATGTATATCATTATTTGTAAAGAAAAAAAAATGTATTTTAAAGGCTAAATTCACCTATGGGAACATGTTACATGTTCCATCCGTTATTAGGGTGGAACTTGTAACATGTTCCTACTCCTGAAGCCACTCGAAGATCCACTGCCTCTGCGTCACGTTTCTATATCAGCTCTGTGAATAAATACCTACATCCTTTGTCAGCTTGTAGTTCTCAATAAACTACTACAGTGCTGTTGAGCACTGTGGTAGTTCATTGATTCTTCCTGACAGTATGAAACTGCCAGCTCATACTATGTATGGGCAGACAGCTTACACTGACAGTCTGCAGGAGTTCTGCGTGGCACCAGCGATCTGCCGATTGCTGGTGAAATGCTTTTTCAGCTCCTAAAAAAAATAGTAAATGCTCATTTTTTTTACCTGCTAAAAGGTAAACTTATCCTCTAAAATTTAGTCATCCTTCATTGCAATCAATACACTCCCAATCAGAGCACAATTTTACAGGTGTTAATAAGTACAAGCAGAAATAAATGTAACATAATTTTCAATTGAAATAATAAGGTTTTGATACCTGGAAAATCAGGAGGAAGCTCCATTGTTGGCAACATGTCGTACTCATTGCTTGTGAAAAGATGAGCCAAGACTTTCTTTACTCTGTAACCATTTACTTTAATTAGGTCTCCTGTTGAGAGGGAGCATTCATTTCCACAAAGTTCATAAATGGAGCCTACATGATTTTAAATAGAAAACACCATTAAAAAAACGAATTACTTGGATTACTTAAGGGAATCTGTCATGCTGCCCATTCAGGCAACATGCCAGGTTCTCTTGAAAGCTCACACACGCACACACTGTTACACACTTTACCAGCACTCCCTTGCCCATCAGTTCATGCATTGGAGCCATGAGTCTAAACGTAGGATAAGCTCAATGTTAATGCCTTGCTCCCCTACCACCAAATGCAAGACTGGTAAATGGCCACTTAGGCCTCCGGCATTGCATTGTGGTATGTAAAGAAAAAGGCAACATGCTCTTGCATACCTGTATGCACTGGGTCTTTCCAAGAGCTCTGATTGATTTAGGAGTAGGAAAGTGCAGGGAAGATGAGTCAATTTTCAATAAAAATTGTCACTTTGCCCTGAATGACAGAGGCACATTAAAGTGTAACTCATGAACATATGCACCTTTTCATTTTGTATAGAGCAAAGAAAGATTTAAACCTCTATTGTGTTGTTCTTGTTATGTGGGTTTCTGCTGGGAAGATTTCCCCTTAGTTTCTGTCTCAATGACTATCAGAACTGAAACTGAACTGAAAGTGAGGGGAACTTCCCAAACAATAATACAGACAGCCATAACATTTTAACCATTCTCCCCTCTGTTAAAATATGTGCTGTGCTTATCCCCAGTGAAGAAATCTCCTGTATCATCTCCAAAATATTGCAACATTGAAAGCCTATAGAGTTCCTGATACTTCCCCACTATTTCATAATTAAAGAAAAAAGTTTTGGCAGGAGTTCTACTGGTAAATATGCCTTCTGATATTAAGAAAAATCCTTAAAGTGTAACCAAAGGCAAAAGTTTTTTTTTTTGTTTTTTTTTGTCATGGATAGAGTAGAGAAGAACCCTAGTGTCACAATGGGATTCCCTCACTTTGAAGGGATTTCCTCTCACTTCTTGTTTTGGCAATGGGCTAAGAAGTGAAGAGATGTCTCCCCAATGGGACACAGATCACAATAAAACATACAGGGTTTGTTACACCTTAATGGAATAGTCAGTAGAAAATGTAAACATACAAGTACAAAAAAGTTAAAGAAATCTAGTCTGATCTGCCAGGCCAAGGGGTCTATTTATAAAGCATTGAAAGTGACTTTCACCAAACATTCTATGGTGGTGAGTTAATCACTGCCTTTTAAAACACCTGGAAGATTCACCTGCATTGAATGTTTACTGAATGTCAGAATCATTGCGCTATACATATACCTCCACCTGTCCAAATGACCAAGTGTCCACTAATATGAATTAGTAAGCAAGAAGGAGCTGAGCAAATGTTAATGTATGTAGTACATATAACCAATAATCATAATTAATTCACATACTACATTGGTAATTTCATTATTTTTAAACCTTGTTAATTTCATTATTTTGAATATATATATATATAATATATTTTGAATAATATATATATATATATATATTATATAGAGTAAAACTTTGGATTGCGAGCATAATTCGTTATGGAAGCATGTAATCCAAAGCACTTGCATATCAAAGCAAATTTTCCCATAAGAAATAATGGAAACTCAAATGATTCGTTCCACAACCATTTATTCATAAGTCCTTGAGTTTATAGTCCATATAAAAAGATTATAGCAATGTGATAGGTTGTGTAACAATACAATGTTCATCCACAAATGGCAGCCTCCACAAGGGGACTAGAAGCAAAATCCATCAGGAGCTACAGAGTATAAAAGAGAAGAGAGGAGCCTCTAAGTGTAGCAATATGGTTACATTTAATGAAGGTACAACATTTAGCGACTCACATGGTTGATGATTAAAAGAGGCACATCTAAGTATGCAGGCATCTGGAGTAAATCTATCCACATAGACCATCCCCTGCACCGCCGGCTCTCAATGCTGTTAGCCTGCAATTGTGGCTGGGAAGACTACCCTGCAGTAGAGTGATCTAAAAGCGAGGCTTGAAGCACTCATGGAGCGCAGCATGGAAGGGATGACGTCGATGGCGGTGAGGAGGATGGTCTATGTGGACATCTTTACCCAGGATGTCTGCATACTTCGATGCGCCTCTTTTAATCATAAACCATGTGAGTTGCTAAATGTTGTACCTTCATTAAATGTAACTACTGTATATTGGCACTCTTAGAGGTGCCTCTCTTCTCTTTTATACTTAGTTGTGACATGACGCTACTCTTATATCAAGACATCGCTTGTATATCAAGTCAAAGTGTATTTAAAAATTTTCCTTTTCTTGCAAAACGTTCTCAAACCAAGGTTTATATATATATATATATATATATATATATATATATATATATATATATATATATATATATATATTTTGAATAATATTATATATTTATCTTAAACTGCATTAGTTGTTGTAATATGCATTACTTGTAATAAAGCATCAATAAATAATATAATATATATAGTGCTTCACATAAACACAAATCTTTTCCATTATTCACCTATATATACACTTTATCATGAATCATCTGCAAATCCTAAAATAAATAAATAAATATATATATATATATATATATATATATATATATATATATATATATATATATATATATATATACACACACACACACTATAGTGTCAAAAGTATTGGGGTGCCTGCCTTTACACCCACATGAACTTTAATTGTATCCCCGTCTAATCCCCCGTACACACGGTTGGATTTTCCGATGGAAAATGTCCGATCAGAGCGTGTTGTCGGAAATTCCGACCGTGTGTGGGCTCCATCGGACATTTTCCATCGGATTTTCCGACACACAAAGTTGGAGAGCAGGAGATAAAATTTTCCGACAACAAAATCCGTTGTCGGACATTCCGATCGTGTGTACACAAATCCGACGAACAAAGTGCCACGCATGCTCAGAATAAATAAAGAGATCAAAGCTATTGGCCACTGCCCCGTTTATAGTCCCGACGTACGTGTTTTACGTCACCGCGTTTAGAACGATCGGATTTTCCGACAACTTTGTGCGACCGTGTGTAGACAAAACAAGTTTGAGCCAACATCCGTCGGAAAAAATCCTAGGATTTTGTTGTCGGAATGTCCGAACAAAGTCCGACCGTGTATACGCCCTATTAGTCTGTAGGGTTCAGGATTGAGTTGGCCCACCCTCCCTTCAAAGGATTGTTGCCCTTTCCTCTTGTTTTGACCCACACTTGTACAGGATGTAAGGACATATCTCTCAAAAAGGGACACATGTAGTACTAAAAACCTGAGAAAGGTTCATATATAAATATGCACTGTGTATATGTATATCTGTATATATATATATATATATATATTGTAACCTGGGGGACAGGTAGCAGGTACAAAGCTCCCTGGGATGAGCAGTCTTTCAGGCACAGATACCAAATCCAGTGAAATAGTGACAAACAGTGCGGTGTTTATTTGTGATATATACAAGTCTATATACAGGTGCTGTACAGTGTTCCAAAGAAAACAAATAGGAACAAAAATAGCCAAAACAAAACCTAGCCGTGTCTCGGCACTAACTAAACGATATTTACAAATCCTAACTACCAGGCTGAGCAAGCCTACAGCTTGTCAGCTTCCACATACCTTTTTGCTCTCCTACACAGAAGTTCTCTGAGTATCCCAGGCCAAGAGCAAGGGCTGTCTGCTCAGGTGAGCTGAAATTAGCCCGGGGGAGAGGACCAAGACCTGAACCGGACCATGGATCAGAGATCCCTGAACCTGTATGAGAGGAGCTTGGGAGATGTATAAACCCCGAACAGGACTTTTCCTTGCTCTCTCTGGGACGCTCTGCTACATATCCTCCCCCCTTGTTTCAACCCCAGGGTTGGAACACCTGTAGCCCAACAGGAGTGAACACGGGACAGGGCATCTACATTCCCCATCTCAACACCTGGCCTGTGTTTTACAGTGAAGGAGTAATCCTGTAGAGCCAAAAACCACCGGTTCACCCGTCTATTAGTCTCCTTCTTTTGGGCCATCCATTTCAGAGGAGCATGGTCAGTTATTAAGTCAAACTGGCGCCCTAACAAATAGTACCTGAGTGCGTCCACAGCCCACTTTATGGCTAAACACTCCTTTTCAATGACTGCATACCTTTGCTCATGGTCATTGAGCTTTCTGCTTAGGTACACCACAGGGTGTTCTTCCCCATTGTGTACCTGTGATAGTACTGCCCCGATACCAACATCAGACGCATCCGTCTGAACTAAAAAATCTTTGGAGAAATCGGGGGTGTACAGTACTGGCTGTGCACAAAGAGCCTTCTTCAGGACTTGAAAAGATTCCTCTGCTACTGCGGACCATTTCACCATTACAGAGTCTTTCCCTTTCGTAAGGTCTGTCAGTGGGGCAGCTATAGTTGCAAAATTTGGGATAAATCTTCCATAATACCCCGCAATGCCAAGAAAGGCCCTGACCTGCTTCTTGTTTGCAGGACGTGGCCATTCCTGGATGGCTTCTATTTTATTCACTTGAGGTTTTATGACACCACGCCCAATAGTGTAGCCCAAATACTTGGCTTCCTCTAGACCAATGGCACATTTTTTTGGATTTGCTGTAAAACCTTCTTTGAAGAGGGAATCAAGGACAGCCTGGACACGGGGCAAGTGAGACTCCCAGTCAGTGCTATGTACCACTATGTCATCTAGATATGCTGCTGCATATTGTCGGTGGGGTCTTAGAGTCCTGTCCATGGCTCTCTGAAATGTCGCGGGGGCATTTTGTAACCCAAAAGGCATTTTTTTGTATTGAAAGGAACCCTCTGGGGTCACAAATGCGGTCTTCTCTTTGGCGCTACCAGTCAGGGGTATTTGCCAATAACCTTTTGTCAAGTCCAAAGTGGTCAGATAGCGAGCCTTGCCAAGTCGGTCTATAAGTTCGTCCACTCTGGGCATTGGGTACGTGTCAAACTTTGTCACTGCATTAAGCTTCCTGAAGTCATTACAGAACCTCCAAGTGCCATCCGGTTTTGGGACTAACACGATGGGGCTAGACCAGTCACTATTGGATTCCTCAATGACATCTAGCTCCAACATTCTTTTAACTTCCTCGCTGATGTCCTTTCTCCTCGCTTCAGGAATTCGGTATGGTTTGAGCTTGACACGGACCCCAGGTTCAGTAACAATATCATGCTGAACTGCTGAAGTCGTGCCAGGTAACTCTGAAAATCTCTCTCTATTTCTTATCAGGAATTCTCTAGTTTCCTGCTTTTGGGAATATGACAGGGTGTCTGGAATCGTGACCTCTGGGATCAGAAGGGACTCAGTACCCTTAGGCGTTACCGGGAGGGACCTCGCAGTTAACGCCAGTCTATCCTTCCAGGGCTTTAACAGGTTTATATGGTAAATCTGTTCGGGCTTCCTTTTCCCTGGTTGATATACCTTGTAATTGACCTCCCCAACTCTTTCAATTACTTCAAAGGGACCCTGCCACTTAGCCAGGAACTTGCTCTCAACAGTGGGAACTAACACCAGGACCCTGTCACCAGGTGAGAAAACACGGAGTTGGGCCCCCCTGTTGTATATCCTCTGTTGAGCTGCTTGGGCCTGCAGTAAGTGTTCTTTTACCATCGGCATGATTGCTGCAATCCTGTCCTGCATTTGAGCGATATGCTGAATGACACTTTTATGGGGTGTCTGCTCCCCCTCCCAAGTTTCTTTGGCTATGTCTAAGAGTCCCCGAGGGTGTCTCCCATAAAGCAACTCAAATGGAGAGTACCCCGTGGAGGACTGGGGAACCTCCCTGATGGCAAACATCAAGTATGGTATCAGGAAGTCCCAGTTTTTCCCATCCTTGTCAACAACCTTTTTTAACATGCTCTTTAATGTCTTATTGAAGCGTTCCACCAAGCCATCCGTTTGAGGATGGTACACCGAGGTTCGCAATTGCGACACTTTAAATAACTTGCACAGCTCTCTAGTTATTCGTGACATAAATGGGGTGCCCTGGTCTGTAAGGACTTCTTTAGGGATTCCAACACGACTGAACACCATAAACAGCTCTTTGGCAATGTTTTTAGCAGACGCAGTGCGTAAGGGAATGGCCTCGGGGTAACGAGTAGCATAATCCATGATTACAAGGATATGCTGGTGACCTCGGGCAGACTTGGGGAGTGGACCCACAAGGTCCATGGCAATCCTCTCGAAGGGCACTTCAATAATGGGCAAGGGCACTAAAGGACTTCGGAAGTGTTGTAGTGGGGCTGACATCTGACACACAGGACAGGATTGACAATAATTCTCAATATCCTTCTGTATCCCGGGCCAATAAAACCTGCGCAACACCCTTTCAGTAGTTTTCTCAACCCCTAAATGACCTCCTAGCAAGTGCCCATGGGCAAGTTCCAACACCACCCGTCTGTATGGCTTAGGAACCAACTGTTCAACCACTTCATCATTTTTTTTACATACACGATACAGTAAATCCTCATTGCTGCTAAAATAAGGAAAACAGAGCCTGTCCCCTGATTCTACAGGTACATCATTAATCACCATTACATTTTCCCAGGCCCTGGCAAGGGTTTGGTCTTTTCTCTGCTCGGTACCAAAATTTTCCTTGTGTACATTAAGGTCAGCAAACTCCAACGTAGGCTCAGATTCAGCAGATGGCTGTCCAGCTCCACTGGTTGTGGGGACCTCCTCAGGCTCCTCCAGCTCTCCTGCCATAACTGAGAAAGGAAAACCTGGGGAGCCCTGAGAAGAGTCCCCTGAACCCATATTCTCAGTAGCGGCCAGGAGTTCTGGCTCTGTCACTGAGTCAGCTACTGCGACCGGGTCGGGACGATCCCACAGTTCCCAAAACTTAGGGAAGTCCCTACCAACGATGGCCTCGTGCACCAAGTGGGGCACAAGTCCGACCGGATGGGTCACCGTACCTAAGCCAGTTTTAAACTGAAGAGTGGCTATAGGATACTCGCGGGTATCCCCATGTACACAGATCACAGCAATTTTTTTAGCATGCAAATTCACAGTTTCAACCATCTCGGCTGTAACCAGTCACTAGACTTCCAGAGTCCAGCAAGGCCGTAATAGGCTTATTATTAACAGTCATTTGGCACATGTGTTTTCCCATACTTGGTGCTGCAGCGCATGAAACAGCAGCAAACATAGATTGCCTTCTAATAGATAGATCACACTGCATTGGTTCATCTGTCAATGGACAGTTTGCTTCAACATGTCCCAGTTCTTGGCAACGAAAACACCTGATGTTTCCCCAGTTTGGTTTGCTGACAGGCAGTAGCTTCCCTTGTTTGGGAGTCCTGGCACCAAAAATCCTTCCCCCTATTTCCTTGCCATGCTTACCACCCACTTCCCCTGGAACAGTCTTACCGGTTGCCTGGGGGGACCGTGGCTTTGGGCGGAAAGTCCGTGCGGCTGTAGGGGTGGTGACCAGGTTCTCTGCAGCAAAGTACCTTTCAACAAGTTCCACGAGGTTGTCCGCCGAGTTGGGGTCTCCTTGACTCACCCACTTCTGCAGGGGAACTGGTAGTGACCTCAGGAACTGGTCCATGACCACACGCTCCACTATTTGTGGCCCAGACAGGGACTCCGGCTGTAGCCATTTTCTCACCAAGTGAATTAGGTCGAACATCTGCGATCTTGGGGGCCTCTCGTCTTGGAAGAACCAGTTGTGGACCCGCTGTGCTCGAACTGCCAAGGTGACACCAAGTCGCGCCAGGATTTCCCGCTTGACCTTTTCATAGTCTCCTGCTTCTGCTGACTCCAAATCATAGTAGGCCTTCTGCGATTCTCCAGACAGCAAGGGGGCGACCAGTCCTGCCCACTGGGTTTTGGGCCAACCTTCCCTCTCAGCGGTACGTTCAAACGTTAAGAGAAATGCCTCTGGATCATCATCTGCAGTCATCTTAGAAAGAAAGCGACCCACATGGATGGCTGAGGGCTTGTCTCCAACAACATTAACTTTAGCAGGTGACCACTGTGCTAGCGTCTCCACAACCGCAGCCAGGGTTTTCCTATCCTCTTTTGCATCAGTGGCTAGCTGTTCAAACAGCCTCTGCGATAACTCATTTGTTTGTTGCTGTGTAGCGTTTGCTCGTTGCTGTGCAGCATTGGATTGTTGCTGTGCAGCGTTGGATATCACCAATTGTTTTAGGATTTCCTCCATGTTTAGTCACTCTAGGTACTGGCCTTTTAAGTAGTAACTTACTACAGCTGGTCGCAGTCTCCACCATATGTAACCTGGGGGACAGGTAGCAGGTACAAAGCTCCCTGGGATGAGCAGTCTTTCAGGCACAGATACCAAATCCAGTGAAATAGTGACAAACAGTGCGGTGTTTATTTGTGATATATACAAGTCTATATACAGGTGCTGTACAGTGTTCCAAAGAAAAAAATAGGAACAAAAATAGCCAAAACAAAACCTAGCCGTGTCTCGGCACTAACTAAACGATATTTACAAATCCTAACTACCAGGCTGAGCAAGCCTACAGCTTGTCAGCTTCCAAATACCTTTTTGCTCTCCTACACAGAAGTTCTCTGAGTATCCCAGGCCAAGAGCAAGGGCTGTCTGCTCAGGTGAGCTTAAATTAGCCTGGGGGAGAGGACCAAGACCTGAACCGGACCATGGATCAGAGATCCCTGAACCTGTATGAGAGGAGCCTGGGAGATGTATAAACCCCGAACAGGACTTTTCCTGGCTCTCTCTGGGACGCTCTGCTACAATATATATATATATATATATATATATATATATATATATATATATATATATACACACACACACACACACACTATATTGTCAAAAGTATTGGGATGCCTGCCTTTACACAAACATGAACTTTAATATTGAGTTGGCCCACCCTTTGCAGCTATAACAGCTTCAGTTCTTCTGGGAAGGCTGTCCACAAGGTTTAGGAGGGAACGTTTGACCATTCTTCCAGAAGCGCATTTGTGAGGTCAGGCACTGAACTGAACAAGAAGGCCTGGCTCGCAGTCTTCGCTCTAATTCATCCCAAAGGATGAATCGGGTTGAGGTCAGGACTCTGTGCAGGCCAGTCAAGTTCCTCCACCCTAAACTTGCTCGTCCATGTCTTTATGGACCTTGCTTTGTGCAATGGTGCGCAGTCCTGTTGGAACAGGAAGGGGCCATCCCCAAACTGTTCCCACAAAGTTGGGAACATGAAATTGTCCAAAATGTCTTGGTATGCTGACGCCTTAAGAGTTCCCTTCACTGGAACAAAGGGGCCAAGCCCAACCCCTGAAAAACAAAACCCACACCATAACCCCCCCTCTACCAAATTTTTTGGACCAGTACACAAAGCAAGGTCCATAAAAACATGGATGATCAAATTTGGGGTGGAGGAACTTGACTGGCTTGCACTGAGTTCTGACCTCAACCGGATAGAACACCTTTGGTTTGAATTAGAGCGGAGACTGCGAGCCAGGCCTTTTCATTCACATCAGTGCCTGACCTCATGAATGCGCTTCTGGAAGAATGGTCAAACATTCCTATAGACACATTCCTAAACCTTGTGGACAGCCTTGCCAGAAGAGATGAAGCTGTTACAACTGCAAAGGATGGGCCAACTCAATATTAAAGTTCATCTGCGTGTAAAGGCAGGCGCCTTTGTATGTATATACATATACATACACACACACACATATACACAGTGCATATTTATGTATGAACCTCTCTCTGGTTTTTAGTACTGCATGTGCCCCATTTTTGTGAAGAAAAGGCAACTCTCCTTTAAAGGGACACACATAGAATATTTACCAAAATAACTTAATGGGGACAGAAACAGCATTTAAAACCTGTTAGAATTCTAAATCGTGTCTGCTCCATCTTAAACAAAAGCAGTAAAATCGTCTAGTTATATTTACTTTATATATTTTATATATAGTACATTTGAAAGCATTCTTTGGTATCTTCAGATTCCTTTTCACTGTGTCTCTATTGAAAACCATAATGAGAAAAATGTTATGATTTAGTGCATTATATCTATTTCTCCTTTTCTTTACAACATCATTCTTCTTGTTATCTAGTTTGTGCTCTAATGAAAAAATTGCTGCAATGACATTTCTAAATTTCATATCACAAAATTCTGATACTCCACTAGAGACTTTCTATAGTACAGACTCATCAAATGAACTAATGTGATTTTCAAAAGATTTGATAAAAAAGCAGAAATACTCACAACCACACCTGTTCTGTTTCTCTTTGCCTCCAGCAAAGAGAAACAATAGAAAGAAAAGGAACTAATATTAAAAGCAACTACATTACTGGTGGCTGATAGTGTGTTGCTTCTTTAATTACTTATACTATTTCAATTTTTTTTTTATATCTTGTTTATAAAAATTCCAAACTAAAAGAAAATTAAATATATTTACTTAAATTAATGTTTGCAGTAATTGAATAAACCTGTGTAAACCTCTGTATGCTGCATTCATTGCTCATCAAGTTGTTTCAGTTGTAAATAGGCTGGTAAAATAAATGTAAGAGACTGTCATCTTTCCCACCATACATATGCCAATAGGTCTATTAAAGGCAAATAGGCGGTTCACTTTGCAAGGGAAATTTTCTCTTAAAAGAGAAGTATGGCTTTCTTTTTTATTCTTGATTCATACTTACCTATGTGGATGGAGCATCAGACCGATGCTGCAGCTGTCCCCCGCCGTGTCTGCACTGAAAATCGAGCTACCGAACATCGCCGATGGCTCGGTTTTCACAAATCCTGAGAGAAGAGATGCTGCCTGTCAGTTAGCGTCTCTCCTCTCTGCTTCTCCACGCTCACTGGAGCGCTGAGTTGTTAAGGGGCAGGGAGCGGCTGTCTCAGCGGCTCGCTGAGACTGCCATCAATCAAGGCGGCTGGTGGATCCAGACTTGGGAAGTCGGGATGACGCGCTGCCTCGACTGATGGAAGTGACGTCAGCGGAGAGCGGACTTCAGACCACTCTCCGCTGAAAACGGGTCACAGGAGTGCAAAACTAATTGCACTCCTGTGACCCATAGGAGAAGCCCAGCCTAAAATGCTCAAGCTGGACTTCTCCTTTAAGTATGAGCCCTTTCACACTAACAGCGCGGCCGCGTTAGCAGTAAAGCATTGATAGTTTTAGCGGCGCTTTACTGTCGCTTTTCGGATGTTAGCGGGATGCTTTTAACCCCTGCTAGTGGCCGAAGAAAGGGATAGATGCGCCCAAAAAGCGCCGCTGCCAGATTGCTTTGCAGGCACTTCGGCAGCGGTGCCCATTCATTTCAAAGGGCAGGGGCGGTGGAGGAGCGGTGTATACAGCACTCCTATACCGCCTCCAAGAAGGCTGCATGCAGGACTTTTTCTAATGTCCTGCAAGTGCACCGCTCCTGTGTGAAAGCACTCGGGCTTTCACCCGGGGGTTGCAGGGGAGGCATTTTTCAGGTGCTTTACAGGCGCTCTTTTTAGCCCTTTAGCGCCTGAAAAACGTCTCCAGTGTGAAAAGGTCTAAATGTCCCAATAGTTTAGAGAATGAGGAGAAGCTCTGATGACTTCAAAAAATATACAGTTTTTTTAATTTTTTTTTTCTTTTATTATTATTATTTTCCTTGCATGCTATTGGTTATTCTTTGCAAAGTTAATGTTTACCACATTTGCTAAGGAAAATTCTCTTGCAAAATGACGGTCTATTTGCCTTTTGCACATCAACCCCATAGATTCAGTATAACTCCTCTTCTCTTCTTCTGATCTTTCTGGTCCTCCACTCCAACTTTCAGCACATATTTCTCTCACTACCACCTCCCTTCTTATCACGTTATGTCTTTCCCCATTGTGTAAGGCAGTTTAGCTTTTTTACTTTGGTTACATGTATTTATATTCAGTAGTATCTCTCTCTCTTTTGTTATAAGATTGCTATTAGTTTCTGCTAACTATCATAACATTTATGACAGCGTATATATAAAACGTTGTAGTGTACAGCTGTAAACCATAAACTAAAGGCCTACAAACCTCACATGTCTGGAAATCACAGAAGGCTATAAGGCAAAAAATACATACAACTACTATTAACGGACAACTATAGACAGTTGCAAAATAAAGTGTATACTCTGTACATAGAAAATAACCCAGAACATAAACACTAATATCAGTCATGTTCCTTTAAAATGACCATTTATTGCACAAAATATTCCTAATTCCTACAGTACAGGAATATTTCTAATTCTTATAGTAATTCTTAGTGTAACAAGAGACACTGACAATATGTCCCCTCAAAATACCTGGGCCTTATGCCCAATGAAAATAGATACCGTATATAATGTGCAGTGATAGAGATCATACATAGATGTCCATTTGGTAGCACAAAAGCAGGTTTGTATAACTGGACCCATAGCCTTAATAATTTTTAATACTTATTCAAATATTCAAGGTGGGCAGAATGTGCTCCAAGTGTAAAAATTAATTTGCAATGTTTTAATGCACTCATAAGATGTCAGAGTGACTTTTCAGTGACAAGAAAGTAAATAAATAGAATAAATTAGGGTATATACAATAAGGATGCAGGTTTATATAACTGTACTCATAGCCTCAAAGATGCATAAGAGCAATTTGTAATGCTTTTAATGCACTCATCAAATATCACAGTGGACTTTCAGCAACATTATTTATTATAGGCACTTATATAGCGCTGTCAATTTACCCAGCACTTTACATATATTTTATATATTCACATTAGTCGCTGCCCTGAAAGAGCTTACAGTCTAATGTCCCTAACTCACATTCATACCTACACATACTAGGGACAATTTAGACAGGAGCCAATTAACCACTTAAGGACTGCCTACCGCATATACTGTATACTGCGACAGGGCGGCCCTAATGCGCTTAACAATGTACCTATATGTCGTTTTGTGCATAAGATACTGTGGCTGCACGGTGGGGGGGGGCAAAGCTTGGGTCCGATGGCTGCCATGTCCGCCGGCCACCTGCGATCACTACTCAGAGAGGCAGAACAGGGATCCGCCAATGTAAGCAAAGCAGATTCCCGCTCTAACAGGGGTGTACAGTATGATTGTTTGTTCCTAGTGATCAGGAACAGCGATCTCTCTCTACTCGCAGTCAGTCCACCCCCCCCCAGTTAGAAACACCTCCCTAGGACACACTTAAAGCGGACCTTCAGTAATTTTTTTAACTTTCATTCCATTAAACCTTCACCCCTTGCTGTTCACTCATTGAGAATAAAAAACGTAATTTTGTGAAATTAAATACCTTATTTTCTTTACTTCCTCTTTCTCTGCTTCTAATGCCTAGGCATTTGACGCCGTTTCCTGCATTGCACTCACTCCCGGGAGCTAAAAGTCAGATATCCCTGCAGTGCTACTTTTTTATTTTTTCAGCTCACTCTCACGAGAGTTTGCTGGCAGGGGAGGGAGCGAGGAGAGTGGAGCAAGACTGAAAGTAGAGGACGCCCGCAGGGCTGGATGGGGGCTGGATGATGGCGGAAATAGGGGGAGACTCCAAGGATCGATGTGCTTTCCCACAGAGAAGAGAGAAATTCAGCCATCAAAAGGAGGATTGCCCTTCTATTTTTTATTTATTTATTTAAAAAAATGTGTCCCATACCTCACGTGTGCCGTGCCCTAGCTGCTTGTGTGGATTTGCATAGCAGCCTCATCGAACTTCTGCTGCTACTGCCATAGCAACATGTAAACAAAGGCCTGGAAGCGTTGGTTCTATTGCGAAGCCGAGCTCCTCATGCGCATGCGCTTCCAGGCCTTCATGTACATGTTACTATAACAGCCACAGAAGTTTGCTGCTGCTGCTTATAGTGGCCACTCCATATTGGAAAGGAAGCATATTTTTTACTGCGCATGGCGGGGAGCCCTTTACCATGCATGTGCAAGATTACAATCAGCGGCAAGGCAAAGCGGACAGTGACATTCACTAGAAATGGCCGCTTACAACACCAGCATGGTATATATAAAAAAAAGGCATTTGATCACTGTAATAACATCACTGGTCCCAAAAAAGTGTTAAAAGCGTACAATCTGTCTGCTGCAATCCCGCTAAAAATCACCATTACTAGTAAAAAATGATAAAAATGCCATAAATCTATCCCCTATTTTGTAGACGCTATAACATTTGCGCAAAACAAATTATATATGCTTATTGCGATTTTTTTTCCCAAAAATATGTAGCAGAATACATATTGGCCTAAACTGATGAATACATTTTTTTATCTTTCTTTTTTTGGCTATGCATTATAGCAGCAGGTAAAAAAAAAAAAATATATATATATATATATATATATATATATATATATATATATATATATATATATATATATATTTTTTTTTTTTTTTAATTGTCAGTCTTTTTTTGCTTATAATGCAAAAAATAAAAACCGCAGAGGTGATCAAATACCACCAAAAGAAAGCTCTATTTGTGGGAAAGAAGGAACATACAATTTATTTGGGTACAGCGTCACACGACCGCGCAATTGTCGTTTAAAGTAATGCAGTGCCATATAGCAAAAAATGGCCTGGTCATGAAGGGGTAAAACCTTCCGGTTCTTAAGTGGTTAACCTACAAGCAGCATAAAAAATTAATGTTGATTTTCATATAGCAAGTGGCTCCAAAAAAGGGAGTGGTACCAAATCCCAATGTAGACTTCAAAATGTCCTGGATATAAACCAGTCATGGGAATGCCATGCTCTAACATTTGATACAGAAATCGAAATATCCTCCAGATGCTCCTCCACCACATGTAGGTAATTCAGAAACTATTGTATGTATGAGTACAAGATCACATCTAAATCTGCGGGAGTGGTGGTCAGCTTGGAAACTATAGAAGGCCTCAAGTGTGGCTCCCGACACTGTCAGAGGGTTGCACAATAGCAGCACATTTCAACATCTTAATGCCCAAAATTTAGCATTTTTTTGCAGAGTATCACAATGTACACTGAAGAAGTTGGAGTACAATATGGATGCAATAACATCCCCCAGCATTGGTGTGAGTGGACACAATAAAAACTCCTAGCACTGATGTCAGTGAACGCAATAATAATCCCCAGCAATGGGTCTGCGGATACAATAATAACCCCCAACACTGGTATCATATTGGTGGTCATGACAGTATAAATGTTAACCCTGTCCCTATTGTTGATTATTTACCTTAAAGGGTCATTAGTCCATAACTTTACTTGTATGGGACAGAGATAACTTTGGCCACAGTACAGTATCTTTAATACAAAGAGAAAACTGCCCAGAGGACTTTACTGAGACACAAAACCAAAAAATATAAAACATACAAAATGTTATTTGACATTTCAAAATATTCCTCACATACATATAAAATGATTTTGATAAACATTGGTACAAGCACATATGAAGAGATATCCATAGTTACAGAGATCAAAATATAGCTGATAATCCAAAAAGCTGATACTCATATAACAAGTTCCTCTCTATGCGTTTCGTGAGATAGTGCTCGCTTCCTCAGGAGAAAGACATATAAACATAGTGTAGTAAAATAGTCCTATCAAACTCCAGAAATGGTTAGCAGTCACATGGATTCATGGTTCTCATGAGTCTTCCCAAAATGGTAAGGGAAACAACTGAAAAAAGGAGAGAGGCTCCCAAGGGTCTAACGTGGTAAACCTTAGGGGTTGTGGAGGGATAGGGGACCAGACAGATCAAAACAACATCCAGAGAAAACATCAAGAATCACATTGACAGGGTGTACACTGACACTTCGAGGGATATATCAGTGAGTAAACACCAGGTACGCCGAGCCAGATCTCATCGGTAAGACTGGAGCATCTTTAAGTGCTGGGTGCTCAAACGCAGGTAGCGTTCCAGCACCTGGCACCCCTTTGCTCATATGGTACCCATTATCCTGTGGATCGCAGGTAGAGGCCTGGCAGACCATGTTTCGGGCACCAGGGTGTTAGAGGCTCTAACTTATCAGAATTTAAATCATCAGTCCTGAGAGTAGGTTAGAGGCTCCCTTGGCAGTGATGATCCCCATATCTTGTATTTGTATGTAAAACTCCTTCTATTATGGGGGGAAGAAAGTGCTGCAACTCAATCCTAGTGCAAGGTGCACAGTCAAGTTTCACTGATGTGATATCACCAATAGAGACAACAACATACCACTCAGGTTTTACCCTGTTGCTGCAGGGTTTAAGGGTCACAGTCACTATAGCAATTCTTAAAGGGTTACTAAACTCTCTTTTTTTGTTTTTCTTTTAAATAACAAACGTGTCATACCTCCTCTGTGCAGTTAATTTTGCATAGAGTGGCCACGATCCTCCTCTTCTGGGTCCATCAGAGAGGCTCATGGCTCCTTCTCTTCTTGAGTTCACCGTCGGAGATTCGCTCTCCTTCGGGACACCCCTGCGGGCGTGCTCCCGTGTCCTGCTGTTGCGTCTGTTGGCACAGAGAGCAGAACTGGGCCCCCCTCCGCGTCATTGGATTTGATTGACAGCAGCGGGAGCCAATGGCTGAGCTGCTATCAATCTATCCAATCAGGAAACAAGACACCGGCTAGAGCTGGTGTGCTTGTCCCCAGGGCGAGAAAGAACGGGTTCAGGTAAAACAGGAGGGTTTGCGGTGCTGCTGAATGACAGAAGGTTTGCATTAAAGTGAAAAAACACAAGAGTTTGCAACCCCTTTAACCTATTTTTGAGTCACGGACCCCTTTAAGAACCTAATGTAAATTATGGACCCCCTGCCAAGAAATACTAACATAAACACAGCTTACATGCAATGTATATATATGTACATTATGCTATTGTAATAGGATTGCCTCATACATATTTGACATACACAAAGTTTGAATAAAGTAAAAGAAACTCACTCTTTTTCATGCAAAAAGTATTGGCCACTCATCACAAAAATGAGATACAAGCATCTTGTGCAAATTAAACAAAACTATTTAATTCTGCTAAAATCTACTACAGCCATGTTGTTGTACTACTACTAAACAAATGAGAATTAGCTCTTGCTATTAGGGGTGGGCCGGGTGGCACACAACTGTCGTTGTGCAAAGGACAATGATACAAATTTAAATGGTAAACATGGGCCAACAACAAGTCAAGAGACTTATAGCAGTCAGTGCTAAAAGTAGTGGCAGGGTGTGTTTTCCTTAATTTCTTTTAATGGGAAACCATTGTTTGGGACAAGAGAGAAGACTGTATAGTGAATGTAAATGTGATTTTTTAACTGATTGTCATGGAGCCCCAGAAACCCATCAATGGACTGCAAGTTAAGAACCCCTGCGCTAGAGTTTAAATACTGTAACTCTATTTGTATGCTCATGCCCCTTTAACAGGAATATCAGTCAATTTCAGTAACAGGTGTAGTCAGTGCCAGTTCCATCTAAATTAATATTACATATCCATAAGAAAAGGAGACCACGATGAGTGTTGTAAGGTCGGTGACACCTATCCTCTAGCAAATTTAGAAGTCATCTTGCACTCATACATACAACAGTTTCTCAATTGCCTACTTGTGGTGCATACATATTTTAATGACTGTGGAATTTGTGACGCTAAACATAAGCATCTGGACGATATTTCAGTTTCTATTGCAAGCATTGGACGATGGCATTCCCATGATTGAATCATATCCAGCCCATCTCACATTTTCAAGTTTACAGTGTGATTTTTGCATTAATATTATGGCAGTACAAAGGATGTCATTTTTCATATAATTTTTTTGTTTGAAGTGCAGTTTGTGTTGTGACAGTTTTTTTTTTCAAAATAAGTTGAACACATCACCATTTTTCCAGGTAAACATATTTCTAAAGGTGTTATTGACATGAAATTTTTCAGTAACAACCCATGCAATCCATACATACAAAGAACCCAAAACAAATAAGTTCAGAAATGAAGTTATGTGTAATAAAATGGAATGACACAGAGAAAAAGTATTGAACACGCTAACTGAAATTTATTTACTACTTTGTACAAAATCGTTTGTTGGTAATGACAGCTTTAAGATGCTTCCTGTATGGAGAAACTAGTCGCATGCATTGCTCAGGGGTAATTTCGGCACATTCTTCCACACAGAGTCTTCAAATCTTGAAGGTTCTGTGGGCCTCTTTTATGAACTATGATCCTTAGTTTTTTCCATGAATTTTCTATTGGATTCAAGTCAGGTGATTGACTGGGCCATTCAAGCAGCTTTATTTTCTTTCTTTGAAACCAATTGAGAGTTTCCTTGGCTTTGTGTTTGGGATCATTGTCTTACTGAAATGTCCACCCTCGTTTCATCTTCATCATCCTGGTTGATAGCAGCAGATTTTTATCAAGGATGCCTTGGTACATTTTTCCATTCATCCTTCCTTCAATGATATGAAGTTTGCCAGTAGGGATGGGCATGAGTTCGACTCGAACATTGGTTGTTCGCCCGTTCGCCAAACAGCGAACAATTTGGGGTGTTCGCGGCAAATTCGAAAGCCGCAGAACACCCCTTAAAAGCCTATGGGAGAAATCAAAAGTGCTAATTTTAAAGGCTTATATGCATGGTATCGTCATAAAAAATGTTTGGGGACCTGGGTCCTGCCCCAGGGGACATGTATCAATGCAAAAAAAGGTTTTAAAAACAGCAGTTTTTTTGGGAGCAGTGATTTTAATAATGCATAAAGTGCATTATTATAATATGTGAAATATAATATTACTTGTAATTTCGTACTTGGGGGGTGTCTATAGTATGCCTGTAAAGGGGCGCATGTTTCCCGTGTTTAGAACAGTCTAACAGCAAAATGACATTTCTAAAGGAAAAAAGTCATGTAAAACTACTATCGTTGGTGCCAGCTATAATGAATTGTCGGTCCGGCAATACACATAAAAGTTAATTGATAAAAACGGCATGGAATTTCCCCACAGGGGAACCACGAACCAAATTTTTTTTTAAAAATGGCGTGTGGGTCCCCCTCAAAATCCATACCAGACCCTTCAGGTCTGGTATGGATTTTAAGGGGAACCCCGCACCAAAATTAAAAAGAAAATGGCGTGGGATCCCCCCAAAAATTCAAACCAGATCCTTATCCGAGCACGCAACCTGGCAAGCTGCAGAGTGCCCCCCCTCCTGAACCGTACCAGGCCACATGCCCTCAACATTGGGAGGGTGCTTTGGGGTAGCCCCCCTCTGATTTTTTGGGGGGAACCCCACGCCATTTTTAAAAAAAAATTTGGCACGGAGTTCCCCTTAATATCCATACCAGACCTAAAGGGCCTTGGTAATGGAGTTTTGGGGGACCCCCCCTGCATTTTTTAAAAAAAATTTCAATGACTTTTAAGTGTATTGTCGGGACCGACAATTCATTAATAGCCGGCACTAGCGCTACCACTTTTAAATGACTTTTTTTTCCTTTAGAAATGTCATTTTGCTCTGGGACTGTTATAAACACGAGAAACATGCGCTACAGGCATACTATAGACACCCCCCAGGTACGAAATTTAAAGGAATATTACACTTTTATTGTTTCACTTTAAGCATTATTAAAATCACTGCTCCCGAAAAAATGTCCCTTTTTAAAACTTTTTTTTGCATTGATACATGTCCACTGGAGCAGGACCTAGGTCCCCAAACACTTTTTATGACAATATCTTGCATATTAGCCTTTAAAATTAGCACTTTTGATTTCTCCCATAGACTTTTAAAGGGTGTTTTGCGGCTTTCGAATTTGCCGCGAACACCCCAAATTGTTCGCTATTCGGCAAACGGGCGAGACAGCCCATCCCTAATGACATCCAAAGAGTTCAATTTTGGCTTTATCTGACCAGACTATATTCTCCCAGTATTTCACAGGCTTGTCTAAATGTTGTGCAGCAAACTTTAAAAGCTTCAACATGCTTTTATTCAGCAATGGAGTCTTGGGTAGTGAGCGTGCATACAGGCCATGGCAGTTGAGTGCATTACTTATTGTTGTATTTGAAACAATTGTACCTGCTAATTCCAGGTCTTTCTGAAGCTCTCCACAGGTGGTCCTTGGCTCTTGAGAGAGCTCTTTGCTTTTATCCATCATGAGATGTTTCTTGTGTGACACCTTGGTAATGAGACACCTTTTTATGGGCCATCATTTGAAACTGAACCAGCTGATATTAATTTGCACTGACAAGGGACAAGATTGCTTTCTAATTACTGATACATTTCAGCTGATGTCTTGGCTTTCCATGCCTTTTTGCACCTCCCTTTGTTCATGCGTCCAATCTTTTTCCCTGTTTCATTCTTTTTTCTTGCACATAACTTCATTTCTGAACTGATTTGTTTTGGTTTCTTTGTATGTATGGATTGCATGGTTTGTTGTCGACATGTGGTGAAAAATTCATGTCAATAGCACCTTTAGAAATATATTTATCTAGAAAACTGGTGACATGTTCAATACTTATGTTACCCTCTGTAAGTAGAGTCATAAAAAACATAATTATTTAGTAATACTGTAGCAAAAGATCAGTGCTTAAAGCGGAGTTCCACCCAAAAGTGGAACTTCCACTCATCTGATTCCTCCCCCCCTCCGGTGCCACAATTGGCACCTTTCAGGGGGGGGAGGTGCAGATACCTGTCTACTACAGGTATTTGCACCCACTTCCTGGAATAGACTCCCGCGGTCACGCCCCTTCCCGCAACCCCCCCCCCCCCCCCCCGTTGTCTCCTGGGAAACACACAGGTCCCAGGAGATAGTGGGGACCACTTAGGACGTGCATGCGTAGTAGGGAACCGGGAAGTGAAGCCGCAATGCTTCACTTCCTGATTCCCTCACAGAGAATGGCGGCGGCAGCAGCCGAGAGCCGAGCGATTGATCGACTTCGGCTGCCGGCATCGCTGGACTCCAGGACAGGTACGTGTCCATTTATTAAAAGTCAGCAGCTGCAGTATTTGTAGCTGCTGGCTTTTAATAATTTTAGGTGGACTCCCTCTTTAAAATATAGCAACAGTTATTTATAACATTATACTAAAAATGCCAAATCAAAATCACAGCATAAGACAAGTTCAGCTAACAATAATCTCCTGTTTTGATTTTTTTATATCTTATTTAATATGTGGGTTTTGTACCAGGATATAGTTCATATAAACAGGTACTTCAGGAATATATCTTTGAACAACAGTATTGGGATATGAGCTCCTGTACACTTAGTTTTCTTTCAGTCCTTGTTCTAACATTTACTCCAACAATCTGTGGCTTCTTGCCCAATAAAACATAAATATATTAATCAAACCAAAGGGTTATTTTAGTTGATAATAGAGACTGAGTGGAAAAGTTTTTAATACCAGTCAGGTTTTTATTGGAAAGCTTTTTTCTCATTTTCTGTTCCTCTGACTACATATGAGGCTTGGAGATTTTCCCAACAGTAACAGACAGCAATAAAAGCCTACTAGAGGTTATAACCCTTTCCCCATTATGCTCTAAAAAAGCCTGTAACAGAGTCTGTATCTTCTATAGAAAGTTTTTTCCCCCTTTCTCTTCTGGAAACCACCCAGGAATTTAGGAGAAGTCTGCTTAAAAACTTGACACGAAAACAAACTTGACAACTTGACACTGTTTCTCTACTCTGCCCAAGACTAAAAATTAGGACAAAATGCCACTTTAATCTTGTTCTTGAGTGACCATACATTGTACTCCAAATTAGCTGGCCTTATGTTATGACATTATCTAAGGAATGCAGTTTCTAGTCACAAAGCATATTAAAGAAAGAATTTAAAAGAGCTACAATAATATGCAAGATACGATTTGCAAAAGGAACCATTCAGATTTCTGAATCACTGAGAAAAGAGCTTTACTCACCACCTTATTGAATAAACCCAGGGCCACTGATAAGGCAGTAGAACAAGCCCTCCTGTACTGGGCCCGGGCTCTATCAGTTCAACAGGGTGCCCAGGCATGGCACCTGACAAGCAGGAGGGCCAGCTCACTCATTGGGTTTTACACCCAAACCACACCCCCAGACTCACAATTGAACATGTCCTAAGGGCTCATTCACATAGGTATTCTGGCTGTGTGAATGAGTGGATTGTTGATGGGGATGAAGTCACTCTGTTACGCTGCAGGTCCTAATTTAACAGATTTAGCAGGAATTTTATAAGTCATGTTGTGTTTGTGTTCGCTAATAATGATTTTAGTGTATTTTTAGCAAAAATATTGGTTTGATGATTTCTTGGGGCCTCGATAGAAATATAAATCACGGTGGGCCCATACAGCCTAACAAGAGCCCTGAATATACCCCCTTATTTTTACCACTGCCCCCTATCACAGTGGACCTTTTCATGTTGTTATTTTTTGTTCAAAACAACTGTTATACATCCGTTTAAATTTAGAGGGAAAAATGTTTTTTTTTTGGATTGTGGTTTTCTGGTAGGGGAGGATGAGGGAACTTGGGAAATTTTGCTATGTCCTGATAACAATGATGTGCAGGGGTGACACCTCACTAGTTTTGACTTTTGCTTTCCTCCTGCTGGAGGTTTCTAAATGTGCATGTTTGACTGGGCAAATGTCTTGGATTGTTTTTTTTTTTGTTTGTGTTTTTATTGTATTGAATTTTGTTTTCTTCTTTCTTGTTGCACTACAGCGTTTTTTTACACTGTTATATATAACAGTAGGTATATTTGACAATGACAAGCTACATAATTTATAAAAAAGATTTGATCTGTGCCCAGCTCATATAGCTATGGTTGAAAGGTTAGGAAACACCAATTTATTCCAGGAGGGCAAATAAAATGGGTCATAACCCACATATACAAATTCTTCCTAAGCTATTAGATTATTCACACTGTACAGGTTGCTACAGCGGTACATAATAGTGTTCTGTGTTATTTGTTGTTTCAGGTTAGAAAGAAACAGAATAATTATTTACATGCAAGACGTCATGATGTACACCCAAGCAAACAGTCTCTTACTAAAAGTTCATCTCAGATATATATTGATCCAAAAAGAACTTTCATCTTTTTTCTCAAGTATATTTTTACATTTTACTCTGCTGCTGTTTCCACACTTATAAATGAGCAGCAATCTTAAAGTATTTGTAACCTTAAAAAAAAAAACAATTATTGGTCTCTTTAAGGTATTCATTTTTTAATAAAGATATTGCAATCGTGGTGGCAGTGCAAGTAGACAGCGTGCCTACATCTTCCATGGTCAGGTTAAAGCCAGAACCCCCTCCTCCATTGATTGCTATTGAAGAGCGGTCACGTGACCTGCACATTTACAGCCTGATAGCTAAATGCTTGTTTTTTGTAACTGTAACCAAGCATTAAAGAAATGTATACTGTACTGTATTCAAAAATGCTTTTATTAAAAATTAACTTCACAACTACTTTAACATCAACAAGGGCTTAAAAATGTTTTAGTTTAAACTGATTTGGTTTAAAATGTATATGCTCAGTCTGTTTTTAATTTTAAATTTGTGCTTTATGATCTTTATCTTTAAGTCGACAGAAGGGTCTTTGGCGAAAACAAGCAGGGAGAGATAATGAAGCCAACAGGGTATAGACCGCTTCCTTGGCTTCACACACTTAAAAATACACAATGCATTCTGTCAGAGACAGCAGACTACCTTATCCTTTGATATTTTATTTCACACATGGTGGTGTAGAAGCCTTATCAAATAACCAACCACTGGTAAGCACTGTGCTTGTTGTATTACTCGCTTCTCTATACATGAGCTTGTTCAAGAGATTAATAAATCTGTATAAGTCAGGGAATACCATGCTTAGCAACACTGTGAAACTTCACCATTCATCCAAATCTGAATCACAAACTATTTTAGGATTATAAAGCATAAATATTAACAACTTTCTATACTTAGCAACACTGGAAACCTTACTATCCATGCAGGTACAAATCCCAAACTGTTTGTGAATTATAAAGCATCGTTATTAGCTATACTGATCATGAAAGCTGTTAAGAAACTATTCATTCCAAACTTTAAATTCAAAAATAAAATCTCACTCTCACACTCTTTCACAATATACAGTATGTACTTTTTAGCTAGACACCATAAAACACTATTTATGAAAGCTGTTCAGATAAAAAATCATAAGAGTAGGTAAGATACCATATGTCATAAAAAGTATGTACTTTTAAATCGTACAGAATCCTAAAAATCTTTATCTCTTTTTCTCTCTCAGTTCTTGTTGTGCAAAAGGATATGCAGGTATGCGGTGCACTAGCGAATTGTATTCTTATGGAATTTACTATGTGCCCACCATGCACGCAAACATGTGCTTTACTATGGAATGCACATTCCAGTGTTTATATACATGCCAGGTAATCCATAGTGTGTCTGATGTACAGTACAAATGCCCTTTTTTTCTCCATTGGTTTTCTGTCTAACCATTGTTGGCATATTTTTAAAAAGCACCCCATTTAGGAATAAAACTGAACCAAGCGTACTTGACTTATCAAAGCAGATATGTATAAAAATCCTAAATAGGATAAAATCTTCAACAAACTATATGCAGAGGGCTATTGTACTGCACGTGTGTTTAGCTTTGTGAACATGCTCAGAAAATCAGGAAGATTTTACCCCCTTCCTGACCAGAGCACTTTTTACAATTCGGCACTGCGTCGCTTTAACTGACAATTGCGAGGTAAATCAATGCTGTACCCAAACAAATTTTGCGTTCTTTTTTTTCCCACAAATAGAGCTTTCTTTTGATGGTATTTGATCACCTCTGCGGTTTTTATTTTTTGCGCTATGAACAAAAAAAAGAGCGTCAATTTAAAAAAAAAAAACAAATATTTTTTACTTTTTGCTATAATAAATATCCCCAAAAATGTTTTTAAAAAACAGATTTCTTCATCAGTTTAGGCCAATATATATTCTTCAACATAATTTTGGTTAAAAAAATCGCAATAAGCGTATATTGATTGGTTTTCGCAAAAGTTATAGCGTCTACAAAACTATGGGAAAGATTTATGGTATTTTTATTTATTTATTTTTTTTTTTTACTAGTAATGGCAGTGATCTGCAATTTTTAGCAGTACTGCGACATTGCGGCGGACAGATTGGACACATTTTTGGGACCATTGGCATTTATACAGCGATCAGAACTATAAAAATGTCACCGGTAGGGAAGGGGTTGACAATAGGGGGCAATCAAGGGGTTAAATGTGTGTTCCCTAGGTGTGTGCTAACTGTATGGGGATAGGACTGACTGGGGGAGGAGGCATATCATTGTTCCTACTTAGTAGGAACAAACTATATGTCTCCTCTCCTCTAATAGAACAGGGATTTGTGTTTTTACACACACAAATCCCCATGCTGGCTCTTATGCTTGCGATCGCACGTGGCCGGCAGCGGTCGCTTCGCCGTGCAGCGGGCACACGTGCCCTCTGGTGGCTCTTAAAGGGCACAATTTACCCATACGGGTTTCGTCCAGCAGAGCCATTCTGCCGATGTATGTCGGTGTGAGCCAGTCAGCAAGCGGTTAAAATAGAGTTTGCAGTGCTAAATATGCCTGTTTTCCTATGGCAACATAGCATCAGTTCAGTTTATTGCATCCACATTTCTTTGCTCATAAAGCTGATTGCAGTTTTTTTTTGCAGTTAATTTGTAAGTAAAATGTTGACATTTGCAATACACCTTTTAACTACAAAAGACACAAAAGCAGAATTATGTGGATGTTCAAGTGCATGGCAAATTAAGCCCACATTGTACACATCAATATACAAGGGTATATACTGTTTACCAAAGCACCATGAGAGAAACCTTGGCTCAGCAGACAAAAAACTATTTACATTTTAAATTTTCATTGAAAAATGCATTTCACAAAGTGTTTGTTACCCCAACACTTCATATTCCTGATATGTGCCTGCTGTACCATGTACTGGCATGAAAAAAAAAACGGAGTTAGACTTACAGGTAACTTTATTTCCAGTAGTCTTCCAGGACAGCCCTTGAGAGATGGAGCTCCTCCCATCACCGCAGTAAACACATTGCCCATTCAGTTCAAAAAGGCAGTTCCTCAGGAACATGGTCAGTCACCTGCAAGAACTTAAGGACGAACTGAAAAACATAGTCAGAACAGGCAATACCATCAATTCACAATTTCAAGGGTGGGATCGTGCTGTCCTGGAAGACTACTGGAAATAGAGTTACTAGTAGGTCTAACTTCGGATTTCTCCAGTCGTCTTCCAGGACAGCCCTTGAGAGGATCCCCAAGTACTCACCAGATTAGGGGGGGACCACAGCTTGGAGGACTTTCCTCCCAAAAGCCTGGTCCTGGCTAGATAAATATAGCCGATAGTGTATTGGAAAGGTGGTAAAGCTTGACCACATAGCTGCCTTGCATATCTGCAAGGAAGCAGAAAACGCCCTTGTGCAATGCGCTTTGACAGCCTTAGGAGTTTCTCTATCCAGGCATCTGCACCCCTCCGTAATGGCCAATCTCATCCATCTGGCTAATGTTACTTCAGAGGCCTGCCAACCTTTACGTTTACCGGAAAATAAAACAAAAAGCGCATCTGATATCCTAAACTGTCTGGTGGCTTCTAGGTAAGCTAAAAGGCATCTTCTAACATCCAACACATGAAATTCTCTTTCCTTGTCATTTGTGGCATTTTGACAGAAGGTAGGTAGAATAATGTCCTGCGATTTGTGAAACTTAGACGCCACCTTAAGAACAAACCTAGGATCCATTTTTAAGATGACTCCATCATCAAAGATTTGGAGGAAAGGATCTCTAGAAAGAGCCTGCATTTCACTCACCCTGCGAGCTAAAGTGATTGCAACTAATAGAACCGTTTTCCGAGTAAAGAGGCTTCTGAGATTGGCTCAAAAGGTGCCCTAAGAAAGGCTCTGAGAACTACTGATAAGTCCCTGGTTAGAGTCTTGTGTCCTTGAACTGGTCTGTATTTTGTGATGGCTTTGTAGAATCTTGAGATAAGGGGGTCATCCTGCAAGGATTTCTCTAAATACACACTTAGAGCAGCGATCTGTACCTTGATTGTACTAAACGACAACCCTCGATCGATCCCATCTTGAAGTAATTCCAAGATGTTTGCTGAGCTTCTGTTTGCATCTATCCTATTACTTAGACATTCAATAAACTTTTTCCAGATCTTGCCGTAGATAACTCTAGTGGCCAGTTTGCAACTCTTAAGCAAGGTTCAGATAACTCTTTCTGATAATCTCTTATTCTTTAGGATTTCTTCTTCAGTAGCCATGCTGCTAGTTTTAGTGTGGCGGTTTGCGGATGCACCAGAGGTCCCTGTGAGAGAAGATCCCTCCTAAGGGGTAATATCAGAGGGGGCTGATCAGCTAATTTGAGAAGTGTTGTAAACCATAGTCTCTTGGGCCAGAATGGAGCTACCAGAACTAACTGTGTCTCTTCCAAGAGAAACTTGGATAGAATCCTCAGGGTGAGGTGGAGGGCAGAAAACCCCTAATAGAGATTGAAGGCCCAGGGGTTCTGTAGAGCATCCACTTGTAGGGGCTGATCCCCAAGGGTTTAGTAAAAAAAAATCTTGTGACTTTCACATTTTTTTTGGTTGTGAATAAATCCACTTCTGGGTTTCCCCAGTATGAAGCTATGTTTTCGAATACCTCTGGGTGAAGAGACCATTCCAAATTTGAGACTTGTTTTCGACTTAAAAAATCTGCTGTATCGTTCGTCTCTCCCTTCAGATGAACTGCAGAAATAGAATTGAGATTCTGTTCTGAAAAATATTTTTGGCCACTAACATTAATTGTGTACTCTTGGTACACCCTTATTTGTTGATATATGCTACGGCTGTCGTATTGTCGGAGCGGATCTGGAGGTGATGGCCCCAAATTTGTTCTTGAAAGGCTAGCAATCCTTTGGAGATAGCCGACAGTTCTTTCCAATTGGAGGAGAATCTTCTCTCTTCCGTGGTCCACCTGCCCTGTGCCCAACGGTTGTTGAGATGGGCTCTCTATGTCCACCTGCTGGCATCTGTGGTCAGTATGCAAGATATGGATAATATCCAGTGTACCCCTTTCTGGAGGTTCTCCACGTTCTTCCACCACCATAGGGATCGTTTCACACTGGAGGGAATTATGATTTACTCTTCTAGGTTTCTGTCTTTCAAAACTCCCAAAAAGGAAGCTCTGTAGGGTCCTTTGGTGGAAGCGGGCTCATTGGACCGCAGGTATTGGAGCCGTCATTAGACCCGGGGCTGACATCACTTCTCTTACCGTGTAACTGTGGTTGGGTTGGAGGCAAGACATTTTCTGATTCAAGCGGGTGATCTTTTCCTCTGGAAGTACTATCTTTTCTTCTCTGGCTTGGATGGTGTAGCCCAAAAAGAGGATTGTTTGAGCTGGGATTGGATTTTTCTTGATTTATAATCCACCCCAGATGTTGTAGGTTCTGCTGCATTGTGTCCAGGTTTCGAAGGAATCATCCAGGTATGGAACAACTGTAATGATCTAGAGTCTTAAAGTGACTGGTGCCTTGGCTAACACTTCGGTGAAAATTCTCAGGGATGACGACAGCCCGAAGGGAAAGGCCCTGCACTGAAAATTATAAATTTTGTCTCTGATCTGAATTCCTAGACGGAGGTACTTTTGACATTCTTCCCTTATGGGACTATGTAAATAGGCATCTTTTGGATCCAAAGTTGCCATGAAGACTTCTTTCTGTAGAAGAAATCAATTCCATTCGAAACCTCTTGTATCGAATGGATGCGTTCAAGGGTTGGAGATTCATAAGTAATCTGAATTTCCAGGACGTTTTTCATATTACAAACACATGCAGATAAAAACCGCTCCCTTGTTCTTGAATCGGGACTGGTACCAAAACTTTTTGGTCTACCATTTCCCCAATCAGTAAAGGCAAGGCGCTGGCTTTCTCTGGGTCTCTTGGCAATTTTGTAATGAGGAACTTCGAGGGCTGATTCCTGTGAAACTTAGGGCATGGCCCTTCTTTATGATGTTTCGCACAAAATTGTTTGTTGTTATGGCTTCCCACTGTTGGAGAAATTGTTTCAATCTTCCTCCCACCTCAAACCTGGCGTCACTGGGGTTTTGGGTTTTGATTGGGATGGTTAAAAAGAATACCTCCCCTGCCTTTTCCCCTATGCCCCGACCAGTGCTTCTTGGGCCTAACCTCATTTCCTGTTATTGAGGTTTCCTTTTGAGGATGAAAAAACTTTGAGGGCAGCATCCAAATCAGGACCAAATAGTAGATCACCCGTAAAAGGAACGCTGCAGAGACACATTTTAGAAGCTGTGACTCCTGTCCAGGTCTTCATCCAAACGGATCTTCTAGCTGCTACTGAAAGTGCAGTGGATTTAGCTGAGAACAGATTCTGCTGATGCGTCAGCTATGGATCCCATGGCTTTAAACAGCATTGGAAAGGATTTCAGTATTTCTTCTCTTGGGGTACCTGTAACCAAGTGCTCTTGAAGCTGTAAGAGCCAACATTTGAAGTTCCTGGCAACACACGTGGTGGCCAGTGTAGGTTTTAAATTGGCCATGGACGCATCCCAAGCCCTCTTTAGGACTATATCCATTCTCCTATCCATATGATCGTTTAGGTGTCCCATGTTTTCAAATGCTCCAAATGGCTTCTGGATTTTCATCAAAAGGGAACCGTCTCTTTAAGGAATTGGAAAAAAGGCTTTTTTTTTATCAGGCTTAGACCACTCCTTACAAATTAGATCTGACAGGATCTCATGGACTGGAAAAACTCTTGCTTTCTTTTTCCCCAGACCCTGATACATCATATCATGTCTGGATAATTGTGCCTCTTCTTGGATTTCCAGAGTATCATAAATTGCACCTAGAAGGTCATCTACTTCCTCTAGAGACAGTTTATACTTTGCAGACTTGTTAGACTCAGCTTGCACTTCCCCTTTATTTGAATCTGAGTCTGAAGATGCTGGCCTGACTACTGTAGGGCTCTGCTCCCTAGCCTCCAAGGGCTCTACTGAATTTGAGCTTGCAGAGATGGGAGAGGAGGGTACACTCACAGCTGCACCGCCTGCGGCCTGACTACTTAAGGCTGTTGGTGTGCTTGCTTCAGAGATAAACTTCCTGATTTAAAAGTGGAAGCTTCCTCATCCTTAAATTAGTTGAGAAATTTGGCCATGGGAGAATATGCCTTGTTTTTTAAGCAAATTAGCAATGAATTGCTTGCATAAGGCTTTGGTGTAGCTGGAAGAGAGTTTAGTCCCACAGTTAGGGCATTTCTTCCTGCTTTATATATCCTCCCTGGAAGCCTCTTTAACCTGAAAAACAGAATGGATGAGGGGAATAAGCCATCAAGGTTCCCAGCTAACACACCCCTGTGCACTTAGCCAGTAGCCTACCACGACCTGGGATGGTGAGGACCCACCACCTAGGGGTTCCCTAGTCACCACCTACAACAAAGGCACATTACAGTATTGGCCAGCAGCCTACCTGTGCCTGGCTGGTGCCTAATTTCCCTGGAATATGCTGGAAAGAAGCCTCCATGGTTCCCCACTGCTCCGGTTCTCCGGATGCTGGCTGGGATAAGGCACACGGTCTGGCTCTCCCCTTCCTCCCTGCGCCTCAGACCCGGAAGGCCTCAGCGCACTGCGATGTCACTCAGCCGGAAATGACGATTAGTGTCTCTGGCCCAGCGAATGCGTGGCATGGCCTGGAGGCCTCCTCTCTGCTAATGCGGCCCCGGAGGATGGAGCTGCCAGGGGAACACTGCTCGATTCTCCTGTGTGGGGCCGTCACAAATTGCTGAGAATGTCATCACCCACCACTGACCCTCGCCGGGTACAGGAGGGAGGCGGGAGCGGGTCTGCTCCACTCAAGCTGGACGGTGTCCGTGACCAATGGCGTGGGAGAGGAGGGATAGTGTCCCAAGCTGCCGGTAATACCTAGTGCCCCCAGCCTGGCCTTCCCCTGTTTCCATACTCCCGGGGAGTCCGTGAGAGAAGGAGTCCTCTCCCAAAAAACACAAAAATGGTCCCTCAGCAACATGCCTCCTCAGACGGAGGAAACACAAATGACTGACAATGCTCCTCTCAAGGGCTGTCCTGGAAGATGACTGGGGAAAGTATCCTGTTTTCTTTGTATCACTTCCTTTATGTGAAATCCCTGGTGTTCCTGCCGGTCCCTCACAGTTAAGAACTGACCACACTATGCAGGAGAACACACCGTGGTCAGTTTTCTAGCTATGCTGGGAACTCAGTGTGCTCTTCTCCAATGATCAGACTTGTCCTGACACACCCCCCGCTGCACAGCCATTCACTGGTAAGGTCACTGTGCTTCTGCTTCTCCTCCCCCCAGCTCTTATGCAGCTGAGAACAGAGTATATGTGATCGCTTATAAAAAAAAAAGAGAAAAAAATAATTTATATTGTTTTTTTATATACTATACAAAACTGTTTAGCTTTACATTTTGATTTTAAATGGAATGGGTTGTTTTACAAGGTGATCATTTAGAAACACTTTAATTGTATCAGTGAAAAAATTCTGTTTTATTTTAAAATGTTTTTTATTGGAGACAAAACTGATTTTATGAAAGCAGTCCCTTACATGGTTGCCCTGAGAAACCTGTACATTTTTTTTCTGTAAATGTTCATGAAAAGATTTAATCTCACATTTCCTTGAATAACAGCATTTGCCTTATATAAGGAAAAATAGGAGCATATCCCAAAGCAACCATTAACAGACCTCCATTTTAAAATGAACCAAATGGCTGCTTTGGGAATTAGTTTTGTTTCCGTTTTAGAAATGAACATCATTCAAAAAATTATTTGTTTAGCGATGGTGTCACAACCTAACAATTACATTTATAAAAAGCTGAAGGCGATTTAGACTGCACCCAACTTGTCTAGACCAAGATATGAAAATGAACTACAAGCAACAACTTTCTTTTCCTTTTCTACTAACACCACACTCAAACTCTAAGGTTTATTTTAAAAATGTTTTAGGAAAGCCAGGAAGGATATGATAAGAAAGAAATAGAAATCAACTATTCACATAGAAAACCACATATGACAGGTCATCATAGATTAAATCTAACAGATGACTCTATCCTAACAGCAAGCTGTATATATTAAGAAGCTCCATGACATAAGATTATGTTCTTGTGCTCATATTCTGTGCATATTTATAATTCAAATACTTGATAATATACAGACTGATATTATGTGCACCTATACATTCAATCTTGTCTCTCTAATACGTGCCTCAAACAATTATAATGTTCAAGGTCCAACTGTAATAACGTTGATAATGAAAGGGGCAGTTTTTCTGAAATGTTTTTGGACAACCTAACGTGAATTTTTAAAAATATTATTAAAACTTCACAGCAGGTTTTCCTTTAGCATCTGGAAAAAAGGCAGACCACGTGATCTGGAAAGGTGCTACAGACTTGGAGACCATGGGTTAATTTTCTAAAGGATTAGAGAATGTTCAGTTAGCAAAGTGAAGTGGTGGTCACCCAATCACCTGCAGGTGACTACTCAATTTAAAGGTATTGTTGGAGTTTTCTCCTTGTCTCCAACACATCATTTTTTGTCCAGTGAGGCAGCCCATCATAAAGCAGGCAAAATAGGAATGTGTGGAAGATAGATGGATTGGCCAGTGTTGGCACTGCTGAAAAAGTCAGTGCTTTATCTGATTAGATTGGCTTGACATTCAGGTAGAGCTGAGGCATTGAAAGATACAACCGGTATGCGCAGGCTACCTACTTGTTCGTCATACCTATCGGAAGCTAATTTTTGGTTGGTAAAGTGACATAGTCACTTTAAATAAACAGAATTTTGCATTGAGCAATGCTTCTCTATGCTAAATGGACACTCACAATTTCTCTAATAAACCAACCATATTGGGTGCATTAGGCAGAAAAAAATGTACACAAAAACAATGCATGTACAGCACACCAAAGTACAGTAACCGAAGCAACAAACTATAAATGATTTTCTACCAACCGTACTGCATTTTGAGCCTTAGAACTGTTCTATGCTTATTAAAGTATCATCCTGTCAAGTTTTCTGCTTGTCCAGGGTCATTTTTAAATAGAAAATGTAATTTTATTACAAAAATTGTAGGCACTTGTGAAAAAATACTGTTAAGTGAAGATGCTTTCACAGATAATGCAATAAATATTTTCTATTTATTAATTACCAAACTGCCCTGGGTTTGGTTTGAGAAGGCTTCGGCCAACTTCAAAGAAGTTTAGAAGTTGAACCCGAATCCCACTGAAATCAATGGGAGCCAAATCTGTCAAACGGAAAATGCCCATTTTCTGGGATAATAGGCAAGGGGATGTAAAGAAATAGTGTGTGGGGTGGTTACTGCCCTGGGAAACATGTACCAATGCAAAAAAAAAAAATTCCATTCAGTCAGGAGCAGTCATTTTTTAAATGCTTAAGGTGAAAAATTAAAAATGCCTGATTCTTTTAAATACAGTGCATCCGAAAAGTATTAACAGCGCTTCACTTTTTCCACATTCTGTTATGTCACAGCCTTATTCCAAAATGTTTGCAAATGTATTAAAAATAAAAAACAAGTAAAAGAAAAAAATCACAGTAGAAGTATTCACAGCTTTTGCTAAATACTTTGTTGAAGCACCTTTGGCCCCAATTACAGTCTCAAGTCTTTTTGTGTATGATGCTGCAAGCTTGGCACACCTATTTTTGGGAAGTTTCTCCCATTCTTCTTTGCAGGCCCTCTCAAGCTCCATCAGGTTGCATGGGGAGCATCGGTACACAGCCATTTTCAGATCTCTCCAGAGATGTTCAATCGGGTTCAAGTCTGGGCTCTGGCTGGGCCACTCAAGGACACTCAAGTGTCCCATAGCCACTTCTTTGTTATCTTGGCTGTGTGCTTAGGGTCGTTGTCCTGTTGGAACCTTTGCCCCAATCTGAGATCTGGAGCACTCTGGAGCAGGTTTTCATCAAGGATATCACTGTACATTGCTGCATTCATCTTTCCCTCAATCCTGACTAGTCTCCAAGTTCCTGCCACTGAAAAACATCCCCACAGCATGATGCTGGCTCCACCATGCTTTACCTTAGGGATGGTATTGGTCAGGTGATGAGCGGTGCCTGGTTTCCTCTAGACATGGCGCTTGCCATCAGGGCCATCTTTAAGGCAGGGCGAAAGGGGCAGCTGCCCTGGGCCCTGTCATTGTTGTGGGGCCCAAAGCAGCTGCCTCATACTTAGCAACTATCCCAGTTTAAATTCCCTTGTCCCTTGAGGTTTTAGTCCTGTGCTGTGTCCTGATATCTCAGTGTGAACTTCTGTTACTAATGCTGCCCAGCTCTGCCCTATTGTTGTGTACAGATGACTCACCTACAGACACGGTCTTTACATGTAAATACCGACATTGATATGTAAATAGTGGTGGTATTCATATGTAAATAGAAGTGGTATTCATATGTATATCATGCACCCCCTGAGGTCATATCCACCATCTCCTATACTAAATGCTGCCCACTGGGGAGGTAAAGGGGCATGCTTGAAAGTCCTGCCTAGAACTGTGGTCATTAAGCCTACCATCAGCCTGTTCTGCAAAGGTAAGCAAATTAGTGGGGAGGAGGGTAGTGTGGGGTGTGCAGAGGAAGGCAGAGAAGGAATTACAATTTGGGGTGCACAGGTGAGCAAGGAGGGGATGTATGGAGGTAAGGATGGTGGGTGCAAAGATGAGCAGAAGAGGCAGGTAGAGTTAAAGCAGGGGTGGATCCAGGGGGAGCAACGGGGCAATTGCCACCCCCGAGAAAATTGTTGCCAGCCGGGCAGGTGAGATAGCGGGCAGGTGAGATAGCGGACGGCTCCGCGGGTGGGTGAGATAGCAGGCGGCTCTGCGGGCAGGTGAGATAGCAGGCGGCTCCGCAGGCAGGTGAGATAGTGGGCGGAGCGGGCAGCGCGGTTTGTGGGCGGGCGGCATGGTTTCTGGGCAGGCCGAGCTGCCAGGTGGCTCAGTGTGTTGGCAGGTGAGTGTGAGTGTGGTAGCTGGCCAAACAGTTAGCCAGGGGTAGGGGAGCAGAGAGATGAGATCATCTCTCACCGCCAGCCCTGCATCCCTGCAGTAACTTCTGCCCTCACTGTGCAGGCAGCAGAGAGATTACATTATCTTTCTGCTGCCTGACTCTGGGAGTCTGGGACACAGCAAGAGACAACCAAAACACCACCTTCGCAGGCAAGTGGCAATCCACAAGGTGTGCCAGGTGATATGGCAAGTGACAATCTGCATCTGGTGGCAGGCAAGTGACAATCCGCAAGGTGTGGCAAGTGACAATCCACAAGGTGTGGCAGGTGACGTGGCAAGTGGCAATCCACAAGGTGTGGCAGGTGACGTGGCAAGTGACAATCCACAAGGTGTGGCAGGTGACGTGGCAAGTGACAATCCACAAGGTGTGGCAGGTGACATGGCAAGTGACAATCCACAAGGTGTGGCAGGCGACGTCGCAAATGACAATCCACAAGGTGTGGCAGGTGATGTGGCAAGTGACAATCTGCATCTGGTGGCAGGCAAGTGACAATCTGCAAGGTGTGGCAGGTGACAATCCGCAAGGTGCGGCAGGTGACTTGGCAAGTGACACTCCGCAACTTGTGGCAGGTGACGTGGCAAGTGACAATCCGCAACGTGTGGCAGGTGACGTGGCAAGTGACTGAGCATGCATTTCACTTGCTGAAGACAAAACTGAAGGGAAAATGCCCCAAGAACAAGCAGGAACTGAAGACAGTTGCAGTAGAGGCCTGGCAGAGCATCACCAGGAATGAAACCCAGTGTCTGGTGATGTCTATGCGTTCCAGACTTCAGGCTGTAATTGACTGCACAGGATTTGCAACCAAGTATTAAAAAGTGAAAGTTTGATGGATGATTGTTAATCTGTCCCATTACTTTTGGTCCCTTAAAAAGTGAGAGGCACATATACAAACTGTTGTAATTCCTACACCGTTCACCTGATTTAGATGTAAATACCCTCAAATTAAAGCTGAAAGTCTGCAGTTAAAGCACATCTTGTTCGTTTCATTTCAAATCCATTGTGGTGGTGTATAGAGCCAAAAATATTAGAATTGTGTCGATGTCCCAATATTTATGGACCTGACTGTAGGTCATGTGTAGGGCAGCTATTTCATTTCAATGGGCTGCTCTATGCGCTACAAATACAGAAGAAACTTCCAAAAGCTATTCCAAAATCACACGGTCCAACGCACGTCAGCAGATGCGTGAGGGTGTCATTAACAATTAAAGGGCAGCACGTTTCTGTGGTGGCAGGAGATCGATTTTGCATGCGTTCCCAAAACACACAAATGTAAACACAGGCTAAATGTCTCAGTTACATTGGTGGTCAGTGTAAATCTTCTCATTACATTGATGTAGAATCCTTTCAATCACACTAGTGGCTAGTGTGAATGCCCCCCTTACATTGGTGGTCAGTGTAAACCCCTCCTTACATTGATGGTTACTGTGAATGCTTCTATTACATTAGTGGTCAGTGTAAACTAGGGTTGTCCCGATACCACTTTTTTAAGACCGAGTACAAGTACCAATACTTGCCGATACAGATTACCTTTTTTTAATGTTATGTGACAGTTTTCAAAGCACAATACAGATTAGGTGGCACTGATATGCAACACTGATGAAAACTGATAGGATTAGGTGGCACTGATATGCAGCACTGATAGATGGCATTGATAGGTGACACTGGCACTAATAGATGGCACTGACAGGTGGCTGGAACTGATAGGTGGCTGGCACTGATAGATGGCATTGACAGGTGGCTGGCACTGATAGATGGCACTGACAGGTGGCTGGCACTGATAGATGGTACTGACAGGTGGCTGGCACTGATAGATGGCTGGCACTGATAGATGGCACTGACAGGTGGCTGTCACTGATAGATGGCATTGGCAGGTGACACTGGCACTGATAGATGGCACTGACAGGTGGCTGGCACTGATAGGTGGTACTGACAGGTGGCTGGCACTGATAGATGGCACTGACAGGTGGCTGGCACTGATAGATGGCACTGACAGGTGGCTGGCATTGATGGCACTGACAGGTGGCTGGAATTGATAGGTGGCTGGCACTGAGAGATGGCATTGACAGGTGGCTGGCACTTATAGATGGCACTGACAGGTGGCTGGCACTGATAGATGGCACTGACAAGTGGCTGGCACTGATAGATGGCACTGACAGGTGGCTGGCACTGATAGATGGCATTGGCAGGTGACACTGGCACTGATAGATGGCACTGACAGGTGGCTGGCACTGATGGCACTGACAGGTGACTGGCACTGATAGATGGCACTGACAGGTGGCTGGCACTGATAGATGGCACTGACAGGTGGCTGGCACTGATGAGCGGCACTTATGGGCATTGGGCACTGATAGGTGGCATTTATTGTTACTGATGGGCAGGCACTGTCCTGCCATGAGGAAAGGCTGCTACGATGCCCATCTTGGTACTCCTTGCACTCGGCAGCATTAAAAGCAGCAGCGGCCATCTTGTTACACCCAGCCCGAACTATATGGGCTGGGTGTAATAAGATGTCTGCTGCTGGCTTACTGCAGCCGAGTGAAGGGTGTACCAAGATGGGCATCGGGATGTCCAACCGCTGACCTCAACACGGAACGTCACTTCCTTTGTTCAGCCCGCTGACTTCCAGTTGCGCAGAGTCGCTTTATCCCTCTCTTCCAGGTATCGGATCTGGCATCGGGAGCATTTGTGTGAGTACAAGTACTCGCGCAAATGCTCAGTATCGGTATCGGGACAACCCTAGTGTAAACCCCTATAACATTGGTGGCCAGTGTCGAAACTCCTCTTTATATTGGTAGTCAGTATAAAAAAAAAATCAGCAGTGCTATTGATCACACCCTCCCCTCCCCCCCAGCACTGCCACTGAGCCCAGGAGTCCAAGGATCCCTAGGAGTTTTCTGTTTATTAATGGCCCCCCTCACCTCCCCAGTCCATTGTGTGCAGGCAGTGAGGAGATGATGTGCTGTAACCTCTAGCAACCAGTCAGTAAGCAGTAATGATGTGCAGTAACCTATAGCAACCAGTGAGCAGTATTGATGTACAGTAATCTCTAGCTACCAATCAACAAGCAGAAATTATGTGCTGTAACCTCTAGCAACCAGTCAGTAAGTGGTAATGATACACTGTAACCTCTGGCAACCAATCACAATCGCTGTCTGATCTGATTCAGTAAACTGATTTTGAGTCTAGCTGCTTTTTATTGTATGTCTCAAAGCAGGTGGAGAGCGAAACTGCATGGAGGGGTGGGGGTGGGGCCCAAAAAGGGTCCAATCAATATTAAAGATGGTCCTGCGTTCCATTCAGGGCAAAAGAGTTCAATCTTTGTTTCATTAGACCAGATAATTTTGTTTCACATGGTCTGAGAGTCCTTCAGGTACCTTTTGGCAAACGCCAGGCTGACTGTCATGTGCCATTTACTAAGGAGTGGCTTCAGACTGGCCACTACCATACAGGCCTGATTGGTGGAGTGCTGCAGAGATGGTTGTTCTTCTGGAAGGTTCTCCTCTCTCTTCAGAGAAAACTAGAGCTCTGTCAGAGTGATCATCAGGTTCTTGGTCACCTCCCTGACTAAGGTCCCCCGATCGCTCAGTTTGGCCGGGCGGCCCGCTCTACTTAGAGTCCTGGTAGTTCCAAACCTCTTCCATTTACAGATGATGGAGGGCACTGTGCTCATTGGGACCTTCAATGCTGCAGACATTTTCTCTACCCTTCCCAAGATCTGTGCCTCGATACAATCCTGTTTCAGAGGTCTACAGACAATTCCTTGGACTTCATGGCTTGGTTTGTGCTCTGACATACACTGTTGACTGTGGGACCTTATATAGACAGGTGTGTGCCTTTCCAAATCATATCCAATCAATAGAATTTACCACAGGTGGACTCCAATCAAGTTGTAGAACCATCTCAAGAATGATCAGTGGAAACAGGATGCACCTGAGCTCAATTTTGAGTGTCATGGCAAAGGCTGTGAATACTTTTGTACATGTGATTTTTTTTGTTTTTTATTTTTATTAAATTGGCAAAGATTTCAAACAAACCTCTTTAACATTGTTATTATGGGGTATTGTTTGTACAATTCTGAGGAAAATAATTAATTTAATCCTCTTTGGAAAAAGGCTGTAACATAACAAAATGTGGAAAAAGTGAAGCACTGTGAATACTTTCCGGATGCACTGTAACATGCCTGGAGGTGTTCTAATCCTCTCTGTGACAGGGTTCATATCAGTGATGTACAGAAATGCTGCAGCAGTACTAACATTTACAAAGAAAAGTGTTTTTAAAACTGCTGACAAATTGCCAGCGGGGATTCCCAGTAACATCAGTGGTTCCCAAGGATGCCATAAGGGCAAGCACCCTTAGCTTCCTTGGAAACCAGTGACAGAGGGAAGCGGTCATATATAGAAGCAGTAGAAATACCCCTTCTATATACTGTATATGATTTTCGACTCTCGTGGAACAGGGGGCCAAACAGGCAAAAGTTCGGACCTAACCACCAGTTCATCCCTATTAACATAGTTAGGTTGAAAAAAGACACAAGTGCATCTAGTTCAACCAATAAAAACCTACAACCCACAAAGTGCACAAACAAAATAAAACTAAATCAAATTATTATTTGGTTTCTCCACCCTATACCTTTAAAACAGAATCAATTCTATCAGGTACACTTGCACACATTTAGGGATTTCGCAGGTATATGGTCTAGTGCACGATTAAACAATCAAGCCAAACAGGTGCTAATGACCAAGAATATAACGTGTATATTAAATACGACCAATAAACCAAACAAAATCATCTGCGTAGGTTGGGTGAGAATTGGGTTAGAAAAAGTACTCTACTAACATAGTTGAGGTCATCGAGGGCAGTTCATTGTAAAAAAAATCTCATACACATTCTAATAAACTTTTCTTTAATACTAGAGATATAAAGGTTTACAAGAAAACAATGTGGCATCTTCAACAGTAGGACATGGGGGTTCCCAAAACTGGCTGCATTGTTTTAAAAAATGTATTGGAGTTATAATTGTTCCCTAATTTACAATGGTCATTAGTGGGGTTTTTATCACTCAAAACAATATTTCTATGGCAGTGCTAAAGTATAACCACAAACAATTGGACCATGGACACAGATCTAAACTTGTTTTACAGAATGCGAGTCAGCTGGCCATGTAATTCAAAGGTTTTGGGAAGAAAACGGTGAAAGAATGTGAAATCTCTAATATAGGGATTTTAATAAATTTACCAAATGACCAACTTGAAGTGGCAGATACACAAGCTGAACACTTCTGAAGCAAATTTAAAATTTCCGCAAAAAACTCCAAACGGACTTTTTCAGAATACTTGTCTTGAATCTAATATCAACTGTGATAATTCGAAAGTCCTTGTTTGAAATTAATGTTTTGTTAAAAATCAATTTCTGAGTTTCCTTTTCTTATTTTGTTAATTTAATGTAACATTTTCTTTAAAACATTGTCAGTGTTGTGATCTTGTTGCTGGTGACAACTTTCAAATAGATTGGTAATTTTCCTTAACTGCCTCATTACCTTGAAGGTTGAACAAGGGAGGAGATAACCTAATGGGTCAGCAGTCCACCCAAAAAATTTTAGAATGATTCAATCACCTGCAGGCTTCTTATATTGCGCACACATCTCAAGCAACTGCATTTTACATAATGCAAATAAGTGCTGGGGGACAAATGCAAGTCAGCAGACCTGGGAACTGCATAAAGCATTTGCCACAATTTTTTTTATTAGAGATCAGTTTTGGATATGCTTACCTTCTAAAATATTTGTTTTGGATAGGCTTACCTTCTAAAATTTGATTATTCTTAGCAATTCAAAAGACTATTGGAAAGCAAAATACAATAAAGCAGAAAAATAAAATGTCAATCTTTGTAAAAAAATTAAAAAAAAAAAAAAACACTAAAAAAAGTTTGTTCTTGTGGTTGTACTTTTTTGTGTTATACAAATTTTTTGGTGGTACAATGGAACACAGTTTAAAACAAACAATAACTAGTTTGATATTGTTTCTTATTTTATACTGAGTTACAAGCTTTCTAATTTAACAAAACTATAAGTTAAAAACTCTGCGCTTAGTGTAACAAATTCAAAATAAAAAAAAAAATAAAAATTCTATTTGAATAAGACTGAAAGCTTTCACCTTGTAAGGCTGTGACTGATCTAGCAGACATCCACTATAAATATAAAGCAATTAAAAGCCTTATATCTCTGAAACACCATGCATCTCTACTAACAAGCTTTAGAAACGTTAACATCACATTTCCAGAGATACCTAATTTTCTAGTTTACTTCATTGAAACTTATTTAAAGACCCATTAAATGTGCAATTATAAAGACTATTAAACTCCTACTGCAGCGTTTCTATTCCATTTGGTAATCCCACATGCTATTATATGTTAGCCGAAATACCTGCTTAAAGCAATCACGGTATTACCTTCATGATAAAATCCAGACTGAATTTGCAGGATCCTGGGAAGGGTTTTAAGGTCCAAGGCCTGAATGAATTTCTGTAGCGTAGCTGTCATCTTGGAAGACAAGACATGCAATCAGCTACAAATTGTATTCTGAAAGAGTGGAGGTGTAAATTATCCAGCTACAGAGACTGTTCTTAGTTTTTCTGGGTTACACACAGGAAGAGGTTTTATTTGTCACAAAGAGAAGCTCAGTTCCTGTTCTCACCTACCTCAAAAACACAGAGAGCTTTGTTCAGACACCTGCAAGTAGCCAAGATCCTGCTCAGAATATCTTGACCTAAACACTAAATATAAATAGCACTCTATACTAGGCAAGGCACACTTGATAGACTCTATATCCAATCATTATAGGGCCATCTGGATATTCAGATTCCATTATAGCCAGTCACACTACTAACCTAACTACACCACTCTAATTGAATATCTAATGCTGCATTGTAACTAGGGATGAGCCCACCATTTGAGTTGAACACATTGTGTGTTTGTTTGCTCTAAAACAAACCGAACATATGGGGAGTTAGTGGAAAATTGGAGCATCCCATAATGCACTGAGATCGCAGTGCATTGCTGTATGATGCTTTGGCAAGTCACAGTGTGCTCTGCTGAGAGAGCCATAATTGGCCAAAGGCAGGGTGCCTTTGGCCACTCATGGCTCAGGGGGACTAAGTCCATGTCCCACACTATATAAGGCCGCTTACAGAGCGGTCGTGTGTAGTGTTGTTGGCGTGGACAGAGAGACAGCTTGAGTTAGATTAAGCAGGCAGGTTATTCATTTAGTGGCAGTGTATTATATATATATATATATATATATATATATACACACACATTCAGTATCTCACAAAAGTGAGTACACCCCTCACATTTTTGTAAATATTTTATTATATCTTTTCATGTGACAGCACTGAAGAAATGACACTTTGCTACAATGTAAAGTAGTGAGCGTACAGCTCGTATAATGATGTAAATTTTTTGTCCCTTCAAAATAGCTTAACACAGCCAATAATGTCTAAACTGCTGGTAACAAAAGTGAGTACACCCCTAAGTGAAAATGTCCAAATTGGGCCTAATTAACCATTTTCCCTCCCCGGTATCATGTGACTCGTTAGTGTTACAAGGTCTCCGGTGTGAATGGGTCTCAGGTGTGTTAAATTTGGTGTTATCACTCTCACTCTCTCATACTGGTCACTGGAAGTTCAACATGGCACCTCATGGCAAAGAACTCTGAGGATCTGAAAAAAAGAGTTGTTGCTCTACATAAAGATAGCCTAGCCTATAAGAAGATTGCCAAGACCCTGAAACTGAACTGCAGCATGGTGGCCAAGCCCATACAGCGGTTTAACAGGACAGATTCCACTCAGAACTTGCCTCACTATGGTGGAACAAAGAAGTTGAGTGCACGTGCTTAGCATCCTATCCAGAGGTTGTCTTTGGGAAACAGACATATGAGTGCTGCCAGCATTGTTTCAGAGGTTGAAGGGGTGGGGGTCAGCCTGTCAGTGCTCAGACCATACGCTGTACACTGCATCAAATTGGTCTGTATGGCTGCCATCCCAGAAGGAAGCCTCTTCTAAAGAGGAGGCAAAAGAAAGCCTGCAAACAGTTTGCTAAAGACAAGCAGAGTAAGGACATGGATTACTGGAACCATGTCCTGTGATCTGATGAGATCAAGATAAACTTATTTGGTTCAGATGGTGTCAAGCGTGTGTGGCGGCAACTAGGTAAGGAGTACAAAGACAAGTGTGTCTTGCCTATAGTCAAGCATGGTGGTGGGAGAGTCATGGTCTGGGACTGCATGAGTGCTGCTGGCACTGGGGAGCTACAGTTGATGCCAACATGTACTGTGATATACTGAAGCAGAGAATGATCCCCTCCTTTCGGAGACTGGGTTGCAGGGCAGTATTCCAACATAACGACCCTAAACACACCTCCAAAACGACCACTGCCTTGCTAAAGAAGTTGAGGGTAAAGGTGATGGACTGGCCAAGAACGTCTCCAGACCTAAACCCTATTGAACATCTGTGGGGCATCCTCAAACGTAAGGTGGAGGAGCGCAAGGTCTCTAACATCCACCAGCTCCCTGATGTCTTCATGGAGGAGTGGAAGAAGACTCCAGTGGCAACCTGTGAAGCTCTGGTGAACTCCATGCCCAAGAGGGTTAAGGCAGTGCTGGAAAATAATGGTGGCCACAGAAAATATTGACACTTTCGGCCCAATTTGGACATTTTCACTTAGGGGGTGTACTCACTTTTGTTGCCAGCGGTTAAGACATTAATGGCTGTGTGTTGAATTATTTTGAGGGGACAGCAAATTTACACTGTTATACAAGCTCTACACTCACTACTTGCTACATTGTAGCAAAGTGTAATTTCTTTAGTGTTGTCACATGAAAAGATAAAAAAAATTTACAAAAATGTGAGGGGGTATACTCACTTTTGTGAGATACTGTGTATATGTATATATATATAAATATATATATATACGTATATATACACACACATTATATTATATATATATATACGTATATATACACACACATTATATTATATATATATATATATATATATATATATATATATATATATATATATACATATATATATATATATACACACACATATATATATATATATATATATATATACACACATACACTACCGTTCAAAAGTTTGGGGTCACATTGAAATGTCCTTATTTTTGAAGGAAAAGCACTGTACTTTTAAATGAAGCTAACTTTAAACTAGTCCTAACTTTAAACAAATATACTCTATACATTGCTAATGTGGTAAATGACTATTCTAACTGCAAATGTCTAGTTTTTGGTGCAATATCTACATAGGTGTATAGAGGCCCATTTCCAGCAACTATCACTCCAGTGTTCTAATGGTACAATGTGTTTGCTCATTGGCTCAGAAGGCTAATTGATGATTAGCAAACCCTTGTGCAATCATGTTCACACATCTAAAAACAGTCTAGCTCCTTCCAGAAGCTACAAAACTGACCTTCCTGTGAGCAGATTGAGTTTCTGGAGCATCACATTTGTGGGGTCAATTAAACGCTCAAAATGGCCAGAAAAAGAGAACTTTCATCTGAAACTCGACAGTCTATTCTTGTTCTTAGAAATGAAGGCTATTCCATGCGAGAAATTGCAAAGAAATTGAAGATTTCCTACAACGGTGTGTACTACTCCCTTCAGAGGACAGCACAAACAGGCTCTAACCAGAGTAGAAAAAGAAGTGGGAGGCCGCGTTGCACAACTAAGCAAGAAGATAAGCACATTAGAGTCTCTAGTTTGAGAAACAGACGCCTCACAGGTCCCCAACTGGCATCTTCATTAAATAGTACCCGCAAAACACCAGTGTCAACATCTACAGTGAAGAGGCGGCTGCGGGATTTTGGGCTTCAGGGCAGAGTGGCAAAGAAAAAGCCATATCTGAGACTGGCCAATAAAAGAAAAAGATTAAGATGGGCAAAAGAACACAGACATTGGACAGAGGAAGACTGGAAAAAAGTGTTGTGGATGGATGAATCCAAGTTTGAGGGGTTTGGATCACAAAGAAGAACGTTTGTGAGACGCAGAACAAATGAAAAGATGCTGGAAGAATGCCTGACGCCATCTGTTAAGCATGGTGGAGGTAATGTGATGGTCTGGGGTTGCTTTGGTGCTGGTAAGGTGGGAGCTTTGTACAGGGTAAAAGGGATTCTGAATAAGGAAGGCTATCACTCCATTTTGCAACGCCATACCATACCCAGTGGACAGCGCTTGATTGGAGCCAATTTCATCCTACAACAGGACAATGACCCTAAACACACCTCCAAATTGTGCAAGAACTATTTACAGCAGAAGCAGGCAGCTGGTATTCTATCGGTAATGGAGTGGCCAGCACAGTCACCAGATCTGAACCCCATTGAGCTGTTGTGGGAGCAGCTTGACCGTATGGTACGCCAGAAGTGCCCATCCAACCAATCCAACTTGTGGGAGCTGCTTCTAGAAGCGTGGGGTGCAATTTCTCCAGCTTACCTCAATAAATTAACAGCTAGAATGCCAAAGGTGTGCAATGCTGTAATTGCTGCAAAAGGAGGATTCTTTGATGAAAGCAAAGTTTGATGTAAAAACAATGTTATTTCAAATACAAATCATTATTTCTAACCTTGTCAATGTCTTGACTCTATTTTCTATTCATTTCACAACGTATGGTGGTGAATAAGTGTGACTTTTCATGGAAAACACAAAATTGTTTGGGTGACCCCAAACTTTTGAACGGTAGTGTATATATATATATATATATATATATATATATATACTCTTGTTGTCTTAGGATTTTTATTATGGACTTATTACATCCAGAACAAGTGATGACTACAGATACTGGTATCTAGAAATGTGGACTGTAGAGATGGAGAGTTTAAATGGTTTTTTTTCTCAAAGAGTTTTTTTAGTTCACACATAAACCATTATTTTAGGTGTGGCTGAGTCTTCTCAAGTATTGAGTATTCTCATCTGGCCACAAGGGGCCATCTGTTGTCTTATGAGGTTATGTGAAATCTCTATTAATAGCTGTAAAATATTGTAATTGTGAATATATTTCATTTAGCTTGTATCCATGTAGGGCGTGCAACATAGCTTCACAGAAGTGTCTGTTAGGCAGGCAATTTGGTGCCTAAGCTTGTGTATCAAACAATGGGACCCAAATCTCATTGTTCTACACAAATACTCACTTTAAAGGATCCCATGTTTGAATATGTAATGAGGGGCCGTGGCCAGTCCGTCATGTGTACTTAATTTCCCTGAAAATGTAATCTACTTAGAAGGTTAAATTTCCTGCTCAAAGTAGACTGGGACAAGGACTTGCATTAAAGGCGGTCCTTACCCAGGATTAGAGAGGCCCACCAATCAGAGCCATGCCATGCCAACCAATAAAGCATCAGCCTGTAATGATATACACAGACTAGATGGGAGGTAAACACACACACTCTGGTGGAGCGGTCACCCGAATGGAACCTTTGTGGGTCATAGCCTGGTAACTATTGGAACTAAATATGTTTATTTTATGTCTTTTCTGTCCTACTGTTTGTAGATTAAGGTTTTAAGGAATATACTCTGTATTCCTTCATGTAATCCATGATTTTTACCTTTTTCCTGTGCAATTAGATAAATTGCTGTGTATTAGTCTAGGCCTACTTTACTATATACCAATACATTTTTCTAATTGCTCAGGAAAAGGGTAAAAATCATGGATTACATGAAGGAATACAGAGTATATTCCTTAAAACCTTAATCTACAAACAGTAAGACAGAAAAGACATAAAATAAACATATTTAGTTCCAATAGTTACCAGGCTATGACCCACAAAGGTTCCATTCGGGTGACCGCTCCACCAGAGTGTGTGTGTTTACCTCCCATCTAGTCTGTGTATATCATTACAGGCTTATGCTTTATTGGATTAATCATGGATTACATGAAGGATTACAGAATAAATTCCTTAAAATTGTCAGTCATGTTTCACAGCAGGGCCTGTTCCTGAGCCCAACAAGAGTATCTGTGAGAGGTTACAGTGTTGTGGCACCACCACCCAAGGCCCAATTTGTCTGCCCCTGTTTAACAGGGGCATGTAATTACAACTTTTGATATATTATTTCACAGCAGGGCCTGTTCCAGCACCCAACATGAGTATCTGTGAGGGGTTACAGTGTTGTGTCACCACCACCCAAGGCCCAATTTTTCTGCCCCTGTTTAACGGGGGCATGTATTTATAACTTTTGATATAATATTTCACAGCAGGGTCAGTTCTAGCACCCAACATGAGTATCTCTTAGGGGTTACATTGTTGTGGCACCACCACCACCTAAGGCCCAATTTTTCTGCCCCTGTTTAACAGGGGCATGTAATTACAATTTTTGATATAGTATTTCACAGCAGGGCCTGTTCCTGCGCCCAAGAAGAGTAACTAAGGGCTTACAGTGTTCTGGTACCATCAACACCTAAGGCCCAATTTTTTGCAGAGTATATAGGGCAGGCCGTATAGTATATATACTGCTGTTCAGAGCATATAGTGCCTGGGGGACCCAAATGCCATTTTTTTTTAAATTTGGGTGCGCGATTCCCCTTAATAGCCATACCAGACCTGAAGAGCCTGGTATGGATTTTGGGGGGGGGACATCTACGCCATTTTATTTGGTATTTCTGGCATTTTTATCTATATTATTGGGGGGGGACATCCGCACCATTTTTTTGCTATTTTTGGCATTTTTATCTATATTGCCGGCATCCGACAATACATTACAGCCGCGAGCAGTTTTAAATGACATTTTTTCCTATAACCATGGGAAAGATGTGCTACTTTGCATGCATACTAAGGACACCCCCCAGGCACGATATTTAAAGGAATATTTCATTTTTATTGTTTAACTTTCAGCATTATTAAAACCAGTGCTCCCGAAAAAAGTTTGTTTTTAAAACTTTTTTTTGCATTGATACATGTCCCCTGGGGCAGGACCCGGGTCCCCAAATACTTTTTATGGCAATAACTTGCATATAAGCCTTTAAAATTAGCACTTTTGATTTTTAATGTTCGTGTCCCATAGACTTTAATGGTGTTCGCGTGTTCGAACAAATTTTTTTGCCTGTTCACATGTTCTACTGCAAACCAAACCGGGGGGGTGTTTGGCTGAGCCCTAATTGTAACAACTGTTTTGACATCATCTGAGATATCAGCAAAACGTTTGCATTACATAGTAGGTTACATAGTTACATAGTAGGTGAGGTTGAAAAAAGACACAAGTCCATCAAGTCCAACCTATGTGTGTGATAATGTGTCAGTATTACATTACATATCCCTGTATATTGCGGTCATTCAGGTGATTATCTAATAGTTTCTTGAAGCTATCAATGCTCCCCGCTGAGACCACCGCCTGTGGAAGGGAATTCCACATCCTTACCGTTCTTACAGTAAAGAACCCTCTACGTAGTTTAAGGTTAAACCTCTTTTCTTCTAATTGTAATGAGTGGCCACGAGTCTTATTAAACTCTCTTCTGCGAAAAAGTTTTATCCCTATTGTGGGGTCACCAGTACAGTATTTGTAAATTGAAATCATATCCCCTCTCAAGCGTCTCTTCTCCAGAGAGAATAAGTTCAGTGCTTGCAACCTTTCCTCATAACTAAGATCCTCCAGACCCTTTATTAGCTTTGTTGCCCTTCTTTGTACTCGCTCCATTTCCAGTACGTCCCTCCTGAGGACTGGTGCCCAGAACTGGACAGCATACTCCAGGTGCGGCCGGACCAGAGTCTTGTAGAGCGGGAGAATTATCGTTTTATCTCTGCAGTTGTTTTAATAAAATGTTTTTTTCCCCATCAAACTCTGCAAATGCCATACTAAGAATAAGCTTTACATTTTTTATATATTTTCTCTCTTAACCAAATTTGCTATTTAGCACTGTGATACTTTAACTGCTTTAATACAGGGCACTTTTACCCCCCTTCCTGTCCAGGCCAATTTTCAGCGCTGTCAATTGCGCAGTTTTATCATTTTTTTCCCCAAAAATAGAACTTTTTTTTTGGTGGTGTTTAATCACTGCTTTTGTTTTTGTTTTTTGCTAAAAAAAAAAAAGTTTTTGTCAGTAAAATTTGAAAATAAGTAATTTTTCTCCTTCACTGATCTGCGCTGAGGAGGCTGCACTGCTGTGGCGGCACTGATAGGTATCGAGGATAGGTGGCACTGAAAGGCAGCACTGACTGGCATCACTAATGGGCATTGCTGGGACTGCACTGATGATCAGTGCCCTAATTATCTGTACAGTCTCCTCGCTTCACACTTTGTCAGTGTGAAGTGAGAGCCTGTAAAAGGCGCTTACGTGTTTACATGTGATTGGCTGTGATTGGACACAGCCAATCACATCGGTAAAGAGCCACATCATTGGCTCTTTACCGAGATGAGGGTCGCGCCATATCCCAGGGACATAGCGCGACTGCTATTGGTGACACTGAGACAATATCATATGAACGAGAAAAAAAGAGAGACTTCCAGCATGTCAGAAAAAGTGTGGTGGTCCCATCCCTAGTTAGATATACCAAGAAAAAAAGTACCCCCTGGATGGGACTTTAATAGACCACCAACACTGGGTAAATGTAAACAAAGTTTATTGCACAAATATGAAACAATAAGACAGGTGTGTATATATAAATATAAAAAAGACGTATAACGTCTAGTAGTGCATATAACAAAGCAAAACACAAAAAACAAACAAGGTGCAAAAATGACACTGGTACTCTCCAATGGGTAAAATGCCCTAATACCCGAAACGTTTCCGTTTTTTTTACACCTTCGTCAGGGGTATAGGATGGAGAATGGTCACATGTATTAGCTCAATTGAAGCGATTCCATATCAGGAGCTTGAAACAATTCAAAATATCAGGAGAAGCACAGGGCGCCATTCAGAAAAATTGTTGGCTTTGAGAAATCTTTTCCCACATCAGTGTGATGATAGGTGTGTGATAATGATTAGATTTCGGCTGTTTGTTTTAAAAGCCTGTAAAGCATTGCACCAGTGATTAGCAGATCGCAGGTGCCATGCAGGACTCCTGCAGACTTGTCAGTGTATCTGTTTTCTCATACCATGTACAAGCAAGCAGATACTGACAGGAAGAACTACCATAGAGCTCAACAGCGCCGTGGTAGTTCTTCAAGAACTACAAGCCAACAACCGTGAAGGCTGTTAGGACTTGTAGTTCCTCATTCATAGGGGACTATGATTGAATTAATTGGCCGGGCGGAGGCCCATATGGCCACGTTAGTTTCACAGAGTGACAGAGGGTGCCTGGAGAAGATTCTTGCTTATTTTTAATAGTAATCCAGTCTTAACCCCACCCACTTTCCCATATCATCATATGAGATACATTTTGTGTTCTCTCTTCTTCTAATACACATGTATTTCTCACTTTTATACTGTACACCATACACCATGATTCAATAGGGATTATGGTATATCTGGCTGCTCCTACCCCCCTGATTTATATACATATATTATTTTTTATTCACTCACTTTATTTCATTGTTATATGAAGATGTATGACTTGGCTGTTATTACCATGTGCCTAGTTCCATTTTCATCTATATTATTCATTACTTGTCATGCTAGCGACATTGTTCCGTTTAGAATAAGTGTAACCCCTCTCAACATGTTGACAAACTTTATTTGTATTTGGTCACATGGGCAACCTCGAAGAGTCAGGTGACCGCGGTGTGGATACGCCCACGTTACTGCGGGCTTCTCCGACACCGCGTCAGGGTTGCCTAGCGACCTGTACGTACCGCCCGCACGTGAAGGACGATTGTATCACGTGGGGCGGTCCGGGTGTCATGTGACGGCCGCGCGAGCACGTGTTGTGCTTTCGCGGGCTTTCCGCATTTAGCATGTGGGGTTGCTGGGCAACCTCCACGTGCGCCTTTCACACTTCCGGGTTACGGCGTCACATGCGGGAGCCCCGCTCTGTTCCCGGGCTCCCAGCATGCACACGCCCTAAGTGAAATCTGCCAATCACAGGCGATCTTGATGAGAGTGCCTGTTGTTACTGGCAGAAAGCCTCCAGTTCATTTTTATTACAGGTATACTAATTGGTCCAGAGGAGGGGGTGGGTCACATCCCATTAGACGACCCCTACCCCTGGCCAATAGGATTCACTATTGCTCAATGTTTGACAGCCCATTGGTCTTTGAATCTGTTTGATTGTACATTCTATTCTATAAATATCGACAGTGTTATGAGGGTCTCATATGCACCTGTTGAAGATCTTTTGGATCGAAACGCGTAGGGCGTTTTTACTTACCCCATACACTGCTTTTATTCGTGATCACGTTTTATGTTACTTGTACTGCGGTTTTTTAGCAATAAAAATATACCGAGTTACACTATGTGGAAGCATCCCTCTTTTTTCCACATGTTCTGGTGTACCGAGGAACCACTTACCTGTGGATACCATCTTTGACCTAGTTCCAGTGGACCGTGAGGGACATTCACGCCCGACAGAGGCTCTACCCTTGCCTCCATCACTCCACACTTCTGCCCTTGGTGGCACAAAGCTTTACCGATTCTATGCTTACGGCAGTAGAATCCAACTCATCCGGTAAGCGTATTCCATCTATTCACTTACTTTGAAGATATCTGAGCACACCGTTGAGAAGCTGAATGAATTGCCACACGGATTACTTACATGGATTGTGGACTTTTTCGTTTCAGTAACACGTCACTATTGGGACATTATGTTCATGTGCACAGAGATCACTCTTATATGTGTTTTTTAGCGCTACATTTATTTAATTTATGGTATTCATTCTTGTCACATGGTTTGTAGCAGTTTATCCATTATTATTTATCTCCATTCTTTAGGGTAGCGCATTAACCATCCCCTTCCTTATGCCTGGAGAAGATGCCCGCCCACTGTCACTGGGGGGGGGGAATGGCTGCAGCTGCAGGAAGATGTTACATGTTCCACCCTAAATACGGGTGGAGCAAGTAACATGTTCCAAAAGTTTAACTTATCTTTTAACTGGTAGTTGCGCGGTCATGCAACATGGTACTCAAATTACATTTATGTAATATTTTTCAAACAAATTGTCAGGGCTGGGCTCAGCTCACCCTTCTCAGTGCTCAGGTTGCTCAGCTGTTGGTTAATTGCAGGCACTCATCGTTCCACAGTGGCTCACCTGGTGTTCATTTCCTGCTCATCAGTCCAGCCCATAGCCAGCCTCTTCTGGCTATTTAAACTGCCTGGCTCATTCATTTAGTGCCTTTGCCTTGGTCAACATATTTAGAGACTCTCTTCTGTGTTCCTGTTAAAGACTTGCCTGGCTGACATCCCTTCTGGTTCCTGATCCTGTCTGCTGTCTCTGACTATGCTGATCTCTGGCTTTCTGATTTTCCTGGCTTGTTCTGACTACCCGATTTGGCTAACGAACCCTGGCTATGTTTTTTTTTATTTAATATATTTTTATTGATGACAGGTTGTCCAATACAGAAAAATGCTCATCGCATGCTTGAGCAAACAATACAAACATGAAATGTTTTAAGTTCCATAACACACTGGATCACAATATAGTGATAACTGTTCAAAGCATAGATGATCAGGGTACATAAATTACAGCATTTGAAAAGGACCTAGTCCTGACACATTTTTTTATTTATTGATACACATATACATAAAAAGAAAAAGAGGTGAGAATTGTGTGAGAGGAAAAGAGAAAAGAAAGAAAAAGAAAAAGCACAGAGACAAAGTAAGAGGTGATAGAGAGGGGGATTGGGAGGAGGGGTGGGTGGGTAAAGTAGGGTGTCTGCCTCAGCCAGAGTTTTGCACATCAAAATATAAGAACGTTATGTGTTCAAAGCCATAATTTCCGCGTATGCCGCAGTATACTTGAAGGCGAACCAACAGGACCATATTTTTTTCCCTAAGTCTGATTTGTTTCTGAGGGAGAAGGTTAAATCTTCCATATAATATGTGTGATCTACCTCACCTATCCATTGGCATAGGGAAGGTATCTTGGGAGTTTTCCATAACCTAGGTATGAGGGCCTTAGCAGCATTTATTAAATGTGGTGTGATAGATTTTTTGTATGTTCCCGCTGGTTCGTCTGTACAATGCAATAATACTTGCCAGGGATCATTAGGAATCTCTGATCTCTGGATTTCTTTTATCCAGTGGAGAATAGTGAGCCAAAAGGGTCTGATAAGTGGGCAGAACCACCAAATATGGGCATGCGTCGCTCTCTCACCACAGCCCCTCCAACAGAGAGGCGAATTCTGAGGGAGGAGTTTATGGAGTACAGCGGGTGTAGTGCCACCTGATCAAGAGTTTATAGTTAACTTCAGCCACTTTTGAGGACATAGAAGACGAATGAGAAAATTGAAGAATGGATGACCTTTGGGTTTCCGTCAGGTTCTTATGGAGGTCTTTCTCCCAATTGCGGAGAAAGCTAGGATATCCTGCAGTAGCTAGTGATCTTAGTGATTTAAAAAAATAAGAAAGAGGTTTCTCCACTGGATGGACATCAACAAATGCTGCTTCTATCGCTGTTAAGTTGGTTGTATTGCGCAATGGCTTTGGGAGGGTTTTGATAAAGTCTGACAGTTGTAAATATCTCCATTGATCCATGAGCGATGGGTTCGGCGCGGCAGTGAGCTTGGAAAGAGGTACAATGTCAGAGTCCTTAATAACTTGGTGTAGTAAAACAGAGTTCCCAAGGTTCCAGGAGTGGCGTTTGGGGTCAATGTTCCCGGGAGCAAAATACATATGACCAGTTATTGGCATAAGAGGAGAGTTGTATTGCCAAACATGTTTTTTGCAGAGTAGGTCCCAAGTCCTTAGGGTGTAGTATGTAAGAGGAGACGCATCCTTAGATAAGTGCCTGAATTTCTTCGGAATCCAAATTAAGGGATAAAGGTCAAAACCCCCAGTGCCACCTCCAGTGACACCCAAAGCTTCGAGTCTTTGTGATATTTCCAATCTGAGATTCTGGATAGAATGACTGCCAAAAAATATTGTTTAATGTCCGGTAGAGCTAGAACTCCCTCCGCTTTTGACCTAGTAAGAAGTGATCTGGCCAACCTGGGGCGTCGTCTGTTCCAGACATATCTACATATCATAGTTGTTATACGTGTAAAATACCCCGCTGGAATTTGAAAAGGTATCATTTGAAACAAAAATAGCAACCTGGGCAGTATGTTCATTTTTACCACGCTTATTGCTCCCCATCCATGAATGTGCCATTTGTGACCATCTTTGAAGATCGGATTTGACTTAGTTTAGTAAGGGCATGAAATTGGCCTGGAATAAAGAAGTCAAGGAGGGAGTGAGGAATATACCTAGGTATTTCATGGCTTTCTTTTGCCAACTGAAGGGAAAAGATTCCTGCAGGTGGCCAGCGGTTTTCTTGGGAACTGAAATATTCAAAATTTCAGATTTTAACATATTAATTTTAGAAATATTGTTAGAGGGCAGGGACAGTTAACCCTTAGCACCGCATCCCTATTAAATAAATTGCAAAGAAAGGGGGGGGGGGTTGGGGTATGAATACCCCTGGGATTTTTATGGTGCTTTTCAAAATTTCAATAGATCAATATAGAAAAATAAATCAAAAGGAGAAAAAAACACTGTATGCAAAATGCCAAACTGACTGTAAGTAATCTTTTGATTCAAAATCTTTAATAGTTTAAGAATATTACAAAACATCATCTAAAAACAAGCACAATTTTGAACAATCACGGTCAATCAATGAAATATTTTAAAATTAACTCCTGATGAAGCTCATGTGTTGAGCGAAACATGTTGAGATTGGTATCGCAAAGTGGTTTCTAATTTTAAAATATTTCATTGATTGACCGTGATTGTTCAAAATTGTGCTTGTTTTTAGATGATGTTTTGTAATATTCTTAAACTATTAAAGATTTTGAATCAAAAGATTACTTACAGTCAGTTTGGCATTTTGCATACAGTGTTTTTTTCTCCTTTTGATTTATTTTTCTATATTGATCTATTGAAATTTTGAAAAGCACCATAAAAATCCCAGGGGTATTCATACCCCAACCCCCCCCCCTTTCTTTGCATATTAATTTTAAAATTTGAGATTTGATTAAATGTCGAGAAGGCTTGCATTAAATTAGGTAGAGTAATTCTGGGCTGCTGAATGTAAAACAAAATGTCATCCGCATATGCGGCATATTTATGTTCAAAAGAGCCCACAGTGATGCCATGTATGTTCGGGTTATGTCTTATTGTCGATAAGAAGGGTTCTAGTGAGAGGGCGAATAAAATTGGCAAAAGAGGACAACCCTGGTGGGTACCGTTATGCAATACGAATGAGTCACTTAGAGTACCATTTATTCTGAGTTGGGCTGTGGGATAGTTATAAAGGGCTGCTATTTGGCTAAGGAAAGAAGGGCCTATCCCCAGATGGGCCAGGGTCGCCATTAGGAACTCCCAGTCCACCCGGTCAAACGCCTTTTCAGCGTCTGTTGACAATAACAGGGTGGGCTGGGAGGTCCCGCTTACATGCGCAATCAGGGAAAGGGTACGTAGAGAATTGTCACGTGCCTCTCTTCCAGGAATGAAGCCCGTTTGTTCGTTTGAGACCCATTTTGGAACTAAGGGGAGAAGTCTATTGGCTATTAGCTTTGCATATAATTTAGCGTCTAAATTCAAGAGGGAGATGGGACGATAACTACCGCAAATACTAGGATCCTTCCCTGCTTTGGGGATAATGGTAATATGTGTAATGTTTCTGACCTTATGGGATCCCCAGATGGGATTGAGTTAGCATAATTAGCTAGCCGTGGGAGCAAAATATCAGCGAAAGAATGGTAATATAAGACCGTAAGCCCATCCGGTCCCGGTGCCTTACCCATGGCCATGGCCTTAAGTGCCCTATGTAGCTCTTCCGTGGTGAATGCACCATCTAGGGTAGCTAACATGTCATCTGCTAATCTTGGCAGTTTGGCCTGAGCAAGGTAATCTTGTATGGCCTGCGTGCGGGTTACCTGGTCGGGTATATTATGATGAACGTGGTACAAGTGCTGATAAAATGATCGAAACTCTGCCGCTATTGCAGGGGTATGATGTACTAACTCGTCTGTTTTGGACTTAACTTTAGCAATAAAGGTTGCAGCTTTTTTTTGTTGCAGAGAGCGAGCCAGCAATCTGCCGGGTTTGTTGCCCCATTCGTATGTACGTTGAGCTATGATGCGGAATTGTTGTTTTTGTTCGATGTGAAAGAGGTTCTTCAAATCTTCTCTCTTTTTGGTCAGAGCCTCAAGCACAGACTTTGCGAGGCCTGCTTTATGCTGTCGCTCAAGGGCGCCTATATCCCGGATAAGTTCTGATTGCTGTGTCGCTCTCTCTCTTTTTTTTCTAGCCCCCAATTCAATAAATTTCCCACGGATGAAGGCCTTATGGGCCTCCCAAAGTATGCCCGGGGAAATCTCTGGGCAATCATTGTCCCGGAAGTACTGTGTCAGTTCAGTGCTAATCGCGGTGGTGTCAATGTCTTCCGTGAGTAAATGATCATTCAGTTTCCAGTTTACATTTTTAATTGGGATGGACGGGATTTGTATCTTAAGAATAATTGCTGCGTGGTCCGATAGTGTTGAGGTTTCTATCTTTGAGTCCGTGATAAGGGGAAGATGATGGTGATCAATAAAAAAATAATCGATGCGCGAATAAGAGTGGTGCAAGTGTGAGAAATGGGTATAATCTCTCGTCTTAGGGTTTAGGATTCTCCAGACGTCTATTAGCTGAGCATCGTGTAGACGTTTACATATGAGTGTTAAGCGCCTGTGCGAGATACAAGATGTGCCTAGGGACGTGTCTATAGGGGGTTCCAAGGGGGCGTTAAAGTCCCCTGACAGTAGCACACAGCCCTGAGCAAAATCCGTCAATTTAGTAAGGGTGGCAGCCAAGAAACTAGCTTGGTCACGTTTGTGAGCGTATAACATAGCAATGGTACATGACATACTGCCCAGCTTGCCTCTAATAAACAGAAAACGCCCCGAAGGGTCACTTACCATAGAATCAAACGTTAACGAGGTACCCCTGCGGAAGCCGATGGCCACACCTTTTGCCTTGTGTATATCAGAAAGACTGTAGTACCATGTGGGGTACATTGGTGAGAAAAGTTTTACTGAGGTTGTGTGTGTCAAGTGGGTCTCCTGCAGGCAGACAATGTCGGCCCGCAGGCGATCCAACTCTCTAAATAAGTTGTGTCGTTTACCTGGAGCATATAGTCCTCGCACGTTAAGTGAGAGTAAGTTGAGCTTAGCCATTGACACCGTCAGGGGGAACCCGCTCCATATAGTCACCGAACCCATCTGATCCGAGGCAGACAACCAAGAAGGAGGTTAGGGAAAAAATGGGGTGGGGATGGGAAAGACAAAGAGAAGAGGCGGAAAGAAAAAGAGAAAGAAAAAAAAGACAAAAAAAAAAAAGTAAATTATCAAACCGTATCAGAACAATCAACACCCAATCTATCTGCAGGTGGTTATCAGCACGCAGATCACTGCGGTGTGTGATAGGGGTAAATCGTGAGCCCCGTACTCTCGGACATCCAACCCCCTTGGGGGCGGGCTCACGAGCGCACGGGACCCCCGACACCCCTGGGGGGACGGGTCCGTTGCCCGGAACGACAAACAGAGAGCACTCAATATGGCGCTCGTGTCTGTCTCGGAGCTCCGGCGCCAGCACAATCAAAACATAATATACAAAACCCAAGGAGAATTTTCTACATACATCAAAATCAAAATTATATGTTAGTAAACCCAGTAAACCCACTAGGATAACTCTCTCGGTAGCCCTTAGCTATATTTCTCTAGGAATAGAGTCTAGGAGACTTCGTAACGTCAAAAATGAGAAAAAAATGAGAAAAAATTTAACGGATCAATAAAACTAGGAACAAATGAAAAAAGATCTGTTAAAACATAACTGATAACATAATACTTGCGGCTACCACGGAGGACGCGATGTTTCAGGCCAGGGCCATATTACATCAGAGCACAAGTCACCCCAATTGGGGAGGGGATGATCCGGAAGAGCCCGATCTACGCTTGTGATCCTCTTTCTGCCACCGTGGTTCTGAAGAGGTAGTGGGGGGAGGAATGCAATCCTGCCAACCTGGGAGCTCTGGTGGGGGTATGTTAAGATCCGAGCAGAAGTTTTCCAGGTCCTCTGGGAAGCGAAGTGTCACAGTCTTGCCCTCCTTGTGCGCAATGAGTGATGCAGGGAACCCTTAGCGATACTTAATCGATGCTGTGCGGAGCTTTTCAGTCAGGGGACGCAGAGCCCTGCGCCGTTCCAACATTTCCCTAGCCAAGTCTGGGAAGAACAAGAGAGGCCCCATCAAAGTCCAGTGGTGATTTTTCACGGGCCTTCTTCATTATTATCTCTTTTTCCTCAAAGTAATGCAGCCTGCATATAACGTCACGCGGGACCTCCGATGACATATTGCGGGGGCGCAGGGCCCTGTCAGCCCGATCTATCTTCAAAGGATAGTCCGCCGCCTGTCCAAGCAGGCCGTTAAATATGCCCCGCAGGGAGGGGAGGAGATCATCATCTCCTGTGGCCTCCGGCAAACCTCTTATCCTGATGTTGTTCCGCCTGTTGCGGTTCTCTTGGTCCTCCATCTTGTAGAGGGCCATTCTGTGTGCGATAGAGAGGGTGCGGGTAGTGTTCTGCAAGGCCCTAATGGCGGCCGCGTGACAATCCAGCCGCAGCTCGGACTCCTCCACCCGCTCTAACACGTGCGCGAGATCCGACCGCACCGCAGAGAGTTCTTTTTTAATTGAGCGCTCCAGCCCCGAGAACAAGGAAGCCAGCTCCGTTTTAGTGGGGAGATCACTCACGAGCGCTGCAACCTCAGGATACTTGGAGGTGCCTTCTTCTCCCTCTGAGCAAGCCGAGGTAGCTGGGGAGTGTCTCCTGGTCTCAGGCCTATGGCGGGAGGTGGGAGGCGGGCACGAGCCGCGAGGAGAGCGGCCTAGTTCATCCATGTCGAGAGTGTCCTCCGGATCCACGGCCAGGTAGCGTTTTATAGATCCCGTGGGAGTTCCTTTTTTAGGCAGGGACTTGCCTGATCTCTTCCGCATGGTGTGCAGGTTTGGAGCGGGATGAAACCCTGGGTTAAGCCGATAAATAATAGTGCCAGCACCGGAGCTCAAAGGAGACACGTCTTCACTGCTGCATACCGAGACCACGCCCCCCCCCGGCTATGTTTTGACTACATCTACTATTTGTACTATTTTTACCACTTTAATAAAAGGTGTGATATTTTACTGTATTTTCTGCCTCTGTCTGTTTCATGGTTCCTGACAGTAGGCGAAGGCCATGAATTCAGAAGATGAAGGCAATCCACCTTGTGGTAATATTTTTTACAGGGTAAACAAGCAGGATCACCGCATGGATCAGTTTGCCATAGTGTTACAGATGCTCCTGATTCGCACTGCTCACCTGGATCCTCCCACTGTGGCCGTTCTGGTACAACCTGTGTTGCAGGCCGTCCCTGCTGCTGTTCTAGTCTCTGTGCAAGCACCCGCCTCGAATGTTACCTCTATCAGAGGTATGTCTGATTCCGCTCAGCTTCTCCAGCGATTTGGTGGTGATCCAGTTTAATGCAAAGGTTTTCTCAACCAGGTTGGGATATACTTTGAGATGCTGCCCCAGGTGTTCCCCACAGACAGAAGCAAAGTAGGCTTCATTATTTCTTTGCTTTCAGATAGAGCCTTGGCCTGGGCAAACTTTCTATGGGAGATGAAAAAACCCATTGCCCTGAGTTACCCCGAGTTTGTGGCTTCCTTTAAAAGGGTATTTGATGCTTCTAAAATGGCGGAGGTGAACTATAAATTACTTACGAGATGGCACTACACTCCTATGGTGCTTCACAATCACTTTCCTCAAGCATCACCCCTGTACTGGCGGGGCTGTGGTGAAAGAGCAACACACGCTCATATTTGGTGGTTTTGCCCGCTTATACGTTCGTATTGACTGACCATTCTACACTGGGCCAAGGAGATCCAAGTATTTGCGATCTCCAATAATCTGTGGATTGTATTACTACACTGTGCAGGCAAACCAGTGGGAACATATAAAAAATCTATAACACCACACCTCCTTAATGCCGCAAAAGCACTTATCCCCTGATATTGGAAACAACCGACCATACCTACACTACTACTGGAAGTAGACCATACGTATTATATGGAAGATCTTACTCTCTCCTTTAGAAATAAATCCGACCTAGCAAAAAAAAATATGGTCCTGCTGGTTTGCCTTCAAATACACATCCGCAGAAATTATGTCTCAACCTAAGTAATGTGTTTTTGGCTGTTTATATTGCAAAAATGAGATTTGACCAAGGCAGGCTCACTTCCTCCCCCTCCCCCTCTACTTTTTCTCTTCTCTACATTGTGTTTTCTCAAGATTTTATGCTTAAGTGAAGGGGTCTTACGGGGAAGATATTGGCGCCTAGACCTAGTGTATGGTGACAACGTTTTTGATATTGACTAACTGGTAAGCATTGAATGCCTTGGGCCTCGATATCTGACACGGATAGTGTCTAAATATCCACGTGCATATATAATCCTGCATGAATGGTTAAATGATTGTCATACATACTACGAGGTTTATTGGTCAATATGTCTAATTCTTCTCTGTACTGTACATTGTATTTTATACATATTACTTTCTAATAAAAACTAATTAAACAAAAAAAAAAAGGCTATTTGATGTTCCCGCACGCACCACTTCTGCTGCCAAGAGCCTCATGTCCATCAGAGTACGAGAACTGTTGTCGGTTACGCCATTGAATTCCGTACTCTGGCAGCAGAGGTTGCTTGGAACAATGAGGCCCTCATGGTTGATTTTTCTCATGTTCTCTCGAATAACATCAAAGATGAGATAGCAGTCCGAGACATACCTACGGATCTGGAGAAGTTGATCACGTTGGTCATTCTCATTGACTCCAGACTCCGAGAGAGACCTTCCTTTAAGGAGCTTCCTGTGCATTTGGCTCTGAGCTTTGCAGTCCCACCCTTGTCTCCCTTACCTCCCATGCCTCCTGGTACCAAGTCCACCAGTGAAGTAGAACCCATGCATCTCTCTGCGAATGAGAGGACCTTTAGGAGGAGGGAGAGATTGTGCCTTTATTACGGCGAGGCAGGTCACTTTTTGAAGTATTGTCCTACCCATTTTAGAAACGCAGGCACCTTGAGGTCCTTTAGGGGACTGACCATAGGTGGCGCTGTTATGTCCCCAGTTATCCTGAAGGATGAGCCTTTAGTTCCGGTTGCTCTTTCTTGGTCTGAGTAGTCCATCGAGACACAGGCTCTAGTCGACTCTGGGGCTGCAGACCTGTTCATAGATTGTGCCTTTGTGTCTAAGCACTCAATTACACTGCAGCTTCATGCCATTCCACTTGTCCTTGAGGCTATTGATGGGAGACCTCTACAGCCTGCCCATGTGACTCATGAGACTGCTCCATTGACCATGGCCGTAGGGGCTCTTCACCATGAGATAATCCAATTCCAAGTTATTTCCTCTCCTCATTACCCGGTGGTTATTCGTTATCCTTAGTTGCAGAGGCACAACCCCTCTTTTGATTGGCTTCGTGCTGAGGTTCTTTCCTGGTTGCCACAATGCAGTAAAACATGTTTCAGAAAGTGGCTAAGGTCTTGTGCACCTCTTCACCCTCCTCCTTGTCAGAGGAGTACTGTGAATTTAGTGATGTCTTTCACAAGGTTCAAGCCGGTAGTTTGCCTCCACACTGGTCGTATGATTGCGCAGTTGACCTTCAACCTGGTGCTATGCCTCCACGTGGCCAGGTTTACCCTTTGTCTGGCTTGGAGGATAAAGCTATGGAGGACTATGTTGCCGATGCACTTTCTAAAGGGTTCATCCGCTAATCCTAGTCTCCTGCTGGCTTCTTTGTGAGTGGTGAACTGAGACCTTGTATCGATTATAGGCGTCTCAATCGCATCATGATTAAGAACGCCTACCCGATTCCGCGCGCTGGGCTCTTTTTCTATCAAGCTTCAATTACATAGTCTCATTTTTACCCAGTACTAAGAATGTAAAGGCTGACACCTTGTTGCGACAGTTTTCCTCCGCTTCCAAGATTGTCAGTGCCTGTTCCTGTGATACCTCCCGATTGCATTCTGGATACTGTACGTACCAGTCTCACTTCACCTTTGGGTGACAGAACTCTTGCCACTCGAGTTCATTCTGCTCCCGAAAAATCTGTTGACCGCTGCTTTGTCCTTGAGAATCTCTGCACTGCTTTGCTCCAGACTTACCATTGTCCCAAGGCAGCTGGCCATACAGGGAATTATCAACTTATTTGGGCTATCTCTCAGCAATTCTGGTGGCCTAGTGTCTGCGCTGATGTAACCACCTTTGTAGCTGCTTGTACTGTGTGTGCAGTGTAAGACACCACGACACCTTCCAGTGGGCCTATTACAAAAGACAGTTCACCACCTCGGTACCACGTCCTCACCCGGTGCAGGTTGAGAACCATGAGGAGTATGAGATACAATCATTGACTCTCGTAGGTTCCGTGGGTGCATACAGTACCTGGTTCATTGGAAGGGGTACGGTTCGGAGGAAAGCTCTTGGGTGTCATCCTCGGACATACATGCTCCTGTCCTCCTCCATGTTTTCCATAGGCATTTTTCCCTCAAACCTGGTGGTCCTCCGAGCGGGAGGGGTCGTTGAGGAGGGGGTACTGTCAGGGCTGAATTCAGCTCTCCCTTCTCAGTGCTCAGCTATCGGTTAATTGCTAGCACTCATCGTTCCACAGTGGCTCACCTAGTGTTCATTTCCTGCTCTTCAGTCCAGTCCACAGCCAACCTCTTCTGGCTATTTAAACTGCCTAGCTCATTCATTTAGCACCTTCACCTTGGTCAACATATCTAGAGACGCTCTGCTATGTTCCTGTTGAAGATGTAGCTGGCTGATGTCCCTTCTGGTTCCTGATTCTGTCTGCTGCCTCTGACTATGCTGATCTCTGGCTTCCTGATTTCCTGGCTTGTTCTGACTACCTGATTTGGCTACCGAACCCTGGCTATGTTTTGACTACATTTACCATTTGTACAATTTTTACCACTTTATTTAAAAGGTGTGATTTTTTTTTTACTGCATTTTCTGTCTCTGTCTGTTTCATGGTTCCTGACACAAATAGGGCTTCCTTTTGATGATATTTGATCACCACTGGGGTTTTTTTATCTTTATTATATAAACAAAAAAAGACTGAAAATTTTGAGGGAAAAACATTTTTTATTTTCTGCTATAAAAGATATTAATTAAATAAATAAAAATCGAATTTCTTCATAAATTTAGGCCAAAATGTATTCTGCTACATGTCTTTGGTAAAAAAAAACAAAAAAAACTTCCAAACAAAGTATATTGATTGGTTTGTGTGAAAGTTATAGCATCTACAAATTATGGTATATACAGTATAGTGGAATTTTTATTTATATTATTTTTTATAGTAGTAATAGCAGTGATCAGCGACTTATAGTGGGACTGTGATAGTGCGCAATAACATAGCGTGGGTTTGTCAGTGCCCGATGCAAGGCATGTCATTTGTGCCCCCTAACCCGTGGACTTTTAGCACTCCCTGAGTCCCATTTACTAGTACAGTATTAAACCCCTAATGGTACATTTTAGGATGTACCACTCTTTCTCTTTGTTCTCCTTTCTTTCCCTTTTCTCTCTCTCTATCCTTATTTCTTGTTTTTGTTTTTTTGTTTTTTTTTCCATCTCTCTTTCTATCTTTCCCTTTCCTCTCTTTTTATTCATCTCAGTCTTTCTTTCTGTCTCTTATTCTCTCTCTCCCTTTTTCTTTGCCCCCCCCCCCCCCCATTCCTCTCTCTTCAATTCTCCTCTCTTTTTATTCTCTTACTCTTTCTTATTTTTTTCTCTCTTCCCTACTTTCTTTCCCTCCCCTCTCTCTCTCTCTATCCTGCTTTCTCTCTGGGAAGTGAAGGGCTACTTGCCCATTTGTTGCATTATTGACTAAAATGCAAAGCATACACATATTGTGTATATATATGAATTGTGTTCCTTAAAAACAACCACACCGTCTTTTTGGAGAGCAGCCTGTATTTCTCCTGCGGTTACCTCTGGGTTTTTCTTTGTATCCTGAGCAATTCTTCCGCCAGTTGTGGCTGCAATCTTTCTTAGTCTATCTGACCTTGGCTTGGTATCAAAAGAGCCCCTAATTTTCCACTTCTTAATAAGTGATTAAACAGTACTGACTGGCATATTCAAGGCTTTGGATATCTTTTTTATATATCCTTTTCTATCTTTGTAAAGTTTCATTACCTTGCTACGCAGGTCATTTGACTGTTCTTTTCTACCTCCTCATGGCTCAATGTCTAGCCTGTTTAGTGTATCCATGTGAGAGCTAACAAACTCTATTTATACACAGACACTAATTGTGATTTAAAAAGCCACAAATGTGGGAAATTTACTTTTAATTGCCATTGTAATCGGTGTGTGCCACCTTCTGTGTCTGTACCAAGGCCAAACATTCCAAAGTATGTAAACTTTTTATAAGGGGCATTTGGGCGATTTCTGTTATTATGATTTAAAAAGGATCCAAAAAACTATGTGATAATCAATGGCTTCATGTGATTGTGTAATGGATGTGAATAATAATGATACCTGGTGTTACCAGGTGAGGTATATTAAAATGTCTATTCCAAACGCTTTATATCTGTATCAGAGGTTTTGAAATGTTAAAGAGCCTTAAGACTTTCCAGATATTTTGCCACTTCCTCTTTTTCTGTCTGGAGCCAGACCACATTGAGTTATCAATAGACTGTAGCTTCCTGTAGCTTTCTGCTGCTTCCCCATCCATCTCCCAGAAGTTGCATCAAGACCAGACATGACGTCAACATATAATAATAGCTTTGATTAATTGTTAAGTTTGTTGAAATTATTGCTAAATTTACTAAAACTGCTGACATTTTTAGAATCTTATGAATTGTCAAAACGACATGTTTTGCATATACTGTACTCTTTTGCGAGGGTATAAAAACCAACTAGAAAAACGGAAATAAACTAGAAGTTTCTTATTCAGAACTAAGTGTCAGAGCGTGATTACTTCTTAACGGCATGCATGCTTTAATTTGATAAAGGGGTAGATATAATAATTTCAGAACTTTTATTCTGAATCCAAAACAATTACTATCCTTAAATAAAAGACAGTTTTTTGGCATTATCAGACATATTTTCAATACTAACCGCTTGCTGACGAGCGTACGATGATGTACGTTGGCACAATGGCATGGCTGCGCAAATGAGCGTACCTGTACGTCCCTTTTAAGAGTTTGTAGTACGCGGCATTGTAGGTGCTCCCGCCGCGTACTACATGAGCGTGCCCATGGGTCCCACGGACTTGATGTCCGCCGAGGCCCCGCGATCATGACACGGAGCGGCAAAACGGGGAGATGCCAATGTAAACAAGGCATTTTCCTGTTCTGCCTAGCAACATGACAGGGATTTACTGCTCAATGTCATCAGGAGCAGTGAGCCCACCCCCCCCAATTAGAATCACTCCCTAGGACACACTTAACCCCTTGATTGCCCCCTAGTGTTTAACCCCTTCCCTGCCAGTGTCATTTACACAGTAATCAGTGCATTTTTATAGCACTGATCACTGTATAAATGACAATGGTCCCATAACAGTGTCAAAAGTGTCCGATGTGCCCGCCGCAATGTCGCAGTCACGATAAAAATCGCACATTGCTGCCATTACTAATAAAGAAAAATTAATAATAAAAATGCCATAAATCTATCCCCAATTTTGTAGAAGCTATAACTTTTGCGCAAACCAATCAATATACAATTATTGCAATTTTTTTTACCAAAGATATGTAGAAGAATACATATCGGCCTAAACTGAGAAAGAAATTAGATTTTTTATATATTTTTTGGGGATATCATAGCAAAAAGTAAAAAATATTGCTTTTTTTTCAAAATTGTTGCTCTTTTTTTGTTTAAAGCGCAAAAAATAAAAACCGCAGAGGTGATGAAATACCACCAAAAGAAGGCTCTATTCGTGGGAAAAAAGGACGTCAATTTTGTTTGGGTACAACATCGCGCGACCGTGCAATTGTCAGTTAAAGTGATGCAGTGCCGTATCGCAAAAAGTGCTCTGTCAGGAAGGGGATAAATTCTTCCGGGGCTGAGGTGGTTAATGCCAACACTTTACAATTTCTGCCAGGATATGCAAACTTTTGAGCACAAATGTATATCTATAGATAGATATACATAGAATATATATATATATATATATATATATATATATATATATATATATATATGCATTGTATGTATTTACACCTATATTTACAGTAGGGACGAAAAGTATGCAGACCCCCTTAAATATTTCACTCTGTTATTTTGCAGCTATTTGCTAAAATCATTTAAGTTCTTTTTTTTCCCCTCATTAATGTACACAAAGCACCCCATATTGACAGAAAAACACAGAGTTGTTGACATTTTTGCAGATTTATTAAAAAAGAAAATCTGTCATTTCACATGGTCCTAAGTATTCAAACCCTTTGCTCAGTATTTAGTAGAAGCACCCTTTTGATCTAATACAGCCATGAGTCTTTTTGGGAAAGATGCAACAAGTTTTTTACACCTGGATTTGGGGATCCTCTGCCATTCCTCCTCGCAGATCCTCTCCAGTTCTGTCAGGTTGGATGGTAAACGTTGGTGGACAGCCATTTCTAGGTCTCTCCAGACATGCTCAATTGGGTTTAAGTTAGGGCTCTGGCTAGGCCATTCAAGAACAGTCACGGAGTTGTTATGAAGCCACTCCTTCGTTATTTTAGCTGTGTGCTTAGGGTCATTGTCTTGTTGGAAGGTAAACCTTTGGCCCAGTCTGAGGTCCTGAGCACTCTGGAGAAGGTTTTCATCCAGGATATCCCTGTACTTGGCCGCATTCATCTTTCCCTTGATAGCAACAAGTCGTCCTGTCCCTGTAGCTGAAAAACACCCCCACAGCATGATGTTGCCACCACCATGCTTCACTGTTGGGACTGTATTGGACAGGTGATGAGCAGTGCCTGGTTTTCTCCACACATTCTGCTTACAATTAAGGCCAAAAAGTTCTATCTTGGTCTCAGCAGACCAAAGAATCTTATTTCACATCATCTTGGAGTCCTTCAGGTGTTTTTTTTAGCAAACTCCATGCAGGCTTTCATGTGTCTTGCACTGAGGAGAGGCTTCCGTCTGGCCACTCTGCCATAAAGCCCCAACTGGTGGAGGGCTGCAGTGATGGTTGACTTTCTACAACTTTCTCCCATCTCTCGACTGCATCTCTGGAGCTCAGCCACAGTGATCTTTTGGTTCTTCTTTACCTCTCTCACCAAGGCTCTTTTCCCCCGATAGCTCAGTTTGGCCGGACGGCCAGCTCTAGGAAGGGTTCTGGTCGTCCCAAACGTCTTCCATTTAAGGATTATGGAGGCCACTGTGCTCTAAGTAACCTTAAGTGCAGTAAAAAAAATTTTGCAACCTTGGCCAGATCTGTGCCTTGCCACAATTCTGTCTCTGAGCTCTTCAGGCAGTTCCTTTGACCTCATGATTCTCATTTGCTCTGACATGCACTGTGAGCTGTAAGGTCTTATATAGACAGGTGTGTGGCTTTCCTAATCAAGTCCAATCAGTATAATCAAACACAGCTGGACTCAAATGAAGATGTAGAACCATCTCAAGGATGATCAGAAGAAATGGACAGCACCAGAGTTAAATATATGAGTCACAGCAAAGGGTCTGAATACTTAGGACCATGTGATATTTCAGTTTTTCTTTTTTAATAAATCTGCAAAAATGTCAACAATTCTGTGTTTTTCTGTCAATATGGGGTGCTGTTTGTACATTAATGAGGGGCTGTGTTATACCTTTGCTGTGACAGAAGGGAGAGAGTGTGTGTACAGTATGTGTAGTTTGTGTGTATTGTGTGTGTACAGTGTGTGTATTGTGTGTACACATTGTGTGTAGTGTGTACACATTGTGTGTAGTGTGTATGTATTGTGTGTGTGTGTGTGCCCTCCCCTGCATGGGTCCTGGCTGTAGCCAAGAACTGACTTGTACTGGATGTGTAGTGAGATGTCCAGGATGGCATAGCTGTGGGATAGAGGAATGGATCCCTCTATGACAGTTGATGGGGTAGGGGTAGGGGGTTGGTGTGTGGATGTCCTGCAGATCTCATGGCCCATAGAACACACAGTAAGTGTCCATGCCCCCACCCCCGTTATCCTCCTGTCATTGTGTGTTGCAACTTGCACAGTACAGACCTGCTCGCTGCCGCCTGCAGCACGATGGCTGAGTACTCCTCCGGCCCTCCGCTGCTAGAGATCATGGCCTCCCCCACGCCTTCTTTTCACTGCTCCACCACCACTTTCTGAGCTGTGCTGTCCGAGGCTAATTCTGCGCCCCTCTAAATGTTGTGCCAAGAGCGAGTGTACTGGCTGCCCCCCCACCCCTTGCGCTATGCCACCGATAGTGTGGCAGGAAATCTGACATTAACTGACACTGGGTGGGAACTGACTGACACTGACATCACCAGTGACACCAATACAGTGACCAGTGGTAATACTATACACTGTCACTGTACTAATAACACTGGCTGGGAAGGGAATAAAATCTCAGAGTAATGAAGACGTAAAGTGAGTGCCTAACAAGTGTTAATATGTGTATTATGTGCTGCTTTTTACTAAAAATCTATTTGTTCCTTTGCCCTTCTATGCAGGGGTAAAAACAAAGAGATCATTCCCATGAATCATTGACTTAGACCTGCTGCCAAAATTGCCCAGCTCTCCCTGAATCTTATTATTAATAGCCAATTTAGTCTATATCTAGTCTATTATCCTTGAAAGTAGCCAGAAAAATTATCTAGTTTCATCTCCTATAAACCTCAATGGGTTTCAGGTTTGCAAACCTCCCTCTAGGTTCACAGAACCCAGGCAGATTCACTCAACCACATTCAATGTATTGTAGCTTACCAGTCTTTGGATGCGGTGGCAATTTTGGTTTCTTTTATTGGGCTTAGTACATTTTCTGCAACTACAGAAAAATACCTGTTTATCCTCTCAGAAAGCCAGTGCCTTGTATCTTTTTCTGCTCTGAATGTTTTCTGCTTTTTAAGGTATCCTCTGAACTACACAACCTTTAAGCGCTCATTTACACTTGCTTCGACTTCAACACACATTAAAGCGCCTACTGCTCCAACATGCTTTTTTGATGCGTCTTTAAATACTTATGCGATGCTACTGTGATGCTTCAGTGGTGTTCAATGATGCTTCAGCAGTGCTTTTTTTGAAGCTTTAATGAAGCTGTGTGTGCGTTAATATTTCATACCTGCAATAGCTCCAAAACAAAGTGAAGCTAAAGCTGAATTCAAGCCTCTCAAAAGCTTCAGGTGCTTCAAGCAAGCTTGGTCAGAGACTTCTATAGAGGCTATGAAGACGCTTTGAAGCGCCACTAAAGCGATATGGGGTATAATTTTGAAGCAAAGCAAACACAATATGTGAAAGGGACTGCAAGATAACCATTTTATTTAGTGCTTTGATTGGCATTCAGAGTGCTTTAAAAAAAAAAGCATGTCCAATGCCATGTTTTGAAAGTGTAAACGAGTCCTACTCCCTAAGTAATTGAGAGGAGGAAAAAATAAGTCAGTTGTACTCCTAATCAGGAGAGCCTAGGGTGACAAAGCCACTCCGACAAAGATACAGTACAGTGAGTAAGCATTGTCACCCTAGGACCTGAATCAAGTTATTTGCAGGATCACAAAGTGAAAATAGAGAGTAACAACTCTTACAACGGAGAACGGATGAAGTCACAACCATCAAAGACTGGTGGGCTGCAATTTTTTACATTTTTCTTTTGTATAGATAAACTTCAATAATTGCACAGAGAAGACATGTTTACTATGTTAGACTGTTGGGAAATGCCCTGCACATTCCTACACACTGTAGCTACTTTTATGTGCATTTGTTCTAAGCAACAATGAGCGCCAAGGACCTTTGTGTCTGAAGCATCACTAGCATTTTAGCTTTGTGCACTAATGTCAGAAAAGATATTCCGTAGTAAGGTTAACCACAAGCTATGTGCCTTTATACAGTTTAGTTCTCTGAACAGCAAAATGTTTATACTCGGCGAAGGATACCACAAAAAGCTTATATTCTCAGAGATAAAGTAGACGGCTCAAAGATAATAAGCTAACATTACATTAGAGGAAAACAATCAGAATAACTATAGTTTTAGATCAGAAAGCATTAAAATAAATGTACAAGAGCAGTGAAAATTAAAGCTCTAACTTAACTACATCTCTTCAATTTTGATTTGAAATTATTTTTTGTCTTTGTTGCAGAATACAAATTTGCTAAAGCAAGACTTGGAGATAGCACCGTTTTTTTTCAGAATGCTACTCATTTTTAATTCAATATACACCTAGATTCCAAAGCAGATACATTTTTATGATAAAATAATATAGAAAATTATTTTTACCATATTCCTGTAATTTAACATTTTCATGCTTAAGGTTGGGTTCACACTGCCACAGGGAGCCACTCACAGCAGGGGTCCGGTCCGTCCCTGTTCACCGTTTCAGGTCCTATTTTGGTACAATTTTTTGTCTGAATTGAGACCTGAAATGGACCAAAAAATGCACATGACTCCTGTGCAATATTCTCTGCAGCCATCTTGGAGCTGTGTGAACCGGCTCCATTGAGAGCCGGTCAGAGTCTCCTGACATGGGAATTGGATGCGGAGAAAGGTTTTTTGGGAAAGCACCAATGTTGTATGGACCTTGTCCTTTGACTGTGTTTTTATTTGTTTTATTATTATTTTTTTCTTCATTGCCTCATTTGAGTGTTTAAAAAAAAAAACAACGTTTTATATAAACGGAACTTTTTGATTACTACACTATTGGAGCCGATTTTTCTTTTCCATGAGGAACATGATCAACTAAACCTGCCATTGTTTGGATATCTGAAGGCTATCTGAGGGACTGTGGATGTTGACACCTGACACTGGTTCTACTGTACATGCGTATTACCCCTGCAGGGGTTATAGGAGCTGGTGAGTGGGAGCACGCAAGTCACCTGTCAAGATTTTATGAGCACTACAAGTCACCTGCAACAACTTACCAAAGCACGAACACTTATTCACATTGGAATGGATGCATTCATGCTTTTTTTATAAGTGGTGCGATTACTGTGCTGCTTTTTTTTTTGGCGCGATTTCTGCACTTTTTTGGGGGGTTTTTGCACTTTTTTTGTGGACTTTGCAATTTTTGTTTGATTATTTTTGGTACACTGTATTGAACTATTCCTGGTACATTATTAATATCTTTTGGACATTTCTTATGCTTAACATACATATTTTTCTATGCAATATGTAATTATAGAGGTTTACTTTTCATTTTTTGGACACATTTACTGGTTGTATTCAATATTTAGCTTTTATCACATTACCTTGGTCATCTACTAGGCACTGGGTTAATATACTCATTACCCATTCCCATTGGTAGGATTTAGATCTTCAGTGAGGGCTCAGCTCTTCGGCTTTAGGCTAAGAGCTTTGTTCACAGGTGCATAAATACACTTATTTACACCCTTGGTTTAGGGGTAGGTGGTTTATTTTACCACTGCGATTAAATCATTTAGTCGAGTTGCTTTTTAGCGACTAAAGAGTGACTTATCAGATCACCCTTTAGCATATAGGTAGCGCCAATTACCCCTTTTTCGGTTATACATTTTTTACGCAGAATACCTTTTTTGGCTTATGTGAGATGTGTTCACAGAGACATATATAATCAACCGTTGGAAACTAGTTTTTATTTTAAAAGAGAACAGTTTTTTTTTTTTAACCGGTTAGTAGGAATATTCTGGATCCCCATTATTTGGCAATCATTAGGCATGGGCTGCCCTGAAGTGTCTTAGGGATGTTCATTGTTCATCCCCTAGAGGAGAGTATGGTTTTCATTATTAGATGTTTTTACATTGCATGCATCAGGTTTGCCCTACTAGTGACAGATGACAGGCAAGCAAAATGTGAAAGTACCAAGTTGGCAGTCAAAGGCAAGGTTCATAAACTGTGATCAATATTGTGAGTGCACAGTCAAAAGTGGTGCACTAAACAGTTTGAGCACTGCACATTTACCACCAGAATGGAAATTCTTGTCTTCATTCTGTACAGCCTACCCACCAGACTAAAAGTTTGCCTACACATAAATCAGCAGAAAGGAAGTACTACTTCATGCAACCCATATGGTTTACAGTGGGTAAAGAAAAAAATCACCCCCCCGAAATGAAGACAGACACGGATTTTGTTTAATCCAGCTATATTTACTTTGTGCAACCTATAACATCTAAGTGAAAGATATAACACCAACATGTCAGAAACATTTTTTTAAAATTCAAAAACAGAATCAGAGTTGGAAAAATGACTTAATCAGGTCATCACTTTCTCAATGGCACACAAAAGCCATTTCACTGTCAACTGTGATCAGCTGTGGTCATGTTGATTAGCTCAGCATGAAAAAAAAGCTTTCCTGGAACATTTCAGTAGCTGATATTGCAGCTGAAGTCAGTGGCGTAGTGTGGGTTGTCAACGCCTGGGGCCAGGCACCCCCCACCCCCAAAGCACCTGGTTCCCATGTTGATGAGGACAAGGGCCTCTTCTCCGACAACCCTGGCTGTTGGTTGTCGGAGTCTGTGGGCGGGGAGCTTAACAAGGGGGCTCCCAGATCCCGGCCCCCCTACCCTATGAGAAGAGCTCTGATGAAAATTGCTTGTGATTGAAACGCGTCAACTAGACGCCCCTACATTCACAGCACCCACCACGGAACCATCTGTCCATCCACCCCCCCTACTCCCTCTTCATTTGCCCGGTGAATAGATGTACTCTTTGCAATACTGTGGATCCTTATGGACCTCTGGGACTTAAACATACTACAGATTTAGGAGATTGGCACTGATTACCGAAGTCCTTCACATTTTTTGGAGAGCAGTATTCGGCCGCTGAGTGACCAGCTTCCGCCCTGAGCCTAATCACACGGGTTCCGCTCCCAGCGCCGTACGGCTGAAGTGCCTGGCGTGTCTGCGGGAAGCATGAACAGAGCAGTGTGTGTTTGTGAAGCTCAGTGAAGACTATCACCCGCTCCAGCCGGACTACTTCGATCTTAACCTACCATCGCCTGGGAACAACTGATGGAATCATCCCCTGCTCTGGAACTTTCAGGGACGTCATATTACAGGTGATATTTGTATTTTCTACTTACATTTCCAGTCAGCAGGCTAAGAGGTAAGCTCCCTCTTAACATATACTGACTGCTCTCTGTACAAGTGGATCGAAGATATTAGTCTATTCCAATTATATTGTTTTACTTGATGTTTTTCATTTTTTTGCCAATTTTTGACTTCTCAGATCTCCTACTCTGATGCAATTTATCGAAGGTTAGTCTCATCTTCCAAGGATCTAGTTTTGAATACATCTTTTGAGCTGTTTTCTACTGCAGTGTTTTCCGCTCACTTTCACCGCACATTGGCAGGACAGATACTAACTATTATTCAATAGAGACTGCTACCTATGCTGAGGACTAATCCAACTCTTTTGGCACGTTATGCTTCATCCAGCAGCTACACCATGGCTTATTTAGATTTGTGATTTCAACTGGTAGCCGGCTACATTAGGGAGTTTGAGTGTATGAAGGGAGTAAGGCCCCTTTCACACGTGCGGACCGCATGTCCGTATTTCATCCATCCGTTTTCGGATGAAATACGGACATACATGCATCCCTATGGGATAGCAGGTGTCAACGAATGAATATCCACTGACACCCGATATCATCCGTCCCCGCTATGGTCCGATTCTGCAAACAGAGGAAAATCCTATTTTTTAATTTGTTAATTGTATACTTTGATTCATTTTTATCGGTGGTGGTTATTGTTGCATCATTTATATTGTGGGTGGAATTGTTTATCAATAAAGAATTCTATTTTGTATCTTTCTGCTACCTGTGTGTTCCTCGCTGAAGAATCTTTCTCCAGACCATTCGGTCTCTTTCCACTCTCTCCCTCCCCCTGGTATTTTTATATGCTTATCCTGATCTAGAGGAACCTGCCTTTTTTGTTAGGTTCATAATTCCCTAACTAATAGGCAATAGGTAAAGTGTCTCTTATTGGGCGTAGTATAATTCATTAATTGTCTGCCTGTCATACATTAATAGCCTAATAGACACTCGTAAGCGCTAGGAGTCCCCTGACCCACCCTTGGTTTCTGAGTACTGTGCGAGGTTCTGCCTTTGCGACGCTGCCTGGCTAGGGGGAGTGTAGAGGTGGGCGGGGGAGTCTTGTGATGTCACAACTCCGCCCACTGAGCGCCGGACAATAGACCTCGCCCACAGATTCAGGAGTTTTGCGGGGCTCCAACTGTAGAAGGGGAGAGACATTTCAAAGGCAGGGATACATGCATGAGGCATGTATATACATATACAGTATCTCCCAAAAGTGAGTACACCCTCACATATTTGTAAATATTTTATTATATCTTTTCATGTGACAACACTGAAGAAATGACACTTTGCTACAATGTAAACTAGTGAGTGCACAGCTTGTATAACAGTGTGATTTTGCTGTCCCCTCAAAATAACTCAACACACAGCCATAAATGTCTAAACCGCTGGCAACAAAAGTGAGTACACCCATAATTGAAAATGTCCAAATTGGGCTCAAAGTGGTAATATTTTGTGTGGCCACCATTATTTTCCAGCACTACCTTAACCCTCTTGGGCATGGAGTTCACCAGAGCTTCACGGGTTGCCACTGGAGTCCTCTTCCACTCCTCCATGACGACATCACGGAGCGAGCTGGTGAATGTTAGAGACCTTGTGCTCCTCCACCTTCCGTTTGAGGATCCCCCACAGGTGCTCAATAGGGTTTAGGTCTGGAGACATGCTTGGCCAGTCCATCACCTTTACCCTCAGCTTCTTTAGCAAGGCAGCGGTCGTTTTGGAGGTGTGTTTGGGGTCATTATGTTGGAATACTGCCCTGCGGCCCAGTCTCGGAAGGGGGGGATCATGCTCTGGCTCCGAAGGGGGGGGATCATGCTCTGCTTCAGTATGTCACAGTACATGTTGGCATTCATGGTTCTTTAAATTACCTATAGCTTCCCAGTGCCGGCAGCACTCATGCAGCCCCAGAACATGACACTCCGACCACCATGCTTGACTGTAAGCAGGACACACTTCTTTGTACTCCTCATCTGGTTGCCGCCACACATGCTTGACACTATTTGAACCAAATAAGTTTATCTTGTTCTAATCAGACAACAGGACATGGTTCCAGTAATCCATGTCCTTAGGCTGCCCTTAGTCTGCTTGTCTTCAACAAACTGTTTGCGGGCTTTCTTGTGCATCTGCTTTAGAAGAGGCTTCCTTCTGCGACGAAAGCCATGCAGACCAATTTGATGCAGTGTGCGGTTGTATGGTGTAAGTACGGACAGGCTGACCCCCCCCCCCCCACCCCTTCAACCACTGCAGCAATGCTGGCAGCACTCATACATCTATTTCCCAAAGACAACCTCTGGATATGACGCTGAGCATGTGCACTCAACTTTTTTGGTTGAAAATGCTGAGGCCTGTTCTGAGTGGAACCTGTCCTGTTAAACCCACTGTATGATCTTAGCCACCGTGCTGCAGCTCAGTTTCAGGGCCTTGGCAATCTTCTTTTAGCCTAGGCCATCTTTATGTAGAGCAACAACTCTTTTTTTCAGATCCTCAGAGAGTTCTTTGCGATGAGGTGCCATGTTGTACTTCCAGTGACCAGTATGAAAGAGTGATAACACCAAATTTAACACAACTGCTCCCAATTCACACCTGAGACCTTGTAACACTAACGAGTCACATGACACCGGGGAGGGAAAATGGCTAATTGGACCCAATTTGGACATTTTCACTTAGAGACATTTTCACTCACTTTTGTTGCCAGCGGTTTAAACATTAATGGTTGTGTTGAGGTATTTTGAGGGGACAGCAAATTTACACTGTTATACAAGCTGTACACTCACTACTTTACATTGTGGCAAAGTGTCATTTCTTCAGTGTTGTCACATGAAAAAATATATTAAAATATTTACAAAAATCTGAGGGGTGTACTCACTTTTGTTGATACTGTATAAATAAATAAATATATATATATATATATATATATATATATATATATATATATATATATATATATATATATAGCAAATTCCTTTACTGTATTATGCTTGATGATATGACAGTTAATTTCTACCTGTTGTATATTAGTGCTTATATGTTAAATGCAACTTTATAGAAAAAGCAGTCTCAGTTTGTGGTGCGCTTACACTACATATTTAAAAAAAATTACACTAGTAGGTTGATACACTGTGGAGGGGTTTATGCACCCTAAATATATTATTGTTGGTTACAAAAAAAGTGCAGATAATAGTGGTGTGCAGACCTTTATTGCTAATTAAATACTCAAAAGACACCACTTATGGTTACATATGTTGGACAATTTGAAGGTAGTAGCGATAAAGGCAGTCATTTAAGATCAAAAGGGCTTAATTGTTTTGCAGTTCCAGACCATATGAAGGAAAGCACCAGGTTCTTTAAGGCATTTATGACAGGTAGGCGTGTCCCACTTTTGCATTTAGACTAGTCTTGGAGGTTGTCCTTGTTTACCTAAGACCAGGCCTGCTTATTCTGCCCCATTTTGTATGACCTGGTTTACCTCCTGGTTGCTGCTACTGCCTTCTAGCTTTTATCCTGTCTGCCCGATTGTTACTGACCTCAGCTTGCTTGTTGGACTCTTTCTTCATCTCCTGATTTGATACCACCTTGCCCAGCTGTTGCTGACCTCATCTTGCTTTCTGGACTGTCTTTGCCTCCAGATCCGGTACCCTATTGTTTCTGTTTCTGTCCAATAATCTTCAGCTTCCAGTTGCTGGGTGCAACACAGATCTTGATAAAAAAAATAATGTTCTTTAGCAAGGAACATACATTCCACATGAATAATTATGCTTTAAATTGTCTCCAGCATTGTGCCTGTTTCTTGCCGGAAACTGCCATTGTGCTGGAGCCCAGAGCCCCTGAAAAGCAGTAAATCTATAGTCTGTCAGCAGATCGGCCTCTAGTGGCTTCAATTTTCAGCACAATGCCACAAATGAAGAGCAACTGAGCATGTGTAGAGCAGGGTGAGATAGTGTATTACTGGATTTTAACCACTTGCTTACTGGGCACTTAAACCCCCCTCCTGCCCAGACCAATTTTGAGCTTCCAGCGCTGTCGCACTTTGAATGACAATTGCGCGGTCATACAACACTGTACCCAAATGAAATTTTTATCATTTTTTTCCCATAAATAGAGCTTTCTTTTGGTGGTATTTAATCACAACTGGGGTTTTTATTTTTTGCTAAACAAAAAAAGATGGAAAATTTTGAAAAAAAAAAAAATCATGTTTAATAGTTTGTTATAAAATTTTGCAAACAGGTAATTTTTCTCCTTCATTGATATGCACTGATGAGGCGGCACTGGTGGGCACTGATAGGCTGCACTGATGGGCACGGATAGGCACAGATAAGGCGGCACTGATAGGCACAGTTAAGGCGGCACTGATAGGCACAGTTAAGGCGGCACTGATAGGCACAGTTAAGGCGGCACTGATGGGGACAGGTAAGGCGGTACTGATGGGCACAGATAGGGCGGCACGGATGGGCGGCACGGATAGGTGGCACAGATAGGTGGCACAGATAGGTGGCACAGATAGGTGGCACAGATAGGTGGCACAGATAGGTGGCACAGATAGGGGGCACAGATAGGGGGCACTGATAGGGGGCACTGATGGGGGGCACTGATAGGGGGCACTGATAGGGGGCACTGATGGGGGGCACTGATGGGGGGCACTGATGGGGGGCAGTGATGGGCGGCACTTATGGGCACTTATGGGCACTGATAGGTTGCACTGATGTGGGTGCTGATGGGTGGCACTGTGGGCACTGATGGGTGGCACTGTGGGCACTGATGGGTGGCGCTGTGGGCACTGATGGGTGGCGCTGTGGGCACTGATGGGTGGCGCTGTGGGCACTGATGGGTGGCGCTGATTGATGGCACTGTGGGCACTGATGGGTTAATCTGGTGGTCACTGGTAGGCAGCACTGCTGCCTATTGCTTTTTGTTATAAGATCGCCGTGATCGGGACTGATGTCTCGATCACGGCCGCCGGTGATCGGGTTTTTTTTTCCTCCTCATGCTGTCAGCGCGAGGAGGAAAAATAGCCGATTACCGGCTCTGTTTACATCACATGATCAGCTGTCATTGGCTGACAGCTGATCATGTGGTAAGGGGTTGGGACCAACCCCTTACTCTGATCTGTGATCAGGCGAGTCTCATAGACTCGCTGATCACCGAGCGCGCCGCGCGCGACCTGCAGGGGGCGCGCAGGCCGCTCGTGCACGGGACGACGTCAATGGACGTAGTCCCGGCAATTTAGATCCGCGCTGTTGCCGTCATTTGGCAATGGCCCGGATCTGAAGCAGTTAAACAGTAGAGGCACTAATTTTCAATGTTTTACATAGCTATACCAGCAAAAGGGGCCAGTCCAAAGTGATCTAGCATTTTCTACTTTTCACTTTAATGCCCCGTACACACGGTCGGACATTGATCGGACATTCCGACAACAAAATCCTAGTATTTTTTCCGACGGATGTTGGCTCAAACTTGTCTTGCATACACATGGTCACACAAAGTTGCCGGAAAATCCGATCATTCTGAACGCGGTGACGTAAAACACGTACGTCGGGACTATAAACGGGGCAGTAGCCAATAGCTTTCATCTCTTCATTTATTCTGAGCATGCGTGGCACTTTGTGCGTCGGATTTGTGTACACACAATCGGAAATTCCGACAACGGATTTTGTTGTCGGAAAATTTTATAGCAAGCTCTCAAACTTTGTGTGGCGGAAAATCCGATGGAAAATGTGTGATGGAGGCTACACACGGTCGGAATTTCCCACAACAAGGTCCTATCACACATTTTCCATCGGAAAATCTGACCGTGTGTACGGGGCATTAGTACTAAAGAGTACCTGTGACCTCTTAGCTGTTTAGGCCTAGAGGCATCTAGCCCATGTTCCTTTTGTGGTATTTAACAAAATCCTTTGTACCTTTCATGTGAAATTTCACATGCAGTTGTTACATGATTTTTGCCTTTTCCTCAATTAATTCCTTTCTCCATCATCTAGTAAAACAGCAAACCCAGCTCCCTGACAATGACATCACACTCTCCACCTCATCCAATCAGATGAGAGGCATTTTATTAGAGAACAAGTCTTGTTAAAAACTGACAAAATCTAATTTAAAATGTAGAATTAAATTGCATACAATTAATGTAAAATGTCCACTGCCACAAAGAGCAATATATTGGTAGCTACATAAATAAAACAGTAGCTTTGCAGTGTCATTTTTCTACTTTGGATAGGAAGCCTTATCTAAAATTGATTATAAAAAATAATGCAATAGATAACACCATAGTTAGAATATTTTAATTGCCTTGAAATTTCTCTGCTATGCAAGGACAAATTAAACCATGTTCTCCTCCATATAATGCATTAAAACACATTCAATTTCTTTACAACTGTTTTACCTGAACTGTCTCCAAGCTTTTCATTAAATGGCACTTGTCTATTAAAGATTTAAGATTTACTTAATATATCATGAAAAAGCAGCAAAAGCGGACTGAAATATGCTTGACATATCTAAAGTGCATTTCTGACAGCTGGAGGTACAGTGAAGAACTTTTCAAATTAATTTTAAATACCACTAACTCCTTGGTGGTTTGTCTAGCTCTCCTCTATGTAATTCATGGTAAAAAAAAAAGTAGCCCAGGTGCTTTGTCGACTAACTGATTTTGAGGGGAAAATATACCTTTAATCTACCGAGGAGATACGCTGACACATTAGTATTTGTACAAAGTGGATTTTTATCTTGGCTGAATGAAGAAAGATCAATTAAAGAAAGGATTTTAGGCATATTAATTGCATGATGGGAAAATGTCATTTGAGTGTCTGCATACCGTACTTTGTTTTTGACTGCACAATGCATCAATATTAAGGGATGTCAAAATTATGGCCACAATTACAGCCTGGTAGCTCTGCTGTACCACAAAGCTCCTTGTCATTTTAAAGGGCAAATAGTTTTCATGTCAGAGTGTCAGAATTTTGCATTGATAGTCATCATATTTATGAAGTGCTGGATCTAGTGAAGATGAAGAATGAAAGAGGGTAAGCACAGCTATGTCTATAGGAGACATTGATCAAAACATGTTTGTTTGGAAAGTTGAAAAGTGCTATTTTGATCACAGCTCTTGACAATTTCATACCTCATTGGCACTAAGGGATCCGTTTATGAAAAAAAATAATTGTGTGCATGTGGCCACATCCGCACATGGAAGGATGGGGAGGGTAGGGTGATGGGGTGGTTGTCACGTCCTCCATGTTTTCATCCTCGTGGGGTGACAAATGTGGTTCACATGAGAGGCCTACCCCAAGGTGGATTCTTCTGGGCTAAGCTAGGCACTTTCAACAGGGTCACTCTGCCTTACACATGGGGTACGTTTGCTGGAATAGACAACTTAACTCTAATAAACTCTCTTGATGCAATATACACCACCACAGTCACTGATGCATTTTGGGGAAACAGTCACAACACTGCACTCTCCACCTGTCCAGTGTATCACTGTTACCTCACTCCCAGTAACGGTATGGAGCCCCTCTGTACACCTAGTTCTGACTCCATGTGTGCACTTCACTTAACCCTTTCTCTTCTGTACCTTTGTACAGGATGGGAACCACTGCGGTGCTGATCTGCTTCCATTGCTATTGAGATGGACAGCTCACAGGGATATTGCCAACAACGCCTCCTGCTAGAAGCTATGCCACCTGGCACATGTACACACTTACAACAGGTTGCTAGAGAAACCCTCATTGCACTTGGTAACTACTTGTTTTCACACTGTATTAACTCCGGTACCTCTGTCTTCATACGCCGATATGCTTAGTAACCCGAGCTGTAGACTAGATGTGCCATTTTTTTTTGCATTACATCCCTTGAATAACTTCAGACCAGGCAAAGACAACATTTCAAAAGCTTTACTGAAAAACTTGGTCATTCCAAATAACATTTGCAACAGTCTTTTTTCTAACATCCCTAGACACTAACTCAGGCTTGTGGCTGCTCCAGCATACCTGCACAGGAAATAGTCCACCTTTGGCAGAGTCCATGGTGGTAGTATGTAGGATTGGCATCTTCAGAGCATCCCAGCAGTTCCTACAGACTGTAGGAGGATCCTGAGGAAAGGCGACTGGGCCCCATGCTGCAGGGGGCCCTTGAGGGCCCCCCTGTTTATCTTGATAGGAGGAGCGGCTGAGATCAATCTCCCCGATCGTCAGCCGAACTGTAATCGGCACTGTGCAGGGAGCTTGTCACACTGTTCTAAAGTGAAAGCAGTGTGTGCTGTGCTCTGTCTCCCCCTACAGTGCAGTACCCGGCAGGAAGAGGTGAGGTAAAGCACTGCCGTTTTTGAAAAGGCTTTCTGTCTGTGTGTGTTCTTATGTGTGTTTATATGTGTGTTCATGTATGTGTGTGTTCTTATGTGTGTTTATATGTGTGTTCATGTATGTGTTTGCATGTGTTTATGTGTGTATTTATATATGTATATATGTTTGTGTGTGTATATACAGTATATATGTGTGTATATTATGTGTGTGTTTATGTGTGTGTGTGTGTGTGTTTAGAAGCAGTGGTGGCCCATGCATTAAGGGCGCACGGGTGCCGCCCCCTCTCTCCAGCCACCCCTCTATTACCAATAGATAGATTCATGCATGCATTCATGCATGGCGGGGGGTGTTTTTGAAGGACCGGATTAGAGCCATAGGCTCTAATAGGCATCAAAAAAGGTGACCTCGTAGGCCACTCAGCTGTGTTAGAAAAGCGAATGACTATTCGCTTTCCTAACACTAAACTGCCTCTCCACCAATCAGGTGCTCGGGTCTGTTACCCGTCACCTGATTGGCTAAAACGACAGGCGCCGCTATTGGACGCCTATCAGGAGGAGAGGATGGGAGATGTGGACAGCAGGAGACGCATGGAGGACCCCACTCGTCGCAGTCACCCGCTGCCCCACCAAGACAGGGTAAGTGCCGATGAGCGGTCGGGGGTCACACTGGGGGCATTCAAGGGCACACTGGCAGCATTTAATGGGCACACTGGCAGCGTTTGATGGGCACACTGGCAGCGTTTGATGGGCACACTGGCAGCGTTTGATGGGCACAGTGGCAGCGTTTGATGGAACACTGGCAGCATTTAATGGGCACACTGGCAGCATTTGATGGGCACACTGGCATTTGATGGGCACACTGGCAGCATTTGATGGGCACAGTGGCAGCATTTGATGGGCACAGTGGCTGCAACTGATGGCACAGTGGCTGTGTTTGAAGGCACACTGGCAGCATTTAAGTGGCACAGTGGCAGCATTTAAGTGGCAAAGTGGCAGCGTTTGATGGGCACACTGGCAGCGTTCGATGGAACACTGGCAGCATTTAAGTGGCACAGTGGCTGCAATTGATGGGCACAGTGGCTGCATTTGATGATTTTTTTTCAAAAAATGTTTGCGCCCCAAAAAAAATTTTGAGCACCAGCCGCCACTGTTTAGATGTATGTATACATCTATATGTGTACAATCAAGACTGATTTTTTTTCTTGCTCGTTCAAAGTACCAGCAACAAAATGCTGTTCCTCTGAAAAGCGATCCATGCTCAGATCACTTTTCAGAGGCATTTGACAGCCGGTAAAGAGGCAATATGTTGCCTCCTGACCACCTGTTTTAACCCCTTAAAGTGATTGTAAAGGTTTTTTTTTTTAAATAACAAACATGTCATACCTTCATTGTGCAGTTAGTTTTGCACAGAGTGGCCCCGAACACCGACTTCTGGGGTCCCTCGGCGGCTCTCGCGGCTCCTCCTCTTATCAGACACCCCCCTAGGAAAAGCGCTGTCCAGGGGTCAGGGGGGCCCTTCATGATTTCTTGCATCGGGGCCCTGAAGGTTTTAGTTACGCCACTGGGTCAAGATGATAGAGTCCAGCAACGGTAACAGCAACTGCAGGTTTTCGATAACCTCTCGCTCACGCGCTCTCTCTTCAGGTCTGGACCCCTGTCCCTTTTATAAAGAAAAAGAACCAGTGGGTCGGACCCAAGCCTGCCAAGAAAAGAACATGGAAACTCAATAAATACTTAACACTCCCAGCTGGGGCAGCATAAAACTCTACCTGCCTACACACAAATGTCCTGAATCATTCCAATAATGTTTCTAATACAGCTGGTAAATTATGTATTGAACACGTCACCATTTTTTTAGGTAAATATATTTCTAAAGGTGCTATTGACATGAAATTGTCGGTAACTAACCATGCAATCCATACGAAAGAAATCAAAACAAATGCGTTCAGAAATTAAGTTATGTGTACAGTAATAAAATGGAATGACACAGGGAAAAAGTATTGAACACATAAAAAAGGAAAGTGCAAAAAGGCATGGAAAGCCAAAACACTAGCTGAAATCTTTCAGTAATTAGAAAGGAATCCTGCCCCTTGTCAGTGGAAATTAATATCATCTGCTTCAGTCTCAACTGATGGCCTATAAAAAGGTTTCTCATTACCAAGGTGTCACACAAGGAACATCTTATGATGGATAAAAGCAAAGAACTCGCTCAAGACCTTTGCAACCTCATTGTTGCAAAAGATACTGATGGCATTGGTTACAGAAGGATTTCTAAATGTTCTGAATGTTCCAGTGAACACTGCTGGGGTCATAATCTGGAAGTGGAAAGAACATTTCACCATAAACCAGCCATGACCAGGTGCTCCTTGCAAGATTTCTGACAGAGAAGTGAAAAGAATTATCAGAAGAGTTGTCCAAGAGCCAAGGAACATTTGTGGAGAGCTTCAGAAAGACCTGGAATTAGCAGGTACAATTGTTTCAAAGAAACAAAACCGTCATGGCCTGTATGCATGCTTACCACACAAGACTCCATTGCTGAAGAAAAAGCATGTTGAAGCTCATTTAAAATTTGCTCCACATCATTTAGACAAGCCTGTGAAATAATGGAAGAATATAGCCTGTCCAGATGAGACAAACTGAACTCTTTGGATGTGATAATACACACCATGTTTGGAAATGGTCAAATTGCACTGCACATCACCCCCAAAAACACCATACCAACGTTTGGAGGTGGGAACATCATGGTGTGGTGCTGTTTTTTTAGCATACAGTACTGGCAAACTACATATTGTTGAAGGAGGGATGAATGGAAAAATGTACCAAGACATTCTTGATAAAAATCTGCTGCAATCTACCAGGATGATGAAGATGAAACAAGGGTGGACATTTCAGCAAGACAATGATCCCAAACACAAATGCAAGAAATTTCAATCACCTGACTTGAATCCAATAGAAAATCTATGGAAAGAACTAAAAGATCAGAGTTCATAGAAAAGGCCCACGGAACCTTCAAGATTTGGAAACTGTTTGTCTGGAAGAATGGGCAAAAATCACACCCAAGCAATGCATGCAACTAGTTTCTCCATACAGGAGGCATCTTGAAGCTGTCATTACCAACAAAGGATTTTGTACAAAGTAGTAAATAAATTTCATTTAGCGTGTTCTATACTTTTTCCCTGTGTCATTCCATTTTAATACACATAACTTAATTTCTGAACTTATTTGTTTTGGTTTCTTTGTATGTATGGATTGCATGGGTTGTTACTGACACGTGGTGAAAATTTTATGTCAATAGCATCTTTAGAAATATATTTACCTAGAAAAATGGTGATGTGACCAATACTTATTTTACCTGCTGTATGTGTGAAATGTCATTTTCTATGTATTTGTATGACTGTCAGCTCCATCTAGTGGAAATAATGCAGCATTTTACTGAAATATCACTTTTACCCTCTATACAGGCATACCCCACTTTTAAGTACACAATGGGGTTTATTTACTAAAGCTGGAAAGTGCAAAATCAGGCTCACTTCTGCATAGAAACCAATGAGTTTCCAGGTTTTATTACCAAAGCTTAATTGAACAAGCTGGGGTTAGAAGCTCATTGGTTTCTATGCAGAAGTGAGCCTAATTTTGCACTTTCCAGCTTTAGTAAATAAACCCTATTGTGTATTTAAAAGTGGGTTATGCCTGTATAGTGTGTACTTGTCTCAATCCAAGGCATTAAGTGTAATTTCCGTCTTCTGCTAGGAGTCACTTCTGACAACCTGTGACAGCCTCAGCTCTGTTCTTTTTTGTGTTGTGTGAAGGGGGTGTGTCCCTTACCTCCAATCAGCTCTCTTCACTGAAAACTCAGACAAGCTGTATAAATTCTGGACTTTGAATGGCTGTAGAGAAGATAAGACTGCAGATAAACAGGCAAAACGTATGTAGGAGAATTAGTTTCATCTCTGTATCACCTGAGGCTAGTCACTTCACTGGGTATATGTAAGGGTTTACAACAACTTTTTTTTTTTTTTCATCAAACAGGGTTTTATTAGGCAAAGATGATGCATATAAATACATAGTATTACCAATACGTATATACATATACATAAAAAAGCGCATTAAACAAGGACAGTATACATTGTTAATATAATCAACATTAGAGGTAGCATATGTTAATGTAGAAATAAATGTATACCACCATAAACTACTATCATCATAATGTGTAATATTATCTCCCTCCCACACCCACCCACCCCCCCCCCCCCCCGTTGAACATATTTGGTTTAATTGTATTTTATTTTAGTACACGTGATATGTATGTGCATAATGTGACACTGTTATATACCTTTAAGTCTATAGGGGATATATTGTGTTTAGTACAGACATGACCATTTTGGGAGAACAACATGGACCATGGTATCTTTTGGTTTATACTTTCTCTGTATGTATCTGGAATAGAGTTTTAGGTACAGGGATCCACATGCTGTATTACTGAGCGAGTTTATGGTTAAGTGCAAGTTTCAGGTTCTTGCAACCATCGATCCCAGATTTTGTTGTATTTTGTCGGACATCCTCTGTTAATGTAAATATGTTTTTTGTATGGCAAGGTGTTGTTAACTTCTATTTTCCACTCCGTCACACTGGGAGGGGATGGTCTCATCCACTTTCTTGCAATAATTTTCCTGACGGAGAATAGAGTCTCATGTAGGAATACCTTGGTGAATTTGTCAACTGTGTCTGGGAATATCCCTAGAAGACATTGTTTTGGTTCTAGTGCTATTGGGGAGCCCATGGTGTCGTGTAGAAATGTTATGACCTGTTTCCATAGTTGTTGTATCTTGGGGCATGTCCATATTAAATGAAAGAACGTACCTGTTTCTTGGCCACACATCGGGCATAGAGTGGACTGATTACGCTTATATCTGGCTACTCGAATTGGGGTGAGGTATGTTCTATGTGTTATGTAAATCTGAGAGAGTCTGTCCGAAAGTTTTGGTGATACTGCTTTGCATGTCTCGAGGGCTTCCTCCCACTCCTCATTTTCCATCAGGCACACCTCTCTCTCCCATCGAGGCTTCAAATCAAACGCTATTTTTGACGAGGTGGGAGTTAGAAGCATATTATAAAATGTGGATATTAGTCCACGTGGGTCTGTACTTTTAACAATAGCCATAACGGGATGAAGAGCAGGAGGAGCCTCAACCTGTAAGAATTGTGTTTGGGTTGCATGTCTTACTTGCAGGTATCTGAAAAACATGAAGTGTGGAAGAGAAAATTCCTCTTTGAGTATATCATAGGTTTTGAGAGTTCCATTGAACAGCAGATGATGTATATAGTAAATTCCCCTAGACTCCCACAGCTCCGAGTCCGGTATGTTAATGAATTCTGACATATCTCTATTGTGCCATATCGGTGTATGATCGTGCAGTCTTGGTATTTCTAATTTGGTGGAGGCAAGGTCCCAAATACGTCTATAATGGTATAGCAAGGACTTGTCTCCCCCCATTTCAGTATTCCTGGATCCCGCCGATATTGTGTACAGAGAGTCACCTGTGAGTTGCACACTTTTGGAGCAAAGAAGGGTCAGGAAGCGTACGTTGTCTGTCTTGTCTATGTGGAATAGTTGTGATAGTTGTGATGCAATGTAATAGAGGTTCAGATCCGGTAGGGCCATTCCCCCCATGTCTGTCGGGTTTTTAAGCGCTGACCATGTGATTTTATGTCTGCTAGTCCCCCACACAAAGGGTTTGAGTAAAGCTTCAAGAGACTTAAAGTGTTTTAATGGGAGATAGAGTGGGGTATGCCACAATATGTAGAGGATTTTTGGGAGAAGGACCATTTTTATCAGATTTATGCGACCCCATACTCCTAGTGGTAGGCGGGCCCAAGTGCGTAGTTTGGTTTTGACTAGTGAAAAGAGGGGTTCAATGTTAAGGGGAATATAATCAGCCGGATCTCTGGATATATGGATTCCCAGGTATTTGATTGTGTCTGCTCTTTTTAGTGGGGTATCTGTCCATGATTCAGATGGTGGGAAACTGTCTATAGGTAGTATCTGAGACTTTTCCCAGTTCATCTTTAAGCCGGAAAACGTTCCAAAATGTTCGATCAACTGTAGTGCTTTTTGAAGGGATGGGCCTGAGTCAGCAAGGTATAATAGGGTATCGTCCGCATATAAACTAATTTTTTCAGTTAAGGTTCCCATTTGTAGACCCACAATCTCGGGGTCTGCACGGATCGACACAGCCAGAGGCTCCGCAGCTAAGGCATAGAGAAGTGGGGAAAGAGGGCAGCCCTGTCTCGTGCCTCGACTGAGGTCAAACTCTTGAGACGGCCATCCGTTCGCCACCACTCTAGCTGTGGGGTTTTGATAAAGCAGTTTGATCCACTTAAGGAATCTGGGGCCAAAGCCATATCTTCCCAAGCATTGCCATAAGTATCCCCACTCCACGGAGTCGAATGCCTTGGCCGTGTCAAGCGTCACAATCACCCGGGATCCCACATTTTCATGTGTGGCCTGTAAATTTATGAACAATTTTCGTAGGTTGAACGAGGTGTTACGACCAGGCATGAACCCCGCCTGATCCGCATGTATCAGAGAGAGAATGACCTGATTGAGTCGGAGGGAGAGTACCTTGGCTAATATCTTGATATCTACTTGTAATAGGGAGATTGGGCGGTAGGATTCGGGGTATCCTGGATCTTTTCCCGGTTTGGGTATGAGGACTATTGTTGCCTCTCTCATAGAAGCGGGGAGTGCAAATGTCTCGAATAGGTGATTATATAAGGTTAGAAGTTTTGGGATCAAAAAATCGCCGAATTGGGAGTAAAATTCTATAGGTAGGCCATCCGAGCCCGGGGATTTGGACCTGGCAAATCCAGCAATAGCCAACGCTATTTCTTCCTCATTGAGTGGTGCCTCAAGGAGGTCAACCTGGTCTTTTGTTAACTGGGGAAATGCCGTCTCCTCCAAAAAGGAGTTCATTGGGCCCTTATCCTCAGGACTTTTTGAGGTGTAGAGGTCAATAAAAAAATCCCTGAACATAGAAGTTACTGTGAGGGGATTAGTGATGGATTCACCGCCAGGACCGTGTAAAGATATTACCACAGGGGGTCTATCTTCACTGTGTACCAGGTATGCTAGGAGCTTGCCAGCCTTTTCCCCGTGCTCAAACAGCTTTTGTTTAGCAAAGAACATTTTGTGTCTTTCTTTCCCATATTGGAGTTGGGCTACTCCTCTGGCCTGAAGTTTAAGTAAGTCTGCATTTGCGGGAGAGGGATCATCTATATAGTTTTGTTCGGATTGGGACAGTACCGTTATCGCTCTATCCAGCTCTCCAGAGGAATCTGTTTTAATTCTGTTAATGCGGGTTGAGAGTATCATGCGAACATGCGATTTGAAAGACTCCCAGATTGTTGTCAGGGAAGCTGAGCGGTCATTGTTCCTGAAGAACGACTTCCACTCATTCATAAGTTCATCATCCTCAGGGAGTAGTGAGAGCCAGAACGGGTTTAATCGCCAATTCCGCTTTGGTTTGTCAGTGGGCACGCTTAGTGTAATCCAGTATGGGCTATGGTCAGACAACAGCCTGGGAGAAAAAGCCGTCTCTAGTAGTCGGGGTGTGAGACTTTGTGACAACAGTATCATGTCAATTCTAGACATAGAGCCGTGGGAGGAAGAGAAACAAGAGAATAATTGTTTGTGTGGGTATTTGCATCTCCAAGAATCCACAAGGTGAAAGGAGGAAATTAGCTTGGCAAATTTGGTTTCTCTGTTGGTTATTGGTTGTGGATTCGAGGGTTGAAGTCTATCTACCGAGGGGTTTAGTGTGGTGTTAAAATCCCCCAGCCAGACCGCCTGGACTGTGGGGTGTTTGGTCATGAATGTGAAGCCCTCTAAGATTATGGGTATGGAGAATGGGGGGGGGTACATAGAAAGCCAAAATAAGGAAAGGTTCCCCATACAGCTTGACAGATAAAAAGACATACCGTCCCTGCGGGTCTGTGGAAACCTCTATAAGTTCAAATTGTACTGATTTGGCCACCAAAACTGATACTCCACGTGCGTGTGATGTGTAGGTTGAATGAAATGCCCATCTGACCCATGGTCGGCGAAGAGCCATTTGCAATCTCCCTTCCACATGAGTCTCCACTAAGACTAAGATGTCAGCGTGTTGTTTTTTAAGGAACGTGAGGGCCGCCGAGCGTTTTATCTTCTCACGCAGGCCCCGCACATTCCAGGTAAGAAACTTTAGAGTCCCCATGTGTTCTCTTCTGTACAGCAACGTATTTCAGCCATCATATATACATCTAGATTTTTGGTTAGCCTTCTCAGATGTCTGTAATGTATATTTATCGTGCATTGCACTAAGTATAGCATAACGTTTAATGTCTGCAACAACAATGTCCAACTTTGGTTGGTGTACCATCTGGTTATGACACATATAAATCTGTTCAACGGTTGAACTATCCCCCCCACCACCCCCCACCCCGCCTTGCAACCTCCCCAACTGTTGCAGGCATCATCCCAAAACCGACTGAAAATCCCCAACAAGGAAATACAAAACTTTGCATGGTGAAGCCATAAACATGTGAGTAATTGGGGCCACTGCACAAGAGAGTGCTGACGGGTTACACTCCGTATTGGAGGAGCGGTATATAATTGTTCATTACAGTGGTCCCCAATCCCACTAGCATATTCTCTGATGTCGAGTGGGGTAAAGTCTCGCTGCACTTTGCAATAGAGGGGCAGGACTGTGCCCTCTCCGAGGCTCCGTCTTCTCAAAAAACATATTGAGCCACATCAGATGTCAGGGGAAAACAAATTAAAGTAAAAAATGTGGGTAAGGGAAAAAAAAGCAGCTTGTTGACTGGCTAAACTTGACTCTCGTGGTAAGGATACAACTCACAGTTCCTTGGCGGGTCTTCCATCTGGCTCACTGAGCGAGTAAATGGGCTAGTGCAAAGAATATTTAAGTCTAGCAGTTTGATCTGTATATGCCAACTTCAGTGCACAGCGCATATCTGTTAATTTCTAATCAGGTCTGCAATAAGTGTCAGGGGTTGTATGCTGTATTGATTGTGGTAAGTGGTAGCAAAAAAAAAAAAAAAAAAAGGGGTACTTACAGCGGTGTCAGTCTGCTCTCTCCGGTGCCCCTTGGCGTTCCAGCCAGGTTATCACCTCCTCGGGGTCCTCAAAAAAGTGAACTCTGCCATCTTGCTCTACTCGGAGTCGGGCTGGAAATAGCATGGCATATTTAATTTGCTTTGATCTCAGCCTGCGTTTGGCTTCTGTGAACCCTTGTCTGCGGCGCTGTACTTCTGTTGAGAAGTCAGGGAATATGGCGATTTTACTGTTCCCTAGTTGAATGTTGCCTTTTTCTCGCGCCATTCTCAGGGCCGCATCCCGATCCTTATAATTAAGGAGCTTGGCGATAAAGGTGCGCGGGGGTGCTCCCTGCGGAGGCGGTCTGGCAGGCATTCGGTGGGCCCTTTCCACAGCTAGCATTGGGGAGAAAGCCTCTCTGCCATAGTGTGTGATAAGTAGCTGCTCCAGGAATGTGGTGGGGTCCTTTCCCTCAGCGCCTTCAGGGAGGCCGATTAATCGCAGGTTGCATCTCCTCAGTCTGTTCTCCATTTCGTCTTGCTTGGAGAACAGTTGCTGGATTTGGCGCTGTATACGTTCTGTCCCCTCTTGCAGGGGCGGGATGGCGTCTTCCACATTGCTGATTCGGTTTTCTGTAGTTTTAACCCGGTCTCAGAGTTTATGTAAATCTTGCCGGATCAGAGATATATCTACCTTTACCTCCTCTATCTGGGCTGTTAGTGAAGTTCTGCAGAATGTGATTGCCTCGAGAAGCCGATCCGTATCTCCCGCCGGGCGTTCCTCCTCAGGCTTTTCCGCTGTATCATTTTCCTCCATCTCCTCTCCTTCCTGCCGGCGGTACTGAGCTAGTTTTGCCGCCGTCGCTGCTTTCTGAGCCTTTGTGGGAGACATCTTGATTGGATTCTTCAGCGGTCACAAAAGGAAAGCTACTAGGCTTGTTCAGAGGGGTCTGCGGGTACAGGATGAGGTAAAGTCAGCAGTAATGGGCAGATCTTCTCAGGAATGCGTCCTATTCCTTTGTCAGGCCACGTCCTAAGGATAAAACGCCCCTGCAGGGGGACAGCAGGGCTACAGTCTTTGTGTATTGCACAGGTATAGGGGGCAGGTGTGCCAAGATGGCCCCGGTCAACAAATGTAGGCCCAGGCCGCCAACCAGGCCGTTTGTGAGTGTCAGTCTCTCTGGGCCTCAGATGGGTGAGCAGGCTAGGAGGAGGAGGGATGGGCACAGTGCAGCTCCTTCAGGGAGTTATTTAGCAGCCAGGTACCTGTGTTGTGTGGCTGGATCCAAGCAGGGCCGAGATTAAGGTGTACCAAGATGGCCGCGGCCTCCGGTTGTAGGCCGAAGCCGCGGTCTCAATTAGTTTTCCACCCGCCGAGCGGGAGATCGCCGCTCCGTTCGGGCCGCCGTGCGTCTTTTTCTTTCAGGAGTCAGGGCCAGCTGTCCCAGGTGTCCCAGAGAGGTAGTCCAGCCAGTTGGTCAGTGAATAGGTCCAGGATTAATGATTTTACAGGAGTAATGGACGGAGCTCAGAGTCCACACGTCCTACTCCATGCAGTGTCAGGCCACGCCCCCGTTTACAACAACTTTTAGGGGAATGTTTTACTTTTACTGCTGAGACTTATAGGAGTTGTATTTTATTATGTGTCAGGATAGATATATAGGAGCTGCCATTGCTCATTTGGTTTTGAAGGTACATATTTCATGGCTAAAATGTAGTGAAAAGCAGGATTTACCAAGAGACTCTAGAAGGATCTTGTGCTAAATGTGGTCAGCTTCATAACAGCTCAGTCAAATCCAGGAGAGAGGTCTGTAGGCAGGAACACCTGTGAGGACACCTGGGAGCTTTAGCTGTCAGACTTCAGATGGAGTCATGAGACCTAAGGTCTGGGTTATGGTAGCTGCCCTGCAAATCTGTTCCCAGGAGGCCCCTGCCTTTTTGGCCCAAGATGCCACCAGAGCTCTGGTTAAATGCGCTTTCCATTTTGCTGGTGCAGGAATCCCTGAATTCTCCGTCAGGGCTATAGTCGGTCTAAACCACCTGGAGATCCACCAATCCACCAAAGCGTTAGATGCTTGTAGTCCCTTCCTTGGTCCAGAATAGAGGATCAATAGATGGTTAGATCTCCTAAACTCGTTAACCCTCTGTAAATAAATGAGGGGGAATCTCCTCACATCATCTCTTCTGTTCTCGCTACACTTTTGCCCCTGGCGTGTATGTAGCTCAACATACAGTTTAAACCTTGAATCCTACAATAACTAGACTGTCTGTAACATTCGATCTTTATTACGATGAACAGGTGGTGGTCATATAAGGTAGGATGTACACACGCGGTAAAACTAGGAATAAACAGACAATGAACATATATAAGAATTACATGAACATAACAAATGTCTACTAGGTATACAAATAAACAGTCTTTAGCATACCAGCGATGCGGCCCTAGAGGGTTAGGAATTCCTAAAGAACATGCAGTACAGGCTTAGCTGGCTCCATTGCAGTCTGTCCTCATGGTGAAGATGAAAAAGTTGCAATAGGAAGTGGGCTAGTTCTTAGTATTATGACAGGAAATGTCTATTAACCATAGAACACTACCCATCAATAGTTCTTTGTTGAGAGTGGCATCTAGTGGCAATGTTGATATTGCAAGTCCAGAAGATATTATTCTTCCCTTATAGGCCGAAGGCATGACATCAACATTGAAACTTCTTTTCGCTATCGTTTTTAGGACTGTCACAAAAAGATGGCAAGGTTATTCCCTCTGTCCTATGAAATGAGAAAGCCGCCTTTGGCAGGTATAAAAACAAAACAAAAGAAAAGCGCCTCTGAGGGCAGGTATTTAATTGGTACAAAGGCTTATAATCCACACTTACATCAAAGTAAGGGATAACAAGCTCCGGGAAGGGAAGACTCCTGGGTCAGTCCATGGCGTCCATAGTGTTGATCGGCAATCGAATGTCCCCCGCAAGGAAGCCGGCCAGCTGGTCTCGATGGAAATCTTCCGCTCTGAGAAGTGGCTCACTGGCGTGTGATGTCACCGGAGTATGGAAAGAACACAGCGTCTCGTTCCTCCCATCGAGCAAGTCCTTTACCTCAAAGACAAACTGTTAGACATAGGTCGAGGGCCCCACAGCCATCACTCATAGTAGATTCTTTGTCTTCTGCAACTTCCTCTTCTAATAATTAATCTCAGGTTTTATCAGTATCATTATCATCTAGGCCTCTCCATCCTGAACCTGTTTACACTCCTCTCCCTGAGCATATAGCCAACCCTTCATCTTTACCTATTACTGTCCCTTCCACTGGGGTGGCTGAATGTACACCAACCTCTTCTAACCAAGAGGTAGTTAATTCCTTCCCCATTATCAATAATCTGCTCTTGGGCGATTTTCAAAGTGGTGAAATAGCCTCCCATTCTACATCCTTGTCCTTTTCTTTTTTAGAGGGGGGCCCACATCGAAAACAACGCCAAAAAAGAAAATACACAGACGAGGATGTAGGGGAGGACGCAATAAATCCAAAGACAAACGCAAAACTACAGAAACGATAAAGTTGTTTAACTTATCCTCACATACATTATCTTCTGAAGAAATTTCCTTATTAGGTAAAGGTCTCACTTTTTCCCCCACCATACAGCCCAATTCTTTTCTCCTGTTTAAGGACCTCAATACATTTTTAAGTAACCGTACTCTTAAAAGATTCTTCAACATTTCATTTGCGAAGAACATGTCAGTTGACAAAAATAAAAACATCATGTCTGTATAACAGTCCCTCTAGAAACCACCATAGAAGATCCCCCTGATAGTTCTATTAGTATATATGATACCGATTTAGATTTGGGTGTGCCAGATCCTAGTTTATATCTCAAACTACTTACTCAGAATCTCCAGATTCCCCCCTCCAGTTAGACATACACATTTTAAACCTAAATCTATTTTTTATCCTTCCAAATGCAAGGGCCCTTATCTGGAAGCATTTTATAGAGTGTTTTTTTTCAGAATTCCAAAAATTGTGCCAACATACTGAAACCACATATAAATATCGGTATCACAATCTGAATCCTGGTGAAAAGGCTGTACTTAAATCCTTTACTAACAATCCCAAATTAGTTTCAAATCTGCAGATAAGGGGGGTGGGATTGTCATACAAGACCGCACTTCTTACATTAAAAGAAGCATTTAGATTACTTTCAGACCATAAAACGTATAAAAAAACTTCCCTCACGGGGGAGTGGCCGGACGCTGACCAAGATGGACGTGTGATTTCCCTGATCCTCACGGACCTGCTCTGAGATCGCGCTCCACGGGGACACAGCTCCACTCTGATGGGCATGAACAGGACCAGTAAAACGCCAAAACAGAGGGGGGTACCTCCGGACGATCGAACTCGCGGGGTCCCCCAATCCAGAACTATTTTACTCCGCTCCCGGATTCCGCTCTGCGGGAGGTGGAAAGCATGGTGCAGCATCGCGCCGCACAGCCGCCTCCTCTCCTTCCCCCAGAGGCTCGGGGAGTGAATCGGGCGGCTGCAGAGGTTCTCGAAGATGCCTCACAGAGCGGAATGACTACCCGCAGCCGGCCCGCAACTAAGTCCTCGGTTCCGCCGGCACTGTGCGGCCCTCCTCCACCTCACTATGGAGAAATACCACCACCATCTTGCGGCCTACACGCCGGGACAGTACAAACGGCTCCACGGGTGAGTCCCCCTCAGATCCCCTTGCCCTCTGACAGCCCTGGCCCTGAGCAGGACTCTCCCTGTGGGGAACCCCTCCTGCCTTCCAGCACTGGGGACTGTCCCCTACATTCCATCGGGGCCACTCACAATCCCTGCCACGGCTGCGGCCTACCTCTCCAGCTATCCTGACCCCATCCTCTGTCTCAGGTTCTCCAAAGCCACAGAGGCCTCTGAATCCAGCCCCACAGGCTTAACTGGAGCACCCCCCTCATCTGATCCTCATCTGAGCCCGGCACCGCCATCACAGGTGGACGACCAGAGAGAGTGGTTTGAACCCTGGGCCCCCCTCGCAACCTCTGGCCCATCCTCAACCCCTAACTAAGATACCCTCCATTCTCACAGCAGATGAACTGATCTCCTGGCAGGAACAACAACATTCACTGTCCACTAAGGCAGACTTTAAGATGCTGATATCTGAGGTCAAGGAAGCCTGCAGAAGTGAAATCAAGACCCTGCAAGCGGACTTTCGCCAATTGACCACTCAAGTGGAGGACCTAGATGAAGACCTGCAAGCCACTAAACTCAGTCCATCGAATCCAACGTCACCTGGAAGATCTAGACAATCGCAATCGTCGCAACAATATCAGGATCTGGGGGCTCCCGGAGTCTTCCGGCCCAGACGACTTGCAATCGATTCTCCAAACAATTTTCAACAACTTGCTGGGAGCCCCTACTTCCTACTTCAGATACTCTGAAACACCTCCCAAATAATAAGGCTCCAGGTCCTGATAGCCTCCCCTACGAATGTTAAAAGTCGCTTTTAGCTATCCTGCTCCCGCACATGGTTCGTTTATTTAACGGATTTATGGGCAAAGAAGAAATCCCCAGAGATATGCAGACATCACATCTCATGCTTATACCCAAACCCAATAAGGACCCCACATTGTGCGGGAATTACAGGTCCATAGTCCTATTAAATTCAGACCTGTAAATTTTTACAAAGATATTGTCCCTTCGAGTAAATGAGGTCCTCCACTCCCTGATCCATAAGGATCAGGTGGGGTTCGTCCCGGGTCGCCAAGCGGGGGACAACATTAGAAGTGCCATCAATTTAATAGATATTATTAACAGACAAAAAAACGAAGCGCTCCTGCTCAGCCTAGATGCTGAGAAAGCCTTCGATAGGCTTAGTTGGCCTTTTATGTTCTCTACCCTTGAACATCTGGGCTTTCGGGGACCGTTCCTCAGGGTGATTATGCATCTATACGCAACGCCAACCGCCTCTATCAAAACACCTTTTGCAGCATCCACCTCCTTCCCTATCTCAAACGGAACTAGGCAGGGATGCCCGCTCTCCCCGCTGCTCTTCGCCCTGTGCATCGAGCCCCTGGTGGCCCAGACCTGGCGAGACCCAAACATTAGCGGCGTAATGGTTAGAATTTAAAATTTCATTGTTTGCGGACGATGTCCTTTTAACCCTGACACCGCCGCACATTACTCTCTCTAACCTCCATAAACTCTTGAAGGAATATGGATCCCTGTCGGGCTACAAGGTTAACCCAGCTAAATCAGAAGCCCTCCCGCTTAATCCACTTCCCGCGGAAGTACACCGCCTGTCGGAAAACTTTCCATATGCATGGAAATCACAATCCATTAAATACTTGGGGGTACACCTTACACCTCGCTATGAATCCCTATACAACACAAATTTTGGACCTCTATTTGCATCCATCCGATCCCTCCTGACCAAATGGAGACATTACCTGATGTCTTGGTTCGGTCGCATAGCTTCGATTAAGATGTACATACTACCTAAACTCCTGTACTGCTTTATGACTCTCCCAATGCCCATCCCGTTGGCCCATCTCACGAAACTCCAAAATGACCTTCTAAATTTTACATGGAACTACAAACAACATCGAATAGCCCGCTCGGTAATGTTTGCCTCCAGAGGTGATGGGGGTTTGGCATTTCCACACCTTCAACGCTATTACTATGCTGCACAATTGAGAGCCATAGCTTCCTGGGTCACCCTTCCGGCCTATAATCGCTGGACTAAAATAGACAAAATATGGCTGACTCCCATTTATCCGAACAATCTACTGTGGAACGCCAATGCTGATATTCCCTCCCCCACCCTACTACATACCATGCATCTCCTACGCACTCCTCATCTCTCCTTATCTGGAGGCGGCTAAACAACAGCACCCCCCCCTGCAGTCTGAGGCCTCTCTGGTAACAGCCTTCCTTTATAATCCTAAATTACCTGACAGCTTAACTTCTCAGATGATCTCCCCATGGCTGCAAAAGAAACTTTTTCCCTATGGACACCTGGTGGACCCAGTGTCTAGGATCTTGCTACCCTTTGACAAACTCAGATCCAAATACGTGCTTTCTTTGGCTACCTCCAGATACGGCATTATGCACTAACCATCACCCCTACCCTCCAATTTTCCAAGCAATCCCCATTTGAATGTTTGGTTCTTTCAGGCCCCACGCAGAAGGGTCTGACTTCAGACATATATAAACTCCTAAACTCATACGACATGGTCATTAAGTGGAAACATGGATACTTGCGCAGATGGGAGGAACACCTCGGAGAGGAACGAACACCCGAACAATGGGCCACGTGATGGGCGGCCCGGAGCTCTATTTGCACACTTTATAAAGAGAATTCATACAAGGTGCTTTTTCATTGGTAGCTTACTCCATCACGTCTCCGGGCCATATACCCATCGGCCTCGGATCGCTGCTGGAGATGTCTCGGGGACCAGGGCACGTTATATCACATCTATTGGAGCTGTCCCTCCCTCCAACCCTACTGGCGTGTGGTTCAGGACCTCCTCCACCGGCTATTTAAGTTTTTCTTACTGGGCCTCCCTCCCACCACACTCCCCAGTCTAGCCAAAAAACTGGCAACACAAATACTTATGGCAGCCAGGTGTCTAGTATCCCTCCATTGGAAAGATCGAAATCCTCCATCATTATCTGATCTGTATACCTGAATTAAAGACGTAGAGATTATGGAATCCATGACAGACAGACTAACAGATAGAGTAGACAGACACACAGCGAGCTGTGGCACAGGCAACTAGAACCCCCCACGATTCCATGAGACCCCCTCCGCCTTGCACACTGTAAACACCCGGAGCCCAGGAGAGATGCACCCTAATATCTGGGTCTTTTCCATACCTTTCTCCCTTCCCTTCCCTCAGATCCCCTGCCCCAATTTAGATTGGGGGCCGAGGCATTAATCAATGGAGTGAGTGGAGTGATACGCTTTACCCACCCATGCATAATGTAGCACCCCCACATTGTCCCTCAGGAGATGAGGCCAGTAATGGCTGGGTGGAACTTGCGTAAGGAGGAGATCATGGTCCTTTTCAGAGGATCATTCACTCCGTGGACATTCCACGTTACTATAGGTGTGGATACCATTGCAGACACTTATTTACATAATGATCAGGAAGCCCTCGAGGGGTCACTTGTACCTTGGTCGCCCAGCTAAGCCGGGCACATTGATAACCTGGATTGACGAACAGGAAAAAATGCATTAGATATAGTACTCCCCACAAGGGGGTTGTACATTGGAAGAACATTTTGTGTAAAAGGCAGTCAATCTCGTGCAACTGCGCGACATAAGGGTAGTGGAGAGAAAAAAAGACAACTTAGGGTGAGATAGCGGATGCCCTGGGTTATGGCCATGCTTAACCATACACAGCTAGAACTCCCAGGGGCTGTAGGGTAAAAGTTCCATTCTGTCTATTTGTGCCAACCAGGCACCAACACAACTTGCATGCATCCCATGACTTCTGGTGGCTCACATACCGCCAAAACGGCATCATCACCCATGTGGGCCGGTATCAGCAGTAATACTAGCAAAAAAATGAGAAGGTGGTTAGTCACTCGCTGTTTATAAACCTTAGAAAGAGGTCCTCTGTAAAGAAGCAAACTGTATGGGGAACGTTGCGCCCAACTTTCTCTTATTTCTATGGTGACATAGCAGGAGTCATCCTGCATCATCTTCCTGCCCACACAGACGAAAGTCTTGCTCATTTTGATCCAGCCAGCTGGCCGCCTGAATGTCATCTGTTTTGCTAAGGGCTTGGAATGCTTGCTGAGTAGCCACTCTAACATCTCTATTCATGGGGGCAGCTGATCATCCACATCACTCACCCTGCCTTCTATTGCTGTGGTTCTCTCCCTGATCTTCTGGAGATCCTGCCACAGGAGAGTCACTGTTTCACTCAGCCCTCCAAACTTTTCTTTCAAATCATCTACAGAGGCAGTGCATTTATGTACTGCGTGCAGAATTTCACTAAGCGTGGGTTGGGCACTGTCCTCTGAAGGGGGATCAAAAAAGTCATGCATGTGCTCTGTCTGTGAGTTTAGTGGCACTGCCAGCATGCCTGCTTCATCCCTGTCTTCCTGCTCAGGGGGTGTGTGTTGCTGTAAGGCACTTAGGGATGGTTCAACGTTGCCAGACATCTTCTGAGCATAATAAAGCATGTCTCTGGGCTGCTCTTTGAGCTTCAGGGGTTTATTGCACTTTCCCCCCTGTTCTGGTTTCTTCTCCGGGCCTCGTTGTGCCTTAGGAGGCTGTGACTGCCAGGCGCCATCATGGCCAGCTTGGGGCGCCGCAGCGTCTCCTCGGTTCCCCCACGTCATCATTGGCTCAGGTCTGTGATCCAGAGGGTCTGGGTGGCTCAGGGTGGCTGCTGGTAGCACTTGTAGCGGTTTCTGGACGAAAATGTGAGGAGAGGATCGTTGAGAGGATCACCAGCGGGAGCTCCATGCAGCACGTCTGCTCACCTGCCTCATCAGGCCACATCCCCTGTAGCATGTATTCAAAACAGATTTATGAAATGAAAAACAATAAATATGCAGTCACATTTACAAGATATTAAAAAAATATCGATAAGTCTCCAGCAGGTGGCAACCTTCCAGGTGGTCAATTGTGAGCAAGTCCCTTGGGGTGGATGTGATTTAAGTTGCTTGGAACCAGGAAAAACCAGGAAGAGCCAACAGACGCAGCAGACTGTGTGTATTACATGGGTAAGAACCACTGTGGACAACAAGTGTTGTAGGGTGTTAATGCTCTTTATAAATCCTTTTTTGAATTGGTCTCAAGTAGAATAAAGAATTCCAGAAGGTCGAGAAGCGAGGGCAAGTCCAAAACATATGTAGTAGGTTAGCGGACAGTTCTCCACATCTTGGGCAACAGGCTTATGTTGCCAGCCCCATTCATGACAGTTTGGTGGGAGTGTAATGTAAATGGTGAATAAACTTGAATTGGCCTAGTGTAGCTGCTGTACAAATAATATTGTGAAAGCAAGTTTCAGTTACATCTTCCCAAACTTTGTCAGTAAGGTCAGGACGGTAGTGCAGTCATTTCCTGTAAGAAAATGTAAACTGATTTTGGGGCTAAAGGGGTTAACTATATCCTCTAGGTTGCTAAATGCGTTTCTCAGTACCAGTAACCCTTCCCTGCATTTTCTGTCTTGGCACAGGATAGAGAAGTCCAGTTTAAGTTCCTCCACTTTACCCATTAGATCATGTGATTTACTTTGATAGTGAAGAGCACTTCAGGCAAGAATGCCTCTGGTTCTCCTTCCAATGCTGCCGAGTTAGGAAATGCCTTCGGGATCAGCTGTGGTGATGCGGAGTCTGCCAGAGAGGAGTCCAGTGGGGCATCTGCTTCATCCCCAAACAGCTCATGAGTAGAGCAAATAAAACAATATATAGTTGCGCTACTACAGAAATAATGAAAAAAAATAAAATTATAGCTGCCAGCATCAAACAGTATAGTGAACCGTGCAGTGAAAGATAAAAAATGGTAATAGATGCAGCGCTAGGTATGATGAAAAACAGGGTGATGAACTGTCCCCCTGTGTGCATATATTGAGTATGGTGTTTACTAGTGATAATACTTATAAACCAAAATAAACAAAGTGAAAGGACAGTACCCAAAGGCTGAAAGGAATGTCCATGGTAAAATAAAAGTTCATCAACACATGAAGTGTAGTGTTCTTTATGTAAAAGGAGAAAAAAAACCATATGTGGATGATGCTTCCAAATCAATACGGAATCTTCATGCATTCGGAATCGACATATGAGTAGCAGAAGTGGATACGCTTACCGGAGGAGGTGGACACAATCACTATACGGCGGAGTGTCATACAGGCTTGTGGATCAATCGATCCCAGGGATGCTTGCTAGGAGGCACTGGTAGTAGATTCCATCTAGGGCAACCGTGGCTGTAGAGTGATGCTCAAATTCACAGCGGATGGATGGATTACCTTCACAGGAAGCAGACCGCTGGAGAATACGACTTCCACCACATGGAAAATCAGGGTCACCAAGCGTGGAACGCACTCTGCTAACCAGTAACCACAGCCAGAGAATCCAGGAGTGTGTTGATGAACTTTTATTTTACCATGGACATTCCTTCCAGCCTGTGGGGACTGTCCTTTCACTTTGTTTATTTTGGTTTATAAGTATTATCACTAGTAAACACCATACTCAATATATGCACACAGGGGGACAGTTCATCACCCTGTTTTTCATCATACCTAGCATCATACGGCATCTATTACCATTTTTTAGCTCATGAGTAGAGGCAAGTGAAAACTGTGGGGCAGTGGAGCGGCAGTCATCTTGCAGTGCAGGATCAGGCAGGTTAGTGGAGGAATGTTCCCAAACTGAAGTAAAAAGCGGTGGCTCACATCTCATGCTAGGACACATCCACGGACCTTTGTGTCTTCTGGTCGGTTTCAGGTCCAAATTCTGACAAAATTTCAGACCTGATTCGCACCTGAAACGGAGAACAGGAACGTACCGGACCCCGTGCTGTGAGCCACGGCCACAGCTAGTGTGAACCCAATTATTCTTAGATTAATGGGTAAATGAGTTTGAGTGTTTAGCACTACAAATATAATTAAATATGGTTGCAGATCCTGTTGGAGTTATCCAATATCAAGTAAACTGTCAGCAATTAAAGATGGTCCCAGCTCAGTTTTTTTTTACATATTTCAATCAATTCCTGTTTTATAGTGTAGCACCCTCTACCTTAGGTAAGTAGGTGCTAGAGTAGTATTTTTGTGTGTACTGCCAGTGCAGGTAAATTTAGGCAGCCCTGGCTATAAGCTAGGCCTGTTGTTTTTTGATCTGGGGCAGGGGAGTGGTTTAGTGTAGCAGTAGGTGACTGACATGTGCTTCAGCTCTCTGGCACCTCCTTCATTTCCAGTGAGAAGGTTCTGGAAAAGCGGTAGGGCAGAGAGCTGGAGTGACATGGGATGTATTTGGGAGCCCTGACCAATCCCCAACTAGGATTGGCAGGTGGCAGACCTCCTATAAATACCCATGGTCAGCCTGCTGGGGGAGGGGTTGTCCGGTGGAAGAATTGAATGATGGCGTGCTAGGCTGTTGTGGCCCTTGAGGGCCCTTTCTGGGGGGGTGACCTTGGGTCTTGAACTCGGGAGGGAGCCTCCTTTGACACGGTCATTGAGAGGTGTCCTGGAACAGGAGCAGGAGGAAGACAACAGGGAGCACGGCCAAGAAAGTCATTCAGGAGGGATCCATGTCGGGGTCAGTGAGTGAGAAGCACAGTGAGAAGCTCTGGGAGATGCCAGGATTGGATGTGGAGCCAGAGGGAGAGACTGTGGTGTTGTTGAAGTCAAGTCGCTGAAGCTAGAAGGGTTGGCAGGATTTGCACCGGACTTTTTGGGATCAGTAGTCCACCAAGTATCAGTTAGCACAATTATACTTTTTATCTAAAATGGTTGCTACCGCAGAGGGGACTGCAGACCCCCGCCTGCAAATGGCTACTAGGAAATTGTTAGGACTTATTCAGAGTGAGGCCTAGCCATGTGCTAATGGTGACAGGAAACTAGAATCGGACAGTAGAGGAAAGTGATCTCAAGTAGTGTGTTGGAGGAGATGTGAAGGAAGAGAGACTGTCAGTTTAAATATAGGTAGTTAAATCTAAATTAAGAAAGTTTTATCGTTTGGGCATCCCATGTTCCTTTTCCCCATCCAAGTTTAATCCCCTAATAAAAACAACAAAAACAAGCAAGAGACTGTTCATTGTTTAAAGAAAGTGTGCCTAAAGTGGATGTCTGACCAAGCAGGGTGATGTGTGGATGCTGAAACACGCAGCGACCCTTCGGGGGCGCTGCTACATTTTGGAGGTCCCACCGTCATGGTTAACCTGCTGGCCGTCGCCCCTAGCAATGCAGAAGAGGGGGGACTTAGTTGAATCCTCTATGCAACAAGACAAGCAAAGTGAAAAAACTTGTGCAACCACAGCGGGCGATCACGTCCATAGATTACAGATATGTCCAGAGCGCTGTTCGGTGTGGACATTTTCCACTGGATTACAGGAAACTTGAACTTTGCTCTAAAATCCTGCTTAAAGACAGTAAAGTGTGTGTGAGAATGTCTACACTGTTACCCCAGGTAATAGGAAGCAGCTTGGGGTGCCTGCAGGCGGGACTATTTTAAGTCAGTACTTTACAGGAAGGCATTGGTTATTGACTTAATTGTTGCCTTGGGACAATACACCTGCTATCAGTCTCTAGATACTGTAGTGCAGTTCACGCTGAGCAACAAGTCTGGGCAAAACCTGCTAGCATCAGCATGCCTGCTAACTCAAGCTTGTCCTGCAAGGGGTTAACGCAGCGCATGCAGAATGGAGGCTGCTTATCTGTTCCTCAGGCGTCGAGCAGATGGAGTTGGAGGGCGGAGCCACGCCCTGGAGGAAGCCAACAGGTCCCAGCTAGCGTCCGGCTGGAGCTACAGTGGCTTGCGAAAGTATTCGGCCCCCTTGAACTTTTCAACCTTTTGCCACATTTCAGGCTTCAAACATAAAGATATAAAATTTTAATTTTTTGTGAAGAATTACCAACAAGTGGGACACAATTGTGAAGTGGAACGAAATCTTTTGGATTTTTGAAACTTTAACTAATAAAAAAATGAAAAGTGGGGCTTGCAAAATTATTCGGCCCCCTTGCGTTAATACTTTGTAGAGACACCTTTTGCTGCGATTACAGCCGCAAGTCGCTTGGGGTATGTCTCTATCAGTTTTGCACATCGAGAGACTGAAATTCTTGCCCATTCTTCCTTGCAAAACAGCTCGAGGTCAGTGAGATTGGATGGAGAGCGTTTGTGAACAGCAGTTTTCAGCTCTTTCCACAGATTCTCGATTGGATTCAGGTCTGGACTTTGACTTGGCCATTCGAACACCTGGATACGTTTATTTGTGAACCATTCCTTTGTAGATTTTGCTGTATGTTTGGGATCATTGTCTTGTTGGAAGATAAATCTCCGTCCCAGTTTCAGGTCTTTTGCAGACTCCAACAGGTTTTCATCCAGAATGGTCCTGTATTTGACTGCATCCATCTTCCCCTCAATTTTAACCATCTTCCCTGTCCCTGCTGAAGAAAAGCAGGCCCAAACCATGATGCTGCCACCACCATGTTTGACAGTGGGGATGGTGTGTTGAGTGTGATGAGCTGTGTTGCTTTTACGCCAAACATATCGTTTTGCATTGTGGCCAAAAAGTTCGATTTTGGTTTCATCGGACCAGAGCACCTTCTTCCACATGTTTGGTGTGTCTCCCAGGTGGCTTGTGGCAAACTTTAGACGAGACTTTTTATGGATATCTTTGAGAAATGGCTTTCTTCTTGCCACTCTTCCATAAAGGCCAAATTTGTGCAGTGTACGACTGATTGTTGTCCTATGGACAGACTCTCCCACCTCAGCTGTAGTTCTCTGCAGTTCATCCAGAGTGATCATGGGCCTCTTGGCTGCATCTCTGATCAGTCTTCTCCTTGTCTGAGCTGAAAGTTTAGAGGGACAGCCAGGTCTTGGTAGATTTTCAGTGGTCTGATACTCCTTCCATTTCAAAATGATCGCTTGCACAGTGCTCCTTGGGATGTTTAAAGCTTGGGAAATCTTTTTGTATCCAAATCCGGCTTTAAACTTCTCCACAACAGTATTAGGGACCTGCCTGGTGTGTTCCTTGGTCTTCATGATGCTGTCTGCGCTTTCAACAGAACCCTGAGACTATCACAGAGCAGGTGCATTTATACAGAGACTTGATTACACACAGGTGGATTCTATTTATCACCATCAGTCATTTAGGACAACATTGGATCATTCAGAGATCCTCGCTGAACTTCTGGAGTGAGTTTGCTGCACTGAAAGTAAAGGGGGCGAATAATTTTGCACGCACCACTTTTCAGTTTTTTAATTGCTAAAAAAGTTTAAAATATCCAATAGATTTTGTTCCACTTCACAATTGTGTCCCACTTGTTGGTGATGCTTCACAAAAAATTAAAATTTTATATTTTTATGTTTGAAGCCTGAAATGTGGCAAAAGGTTGAAAAGTTCAAGGGGGCCGAATACTTTCGCAAGCCACTGTACGTGGAGGGCATGTCTTGGGGGTTGATTGATGGAGCGGAACGGCTGCGTTTGCTCTGCTCTGAGCGCTGGATCCCGATGGCAGGGGTCACTGCTTGGGCCCAATGCGGCAATTGTGAGGACCCACTTACCAGGCTAGGACCCATCCAGCAGGAGCCGTAGTACTACACTTTGAACCTGCTTACAGGACTTTGTGTATCGCAGCCATGGAGAACCCGGATGGCCGGAGAGGGCCAGGGATCACTCCCCAGAGGCAGTGAGGTGTTGCAGCCTAGCGACCCCTCCACGAAGATAAAGGACATATGTGGTGAAGGGGAGGCTGCCGCAACCTGTGGCCTGGCCTGGTGACTGCACGCGCTAGTATGCAGGAGCCAGATGACATCTCTGAAGAGCCGGCCAGCTCTAATTCCCTTGCTGTGCCTCTCCGGAAGGAGCCCATGCTAGAGAAAGGTGTGCCTCCACGTGAGCTGGATGAAGTAAGCGAGGACCGTGTCATAGATTGGGGTTCCCCCAGAATACTGGAAAAGTTTGGGTCTTTGGAGGGAATATTTGAGTGGTCATCCCCTGAGCAAAGTTCTGAAGAAGAGTAGTGGGAGACAGAAGGTTCCCATCCCACAGAGACCCAGTCAGAGGCAGGAGAAGATGCTCGGCCTACAGTATGGACCCCTGTCGCTTGCAGCAAACTCTTTGTAAGCAGACCCTCCACTGCTCAGACCAGAGCACCCACACCCACCATTGCAGATGTCTTTGTAAGAATATCAGTTCCCTTGTGGTTTATGACTTTGTTCTTTCAGTTAGTTGTCCAGAATGAGCATGCAGATTAGAAAATCAGAGTTAAGGTAAAACATTTGATTTGCATACTTAAGATAAGTGACAGAGTGTTAAAGTCATTGGTTTAGTATGGCAGCCAGAAAACTAGCATTGTTAAATTGTCTAAACCTTAATTTTAATGAAAAAAAAAATTAAATATTTTATCTGGAGTTGTGCATTAACACACTAATGGCAGTGGCTTAATCTGCAATAGAGTGCTTTTATCGAGAACTCTTGTCAACAAGCGGTTACATTTCATGCCATCATCTTAAACTGTTGTTTGTAGTTGACTCCATTAAACTGCAAATGTATTCTCTACACCAGTAACAGTGTAAAATGTTTTAATATTTTAGGCATTCCAGCCATAATGACACATTGGCTGTTATGGCAACTGCATCCTTGGTCCTTCTTTCTTGAATGGATTATCTATATACCATTCCAAAAAGTAATCCTTGACATTTCCTGCAATCTCTGTATGACATATAATAAGGAGTGCAAAAGCCTTTCTTTAGCATCACGGTTTAGGAAGAAGATCCTTCTCCATTTCAGCGTATCCCATCAACATGTGTTTGACGTTTGAGAACATTGTGTGATTTCTGCACAGACTGGAAAGGATGCTGCTTTATGGTCTCTTCATCTAGAAGTCAGAAACATTTCAGTGAACTGGAATAAGTTTTCTGACAGTAAATACTGTAAGCTGTATTCAGCAAATGACAGCCAGTAACACTATATAGATTATCCAAGGATTTATCTAAGTGTTTACAGACTAGTAATCTCCTGCTCGAAATATGTCCTTGCCTCAGATTGATTAAAATTTTGCTGTATTGTAAACTAGAGGCATAAATAAAAGTCATCTCTCTTAAACAGGAAAATAATGAACTATGGAACTGCAAACAACAAGGAAAAATGTATTAAGCAGTTATGCCCCGTACACACGGTCGGACTTTGTTCGGACATTCCGACAACAAAATCCATGGATTTTTTCCGACGGATGTTGGCTCAAACTTGTCTTACATACACACGGTCACACAAAGTTGTCAGAAAATCCGATCATTCTGAACGCGGTGACGTAAAACACGTACGTCGGGACTATAAACGGGGCAGTGGCCAATAGCTTTCATCTCTTTGTTTATTCTGAGCATGCGTGGCACTTTGTCCGTCGGATTTGTGTACACACGATCGGAATTTCCGACAATGGATTTTGTTGTCGGAAAATTTTATAGCCTGCTCTCAAACTTTGTGTGTCGGAAAATCCGATGGAAAATGTGTGATGGAGCCTACACACGGTCGGAATTTCCGACAACAAGGTCCTATCACATATTTTCCGTCGGAAAATCCGACCGTGTGTACGGGGCATTAGAAACCCTTAAAGCGGGGTTCCACACAAAAATGGAACTTCCACTTTTCGGAACCCTCCCCCCTTCCAGTGTCACATTTGGCACCTTTCAGGGGGGGGGTGCAGATACCTGTTCAAGACAGGTATTTGCACCCACTTCTGGGCATAGTCTATGCCTCTTCCCGTCCCCCTGCGCTGTTTGCTGGGACACACACGGGTCCCAGAGACAGCAGGGACTATTCGGATTGCGCAGCGCGACTTGCGCATGTGCAGTAGGCAACCAGGAAGTGAAGCCACAAGGCTTCACTTCCTGATTCCCTTACCGAAGATGGCGGTGGCAGCACCCAAGAGCCAAGGGAGAGTTAGGCTTCGGGTGCCGACATCGCAGGCGCACTGGACAGGCAAGTGTCCTTATTTTAAAAGTCAGCAGCTGCAGTGTTTGTAGCTGCTGACTTTAAAAAAAAAAAAAAATTCGACGGACCTCCGCTTTAAATGTACAGTAATTCAAAGGAGGGCAACGGAATTTAACCTTTCAAAAACATTCACATGTATGCATTCCTAATCTAAACACATTTTTTATATTTTAAAGATATATCTGTGTACATGCTATAGTGGTTATATAATTTCTACTTTTAGTTTTTTGTAGTAAAAACTACACACATATATACAAAAACAATATATACTGTATACACACCGCTCAGACATACCTTTATGACCACTGACAGATTAAGTGAATGACATTGATTATCTTGTTACATCTGAAAGCTGGTGAGATACATTGGGAGCATAGGTATGCGCACAGGGTGTGCCGGATGAGCCTGGGCACACCCTAATCACCCCATGCGCATTAACATTATTGCTCTGCATGCTAGCAGGAAGAGGGGAAAGATATCCCTCTTATGCACTTCTCTCTCACTGTGCCAGCAGGGAGATCAATGAGCCGGGGTTATATATATATATATATATATATATACTGTATATCAAACACACGCGTGTGTGTTTGAGCTTTAGGGTGCGCAGCCTAATGCAATAAACAAAATTGACAGCGCTCAAGGGCTGGGATGAACCGTAGTAAAAAGTGGCTGCAATAATCCACAATGTGCGCCAAATGAACTCATTGCCAATTTATTCACAAAAAAAGTTTAAACATTACCTAGTCCATTAAGCATAGTAGAAACTTTACTTCTTAATGCTCAATGGATTACGTATGGATTTAAACTTTGTGAATAAATTGCCAACTAGTTCATTTGGTGCACATTGTGGATTATTGCAGCCACTTTTTACTACTGATCATCCCAGCCCTTGAGCGCTGGCAGTTTTGTTTGTTCCCAGTCTTCCAGCATCCAATCCAATGCTTTTTGAAGCAGCACAGTCAAGCTGTGTTTACATGAGGCTATATTGAGTGGCTTTACAGCTAATAGCGCCTGTCACCCAGTATTCATTACCCTAATGCAATAGGCTGGGCACACCTATGGTTGGGAGGCAGATAAACACGTTGACTCTGAAGTTGTTGTGATGAAAGCAGAAAAAATGGTCATTAGAGCTTGTTGAGTATGGGGTGCAGACTGGTCAGGGTGCCAACGCTGACCTGTGTCCACAGCCAAATGCACCAATGGGCACGTGAGGACCAGAACTGGACCACATAACAATGGAAGAAGGTGGCCCGTTCTGAGGAATCAAATTTTCTTTTACATCATGTGGATTGGTGGGTGCCTGTGTGTCGCTCACCTGGGGAATGAATGGCATCAGGCTGCTGTATGAAAAGAAGGCAAGTCAGTGGCGGCAGTGTGATGCGTTGGGTAATGTTTTGCTGGGAAACCTTGGGTCCTGCCATTCGTGTGGATGTTACTTGACACATACCACCTACTTAAATGTTGCTGACCAAGTACTTCCCTTTTTGGAAATGGTATTCCCTGATGGCGGTGACCTCTTTCCACATGATAACGCACCTTGCCACACTGCAAAAATGGTTCAAGAAAGGTTTGAGGAACACAATGATGAGTTTGGTACGTTGACCTGGCCTCCAAATTTTCCAGATCTCAAGCCAATCGAGCACCTGTGGGATGTGCTAGAAACACAAGTCCAATCCATGGACACCCCACTTCACAAAGTAAAGGTTTTGCTGCTGACAGCTTGGTGCCAGAAACCATAGCATACCTTCAGAGGTGAAGGGGAGTCTATGGGGTTTATTTACTAAAGGCAAATCCACTTTCCACTACAAGTACACTGGCTGTAGATCTTAGGGGGACATGCAAGGAAAATAAAAAACTTTATTTTTGCTTACACATGATTGGATGATAAAATCCATCAGCACCTCCCCTCATTTCAGATCTTCCACTCAGATCTACAGCGACTGCACTTCCAATTGCACTTGTAGTGCAAAGTAGATTTGCTTTTAGTAAATAAACCCCTATGTCTCTATGTGTCAGGGCTGTTTTGGTGACAAAGGGGGCTGTTTATGAGGCAAAAATGCTTTTTCTTCTTAACCCCCTTCCGCCTGACCGCAATTCAGCCCTTTAAGAGTTTTAAAAGCCGGGGGCAGAGGCGGCATTTGGGTCATGTGACCACTGTAACTGGCGGTCACATAATCAGAAAGCCCCTCACTACAAGTACGCAACGGGAGCTTACGATTCATGCCATCTACCCTGTTGGGAGCATGCAGCGAGTGTGCTTTCAGCACGGTAAGTTGTTTACACAGAGCCGCATATATGCGGCCGCTCTACGTTAATGCCCACATGCTGAGAGGCGACATACAGTTGTGCTCAAAAGTTTACATACCCTGGCAGAATTTATGATTTCTTGGCCATTTTTCTGAGAATATGAATGATAACGTTTCTTTCACTCATGGTTAGTGTTTTGCTGAAGCCATTTATTATCAATCAACTGTGTTTACTCCTTTAAAATTATAATCACAACAGAAACTACCAAATGACCCTGATAAAAAGTTTACATAACCCAGTTCTTAATACTTTAACATCAATGACAGCTTGAAGTCTTTTGTAGTATTTGTGGATGAGGTTTTTTTATCTTCTCAGAAGTTAAAGCTGCCCATTACTCTTGGCAAAAAGCCTCCAGTTCCTGTAAATTCTTGGGCTGTCTTGCATTAACTACACGTTTGAGATCTCCCCAGAGTGGCTCAATGATATTTAGGTCATGGGACTGAAATGGCCACTCCAGAACCTCCTGCACCTTACTCTGCTGTAGCCAATGACAGGTAGACTTGGCCTTGTGTTTTGGATCATTGTCATGTCGGAATGTTCAAGTACGTCCCATGTGCAGTGTCCTGGCTGATGAATGCAAATGTTCCTCCAGTATTTTCTGATAACATACTGCTTTCATCTTGCCAACAATTTTGATCAATTTTCCTGTGTTGTAGCTCACACATTCCCAAAATATCAGCGATCCATATTTCACAGTAGGAATGGTGTACCTTTCATAATAGGCCTTGTTGACTCCTCTCCAAATGTAGCATTTATGGATGCACACTTTTTTGGGCAATGCAGAGTGCAAATGCAACGCCCTTATGTGAACCATTCCAATGAACTTATTTTAAAATGTCACGCGAATTGGATGCGCTGTAAGCCACATCCAATTCGCATAGGTGTGAACCCAGCCTTAAAGTTGGTAGTAGGTAGATACAAAAGAAAAAAAATAATGCAGATTTTAAATCCTTAACCCATAATTAAATGTATTTTTTAAATGTAAGCAAGTATCTGAATTTGATCGGGTATCATTCTCTTGCAGTCCCTGCATAGTGAGAGGAAGAAGCAGCACAAGATATATTGTATACCAACAAATTTGAAATCCATATACATATGGAAAGTCTTATTTCCTCGTTACATATGCAGGTGTAGATTCTTGATTTGTACTGCTACACAATGGCTGTGCTTTACTGCCTCTTCTTAACCACTTAAGGACTAGTCTCGTTTTGAGATTTTGGTGTTTACAAGTTTAAAACAGTTTTTTTTTGCTAGAAAATTACTTAGAACCACCCAAACATTATATATTGTTTTTTTTCCAACACCCTAGAGAATAAAATGGCGGTCATTGCAATACTTTTTTTTTACACCGTATTTGCGCAGCAATCTTACGAGTGCACTTTTTTTGGAAAAAATTCACTTTTTTGAATAAAAAAATAAGAAAACAGTAAAGTTAGCCCAATTTTTTTTTATATTGTGAAAGATAATGTTACGCCGAGTAAATTGATATCCAACATGTCACGCTTCAAAATTGCGCCCGCTCGTGGAATGGCGTCAAACGTTTACCCTTAAAAATCTCCATAGGCGACGTTTAAAAAATTCTAACGATCGCGCCGATACCTCACATGTGTGGTTTGACCAACGTTTTCATATACGGGCACTACTCACGTATGTGTTCAATTCTGCACGTGCGTTTATCGGGACGGGGCACTTAAAAAATTTTTTTTCTTATTTATTTTACTTGATTTTATTTATTTTTTCACTGTTTTTTTTTTTTTTTTTTTAAATTTTGGTTCACTTTTATTCCTTTTACAAGGGATGTAAACATCCCTTATAATAGAAAAAAGCATGACAGATCCTCTTAAATATGAGATCTGGGGTCAAAAAGTCCTCAGATCTCATATTTGGACTAAAATGCAATAAAAAAAAAAAAGACATTGAAAAAATGTCCCTTTAAGACGTATGGGCATGGAGACGAGTGGGGGCCATCTTAGCCTCACTCGTCTCCATACCCAGCCACAACAAAGTACCAGATCGCCTCCGCCGCTACCAACGGCTCCAGTAAGAATCCTCCACAGAGACCACCATTATCGTAAACACGACTGGCTCCTGAAGAGATGGATACCTTGGTTGTGGCAGCAGCTGCTGCCGTTACCGAGATATCCATCTTCAAAGTGCCGACGTATATGTACAGGAGACGGTCGGTAAGTGGTTAAAATGCAAGTGTAGCAGAATAAATGGAAAATATTACAAGAGAAAACATTTAAAGGTTATGTTCACCTTTGGCACATTACACCCATATTTGGGTTGCGATATATTCCAGCACCCCTCCCCTCTCTCTGGCAATCGCTGTCACAATTAAAATTGGTGCAGCAGCATTCATTCATAGCAATATGTGAATGAATAAACAGAGTCCCATCTGCCACCACAGCAAATAAACTTGTATTTTCTGAACTAGGGCTAGGAACACACAATCACAGACCATTCACATTCTTCAGCATTCTAATAGAAAGCCCGTACAGAAGTACCCTCACCTTGCCTGTTGAGATGCCACTGCATTGCTGACCTCTGGTGGCTAGAAGTATTTAACACTTCTGCATGTTTTAACAACTACTACTGCCGCATGCTGTGGTTCCTCTTGCTGGATCTTCCATCACTACAGGATGTTTGAGCTGGCAAGTGAAACCACAGCAAGTGTGGGGGGAGCAGGTATTAGACACATGCAGAAGTGTGCAGATCCCTGCATATCCGCAATACCAGGGGGTCAGCAATGCTGCAGCATTTAAGTACACAGGCTGCTGGAAAAGTAAGTATTTAGCCTCTTCTTTTACAGGCTGGGCTTACATGACTTTTGACACTGTGGTGACAGGGTCACTTCAAACATGTAAAAGGGCACACCAAAAACTGCAATAATAATCAAAATATTAGGTTACTGAAAATGCATAACAGTTGTACTAGTCAATCGGGAACTCTACCTAAACTGATTCTTCTCTTCAGAAGAGGTTAAACAACCAATGTCCAGACCTGTGATCACAGGTCAGCCACTGTGAGAACCTTAAACACTTTTTTGTTCAAAATCCAGAAAGTTTCGCCTGGATAAATACGCAGTAATATGCATTTCCTTGGACTTTTTGAGCAGCTAGATTAGTCGTTTTTTTTTATTTTTAAATAACACTTTCTCATGAAGTCCTGTATCTTGTGGCTCTTCCTGAGAGCTCCAATAATAACTGCAAAGTCACACATGGCATTTTACGGGCACTTTCTCAGGCTTATCACTGACATTTGAGTCTTAGCTAATACAGAACAGTTTGGCCTGGATTCATGACATCACAATTAAGCAAACTATGTTATTGTTTATGGCCAAAAAAATGAAAAAACATTAAGTGATTTACTGGAAACAATGTTAAAAAAAATGAAATAAAAATCTAGTTGTTGAGAATGTAATGAGAAACAAAATATGAAATTAATATAAATGGCTAGGAGTTAAACAAGCACTGCTTAATAAATTTGCAGAATAAAAAACAAAAACATGCAATTCAGGTAATAGAAGTGATTGCTAGAAAACAAACGGCAACAGTTTATCAAACCTCTTATATTTTTACGTAGAAGTAAATAAAGTGCCATATACATACAATACTGTGCAAAAGTTTTAGGCAGGTGTGAAGAAATTATGTAAAGTTAGAATGCAAAAAAAAAAAAAAATTATATATATATATATATATATATATATATATATATATATATATATACACACATACACACACACACACTACTCCATGACCTTAATGTGCTTCTTCTTGACACTCTCCTTTTTTGCCTTGGTGGTATGTTTTGGGTCATTGTCATGCTGGAAGCCCCATCCACGACCCATCTTCAGTTTTCTAATTAAGGGAAGAAGGTTCTGATCCAAGATTTTACAATCCATTAGCCCCTCAATATGGCAAAGTTAGCCTGTACCTTCAGCAGAAAAACAACCCAAAAACATCATGTATCCATCTCCGTGCTTGACTGTAGGGATGGTGTTCTTAGGGTTATAGTCAGCATTTTTCTTCCTCCAAACTCGGTGAGTCGCGTTAATACCAAAGAGCTCAATTTTGGTCTCATCTGACCACAGCAGTTTCTCCCAATCCTCCTCTCAATCATTTAGATGTACATTGGCATGAGGGACTCGCCGTGCTTGGAGGAAGAAAAATGCTGACTACAACCCTAATGGGGCGTACACACGGTCTGGCTTTCCGGCTACAAAAGTCCGACCAACGCCGACGGACCAAATCCGGCGGACAATCCGATCGTGTGTGGGCTTCCCCGTACTTTCAGCGGACTTTTCCGAAACGCAAATCTGACGGACTTTAGATTTGGAACTTGCTTTAAATCTTTACGTTGTAACTCCGCCGGAACCAGAAATCCGCTCGTCTGTATGCTAGTCTAACGGACAAAAACCCACGCTAGGGCAGCTATTGGCTACTGGCTATCAACTTCCTTATTTTAGTCCGGTGTACATCATCACGTATGAATCCGTCGGACTTTTGTGTGATCGTGTGTAGGCAAGTCCGGTCATTAGAAAGTCCGTTTAAAGTCCGCCAAAAGTCCGTTGAAAGTCTGTCGGACAGGCTGTCGGACTTTTGTAGCCAAAAAGTCAGACCGTGTGTACGCCCCATAAGAACAAAACCATACAAGGGAAAATGTATCTCACAATAGTCCTGCACAGCAACCTGTTAAATCCACTTAGAAATGTTGAATCTGGAAGCCAGAAAAGCTCTTCTGGGACTTTTTTGGAGGGATTCATTTTAAACCCCGTTAACGATCTAAAGGAGGCCAAGGTGCCTTGTAGGGATGGTAGAGCTATATGGAGATGGAAGAGAGCCAACAAAATATCATCGGAAAAAGTGACAAAGTATATTAAGGGAGAAAAAGGGCAACCCTGTCTGCCATTGCTCAGGGGGAACGTTTGCGACAGATAGGAAGACAGCTGCACTTGGGAAGAAAGTTTTGAATTAAAAGGCTTTAAAACCTGAATGAAAGGGCCCGAGCAGAGCCGTCTTTAATATTGATTGGACCCTGGGCAAAACTTTTCTTGGGGGCCCCCCCATGCAGTTTTGCACTCCACCTGCTTTGAGACATACAATAAATAGCAGCTAGACTCAAAATCGGTTTACCAAATCAGATCAGACAGCTATTGTGTTTGGTTGTCAGAGGTTACAGTGTATCATTACCACTCACTGACTGGTTGCTAGAGGTTACAGCATACATTACGGCTCACTAATTAGTTGCTAGAGGTTACAGCACATGATTTCTGGTTGTTGATTGGTTGCTAGAGATTACTGTGGATATGACCTCAGGGGGGCATAATATACATATCAATGCTGCCGGCCACCGCTATTTACATATGAATACGGGTAATTTACATGTAAACACAGGGTCTGCAGGTGAGTCATCTGTACACAACAATAGGGCAGAGCTGGGCAGCATTAGTAGCAGCACTTCACACTGAGATATTGGGACACAACACAGGACTAAAACCTCAAGGGACAAGGGACTTTAAACCAGGATAGTTGGCAAGCATGAGGCAGCTGCTTTGGGCCCCACAACAATGACAGGGCCCAGGGCAGCTGCCCCTTTTGCCCTGCCTTAAAAACCGCCCTGGGCCCGAGAACCCATATCTGGAAAGGACTGCAATCATAAATGGGCAGCTTAAGCAGTCAAAGGCTTTTTGTGCATCCACTTAAAACAATGGCAGGACGTTTAGTCTTAGGAGGTCTATCAAGTCTATCATTCATCTCGCGTTATCCCCTGCATGTCTTGTTGAAACAAAACCTATCTGGTCTCTGTGTATCAATGACAGCAACAATGGTGAAAGTCTGTTGGCTAAGATTTTTGATCTTAGATTTTGTATTCTGAGTTTAATAATGCGATGGGTAGTTATCCGGTAAGGAGGGGTCCTTACCCGGTTTAGGAATAACAGTTATAAATGCATTCAAAAACTGAGTGTGGGAGAGTACCTTCTAGTAAGGAGGAAAATAGGGTCAGTAGATACAGGCTTAATATTAGGGAAAATGTTTTGTAGTAGATATAAGGGAGCCCATCAGGACCTGGGGATTCATGGGACGGTAAACTTTAATCACTTTTGCTATTTCCCCGGCAGTGATAGTAGCGTTAAGCATAGATCATTGTTCAGGAGAAATTCCAGGTAATTTTAAGGAGGCCATAAAATCGTCAAACTTGCCTGTGTAAAATGGGAATTAGGCTCGGAGCCCAAACTGTTTTAAAGTCCCTGATAGAAATCACCAAACACCTTAGACATACCATGGGGGCAATAGGTGGGGGTACCATCTGGCTGCATTAAATTATCAGGAATTTATAAGAATGGAAGTGGTTTAAGTCTGTTGACCAGCATCCTGTGGTTTGTTGGCATACTCGTAATATTTTTGTCTAGTCCACAGTAACAATTTAGATATCTTGCTCATGTTGAATGATCTAATGCGGTTACGGACCGAGACAACAGCTCCTAAGCGTTCCACCGTGGGGAAGTGAAGTAGGCGCATCTCCGCAGTCCTTAGCTGAGTGAGCAGCTCAGCTTTCAGCTTGGTGGATTCTCTTTTTAGACGAGAGCCCGCAGAGATGCACTCACCTCTGCAAAAGGCCTTATGGGCTTCCCACAATCTCCGATACCGAACCCTCATTTAATTGAAAAAAAACTGGAGTTAGACTTACCGGTAACTCCTTTTCCAGTGGTCTTCCAGGACAGCCCTTGAGAGATGGAGTCCCTCCCATCGACCCAGGAAAGACATTGCCATACAATTCAAAAGGCGGTCCCTCAGGTCCCTGGTCAGTCATTCACCAAGAACCGAAGGATGGAAGTGCAAAGAACATAACCATAACAGGTAATAATGTTAGTACATTCACATAATCAAAAAAGGGTGGGATCGTGCTGTCCTGGAAGACCACTGGAAAAGGAGTTACCGGTAAGTCTAACTCCAGTTTTCCCCAGTTGTCTTCCAGGACAGCCCTTGAGAGGATCCCCAAGTACTCACCAGATTAGGGGGGGGAACCACGGCTTGGAGAACTTTTCTCCCAAAAGCCTGATCCTGACTGGACATTAAGTCCAGTCGATAATGCCTTGTAAAGGTGGAAAAGCTTGACCACGTGGCTGCTTTACATATTTGCTCCGGGGTGGCACCAGCTCTTTCTGCCCAGGATGCTGATAATGCCCTTGTGGAGTGGGCTTTAATACCCCCAGGAGGATCTTTGTTTACTGTCTTATAGCCCTCTGCTATAGCTAGCCTAATCCACCTAGCTATGGTGACTTTAGAAGCTTTTTGCCCCTTACGTTGTCCGGAAAAAAGAACAAAAAGTGAATCTGAGATTCTAAATGGATTGGTTACCCTAAGATACTCTAGGATACACCTCCTCACATCTAATAAATGAAAACGCCTTTCTTTCTCGTTTGAAGCCTTTTGACAGAAAGAAGGGAGGACAATATCTTGTGACCTATGGAAATTAGATGCCACCTTTGGTAAGAACCCAGGGTCTGTCTTTAGGATGACTCTGTCTTCCAGAATTTGGAGGAAGGGCTCTCTGACCGAGAGAGCTTGGATTTCACTAACCCTGCGTGCTGAAGTGATTGCCACAAGTAGTACTGTCTTGAAAGTGACCAGTCTTAGAGAGGCCTCTGAGATAGGTTCAAAAGGTGACCCCAAAAATGCCCTTAGAACAACTGATAGATCCCAGGATGGAGCGATGTTAACTAACTGGTTTACGTCTGGAGATTGCTTTACAGAACCTAGCAATAAAAGGATCTTCCTGCAATCTTTTCTCTAAGTACACACTTAAGGCCGCTATCTGGACTTTAATAGTACTAGGAGTTAGCCCTTTGTCTATCCCCTCCTGTAGAAACTGCAGGATATTTGCTGTATCCATGTTTACCTCACCCGGGTTGTTCAACCAGCTGTTAAATTTTCTCCAGACCTTCCTGTAAATGGCCTGAGTGACAGGCTTTCTACTCTGTAGCAAGGTCTGAATCACTCTGTCAGTCAGGCCCTTGCCCCTCAAAATTTCCTCCTCAGTAACCACGCTGAGAGGTTCAGCATGGATACTTGTGGATGAAAGAGAGGTCCCTGCGGCAGAAGATCTGGTCTGCCGGGAAGCCTCAGAGGAGGTTGGTCTGTCAACCGTAGTAACGTTGTGAACCATGGTCTTTTGGGCCAAAACGGTGCTACTAAGATTAAACACGTTTCCTCTACTAGAAACTTCGCTAAAACACTCGGGATGAGATGAAGCGGAGGAAACGCATACGCTAAACTGAAGGTCCATGGGATCTGTAAGGCGTCTACTGCCCAGGGTTGATCTCCTGGGTGTAGCGAGCAAAAATTTGGAACTTTTGCATTCTCCTTGTTTGCAAACAGGTCCACTACTGGTTTTCCCCAGTAAGCTGCTATATATTTGAACACTTCCGGGTGTAGAGACCATTCTTGATTCGACACTCGTTGTCGACTCAAGAAATCTGCTGTGTTGTTGAGCCCCCCTTTCAGGTGAACTGCAGAGATGGATATCAGATTGGATTCTGCCCATAGAAACATGCGATTGGCCACCAGCATTAGTCGACGACTTCTGGTGCCCCCTTGCCTGTTTATATAAGCTACAGCCGTCATATTGTCTGAACGGACCTGTAGATGATGACCTTGTATTGTATTCTGAAAGAATAACAGAGCCCTGAGGACCGCTGTTAGCTCTTTCCAATTGGACGAGAGGAGCTTCTCCTCTGCCGTCCACCTGCCTTGTGCCCAATCTGAGTTGAGGTGGGCTCCCCAGCCCCCGCTGCTCGCATCCGTAGTTAGTATGGATGTGACGGGAGAGATCCAGAGAACCCCTTTGTTCAAATTCTCTAATCTTTCCACCACCAGAGGGAGCGCTTTACTCTGGTGGGGATTGGAACCTCTTCTTCCAGATCCCTGTCTTTTAATTGTTCCAACAGAAACCTCTGAAGGTCTCTTTGGTGGAACCTGGCCCATTGTACAGCTGGAATGGCTGCTGTCATCAGTCCTAAGACCGACATCACCTCCCTCACTGTAACCCTGGCGCTGCTTTGAAGAAAAGACATTCTGTGGCGTAAATTCAATATCTTCTCTTCTGGCAGGACTATCCTCTGTTCTACTGACAGGATCTTGTACCCCAAATACAAAATTTCCTGTGTTGGGGTAGTCTTGGACTTTTCCAGACTGACTATCCACCCCAACTGCCTCAGGTTGAGCTGTGTCAACTCTAGGTCCCGACGAAGTTGTTTCTCCGAATGGGCCGTGAGGAGTAAGTCGTCTAGATATGGAATAATCATGACTGACTGTAGTCTTAACGGAACTAATGCCTCCCTGAGAACCTTGGTAAAGATTCTCGGGGAGGACGACAGTCCGAAAGGAAGTGCTCTGCACTGGAAATGATAAACCTTGGTGTCAATCTGAATCGCCATCCGAAGAAATTTCTGGCATTCCTTCCTTATTGGGATATGCAGATAGGCGTCCCTTAAATCCAGGGTAGCCATGAACACCTCTTTTTGGAGTAGATTCCTTATTGAGTAGATAGACTCCATCCGGAATTTTTTGTATCGGGTGGAGCGGTTCAGAGGTCGGAGGTTCATGATTAGTCTGAATCTCCCGGACGGCTTTTTTACCACAAAAATGTGCGAGTAAAAACCGTCCCCCTGTTCCTGAATAGGGACTGGTGTCAATACCTCTTGATCCACCATTTCCCCTATTAACAGAGGCAAGGCCATGGCCTTTTCTGAGTGTCTTGGAAGCTTTGTTACAAGAAACTTTGAGGGTGGGTCGCTGTGAAACTCCAGCGCATACCCTCTTTTTATAATGTTCAAGACAAACTCGTTTGAGGTTGTCTTTTCCCACTGTGGGAGAAAGTTCATTAATCTTCCTCCCACCAGGACCCTGATGTCACTGGGGTTTGGGGTTTGAATTGGGGCGGTTAAAAAGTATGCCCCCTTTCCCTTTTTGTCCTGTCCAATGCTTTTTGGGCTTGAACTCCTTCTCTGACTTGGAGGGTTCCTTTGAGGGACGAAAAAATTTTCTTTGAAAATTTTTCTTTTTAATGGGAAAGGTTTTCTTTTTATCCGCCGTTCTTTCCAAGGCGGTATCTAGTTCAGGCCCGAAGACTAAGTCTCCTGTAAAGGGGACACTGCACAGGCGTGTTTTAGACGCCGTGTCTCCCCCCCAAGTTTTCATCCAGACTGACCTCCTAGCTGCGACCGAAAGCACTGCTGTTTTAGCCGTAAATTTAATGGCATCAGTGGAGGCGTCAGAGATGAAACTTGTCGCCTTAAAAAGCATAGGGAAGGTTTTTAAGATCTCCCCCCTAGGCGTGCCTGCCTTTAGATGCTCTTCTAGTTGGGCTAACCAGAATTCTAGATTCCTGGCTACACAAGAAGTGGCCAGAGCTGGTTTTAAACCTGCCATAGAAGCATCCCAGGCCCTCTTTACGACTATGCCTGTTTTCCTGTCCATTGGGTCCTTTAAATGACCCATATCCTCAAAAGCAAGGTCAGACTGCTTTGAGACTTTGGACAGAGGGGCGTCTAGTTTAGGATTTTTATTCCAGACCGCCTCTGGGCTCTCATCAAAGGGGAATCTCCTTTTTAGGGAATTTGGGAAGAAGACCTTTTTATCTGGCTCCGCCCATTCCTTGCGGACAAGGTCAGAAAGCACATTATGTATAGGGAATACCTTAGCTTTCTTTTTCCCCAGAGCCTCATACATTTTATCATGTCTGGTCAATTGAGTTTCTTCCTCATCAATTTCCAGCGTATCATAAATGGCGCTCAACAGCTCGTCTACATCCTCCAGAGACAGCTTGTATTTTGCGACTTTGTTAGCTACAGCCTGATCCTCATCTGAATCTGCGTCAGAGGATTCAGGGCTAACTAACACGGGGCTATGCTCCCTGACTGTACGGGGCTCCCCAGAGCTGGGTGTTGTAAGGCATGGTGAGGAGGGAATCGCAGCTGCTTTACTGGTGGAAGCAGACGTGCCTACATCTGCGATTAACTCGCGGAGAGATTTAAAGGTTGATGCCATCTCATCTTTAAAGGAGCCAAGGAATTTTGCCAAAGGAGAGTCTGCCTCTGTTTTAAGTAAGCCTGCAATACACTGCTTGCATAAGGCTTTGTTAGAGCCTGAGGACAACTTATTTCCACAGTTAGGGCATTTTTTGCGGCCTGACTTGTCTTCCCTTGGAGCTTCCTTCCCCTAAAATAAAGAATAAACTTTTTTAGCATCAGGAAACCTTTTAGCTCTCAAAACACCTGTGCTGCAACCACCACTGCATCCACCCGGGACTGTGAGGTAACCACCACCATGGGGTACTACAAATCCCAGCCTTACAACAAAAACCCCAGAAAAAACCACAGTAAGGGCTTGCCCAGCAGCCTACCTGGGTTTGGCTGGTGCCTGCCTCCACCGGAGTGTCCTGGGAAGTAGCCTCCATGGTCCCCCTCACGCTCCGGGTCCCGCCGCTAGTCTGGTATAGCTGGACGCTGGTCGGGACTTGCAGGCCTCAGCGTGGGCTTTCCCGTCCTCCTTGTGCCTGTAGAGACCCGGAACGGGAAGTCTCGGCACACAGGATGACGCGGTTCCACCTGCACTGCTCCTGGGGGGAACCTGCACTGACCTGTCCCTGGCACACCTAGGCACTGGAAGGAGGGGGGTAACGGGTCTGCTCCTGTCAGCTGGACAGTACCCGAGCCCCTTTTAAAAAGGTAGGACTAAATTGACGCCGCTGGATAGGACCCGGTCCCCCTGTGCGGCTCCGCTCCCCTCAGGCAGCCCCTGAGAGATAGAGTCCTTCTCCTGGTTCCTGGCAACATGTTCCTCCGACGGAGGAAACACAAATGACTGACCAGGGACCTGAGGGACCGCCTTTTGAACTGTATGGCAATGTGTTTCCTGGGTCGATGGGAGGGACTCCATCTCTCAAGGGCTGTCCTGGAAGACAACTGGGGAAAATCTATTTTTGTTGCAGTTGAGTTTGGATTTCGTAGCAATGATTTATTGAGATGCCAATGACATGTTTTGGGCATTGGAGCAGATAGAGCCATATCCAGGTTAATAGGTGCATGGTCCGACCAAGTGATAGGGTTTATCTCTGATGAGACTACATAAGGTAGTAGAGGGGTGGTTACAAAAAAATGATCCAGTCTAGAATATATTTATGAGGGGGAGAATAAAAGATGTATTGTTTCTGGGTAGGTTGCTTCACTCTCCACGTATCATAAAGATTATGAGATCTAGTTAGTTTACGAAAGGAAGTGGACAATTTCTGAGTTTGGATCCAAGCAGTGTTTTGAAACAGGGCATATCTATCCTTGGTCTGGGACATACACACATTAAAATCTCCTCCTATAACCATAAAAGGTTGTGAGAAAGATTGTAGCTTATCAAATACCTTTGTGAGAAAACCAATCTGTGCCACATTCGGGGCATAGATATTAGCCAAAGTAAATGATGTGCTCTGGTGAATACAACTCAGGAGAACAAACCGACCGTGGGGGTCTAGATAAGAAGAAAGAACAAGTATTGGGCTGGAACGGTTAATTAGAATCGCAACTCCAGCTTTTCCAGAGGGGTCGGAAGCCATAAAGGCAGTAGGGAAATGCTTGGAGGCAGACTTAAAAGAACCCCCGGGTCTGAAATGAGTCTCCTGAATCATAACCACATCCACCTTGGAAGACCTGAATTCCTTCAAAGCTATCCATCTTTTTTGAATGGAATTCAAGCCCTTCACATTGCAAGAAAATACCTTAAGAGCCATGATATATCATAGAGGCATGTAGCTATCGACATACAGATAATAAGCAGACAAATACTGATCCATGGTGCAAAAAAACGTAAAAAAACATTTTAGCATATATGTTGAAATGGTGCAAAAAAAAAAAAAAAGAACTGAGAACCAAAAGAAGTTTAAAAAAAATAACCTGAAAAAGGAGTTGGAAAAAACAAAAACAAAATTAAAAAAATTATATAAAAAATGTTTTTTGAGAGTGAAAAATATCTTCAGGAATCCAAGACAAAGGCCTAGGACAATGGTGAGGTGCATGGCTACCTGCAAGATCCAACGGTGAGGTCCCGTCTCCTCTGAGTAGCATATAACAAAGTTCAGTGGGAGGCAACCGGCTCCCACATTGGAGTCTATGGCATAGACAAACTAATCGCCGTCTGTCCATGAAATTGAAAAAGATCTGCTGGAGGTGGGAGGTCAGGTGGGGAATCTGGAAGGGTTAGCACGTTGAGGGGTTGAAGAGGCCTTCTGTGATCTCCGACGCACTGAGGTCCAAATCTTGGCTGGTGTCATGAGTGGTTTAGGGTTCGGGGCAGGAAGTTGAAGTTCACCCTCAGGGATGGGTGGTCCCAAATTGCAAATGAAGGCTTCACTGTCATGGAGGTCTCTTAACAAGAACTGGATACCATCTTTAGAGGCAGATAGGAGGAAGGGGAAGCCCCACCGAGAACTTGGTGGTTCTGTGAGTGAGTGGTGACAGGGCATAGACTGCTCCTTTTAGCCAATGTAATGGGGGAAAGATTGCTAAAAATTTGGATCTTAGCGTGCTTAACCACTAGCTGCCTTCCCACTGTCATATGACGGTGGGATGAGGCAGCTCTCATTCTGGGCGGACGTCATATGACGTGACCACCTTCCTCAGCCACTAGGGGGCGTGCGCGCGCCCGCCACATCACTGCGGACCCAATGCGCGTGCCCGGCGGCCGCGATGTCCGCCGGGCACCCGCGATTGCCCAGCAACCGAGCAGGACCATGGATCTGTGTGTGTAAACACACAGATCCACGTCCTGTCAGAGAGGAGAGGAGAGAAGACCGATGTGTGTCCCTTGTACATAGGGACACCGATCGGTCACCTCCCCCAGTCAGCCCCCTCCCCCCACAGTTAGAATCACCTCCCTAGGACACACATTAACCCCTCGATCACCCCCTAGTGTTAACCCCTTCGCTGCCAGTCACATTTACAAAGTAATCAATGCATTTTTATAGCACGGATCGCTGTATAAATGTGAATGATCCCAAAAATGTGTCAAAAGTGTCTATGTCCACCTCAATATCGCCGCCATGACTAGTAAAAAAAAAATAATAATAATACAAATGCTATAAATCTATCCCCTATTTTGTAGACGCTATAACTTTTGCGCAAACCAATCAATTTACACTTATTGCGATATAATTGGAGTTGTGAGACTTTGTTTAACCACTTACCAACCAGGCCAATTCTGACATTTCTCTCCTACATGTAAAAATCTTTTTTTTGCTAGAAAATTACATAGAACCCCCAAACATTATACATGTTCTTTTTAGCAGAGACCCTAGAGAATACAATGGCGGTCATTGCAACTTTTTATCTTGCACGGTATTTGCGCAGCAAGTTTTCAAACGCTTTTTTTGAAAAAGAAAACAGTTTCGTGCTTAAAAAAAAAAACAGTAAAGTTAGCCCAATTGTTTTTCTTTGTGAAAGATGAAGTTACGCCGAGTAAATAGATACCCAACATGTCACGCTTCAAAATTGCACACGCTAGTGGAATGGTGCCAAACTTCGGTACTTAAAAATCTCCATATGTGAAGCTTTAAAATTTTTTACTGGTTACATATTTTGAGTTACAGAGGAGGTCTAGGGCTAGAATTCTTTCTCTCGCTCTAACATTCACGGTGACACCTCACATGAACACTGTTTTCATATGTGGGCGAGACTTACGTATGTGTTCACTTCTGCGGGGAGAGGGGCACTTTAAACATTTTTTTTTTGTTAATTTTACTTTACATTTTTTAGTTTGACACTTAAAAAAAAAAATTGATCACTTTTATTCCTATTACAAGGAATGTAAACATCCCTTGTAATAGGAATATGGCATGATTGGTCCTCTTTGCAGTGAGATATGGGGTCAATAACCTCTAGGCTGGGAAGCCTGAAATCCAAAAAAAAAAAAAACGATCTCAGCTTCCCAGCTGAGGCGGCACGATTTGTTTGAATGCAGAGACCGGGCGTGACATCATAAACATCGCGCCCGGCCTCCGACGATCATAGAGACTCCGGCGACCATCTGGTCCGCCAGAAATCTCTATGGTAAATATCTGGGATCTGTTCTCCAGCTCTCCGATCACAGTGGTGAGTCGGTAGAAGCACCGGAGGGCTGACCAGCCGCTATGATCGTTCTTATGGTGTAGGAAATCGCCGGCTGAAAAAGCCAATATCTGAAGGATGCCTGTAGCTGCAGGCATCCTTCAGATATCTTCGCACAAAGCCCAGGACGTCATATGACGGCAAGTGGTTAATAGCAGCATTATCTTCTTCCAAGACATGTTCATAATGAACGAGTTCATAAAATTTGTTTTCTAAAGTATTGGTGCGTTCCCCTAGTAGATATATCTCCCCTCTGAGCTCATGTGCAATGTTACCAACCTCTTTGGCAATGTGAGTCAGGTCCTGGAGCAGGGATTGTAGCCTTAAATCCAGCACAGCAACCGTCACTGCTGCTGTAGACTCAGGTAGCTGGGTTTGCTGGGACATGTGGTCCTCTTGAGATGTGTTTTCCGCCGCTAGGTGGAGATCGGAGTGTTCCAGTGGGTCGGCTGGGCATTGCGGCCTAAGGAAGAAGCACTCCATGTGATGGCTGAGCCGGGACAGTGACGGCGGGATAAATCCGCAATATATATCTTTCTGGTAGCCAATCTTTCCCATAGGGTGGCCGGGAGCCATTGGCTGCTTATGGTGTTGCTCCTGGGGCGGTGGATGCTTATTTATTGTTGCAGGAGCCGCGGACAAGGAGACGGAGACCATGGCTCGGCTCTCACACGTCTATCTTACACGTCACGCATACGCCTCTGAGTCCTCAGATTTTTAGCAAGCAATGTAGAAATAGGAGAGGGTGGCCTGTGTTTTTTGCTGTACTCCAAGATATGGAATTTACAGGGAAGTCAAATTTACTTTTATCCTAAATTATACAGTACAGAACACATGCTGATTATACATAGAACCTGGGACATCCTCAAGAAATTAAAGAGGAACTGCAGTCTGCTCACATAATTTGTAATAAAAACATATTTGCCATTCTGAATTGGAAAATTTGGCAATTTGCTTCCCTCCAACCACTTTGCATATTACTTAATATATACTGCGATTAAGTACTTGCCCAATTTGTGCTAAAGAAATCTCCCTCCACTGAGTCTGGCTGCAAGCATTTAACTGTGGGCAGCTGAAGCTGCTGCCTGTTCACTTCCTGGATTCACACAGAGGCACAACTCCAGCTCTGCAGCTCTCATTGGCCCTCCTATGACTTATCCACCCTCCCTTCCTGGCAAACTCTCATGAGAGAGAGAGCTGTGCATGATATCATAAGCCTGGGCTTTTTACCAGACAAGAAACAGGAAGTGGGCTGTGTAAGGTATTTACTGGCAGAAAAAAACATTTTACTATCCAAAGTTAAGAAAAGGCAGAAGATTTAATAGATGGAAAGTTGAAAAAAATGACCGAAAGTCCTCTTTAATGAGATGGGTGGGCTAGAACTAGGCAAACAGAATTATGCCAAGGAGATGTCCTCCTTCAATGGGCATCCATGTGAGGTATCTTTTGGAGGCAGCTTTAGCTGACCAGGCTTTGAGCCACAGGATTCTGCACAGATGAATGGAAATCAGAGCCATTAGGAAATTTGTCTCTAGTTCTAGAGTGCAGGAGAGAGAGCAGGACAAAACATAATTGCTCAGTTAAAGTACTGTCCTGGAATACAGGATTGTGTTGGTTTTTCATTGCCATAGTCTAACTGGCTGCAGTTTGACAGTCAAGACAAGGTAAGGTTTGACAGACCTAGGCGAGACCAAGGGGAAGAGACACAAACTGATAGTTGTCATCTCCCACAGCAAAAAAAAAAAAAGATATCTGGTGACCCAGGTGGAGGATGCAGGCGAAACTCTCTTCTATGGATACTACCTTGGTCACCCAAGCGTTGGCTATGCGAGACTCCCAGACCTCCTACTGATTTTTTTTCAAGCGAAAAGCAGCTCTGTTCATGTGTGCTGTGTGAAATACCCTCCAATCAGCTTTCAGAGCTCTCCTCACTGAGTGTAATTTCAACTCTCTGCCCCCTTTTTTTGGATGTAGAAAAGATAAGACTGCAGATAAACATATACAATATATGTAGTAGGATTAGTTTTATCTCTGTGTATCACCTCACGTCACTGGGTATAAGCGAGGGTTTACAACTACTTTAACAGAAAGTCAGCTGGTGGGGTCTCTTCCTCCTCCAGGGAAGGAAGAAACAAAGGGGTTGATTTACTAAAGGCAAATCCACTATACACTACATGTGCACTTGGAAGTGCAGTCACTGTAGAGTTGAGGGGAAGATCTGAAATGAGGGGAAGCTCTGCTGATTTCTATCATGTACAAACAAAAAAGGCTGATTTTGCTTGCATGCCCCCTCAGATCTACAGCAACTGCACTTCCAAATGCACTTGTAGTGCAAAGTGGATTTTCCTTTAGTAAATAAACCCCATAGTGTTCAAATAACAAGTCCACTGGAGGATCTTCGACAGACTCAGAGGTGTTAGGAATCTCTGCGTCAAGATCTGCTGGGGAATGAGACAGACAGTGCTTTTGACATTTACAAGCAGGAGTAGCAACAAGGCATAAAACCTTGCATAACAGAAGGAAAATCATCCTTAGTAAGCTAAGGAGAGGGATGAACAGCCATGTCAGAAGAAAAAGGTTCAGAAACAGTCGCTGATAGATACACAATCTTTTCCTGTGCTAACCTCTGTCTTTTATGCACATTGAAAAAAATGTCTGAGTGAGGATTTGTCTGTAGTAACAGGGTGATCACCCTTCCATTTGGAAACAGACATGTGGCTTACACCCAAAGGGGGCATGTACATTTAAGAAGAAGCTACCCAATCATCTAAGAATGCCTATGGACCCTGAGCGGAACCAAGGTTTAAAGCAGGAAAGGCAGTGTGCACTGGTCACTGTAGAAGGCAGCAGGAAAATAAGGTGGAGATTATGGATAACAGAGCTGCTGATCACCATAACGAAGACCTGTGAGTGGCTGTCTGTATCCTTCAGACAACTACAGCAGCTGTTACCTCATATGTCTTGCAGAGCATGGGAGGGAAGTTTCCATTGTGTGCTTTCTTGCAATGCCGCAGCATTACCATGAAAACAGTATCAGAGTGCCAGAAAGAAGTATATGTAAAGTGAGCAAATACACAGGAAATCGGTCATAAGCCCTTATAGCTCAAATGAAAGCCACATGTTCAAATCCCCCTGAACATGCTTACAAAATGTAAAATTCAGGGACAGGGTCAGAGAAGCATTCACAGCCTTGGTTCCTTCTTCCCACAGTCAGTAAGGAGTTCACTGAAAGAAATCTGCCTGACCTGGGTAACAGTCCTGTGTCACTGCAACACAGTCATTAGGTTACTGCTGAAAAACAATAGGGGAGAGAGGGGAGCCAAACAGCCTCATAATGTAGTAAAACGTAATTTAGTGCATCAATAACCTACAAAAACATTTTCCACTCACAAACAAGGAGAATGCCAGGCTTATCACTGTGCAGTGAAAAGTCCATCCTTAGATGATTGTGCCAGGACCGGCAGCACCCGCAGATACGTATACAGTCACCGCCGCTGGAGGAGAGCTCTGAAAGTGCTGGCTGGGTTTAGATGACGCTTCACAGGAACGCTTCTCCTGTTGTGTGAGGGTGCAAGGAACGTTGGGGATACGCGTTTCGGAGAGCAAAAACAACCCCTTTGTCAGCCTATCCCCACCTTTTCTTTCCATCAAGGGCATGTACCAATGCCAGAAAAGCAAATGCTTGACATGCACTCATGTATAGCACAGTCAAAAAAGGGTTACTGATAAGAAAGGTATAATGTTAACCATTGATGAGTTTTTAACTTGCTCATCCAATTGTGTCCTCTAATTACCTGCTTATGCAGCCTATTTTATGTAGGGCACACTAGGTGCGCCTTACTGAAACCTCCAAGAAGTTATCCCAAGAAACCTATTGGATCTTTAAGCTGGATAGCTTGAACTAGGAGGTCTAAATGAAAAACTTGAAGTTCATACCATCCTATAATCTTGCGGTAGTCAACATTCAGATCTTTCAAGATCATTCTTTCCTCTGCTCTTCCAGTATTCAGGGTTTTCCACTACATAAGCCATCCCATCTCTTCCAAGGGTCTGGACCCTCCCAGCCCACCTTTTCCATAACGGTCCACCCTGGGGCTTGCACAGATCCTTCCCCTTTTTCCACCCTTGCCCTGATGCTCTTTTATGAAAAATTCTGCATTGCGTCCCGGATTTCCTTGTTTTATGCTGTTTAAATGCTTTTTTAATGCAAGTGCATTTCGGATTTATCTACATTAGAATACTATACAGTATTACACAATGGGGTGTTGCCTTTACTATCTCCACATGTGAAACAATGGGGCAAGACATTTAAAGGAGAGAGAAACATTACATCCATTGTGGATCTGAAGTCTGCTGTTTCAGCCACTGTTCGCTGTGAATGCTGTCTACATCCTAGAAGGGAGAACTCTCTGGTGAGTGTGGTAAAAGATGGAGTGCATAAATTGAATACATACGGATACTGAAGCACCTTTAAAGAGCAACTGTCACTTTATTAGTTACTGATGGACTTATTAACTTTCCAATTTTGGAAGATATATTTTTTTTCAACACAGGTTTATGAAGTTATTCCATATGAATTGTTTATTTTATGGTTTGCAGCACTTTAAAGAGCACCTGCCACTTTAATTTTTATTGATGGATTTTTTTTCTTTATCGCTTTTGAAAGATTTTGCACATGGTTATGAATTTATATCACATGTATGACTGTCTAGCAATATCTAGTGGTTGCACACCACTGACAAATGGGTTTCCAACCATTATTTGTCAATGGATCCGCGCTTCAGGATATATTTGCAACTGCTGCCCCCCTATATAGGCAGGGGACACTACCGTGTACCCCCAAAGAGATAAATTCAAAAAGTAGGGAGTGGTGCTGTGCATAAAAGAGGGAGTGTTGGTATATAATAATTTTCTTAGTTAAAGTGGCTGGCGTGTCTATATAATATTCTTTAAGAATATCAGTTAGCAATATAACATTTGATGCATTAGTGTATACCCCACATAAAAAGTGATAAGTGCTAATTGGTAAGAAAAAATAAATAAATAATATAAATGATATCAGTTGGTACAACCTTAAAGTCAAAAAAGAAAAAAATTGTAAACTAATTATTTTGTTAGTGTAACCTTAATCCTATACACAAAATATAAGCACTAATGGCCTATATGGTGATCCATAATGTATTTATCGGTCTGTAATTTAAATAGACAAACCCAAAAGTGATAAGTGCAAAGTGTCAGGTGCAGACCAATTAATGTTATTCCAACCCCTACTTGGTAATGTAAAAATAAACTTCAAATAGTGTGTGACAGAAAAACAAGATAATGTCCCCACCATTGAGGGGTGGGGACATTATCTTGTTTTTCTGTCACACACTATTTGAAGTTTATTTTTACATTACCAAGTAGGGGTTGGAATAACATTAATTGGTCTGCACCTGACACTTTGCACTTATCACTTTTGGGTTTGTCTATTTAAATTACAGACCGATAAATACATTATGGATCACCATATAGGCCATTAGTGCTTATATTTTGTATATAGGATTAAGGTTACACTAACAAAATAATTCGATTACAATCTTTTTCCTTTTTGACTTTAAGGTTGTACCAACTGATATCATTTATATTATTTATTTTTTCATACCAATTAGCACTTATCACTTTTTATGTGGGGTATACACTAATGCATCAAATGTTATATTGCTAACTGATATTCTTAAAGAATATTATATAGACACGCCAGCCACTTTAACTAAGAAAATTAATATATACCAACACTCCCTCTTTTATGCACAGCTCCACTCCCTACTTTTTGGGTTTCCAACCATGACACATGATTTATAACAATGGACACTTATAGAGTTGGATTTATTAACACATAAGAATCCATTGAGGCCATCTTTACCTATACGTACTACTTATTCTTATCAAATTGCTCAGCTGCTGAAACAAAGGTAAAAAGAAACATTGTATCTTTCGGTTTCTTCATCTACAGATCAAAGGGAGGAACTTTAATAAAGTCAGTTTAAAGCAACCTGTCAAGTAAAAACATTTATTTTTTATTATAGGTTTCTCGGTTTAACCCCTTATTAACCCCTGATTTACTCTAATCAGCTTAATTAACTCCATATTCACCTCCATTCATTATTTTCCTGCTCATTTTTTGTGTTCACTTCTATTTTATAAACTATTATTATTAAAACTTGTTTTATTTATTTCTTTGTTCTTTCATTAATATTTTTACACTTTTAACATATTTACATTGAAAAAAATTAATTTCATTTGTAAATAATTTTTCAATGCTTTGTACCATTGCTGACAGCTGAAGTGTAAACAAAACAGTTGTGGTAGGTATCAGTAATTGGTATCAGCTAGTACTAAAAAAAAAAAAAAAAAAAAAAAAAAAAAGTATCGGTACTCGTATTCGTTGCAAAAAAAAAAAAAAAAAAAAAAAAAATGGTATCAGTGCATTTCTACTTCTAATATTTATAAATATTTTCTTGATTTTTTTTTTATTTTTACTTATTAGTAATATTGTGAGTCTTTACCATTTACTATTAATACTATTTTTCATTTATTTTCATTCTTATTTCTTTTTTTCAGGGAATTTAATTGATTTTATGAATGTATTGTTTTATACTTCATATTATTTATGCAATCTAAGACAATTTTAGTAATTCATTCTATTTAACTCCTGATTTTAAATCCTGCATGTGTGATTCAATGAATAACCAATAGCAGCACAAGCCCAATTAGTAAAGGGGTAATAATAGCTGCACTAAGTGTCAGGATAAATTTGTCTTGGATGATAGGTTGTAGTTAGACTGATGAAAGAGACATGTTTGCTCTCCGAAACGCGTATTTCAGCATTCCTTGCACACCCACATAGCAGGAGAAGCTCAGAGTGGCTTTCCGTTTTAGAGTCATCTAAACCCAGCTGGCACTGTCAGCGCTCTCCTCCAGTGGCGGTGACAGTTTACATATTGGTGGCTGGTGCCAGTTCTGCCACGATCATCCAAGGATGGACTTTGCACTGCATAGTTATAAACCTGACTTTCTCCTTCTTTGTGAATGCAATACTTCGATATTTTATGAATCCACTGAATAAACCTTTACTACACTATGCGGCTGTTTGGCACCCCTCTCTTCCCATGTGCTTCCTTTACAGGAGTTGAGTATTGGGGGGGGGGGGGGAGGGGGCAGGGAAGGAGCTGCACCTAAAAGTTTCTTTATTTTAATGCAGAGAATGCATTATAGTAAGAAAAAAAGAAAAAACCTTTAGCATTTACAACCACTTAAAGGAGAAGTCCAGCCTGAGCTAGTTTGGCTGGGCTTCTCCTATTGTTCACAGGAGTGCAAGTAGTTTTGCACTCCTGTGACCCGTTTTCAGCGGCTGAATTCCACTCTCTGCTGACGTCACAGGAATCAGTCCAGGCACCGCGTCATGACAATGAAGTTAGGAAATGCCAGGTGCCTGGACTAATTCCAGCGAGCCGCTGGGAGTCTGAAATGGCCACCACTCCCCGCCCCTCCACAGCTCAGCGCTCCAGTGAGCATGGATGAGCAGAGGTGAGAGCTGCTGATTGACAGGCAGCAGCTCTCCACTTGGGAATGTGTGAGAACAGAGCCATCGGCGATGTTTGATCGCTTGGTTCTCAGTGCATAGGCGCCGGGGGACAGATGCAGCATCAGTCCGGGTGAGATGCTGCATCCACCTTGCGAAGCATGTATGGGGAAAAAAAAAACATACTTCACTTTTAAAGCTTTTTCCCTCGCTTTTCAGCTGGTGATCTGACCAGTAACACACCTCCTGTATTAGAATACCCTCACCCTGGATGATTGAGCCCAGGGGGCACCCTCAGACAGCAGCATTATCAGTCTGGGGGGAGTGTTAGGTGCACTAGCAGATTTAAATACACTAACAAATTGAAGCTGAACTTCAGCTAATACTGTATAAGCAGTTACGTAAAGTTTTTTCTCCTTTCGGGTTAAAGATTTTACAAAAATATACACCTGCCAGTGTTAAATTTTTGTCTCATCTCTGTAACCGATACATTTGCTGGAGAGCTTGCGCCTTTGAACAGACTTACTGTCCAAATCACGAATGAAAATAGAAAGAAAGCCTATAAAAAGAAAACAAATGCAACCATCACATCTAAAAAATGGTTAGCTGCAATATAAAAAATACTTTTCTTTTGGGTTCAATACCGCATGAGAAAGGTGTTTTTGTTGGTCCACAGATCAGATACGCCAGAGAAATTTGTTTAGAAAGCATTCAAGGATGTCATTGAGGATTTTCTTACCAATTACAAAGCACCAAGCTACATTCAATTGTTTGAATAACATCTAACAGCATACAAGACAATCAAGAGCAGCATGTCAGAGGAGATACTTTTCTACATTTACACATGGACTTGTTTTTTCAAAAATCTAGGTGCAGTCATTGATGAACATAGTGAAAGGTTTCACCAAAACAATGCCACAATGGAAAAACAGTAACAGGGCAACTGAAATACCATCAAAGCTGGTTGACTATTGTTGGACACTTCAGCGAGATGCACTGAATACTTAGTAGAAATGAAAATCAGCAGCAAAACACTTAGCCCTGCTGAACTAATGCTGCTTGTCAGAAACATTGTGATTAAAGCTTCCACCCAAAAATTGAACTTCCGCTTTAAGTGTAGGTGACCCCCTGACATGCCACATTTGGCATGTCATTTTTTTTAGGGGAGGAGCGGGTACCTTGTTTTTAGGGGCAGCCAGCTCCCACTTTCTCCCTGGCGCCGCGGTCACCTCTCTCCCCTCCCTGCAATCTTCTGGGACACATCACAGGTCCCAGAGGATTGCCCGACCAATCACAGCGCGCAGAGCTGTGCGCGCCCGGCTGTGAAGCCACAGCCGGGTGCCCACATTAACAATGCCGGCACCGGGGAGAGGAGCGGGGTTTCGTGCGCCCGCATCGCTGGACTGCGGGACAGGTGAGTGTTTGATTCTTAAAAGTCAGCAGCTACACTTTTTGCAGTTGCTGACTTTTAAATGAGTTGAACTCTGCCTTAACTACTTATAGTCATTAAAAGTTAATTTTATATCTCTTAAGATTCCTAAGTGATAAAGTCATTCTAATTTTTATTTCTGTTCCGTTTGAAGGGGTCTATCATTAATCACCAAAAGTCTTTCAGTAAGCAAACGTTTTGAAAAAATGCATTGACCAGTGAACATTCACCCTAGATGGGCACCCAGGAATGTGTGTGTTAGGTTCAGTCCATGCAAAGAGGATCAAGGTGACAGCAGCAGTCTCATCCTTCTCCAACTAAGCCACTGACAGATGATTCTGACATGCTTTCCTTCTCCAGTAAAAAAAAAAAAAAAAAAAACTGTAAAGTTAAAATCCCTAATGAATCAAGCAGTACAAGCACTACTCAGTGTTCTAAAATGATACCATGATTGTATTATGTACTATGTATTATACTATTATGGTATTAAGCACCAAATGGCAATAAGGCCCCTTTCTTACATGGCTTTTAATCAGATCTGCTCGTCAGGTTTTTCAGGCAGAGAAGATTGAAAGCTTCATGCAGGCTCTACAGGCAGGCGGATGTAAAAAGATTTGTGTCCCTTTACATCTGCCTACCTTCGAGTCCATCCAGGGCCGGAAAAAAAAATTAAAAAGGACTGCTTACTTTTGTTTTTTAGAATCTACACATGACAGATCAGAGGTAGCCTGATGTAAATTGACACAAATCATTTTTACATCCAGACAACCATAGAGCCATCACAGGTTTGCAGATGTCTGCTGTTAAAATGTAGACTGAGACTGAACAGGCACAGATGTCACATAACTGACATCTGTCCTGTTCAGCTGCAACTCAGCAGGGGATCTTTTTCATGGATCCCCTGCTTGATGGAGCTGACAAAACCCATGTGAAAGGACCAAAGATAAGTTGCTAACAAATCAAAAGTTACGTTTATGCTTTCTTCTGCTCTATAACAGATCTGGGGCCTAATGCCAAAGAGATTTTCTAAAAACTTTGAACATGTTTCTAATTGATAATAAGCCCCTTCAACCACCAAAATGGAATTTGCTACTGCCATCCAGGTGGACAGAAACTGATCAAAACACATCAGCAACTCTTCACGTTGAAGCATTGTTTGTCAGTGAGGGACAAATGTATTAGAGCCCACATTTTATTGTAAATACTAAATGAAAAAAATGAAATGGGAAAAGTCATAAATGTGTCATAAATTTGCATTTTAAAATCTATATCACACATACCCGAGTTATTAAAAGTGCATGCAATACCAAAAGGATTTATAAACATTATATTTAGATAAATTCATCAATAAAGTGCAACCTAGATGAAGCAAAATACTTGCAGTTAGGTATAATGGTAATAGACAAGGAGAAAGGGTAAGAAGAAAAGGCTTTTTATCTTGGCCACTTCACAGGTCAAAGGATCGTGTGCCATCTCACATCTGTGGTCAACTATACTTTCATCTGGGTGTCCTGCTAGCAGATCTGATGCTCTTTTTGTGTGATCATATACATACAAACTTAAAGTGATACCATCAGAAAGGGAAAGTCAGCTGAGGTTTCGCTCATATCCATACATTGTGAGCATTTCTACAGTGACTAGGGATACACTCTGGGGCGGAGCTGAACTGGGAACATGACTTTTAACATAGAGCAGCCACCTTAGTGTCACCCAATACCTTTTAAAGACACAACCTATTGAAAATGGATTACATCCTGGCTTGGAAACGTAATGGATGATGCATGAAGCAGTGTGAGTGGATGGTAAGCATTATAGGCCAGCTACTCTCCTACTTCTCCTGTATATATGTATGTTTATTCTGAAGGGGACCGCACATAACTGAGTATAAGGTAAGTGCAGTTAACGGTCTGACATAACAGTTGCTTGCTGTATGTCCTGTAAAGTATTAGTGGCTTGCTAAATGCTTTCACACATTACATGGAATTACTCTTTACGTACACATATGTAGGTCCTGATCCTTTAGAGACCCCTATACAATCTGAACATATGAAATATTCACACCAATCACAAAATATAAAAAATATTAATAGCACGTCAGGTAATGCCACAACAGGAAGGAATGTTCTCTTTAAATCATGGGACAACTCACACACCTTGAATCGGATATTTATTTTATTTCAAATTGATTTTCCGAGAGCCCAAAACGTACAGTCCTGTAAACATCAAGATACACATTTCGATACAATGTGCCAATCATAGGTGTTCTTTACCTGGATCACAACATTTTAACTTCTTGATCTCCCATTAGGAATTTTTCTAAAATGTGGCCCAGCGCTCGGATCTAGCTTGCCTTGATTCCCACAAGTTGTGAGAGTAATTTGATCCATAGGTACAAGTGTTTGTGGAAAACTTTACATCACTTTGGTCCGGCTTTTAAAGATGGTCCAGAACCAAATCAGTCACATAAACTTGAGTTCACCAGTATGAGCACAACAAAACATCTTCAAAACATTGCTCTTGGGTTAATGCAAAAAACAGATGCCTCTTACTTACACTCAATACATACAAAAATAAACTGCCGTCAATTTCAGCAAAAAGCTTTCCCCAGGAAAAATGACTGTTCCTTCAGCCGTCAAAAGAAAGGAATGTAAATAAGCAATAAATACAGAGTGTGCTTCTCCATATTGACATATTTACAATTGACTCTTTGGCTTATGTTAGGGATTTGTTTTTCCAAAATAATATATATGGTATGATCCAGCCATCAACGTATGAAAAAAAATAGTAAGCCAAGTACAGATCGGTGACACTTAAAATGTAAAGAGAATTTACCGCCAAATCTGCACGGCTTTCCTTTGCATCTTTTTTTAAACAAATTTTATTATAAAAAAAAAAAAAAAGAGAGAGAAAACTGCCACATTGTAAATATAGACACATGCAACATATTGGCTCTAAAGTTGTCTCATGAGACGGCTGCAGATACAAATACATACAAATCCTTGTGACGTAGAGACTTGTCCTGCTTCTGCCTCCAGCACTGTGTGTAATAATGTGGCACTAAATCCATCAATACTCTATACAGTCATAAAAACAGTTCAAGTTCTTTTTATGAAGATACAGAAAGTCATAAGAAAAATACTTTCTCTTCGTTTAATTTTTTTTTGTTTAAAACTTTTAAGGTCCGGTGTAAAAATCCTCCTTTGCACAGCTGGAGTAATATCTGTCCGAACATTAGGTGCAGGTTGGCACATCCAACTATGACGATTCAAGGTATTCTAATGAAACATCATAGCAGAAACGGTATTGTTCCTGTTAAAAACAAAAAGGAAAAGAATAGTAGGTACCACCTTACAACAGTTATCAATTAAGAACATTGATAAACGTTTACAATGACCACTGGTAGAATCTAAAGAAATGTGTTAAAAACAAACTTTTTCCTCGAAAGATCTGATGGAATTCACGTGGTGTACAGATGTCTAAACTAACCGGCATGATACAATCCTCCATGATTTAATCACTAGATCTTTAAAGTGTCATTAAACACAAAACTTTTCTCTTGGCATTTATATTTATAATGGTGGCCTTTATCTATAATGTGCACCTTTTCTTTCGCCATCTTATATATTTTGATAAATACCTGGTTGATCCTGCCATTTCCAATGTCCTCCCTCTTCTCAGTGTCAACAAAATAGCAATCGATTAGGTGGCTGTTGCATTGCCACACACTCTACCCTTGCTCCACAATGTCTTTTCAGTGCCTTGACTACTTTTTTTGAGCTACCCCTTGTGACATTTTACATTAGCTGGGAGGGTCGGCGATTCCAAAGGTAGAACTGTAGCAGTAGTCATGATTGAGAGAGGATTTCTCTCCCAGGTTTACTGGTCTTATGTTTCACATAGAGCTGCTGGCAAAATCAATCTGTGAACTGTCCCTACAGCCTATGCCTAGTGGGAAACATGAGACCTGTAAACCAGGGAGAGAAATACCTTCTTATTCACGAATCCCTGTGTGAGCAGACTGGTTGCTATTCTATTGAAGTGTACTGTAGTGATGTTGCAGTTTGCATTCGAGGTCTCAAGCTAGCTCAGCTTACCGATCTTACATTGAGGTGTTGAGGTAATGAAATATGGTTTACAAGGGATTAAAAAGGTATTTAGAAATGTTTATTTAAACTGTGAGACAGGCATCCAGGTTTAATGCTATATAAACATAGTATAAACCGAGAATTGTGACAGTGGGTTTAATATCACTTTAATCCTACTGACCACACAACGTTGGACCTGTAAAACTGAAAAGAATGGAACTTAAACAAGCGGTGGTTTCATCTTTTTCATCTGGTCTGCAAGTGAACTAAGAAACCATTTTTACTCATAAAAAATGTATACATTTAACATAACTATATCTGGAAGATAAGGATGCAAAACACACAGGAAGTGCATGTGTGTGCATCTGCAGTGGTTAGATGACAGCACACTTTCTTTTGGCATGCAAGTGAGGAAAAACTATGATTTCTAGGATGATTATCTCCTCTTAAATTTTTCCAGAAAACCCAACTGTGAAGAGACAGAGCCCAGATGGGTGTCATTTGAACATTATACTAGCCTACACACTAAAAATTTGAAGTGGAAAGTCATGATGTCCACGAAATCTTTGATTCCAATGTTCTTTGCTAAGAACTTATATGCAGGAAAAGGGTACGGAGTCAAGATCAGCAAAGGCCCTGAAGAGGATAATCAAATTTGTTACTTTTGGGAGGTGATTCTATGCCAGCACCTGGCTTTGCCTCCTCTTTGCAAAATCTAAAACCTAAACTCTCTAAAGTGTTTACACATATGGAGTGACCATCAGGTAGCAATGCCTGAGGCATTTATTTCTTTAGGCACTGGAACAAGCAAGGTAGGGCTAAATTTTTTAAGTATCATAATGCCTATATCTAACTTATATAGCAAAATAACAAAATGCTATATACAAACTTAGCATGTCAGGGGGTATGGTTAACCAATGACTGTATTGAATTTCCATCCCAGTGTTTACTTTTGGTTTTCCTTATCTTCTGAACATCCTTAAGACTATGGGGCCCATTAATAAAGCAGCGGTATAGCCTTATGGCCTTACTAAAGTTTTGATGCAATGGCATTTAAATTTCTCCTGGGTTTCCAAATACATTTCTGAGCACTCCCCCCATTGCTTTCGAGGTTGTGAGCAGGAGAGAACTATGTTACATATACAGTGGATGTGCCCTAGGCACAGAGGCTGTGGATTAGCGTGCACTTGCGAATACATACAGTTCTTGATTGTAAACTGTGTAAGGATCCATTTGAGACATTGCAAAACAGTCAAATTATTGGCTTATTTTTTTAATGCCAAACTATTGCTCACTCTTGGAGATCTTCCTCATTGAATTTCCAGGGGGTTAAAGCCTGCCAAATTGTACAATGATCAACAAAATTTACTGCCATTTCGGACTGCCATAAACATAGTCAATTTTGGAAAATTTGGACCCCATACATAAATTATTCCTGACCTGATCAGTGTTACATCTCAGACTTTCCTTTCATAGGCATATGGGGTCCTGTGGACCCAGGGATGGGGGATTATCTCCTCCTTTGTGTAATGTCCCTTACCCACTTCCTTCTCTCACTTCTTTCAATTTCCATTTCCCCTCCCTCTTTTCATTCTTTTCTCTTATTATTCTTTTGTTGTTTCTTTGTTCTAAGGCCTTGTACCTGAAGAATGGCCTGAAGAAGTAGTGCATGCTCCGCAAACACATCGATATGTTCTTTTATTATGTCCGGCTGTGATGTCACGTCCACCGGGCTCTTCGTTCCAAGAAATCAGGAAGCTCTGGGAGCCTCCGGCGCTTCATATAGCATGGACCACAGCCATCCATCTCTGGCGGATAGAGACCGGGACTCTTGCTGACAAGGACATTTTATACCCAGCGTGACATGCTTGAGTTTCATTCTCTTTTGTGAGTGATATTCTTTTATCCATGTTAAAGTCATTTTAACTGCTACACTTAGTTGGTGCCTCTCTCTCCCTCTTTTTACCTACAGAGCTCCTTCTGGCTCCTTAGACTGACCTGCCAGGACAGTGAGCACCTCCTCACATGGACTATATTACATTTGAACATTTTAATACTTGTGGACTTTAACCCCACCTAGCTTCCCTGATTTTTGCCAATTTTCCCTTGTTTGTACCTTTTGAGAAATGGCCTGTTCAGTTACGTAATGTACTGTACACATTATATGTATGCATATTGGTTTATTATATATATACTATATTGAACAGGAAAATTAAAAAAAAAAAAAAGGCCAGAAGAGAAGCTTGGTCACATGTGTTCAGCAGTAGTTCTGATATACATCTCAGTCTCCACACCTTGGCCTGCATTTTATAAATGGGCTGGCTGAAAAATACAGGTTGTAGGGTGTAGTAACAGAGGAGTATAGCAGAAAACCGATAGTGATGGCCACTGTCCATTATAAATGAATCAACCAATGGCAGAATACATTGTACATATTAATGACTGCAGTTCTCTCACAAGACCATCTTGCTGCCAAGAAATTAACTGGGGATAAAGCTCAACTCCAGCAAAACATTTTTTTTTCTTTTTAAATCAGAGTAGGTAGGATTCAGAACCTTAAGACAGATGTTCCAACCCCTTCCCAATCTACTAAAGAAATGTGTTTTGTTGAATTCTCTTTCTGCATCAGAAAGAGATCCCGTCTCTTCCTGTTTTTGTAACACCCAGTCATGGGACCAGAAATTACGGTAAATTTCTTCAAAGGAAACACAGACAGCAATAAAAGCCAGATCTAGACCGAGGTCCTAACCATTACCAATTTTGTATAAAACAAAAAAAGGTTTGTCTAATATTGGTCTTCAAAGATAAACTATATGGTATTTATTGCAGTACATGGGCTGTCACGTAAAAAAGTAAAATATGATGCTCAGGAAAGCTATGGGTTATAAAAGGTTAGCTAATCATTGATCACAGCTATCAAAGACAAATAAAAAAAAAAGTTAATGAAGCATTTGGAATGGGCTTCACTATGATAAAAATGTGCCACAGGTGTCAACACAAATTAATACATCCATGATCACCGCAATACCTATATCTAGATATATTTCCTAGAAAAAGGTGTTCAAGTGCGTGTCGGAAATGTAAAGTCATATTTTTTTTCTCTGCTATACTGCAACAGTATGTGTAAATCACATTACCTTTGACATCACAGCCGAGCGGCATCATAAAAATGAGTTAGTACCTGATCTTTAGCAGGCACAGTGTGTTAACTTCAGCACGGTTAGTCTTGGCTTGTGGATATAACAGTATGTGAGAATGAAGCACGTTTGTTAATGTGAGAGCCAAGTTTTCTGAACAAGTCAATAATGGCAGAAATAAACACAAACTGTCTTCTCGATTGCTTTATCTTATTGCCTGTTTTATTACTGACAGCATGCTTTCATATCCATTTATATCCACTAAAACCTGAAAGTTTGTAATTTTAGAAGGCTAAAATTAATTAAAACTAAATATCAAAAATCAAAAGAAATTCACCTAAAAACAAGGCCAATGATAATCTAGTAGTAAAAGGAATGTATAGATAGATGTGTCTGCTTACACAGGCATAAAATGTATAGAAATTTGAAAAACAGTTTTCAAATATATAGTTTATTATATTTCAGAAATTTTTGGGCAAAGCCCGGGAATACAAGCAATAAAGAGGGGGGGGAGGGGGGGGGATAGAAGGTCGCAGCCTCCTAATGATAAAACAAAGTGATACATCAACATTTTACATACATAGTACTGGTAAATCTTTGTCTCATGGTGTTTTTATTGGTGCAGTATGTGTCTCCCATTGCTGTTATCATTTAACTTGTTTATTAGCTATGGGTAGGGAGATTGATCAGTAGTTAAATTATTTCACATTCTACCAATATGTAATATGCCTATTAATGTATATCCATCAAGAGATTGCAACTTAAATATAGTATTACAAAATAAAAATAAAGTAGAAGAAACAGTGAGAGGGAAAGATTGGGGAAAGAAGAATAGGAGAGGTGGGGAGGGAGCTGGGGAGGGAAAAGGGACGGTTGTCAGGATGTTATTTTGATCAATTGGGGATTCCAGTTTGTGTGTCACCCTTTACATATATTGGGTCTATTAATTAGGTCGAGTTTCCGAATAAGACCTTACCTTCCTCTGAATATTTGAACATATTCCATAGTGCCCATGTTTTTTGGTAAGTTGTTTGTCTATTTTGTGATGTCAGAATTAGGTCTTCTAGATTATTTATGTCTTCCACTTTCCGTAGCCACATTGATACTGTAGGAGGGGTTTGTTTTTTCCACATTACAGGTATGCAAGACTTCGCTGCATTTGTTAGATGTCTTAGTATGGATTTTTTGTAGGTTTTTAGCGGAATAGAGGACATATGCAGTAAGAAAAATGCTGGGTCATTCGGGATCTGAAATTCAGTGAACTTCTGGGAAATGGATCGGACAGCAGTCCAGAAATTTGTCAAATGCGGGCAGGACCAAAACACATGTAAGATCGTTCCCACCTCTCTCTGGCACCTCCAGCAGTATTTTGATGACTCAGGAAACATGTAGTGTAAGCGACTAGGTGTTAAATACCACCTGGTCAGGATCTTGAAGTTTGTCTCCTGTATCTTAGTGCATATGGAGGATTTAAGAGAGAGAACTAATATATTTTGTTTCTGGACTGATGTGAAGGTACACTGAAGGTCTTTTTCCCATTTTGTAATACATGGTAGATCAGGTGTTTGTAAAGGGGTGTTCAAAAGGGCGTACGTCTGGGATAGTAACTGTTTGATCGGTTTCGTGTCTGAGCATATATCTTCAAATGTCGTCAGTGGTCTAGTGTAGGATTGTGGGTTTGGGATTGTTTGAAGGAAATGGTGTATTTTGGCTGCGTTCCAAAATGTAAGTTTAAAAGGGCCGTTTGGGTCTATTAATTCTTTCATAGTTGGCCATCTGTCTTGCGTCACAAACCGTGAAGCTCTGGTGTATCCAGAGTTTCTCAGTACCTGGAACTGTCCAGAAGACATTCCCGGGGGGAATTTTGGATTTCCCAGTATCGGGGTCATGGGGGATTCTGTGGTCGATACTGATGTTTGTAGAGTGGGATGGAGACATTGCCGAATGGTGTTACCTATAAAGGGGTGTGATTTCAGTTCTAGTGGAAGTGATTCGTAGCACCATAAAGCTGATTCTAGTGGTATGTCTGTTTGCTGTTGTTCAATTTGTGTCCATAATTTATGGTTTTTGTTCCTAATCCAGTCTATTACGCTACTTAAATATGTTGCGAAATAGTATCTCCGGATGTCCGGAAGTGCTATCCCCCAGTGTTGTTTTGGCCTGGATAATTGTATTCTGGGAATGCGTGGTTTCTTATTAGCCCAAACAAAACGAGTGAAAAGAGTCTGGACGCGTCTGAAGTATATAGGGGGTATTTTGATTGGCAGGGCTTGAAACAGGTACAGAAACTTGGGCAGTATACACATTTTAATTAGATTGCACCTCCCAAACCAGGAGTGCAGACCCCTATTCCATTCTTCCAATAGAAGTCTGACTCTCGTTAATAAGGGGGGGAAGTTACTGTCGTATATCAGTGCCGGGTCTGGAGGTATTTTCGTACCCAAATAAGTCAGGGCAGAAGTAGTCCACTTGAACCTAAAGTTTGATTGTAATTTTGTAAGGTCGGTGGTTGGTATAGATATACCCATGGCTTCTGATTTTGAAAAATTAATTTTTAAATTTGACACTTTCCCATACGTTTCAAATTCTTTTAGTAGGTTGGGTAGTGATACTATTGGATCTGTTAACGAGAAAAGTAAATCTGCATACGCAGATACTTTATGTTGTAGGGGTCCTACTGATATTCCGTGTATGTTAGGATTCAGTCTAATGTTGGAAAGAAATGGCTCGAGAGAGAGTGCAAATAAGAGAGGGGACAGGGGGCATCCCTGTCTTGTCCCGTTTGTAATTGTAAGGGAGTCCGAAAGAATACCGTTCGTTTTCACTCGTGCTGTGGGATTAGAGTAAATACCTGCTATCCGGTTGAGCATCACCTCCCCTAAGCCTATGTGTCGGAGTACCGCGTTCATAAAAGGCCAACTGACACGGTCGAAGGCCTTTTCTGCGTCTGTATTAATAAGGACACAAGGGGTCTTCTTGGATCTAGATATATATAGCAGATTCAGCACTTTCGTAGTACTGTCTCTAGCTTCCCTGGAGGGTATAAAACCGACCTGGTCCAGGTGAATAAGATTCTGGAGGTGCTGCGCCAACCTGACAGCAAGAACTTTAGCAAAGATCTTGAGGTCTAGATTCAATAAAGAAATGGGCCTGTACCTCCCGCATGCTGTCGGATCTTTACCTTCTTTGTGGATTAACGAAATGTGGGCTCCTAAAGTATCCCTTGCGAAGACTGCCCCCGTTCCAATTTTGTTATATAATGTAGCTAATCTGGATCCCAGAATAGGCAAAAAGATTTTGTAATATTGTAATGTATAGCCGTCTGGGCCTGGGGCTTTATTTGGTTTCATTGTCTTTATGGCATTCTGGATTTCTGTTATGGTTATGGGCGATTCTAATTCTTCACTTAGCTCTCGAGCAAGAGTTGGCATTTGGGAGGAACGAATGTATTCCTCAATCATTGCATTGGGGGGGGTTCCCTGTGATAGATTGTACAATTTAGAGTAGAACTGCCGGAATTCCTCAGATATATGTGTAGGTAGGGATGCTTTTTTACCGCCTGATGTGGTAATGTGGGGGATATATGTCGACTGGTTATGGCTTCTGATCGTGTTAGCTAAAAGTTTTCCACATTTATCCCCAAATTCGTAATTTTTTGTTCGGCCGCTCTGTAGGGCCGCCTTTGCTCTGTATTGTAGGATATCTGTGATTTGTAGTCTAATGGTCGATAACTGTGTTTCTGACGCTTGGGTCGGGGCATGTTTGTGTCTGGCTTCTAAAGTGGCCAGTTCCTGCAGGAGTTGGGAGAGAATTTTATTCTTTTCCTTTTTAATGCGGGCTCCATGCGAGATAAGGGTACCTCTCAGAACTACCTTATGTGCCTCCCACAGTATCCCTGGGTCACAGTCTATTTGGTCATTCTCTTGAAAATACTGATTTAGAGTTTTAGTCACATCTGCTAGTACTTCTGGTATTTGTAGTAGGCTTTCGTTAAGTCGCCAGAAGCGATGTCTGGGCGAGTGAGTATCTGATAGGCGGTAACTCAGAAATATTGGTGCATGATCTGACCATGTCCTGTTGCCAATTGATGTTTGTTCAACAGCATGAAGTTGTGAATGAGGAATCATGAAATAGTCTATTCTGGTATAGACTTGATGTATGTGGGAATAGAAGGAGAAGTCCTTCTCTCCTGTGTGTTGTAATCGCCATATGTCTATCAGTTGTGAGTTATGGAACGTTTTAGCTATCCTTTTAAGTTGGTTTGGTGGTACTGATGTTGTGCCTGACGACGTGTCCATGGAGGGGATCAAGGGGGTGTTAAAGTCTCCTCCCAGAATCAAGTGTCCGTCTTTAAAGTCTTGTAGTTTCTCTAGTGTTTCTTGTAGGAATGTGGCTTGTTGTTCATTGGGGGCATATAGGGTTGCCAGTGTTACTTTTATAGTTCCGATTGTGCCTTTGAGGAAGATGTATCTTCCTGTCGGGTCTATCAAGGAACTCTGGAGTTGCCATGGGATCTTATTTGAAATGAGGATGGAGACACCTTTAGATTTGGAATCTGGGTTCATGGAGTGGAAAGCAGTCGGGAAGTGTCTATTTTGTAGGTATGGCAGTCTGTTGGTCTTGAAATGTGTCTCTTGGAGGAAGGCTATGTCTGTACGGTTTCGTTTTAAGTCGTTTAGTAACATGCGTCTCTTCTCGGGTATGTTAAGTCCTTTTACATTAAGGGACATCACATTAATCTTGCTTACAGCCATATTGTGTTGGGATGGGGGAGGAGGGAGAGGAGGGGGGGAGGGAGGGTAGGGATGAAGTTGGGGGAGGAAGGGGAAGGCAAGTATAGAGAATAAAAGAGGAGAGTTAGAAAAAAGAAAAGTAACCAAAAGGTTTACCAAACACAGACAGGGCCTAGTGTCCTGTCTATAGTCTTTCCCCCTAGATTAAGGGGGTGTTTTTTTCTGCATATAACTGCCAGGGGACACAAATTTTGCCTCCCGCAGATATATGCTGGCCTAGTTGGAAGCGAGGTAAAACAAGGCTCAGAGAACTGAGCTTCCCGTCCATCCCCCCGCCCCATCATGTCCATCAAAGTTAATCCTGAAAAAAGCTATGCATTTCGTTTGATCATTAAGTCTCTAAAGTTCTATAATACCAAACAGTTAACCCTCGTGGTTGATTTTTTGTAATGTAACTGAATATAAACAAAATTAAAGCCTCAAGTAAACTTAAACATGTATATAACTTAACCTGGGTTAAATTCTCCTTACGTCATCTAATGACATTTACCTCATATCTTTTCCTGTTGGTTTTGTCTGAGATATCTAACCCATTCAAACCTTTCTATGCGTAAATATGTATATCATCCCAAAAAATGAAAGTTCTGCATGAGGTCTCATTCTATGGTTACCGGGTAGGCATCTCATCACTCCACCAAAGAGGAGCTGAAATGCTCTCCCACTGAACCATCTCAGCCCGGTTCTGTAAGCCATCATATCACCTGTATTTGGGTAAGAACAAGAGTTCAAGGGTATCTCATGGCTGCTTCTTTTCCAATAATGAGTCCGGAGCAGCAAACCGAAGTTCCTCGTAGACCCTCAGGGTGACTGCAGGTAGTCCCGTAGGTTCAAGTACGTCTTTAGATAGGCAAAGTGATCAACCTTGCTTGCCAGCGTTGTAGCTTCACAGATTGGGGTAACAGTTCCTGGGTCATGTGGTTTTCATTGAATGTGTCCAGTTTCGGGGCATAGTCTCCATTTTACTCTGTGAGTCACTTTAAAAGCCGCTCAGAAAATGGACTCCTCTGAGTGTCCCACAAGGTCTGTAGATCCTGGGCGGATTAGTGCTCCTTTTAGGAAAGGTTTAACCCATACTTTCCAAACTTGAAAAGAACAAGGAACTCAGTCATTGTTACTTTGACCAGGAAGAGAAAGAAAAAAGTTAATGGAAATGAAATTCCTAAACTTTACAAGGGGTGTTCATGTTTCAGGACTCGCGTGTGTCTTCTTGGGAAGAGGCCCTGGATTGACGGCGATTTCTTTGCCGTCTTGGCTGTAAGTTCTGTCCCATGTTAGGTGCAGTTAGCCGTCCAGGTGGTCCTGGGAGAGGGCCCAGCCAGTCTGGCACAGCGATTGGATCTGCATCCAGGAAGGTGAATAAGGCTGGTAGTGCGTCTGGTTTGCGGAGAGTGAAAGACCTCTGATTTTTTCTGAATGTGGCAGACAGGGGGTATCCCCATCTATATGTCGCCCCTTTACGCCTAGCTAAGTCCAGAAGGGGTTTCATTATCGCACGTCTTTGTAAAGTTGCACGCGAGATGTCCGGAAGAATTTTGACTGTAGCCCCATCTAGCTCCGGATCTTCCGCTTCCCAGGCCTTCCGCAGGATCTGCTCTTTATGAATATAGTGGTGGACCCTACAGATCACATCTCTGGGTCTCAGGGGGTCAGTGGGTTTCGGGCCTAGGGCCCTGTGGATCCGGTCTATTTCAATGCGGTCAGGTAGGTCAATCCCTGGGAGGCTGCGGAAGATGGCTACAGCTGTGTCCATCAAATCCTCCGGACCCGTAGCTTCTGGTAGACCCCGGAGTCGCAGGTTGTTCCTGCGACTTCGGTCCTCAATTTCCTCCAATCTCAGTGCTTGTTCTTGTAGTGTCTCTGTTTGCGTCTCCTGTTTGCTTTCTATGGCTGACATGCGGCGTTCCAATGTTACCAGAGAGCTCTCCCCTGCCTCTATTCTGGAGTGTAATGCGCGCACCTCAGCTTTTACAGTTTGCATTTCTTTCTTATGTGATGCTTCTACTGTTGCTATAAGGGCTGTAATGTCAGCTTTAGTGGGTAGTGCTAGCAATATGGAGCGCAGCTCCTCATCTCCTCTGGGGATTTGAAAAATGGGTTGAGATGACTCACCGAGGCCAAAACGGAGATCCGGAGGGAGGCCCTCATAACTGCTTGCTTGTGAGTCTCTCTGCGGTGACACAGATCCACTCGCTGTCTGTTTCTCTGCACTGTCTCCTCGTGGCGCCGCCATCTTGAGTTCCGGCGAGCCGAGCAGGGAGAGTTGAAATCTCCTCCTTAGTTCGTTAGGAGAGGGCTGCTGTGGGGTTATTTTAGACTGTTTACCGCTCCTCTTCCCGGTTCTCTTTCTAGATGCTTGCATAGCTTGCAAAAAACGGCTGGATTAGCTGCGGTGAGGGGAGACGGCCGGGAGCTCACACAACTCACGTCTCTATTCAGCCATGTCCAGGCCACGCCCCCCCCGAAAAACAGTTTTCAATAGGTGTTGTCATCTCCAGAAGAAAAAATGTAAGTGCCCCATGGGGTCCCTGTGCACATGGCTTGTGTCCCAATTTAAATCCAATCAGTGGAGGTTAAAAGTTAAATAAAATATTTTTTGGTATTGCTGAGCCCCACCACCACTCCATTCTGCAGTGATGTCTCTCCTTATCCCTTCTCTTTTGTTTACATTGCAGCCTGCTATACAGGGGAGAGTAGAAACTGTCAGCTGGTGTTGTGAATGAGTGCAGCTGGAGAAAAGAGCTTTCATTCACAAAAATATAAGCTGACAACACCACAAGCCAGGTACTATATCAGGCTGTCTCAGACAAGTGTAGGGGCAGCTGTGTGCTATTGTCAGCTTGTGTTTTTGTGAATGAAAGCCCTTTCTCAAGCTGCAACTATTCACAAAACAAACTGACAGTTTCCACTCCCTCCATGCCCCTAAACATCAGGCTGCAGCTCCAGTCTCTCTGTAAACTAAAAAGGAGAGATGAGGAGACACGTATCTACAGCACAACAGAGTCCTGTCTAGCAGCTTACGAGAGCACTACTCCTCACTCCCCTTTCCCTCCTGAGCTGCCACTCTAAGTTGATTTGTGTTGTTGGATAGCTAGGCGGGCGGGCAGAGCTTGCTATTGGACACCACAGCTTGTGGCAACCCCTGCATGGATTTAGAAGGGGACAAGTGCTATGTGCACAGGATCCCCTGGGCAGTTTAACATGCTGTATGTTCTTCTGATGATAGACCTTTTTCAATGCCAATACACTCTATTGTGTTGCCCTAGAAAATATTGTTTGTGTACTACATTCTTGGTAAGTTAACCTACATAAGTTAACCCATTGAGGTCTCTCACAATGCACATAATGCCTCAAAATATGCATGTGTTAATACAGATTAAAACATGAATTCCATGTAAGCACATAGCCTAATTAAAGGTAAAGTAAATTATTCCACGCTATGGACTGGAGAGCAAAGCTATTAGCTGCTGCCTCCACATACACCAACCACCAAAAAGGTAGATAGCCAGAATAAAAAAACAAAAATGGGGTAGGTGGAATTGGCGCTACTAGTGTGAAATGTGCTTACATGTGGCAAATAAAATTAACATACAAAAAAACAACATAAACAAAGCATAGCACAACCTTAACCACCTGCTATCCGCGCTATGGCCGAATGACGGCCACAGCGCGGACTTGCATTCCCGGGAGGCCGTCATATGACGGCCTCCCCTGTGCACGCTCCCTGCGCGCGCCAGGTGCGCTGTGATGACCGAGTCACAGACTCGGCTGATCACCGATCCATGTAAGGGGCCGGTCCCGGCCCCTTAAGATGTGATCAGCTGTCAGCCAATGACAGCTGATCACATGATGTAAACAAAAGATCGGTAATCTTTTTTTTTTTTACTCACGCTGACAGCGCGAGTAGAAAAAAAAGCCGATCACCAGATCGGATGTCAGGGACATCGGTCCCCAAGTGGAAGAGGCACATCTGCCTCATCAGTGCCATTTAAAAGTGCCACCTAACAGTGCCCACAGTGCCACCTAACAGTGCCCACAAGTGCCACCTATCAATGTCAACAAGTGCCACCTATCAATGCCCACCTGTAGTGCCAATCAGTGCCACCTGGCTGTAGTGCCAATCAGTGCCACCTGGCTGTAGTGCCAATCAGTGCCACCTGGCTGTAGTGCCAATCAGTGCCACCTGGCTGTAGTGCCAATCAGTGCCACCTGGCAGTGCCGCCCATCACTGCCACCCATCAGTGCCCATCACTGCCACCCATCAGTGCCCATCACTGCCACCCATCAGTGCCCATCACTGCCACCCATCAGTGCACATCAATGAAGGAGAAAAATGACCCGTTTTAAATTTTTTATAACAAAATATAAAAAAATATTTTTTTTTTTTAAATTCAGTTTTTTACATTTTTTTAACAAAAAGTAAAAACCGCAGAGGTGCTCAAATACCACCAAAAGAAAGCTCTATTTATGGTGAAAAAAATGATAAAAATTTCATTTGGGTACAGTGTTGTATGACCGTGCAATTGTCATTCAAAATGCGTCAGTGCTGAAAGCTGAAAATTGGTCTGGATAGGAGGGGGGTTTAAGTGCCCTGTAAGCAAGTGGTTAAAAAACAACGCCACCTAGATGTGAAAGTGCCAAGTGCAAAATGCATATGAAATCTATACCGTAAAATGTCACAATGATAACCATATTGATATCCCCGTGACGAAATGCGTAAGAAGAGTTATTTGCGTCATTACGCCACATCCGGTTTAGTCCATGGAATGCACCGTGACCCAGACTTCCTGTATTTTGTATACAACGCCTGCTATTGCATAATAAAAAAGAGGCTATACAGAGTTACGCTATGGGCTTTATTACTGTCTATGCATGAGCTCACTGGAGTAGAGGAGACCTAGAAGGTAGCCTTAAGGACCACATTTATAGTCACCTGACATTGTGGAGGCTAGTTACCCTTTAAAGGGTAATGTCATCCAGTGAGTGCATTATCAGAGGGGGGCACGAGTGTGACACAACTGTGACATTTGCATGCACTTCACACCAGCACTTATTTCACTACTATGGCAATGATTTTTTGATATGAACTCATGGACTTATTTGAATTTATGGATTTTTTTACATGTTTACAATTATCATTATATTGGAATTGCACACTAGCACTTTGTTTTATGGTATAGGTTTCATATGCATTTTGCACTTAGCACTTTCGCATCTAGGTGGTGGTGTTTTTTAAGGTTGTGTTATGCTTTGTTTGTGTTTTTTTGTATGTTAATTTTATTAACGCCAACTCCACCTACCCCATTTTTGTTTTGTTTACATAGGCTAATTGTTTCTGAGTTCAGTTATGACTCAATCAGTTTAAATCACTATACTTTAGTGAATTTCACAATACAAGAAACTAACAGTTGCATAATGTTGCAGAATTCCTAGCATAGTCTATTAACTACTGAAATATCTGTAGCACAACACCATGATAATCAATGACAGCCAGCTATAGTGCCATGCTGGAAAGCACTTTGGACTGGCAATAGCAGAAATATAAATCAGGGACGGATTCCATCACTAAGCACACAACCTTTTTGTACTCCTTGCTAGGATCACCTTTTATACAGCGTATTTTTACTCCCTTCATTTTTTTTTTCTGGCATCTATCATACAGGCAGGAAGAGGAGAGATTCCCCTCACCTATGTTCACAAACAATATGCAATTAGATTGACCACCATTTAGAATTTTTAGACACAAAACATGTTCTATTTTAAATGCACAGTATATATAATCCTATTAACATCCTCTATAAAAATAATAATTAGAAAGCAATTATCCAAACAAACATTATTTCTCATTAACTGCACAGCTCATTTGAGGAATGTTTGCTTTGCAGCATTTCCATAATTTGCCTTGGTTTCCTTATTTTCTCAGCAAAAGTGATATATGCTGAAGATCCTAGGGGACACCACATTCTGTGCAAACAGTACATTACCATGAATTGATGAGCAGTGTTAAATATGGATGAATTGTTGTACTGTAATGTACAATGCATTTGAGTGCATTTTTTTCCAAGATAAAGGGTAAAATGCAGAATTTATTTAGAAACAATTCAACTACTTGATCTAGATATTTCGTTAACTGCATTTCCAGAATACAGAGCAGTTATATTGCTCTAGTTAAAAAAAATTACCTCCCTGATAATAGGGCACCGTGTCCTCTCAGATGCTCCAAAATGCATCATATTTATGACATGCAACTGATATTACAAACCTCATATTTTCATGTTTGTCTACTGTGCTCAGAAGATTAAGGTCAAACATCTTGCAGTTTTTTACAGGCTAGATGTAAACAAAGTCTGCTAATGAACTAACATTTTTTCTCAATATGGCTACCAGAGATTTTATCAGCTATAACATACCCCAAAACAGATCAACCATTGATATTGTCTAGCCCAATGTTGTATATTTGATGTATTTTGTAAAAAGAGTGATCAGGCATAAGCACTGTGCTTGTATACTACCTTTAGACATCCAGGAACAAGATCTGCAACAAGGCCTGTTCTAAAATAATTACCATCAAACATGGTAAACTTCTGGTAAAACCTGACTACTGTTCCCACATGCTCCATACATTATTAATTTTTTTTCTGTGTTGGACAGAACAGTTGAACATAGTAGAGAACATTCAATTATAACACTGAAGCTGTAAAGTTAATAGGTCAGTTTCTATATGATAGAATTTTCAGTGTAGTGTTGACTACACTGTTTAACCTAAAGTTCAGATTAATGGTGTGCAATAAAATAATGCTACTACTAGATTCAATGGTGGAATGTACTTGCACTGGAAGTTGACGTCTTTTTCCAGGCATAGAAAACTCATTGAGCAGCAAGGAAAAAAAAAAAAACAATGCCATGATGAAATAACAGAATAGAAAATGGTGTATCAGTTGCTTGAATCAAACGTTAGGACTAATTCACAGTAATGGAATACAGTAGTGTATACTACCAATACGTCACAGGTGGCTTTTATCTAAACACAGAAGAAGTTTAGAAGACAATGATTATACTTGCACTTACCGGAGTCTCTACCATATTTGGCTTGCTGTTGCGTAGTGTTTTTACCGCATGGAAAACATCCACCACATTTTGCCTCTTGATCATTTCACACACAATACTAATGGCACAGAACACTCCACTTCTTCCTCCACCATTCCTAAAAATATAGCAGACACTAAAATAAACAAAAAGACTGCAAATAAAGGATTCCCTGCGAATTAATATATTATTATTGGAGGCATCAGTCCAATCTAAATTGAAATTCCAGTTTAGAGCCAAAGAGCTCATTCATCCATTAACTTTTCATACCTCTGAAGGACTCCAGGGGCAGAATTCTTTATAAGTAAATTACACAACTGCCCACCTGATGCAGCCATTACAAGGGGGTTTTACACCTCAGTCATCCTGAAAACTTAAGACTCCTGACCTGCAGCTAAAATTAGGATTGAGAACTCTAGGTGGTAAAGAGGGTAACTAGAAACTCCACTGGGGAGATTTCACTGCAAAAGCCTCCAGAGAAATATAAGAAACCACAGTAAGTAATTGAGCTAGGAAATACCTGTGATACTTAGCACAACTTGGTTGCCAATATGGCATATTTTAAAACAAAGAAAAAAAATAAATCCAGCACAGAAAATAACCTACTAAAATTAATTTTTTGCCCCATTTGCACAGAGCATGCGCTTTAACTGGGTGAATTGGAACGCTAATCTTTTTTTTAACAAGCATTCAAAAGGTAGTAATATAAGTAGCAAGCATGAATCTTGCAGAAAATGCAGTTTATATATGGACTTCCAAACTCTATAGATATAAGCAATTTTTATGTACATGAATGTGAAACCACGAAAAATAGAGCTAAACAAAAATGAACACAAATTTACACCAAAACATTCAATCCCGAAATTTCTAACTTTAAACCATATCATTTGTCACCAGTATAACCAAGCCAAGCAGAGCAGTACATACATCAAACAGACCAGAATGATGACACTATGGCACACAATGTCTCAATAGGTAACTCACAGGCAGTGAATGATAGCGCGTCCTTCTCCTTCATCACACTCCTCTTGCCATTTCTCCACTTGCAGAATTAGTTTCAGAAAAGATCTTTTGGAATTTGGTACTTCTCTGTGAGCTGCCCATCCCAAGTACTGAAACTGCTGCACCATGAGATATCCTTCTTGAGGCTGTTTGAAGAAAAAAAAAAAAGTGTTTAAATTGTGCATTCATCAATATTAAAGTTATGTAGTAATCTGATCTAATGTATCAACATTAAAGCTAAGGGGAACGCTTCCATAATAGAACTGAAATCTATAATAAGGCTTACCTAAAGGTAGCGTAAATATCTCCTAAACATGCACTGTTTAGGAGATGTTTACTGTATATTCAGTCAGTGAAATGGCTCTGAAGGAACGGCCGCCCTTGTCATTTCTTCAGAGCTCTGTGCTGTGACCGGCGGCTCCTGCGTGCATGCACCGGAGTGACATGATTGCGGCTCCAGCCACTCACAGTGCCAGAGCCCGCAAAGCCATAAGAAACACCAAGGAAGATGTCAGCTGTCTCAGCAGTGTGCAGGTGCCGCTAGAGGGCTTAGTGCTAAGGTATTTCATAATGAGCTAGTATGCGATGCATACTAGCTCATTATGCCTTTGTCTTACAGGTTTTCTTTTGTTGTTGTTTTTCCCCCCAAGAGTTTACAACCTCTTTAACCACTTGCCCACTGGGCACTTAAACCCCCTTCCTAACCAGACCAATTTTCAGCTTTCAGTGCTTTCTCATTTTGAATGACAATTACTCAGTCATGCAACACTGTACCCATACAAAATTGTTGTCCTTTTTTTTCACACAAATAGTGCGTTCTTTTGGTGGCATTTAATCACCACTGAGTTTTCTATTTTTTGCACTATAAATGCTCTTTTCTTGGAGTACATCATGGGACACAGAGCCATAGTAATAACTTAATGGGTATATAGGCACCTTCAGGTGATGGACACTGGTATACCCAATACAGGGAGTTCAATCCCCTATATAACCCCTCCCCCTATCAGGAGTACCTCAGTTTTTGTAGCAAAGCAATATACTTAAACCCCAAAAAGAGGGGAGGGACCTCTGTGTCCCATGATTAGGAGATGAAAGGATGTGTCCCAAGAAAAGGATTTTACAGGTAAGCGGTTCCAAAAATCCTATTTTCTTTATCGTACATCATGAGACACAGAGTATTAACTTAATGGGACGTCCCATAGCAATGCTATTTGAGGGGAGGGAGACACAACCCGCAGGGTAACCCCAGACTTGAGGACCTATACTGCTGCCTGCAGCACAATGCGCCCAAAGGCGATATCCTCATACCTCCTTACATCCACTTGATAAAACTTGGTGAATGTATGTACTGAAGACCAAGTTGCGGCCTTACAGATCTGAGCCATGGTGGCCTGGTGTCGCACTGCCCAAGAAGCACTAACCGACTTGGTAGAGTGCGCTTTGACATGAAAAGTGGGAAACTTACCCCTTAAATTATAAGTCTGAATTATAATTGGCCAAATCCACTTAGCGACAGTGGATTTCAACGCTGCCTGTCCTTTCTTCGGACCCTCTGGCAGAATAAATAAGACATCAGTTTTCCGAATCTGAGCAGTTGTCTTTAAATAGACTTTGACCACTCTCACCACATCAAGACAATGTAGCGAGACTTTTCTTCCCTGGAACATAGTTTTGGAAAAAACGATGGCAGGACAATATCTTGGGTAAGGTGAAACTCACTTAGGCAAAAAGTCTGGACGAGGGCGCAACACCACTCTGTCCTCATGAAAAATCAAGTATGGCTCTTTACAAGAAAGAGCAGCCAATTCCGAAACCCTCCTTGCTGAGGATATAGCAACCAAGAACACCAACTTCCTTGTCAGAAGGACTAAGGGAATATGTTGTATTGGTTCAAATGGCTGTTTTTGTAACACTGTCAAAAATAAGTTCAAGTCCCAAGGGCTCAAAGGTGATTTAATTGGCGGATTAATCCACATCACCCCTTGCATAAAACCCCAGACTAAAGAATGTGTAGCAAGCGGTCTTTGAAATAAGACCGATAAAGCTGAGACTTGGCCTTTAATAGTACTCAAGGCCAACTTCATCTCTACCCCCAATTGTAGAAAGGCAAGAATTCTGCCTATGATACATCTCCGAGGGTGCCAACCCTTGGATTCACACAAGGAAACATAAGCCCTCCAGACTCTATAATATATAGTTCTGGAAGCTGGCTTCCTTGCATTAATCAAAGTAGAGATAACTGAACCGGAAAGCCTGTTTCTTCAGAATGTGGGTTACAATAGCCAAGCCGTAAAATGTAGCATTCATAAGGTAGGATGGAATATCAGCCCCTGTGAGAGTAGGTCTGGCCGTAGTGGAAGGGACCATGGATCCTCCACTGCCATCTTTACAATTTCTGCATCTTTACATTCTGCCATGGTGGTGCTACCAGAATTACCGGCTTTCTTTCCAGCTTGATCCTGCAAAGAAGTAGAGGCAGCAAATGAATAGGGGGAAATGCACAGATCAGTGAGAACTGATCCCACGGGGTCACCAATGCATCTGTTCCGCATGCGAGTGGATCCCTTGTCCTGGACACAAAGTTGACTAACTTCATGTTGAATCTGGACGCTAGAAGATCTACGTCCGGAGTGCCTCATCTTTGGCAAACAGCCTGAAAAATGTCAGGGTGAAGAGACCATTCCATCGAGAATAACTTATGGCGACTCAGGTAGTCCGCCTGCCAATTCTCTACTCCCAGAATGAAGACTGCTGATAGGCACAGAACATTCCTTTCTGCCCAAGTTAGAATATGGTTCACCTCTCTCTCTGCGCTGAGAGACTCTTGGTGCCCCCTTGGTGACTGATATAGGCCACAGCTGTGGCATTGTCGGATTGGATCCTGACAGGACAATCTCGTAACCTGGAAGTCCAGGCCTTCAGAGCCAGACGCACTGCCGGAATCTCTAGGATATCGATAGGCAAGGTTCTTTCGGCTCTTAACCACTGTCCCTGGACAGTTTACCTCTCTAGTACTGCTCCCCAGCCTGAAAGGCTGGTATCTGTCGTTACCACTTTCCAGATAACAGGTCTGAAGGATTTTCCTTTCAGCACATTGTGGGTTAGCAACCCCCAACTGAGGCTTTGGGACACCCTTGGGGACAGCCGCATTGGCAAGTCTAAAGCTTGAATTGTTTTGTTCCAAGCAGACAGGATACTGTTTTGTAACAGTCTCGAATGCAACTGGGCATAGGGAACCGCTTCAAATGAAGTCACCATCTTTCCTAGCAACCTCATGCAAAAGGCGAATGGAGGGATCGCCTTTTGACCTGACAATCCACACCAGCTCTCTTATGGAGTTGATTTTTGCTTGAGGCAAGAACACCTTTTTCTGGGCTGTGTCTATGATCAGACCCAGGTACTCCAACCTTTTTATCCGTTTTAAGGAAGATTTCTCTAGGTTGAGAATCCATCCCAAACTTTCCAGCAGTATAGTCAGTGTTTATCTGGCACTCCAGATGGAGTAATCCTTAGGGGTATAGTCTGTGGCTGTAATAGCTTGATTGTGATGTATCCATAGAAAGGGGTATTAAGGGTTAAAAAGGAAGACGGCCATCCCTCAGAGTGTGTCCAGAAGTCTGCAAGACATGTAAGGAAAAAACAGGGAGGGGAGGCACCGACCTGAGTTTAGTATTAAAATGATGACTTTAATAGGATAAGTTTAAAAACACTTACAAGATGATAGAATATGCATGCTCATCTACTGGAGGCCAATAGAAGGAGCAGTCAGCTCCGAGCGTGTAGCCTTTCATCACTGCAGCCCTGATTGACAAGATTCCAGCCCTGCCTAGGTCCAAGCAGACGCCGGTGACATCACTTCCTGTTCCACGGTCCATGCTGGTCTGTGTGGAGCCGCTTGGTTCCTTTGCTCCAGGAGAAACACTGTGATCCATTCCAGCCAGCTGCTCAATCCTTTCCAGCTATCCGGAACAGCGGTGGGACCCACAGAGCCAAGTGGAATGCCAGGACTGCACTTTACTTTGACGAGCATGCATCTTCTATCACCTTGTAAGTTTTTTTTAATATTATCCTATTAAAGTCATCATTTTAATACTACACTCAGGTCGGCGCCTCCCCTCCCTGATTTAACCCAAACTTTCCATGTAACTGGTTGTAATGCGCACGCTTTGCTCCAAACGAGCCACCGACTGGCTTAGCAATAGATTTTCTAAGTACGCCAAGACTGTTATGCCCTGTGCCCTTAACCTGGCTAGAGGTGGGGCCAGGACTTTTGGAAACACCCGGGGTGCTGTAGCTAGCCCGAAGGGCAAGGCTACAAACTGGAAATGCTGCTGTTCTACCTCGAACCACAGAAACCTTTGGTGAGCGGGAAATATAGGAACATGCAGATATACATCCCTGATGTCGATAGATGCCAGAAGTTCTCCTCCTTGTAGGATAGAAAACACTGACCTGATCGACTCCATGCGAAAGGAGCGGATCTTCAGGAGCTTTAGATCTAGAATGGGTCTGACATCTCCATTCGGGTTTCATACTTTGAAGAGGTTTGATGCGTGGATTTCCAATGTAGTGGGAAGTCAGAAGCTTTTTACATGGTGCTTCGGCTGACCAATTTTTTAACCACATGATTCTACGTATGTGTACTAGCATAAGCGTAAGGTGGACGTCTGCTGAATAGAATCTTTAATGGCGACTATGGCAAAGCATAATGCCATTGGTAGTTCAGCCAAATCCCGGGCTTGTTGTGCAGGAACCTCTTTAAGGGCCGGTCTAAATTGGTCCTTTAGGGATTGACAGCCACCTATTGCAGCGACAGCAGGCTGATCAACAGCACCTGCCAAAGAAAAAGCAGATTTTAACAGGAATTCCAACCTTTTATCTGTTGAATCCTTAAGCATTTGTGCATTGTCTACTGGACAAGTTAGACTTTTATTCACACTGGAAATCGCAGCGTAAACTGCTGGTACCTTCCATTTTTTGGTGAATTTCTCCTCCATGGGATAGAGAACTGAAAATCTCTTTGGAGGAAGAAAATGCTTATCTGGGTGATCCCATTCAGCATTAATAAGATGTTCTAGTAATGCATGGACAGGAAACGCATGCAAAGGCTTTGAAGGTTTTAAGGAGCCCAAGGAAGAAACCGAGCTTTCAGCAGACTCCATTATTGGTATTTCAGGCAAGGATGACAGTGTGGAGGTACGACTGGAGTTCCTAGCGCCTGGGGGTGAAACCTTTGGTACCTTTTTGGTCTTTGTGGTGTCTTTTTTGGTACGCATAGTCCTAAGCACAAAAGCAGAGGCACTAATAAATTGCACTACTTGCTGAACATAGTCATGACAGAATGATGCCGCTATTAAGTTCAGCCTAGTGCTGGGAAAAATGTTCTTCCCGTATTAGGAATGCCACTTGCAGCCCTTATGTGCCCCACCGCTCCTGTGTCCCCTGTGCAGCCTGCTTGCTCCTCCTCGCTATCAGCCAAGGAGAGACTGCTCCAGCTGATTCTTAAGTCTGCTTGTTTTTCTGTGCTTCCTCGTGGACGTTACACGGCGCCGCACCTAGGCCCCCGCCCTTCATAAACCCGCCCCCTCCTTTGTTTTGAAAAGTATTCCGGCGCGGGCAGCTTTCGAGTCTGCAGACCCACCATTGGGGGGTGGGGGTGGGAGAGAAGCAGAGGCCATGACACCGGCAAGCAGAGAAAACGCAAATTTCGGGACCTCCGCACCAACCGCGGCGGGGGGGGGGGGGGGTATACCACTGATGTTTCCCTAACCCACTGGTCCCTTCAGGGGGGGAAATAAAAGCACAAGCTGCTGCGGCCACACACAGACGGACACTGAGCTTACAGCGAAGACAACAGATTAAGGTATGTGCATATACTCCCTCTAGTGGAGATTTAAGGCATGACAACATTTTTTCCCTTAAAGAAGAAATCATAGGTGGACTATTTAGTTCCAAAGTTTCTTCCCTTATCTTATCCCCACCGCAGGATTTAACAGTCAATCCAACCTTCACCCATCACGGCGGTCTGCGTTTAGCAAACCTTCAAGGACCGGGTCCCTTTTTATCGGGGTTCCACTTCCTTGGACCTGTAAAAGCACCCCTCCAGGAAAAGCTTTTAGGTAACGTAGCATGACCAAAGCCCTGAGTCCCGGGGTCCAGCCCTGCAAAGAGAGGCGTTACAGGCAAAATCTCGTGCTTCGTATACGAGGCCCAGGTACCATCCACTTTGGCCTCAGTGGCACTTTGGATGGATCCGGTCTATGGAGGCTATTTAAATCCAGCAAAGATGCCTCCTGGAGCTTTTCAGAGCACATCTTCACTCGTGACCAACACCTTAGACCAGGGGTTTCAAACTGGTGGCCCTCCAGCTGTTGCAAAACTACAAGTCCCATCATGCCTCTGCCTGTGGGAGTCATGCTTGTAACTGTCAGCCTTGCAATGCCTCATGGGACTTGTAGTTTCACAACAGCTGGAGGGCCACCAGTTTGAGACCCCTGCCTTAGACACTGGCGAAAAAACTGAGGTACTCCTGGTAGGAGGAGGGGTTATATAGGGGAGTGAACTTCCTGTATTGGGTATACCAATGTCCATCACCTGAAAGTGCCTATATACCCATTAAGTTAATACTAAGGCTCTGTGTCCCATGATGTACGATAAAGACTGACTGACTGACTTTTTTCAAAAATGCATTTTTCTTCGTTTCTGTTATATTTTGCAAATTAGTAATTTTTCTGTATAAAATTTAGCCCAAATTTATACTGCTACACCTCTTTGGTTAAAATAACCCAAATAATTATATATTTAGTTTTTGTGAAAGTTATAGAGTCCACAAGCTATGGTGCCAAACACTGGAAATTGATTACACCTTATGTACAGACAGTCCATCTCATTTCTTGTGGCCCTTAAATGTCAGGAAAGTACAAATACCCCCTAAATGACCCCTTTTTGGAGAGTAGACATTCCAAGGTATTTAGTAAGAGGCATGGTGAGTTTTTTGAAGTTGTAATTTTTAACCACAATTCTTACATTTTTTTTTTTGCATACTAAGATTGCATATAGCAGTGAATTTTACTGCTATAAGCAATTTTTACAGGATGACACTCTGTATTGTTGTGCTTAGCTGTAAATGGCCACAGCTAATCGCATGGTACAAATGGGCTGTGATTGTCCCTGTCTGTACCATGTGATTAATGTGACCAATCGCAGCTATCAACATCATTGTATACAATGAATGGCATGAAAGGAAGCCATTCATTGTTTACAACTGTCATATGAACTGCTGTGATTGGTCACAGCAGTCACATGGTACCGGCAGCGGGCCGATACACTGATCAGTCACCCGCTCCGCCAGAGCGTGTTCTCAGGAGGACTTCACATGACGTCATCCCAGAACAATAGGGTTCCTGCCGAACTGTCATTTTGCAAGACTAATGGACTGGACCCTCAGACAGGATTTTAAGGGGCATAAACTCCAAGATGGCCCCGAGCCCTTTCGCACTGCCAAAGCCCGAAAAATGCCTGACAAATGCCCCAGTGTGAAAGGGGTCTTAAGCGGCACTTGACCAACGTTTTTCGGGCACTGGCAGTGTGAAAGGGCTCGGGCTTTTACATTGGGGCATTTTTCAGGCATTTTTCGGGCTTTGGCAGTGCGAAAGGGCTCGGGGCCATCGGTGCACTCAGCCTGGTGGCAAAAACATGAAAGCGCTGCAAAGAAGCTGCTTGCTGGACTTTTTTTGACGCCCTGCCAGCGCAGTGCCCCAGTGTGAAAGCACTCGGGCTTTCACATTGGGATTGCAGATGAGGCTTCTTTCAGGCGCTTTACAGGCGCTTTTTTTAACGCTAAAGTGTCTGAAAAACACCCAGTGTGAAAGGGGTCTCAGTGTGAAAGCACTCAGGCTTTCACATTGGTATTGCAGATGAGGCTTCTTTCAGGCGCTTTTTTTAACGCTAAAGTGCCTGAAAAACGCCCAAAAATGCCCCAGTGTGAAAGGGGTCTAAGAATTACAAAACTGCATTAATACAAAGTGAGTTATGTTGAATGCATATAAAAATACCGATACGGTTTGCAGTTCACTGAATATTAATTGGTAAATATACAGGGATAACCGCAGTTCACTGTCAGTGTGTCATTTTACAACACTTAGATGTAGAAAATGAAAAAAAACTGAATGGATGAGAAAAATAAACAAACACGTTAAAAAGCTGATTGAAAAACATAAAAGAATCTCACAATAGAAACCGTCTTTAATACATCATGAATAATTAATGGATGTTAAAAAGTAAAATAAAAAGTAAAAGCTGGAAGTGGAAATGAGAAAATTGGCCAGGACAGAAAGGTGGTAAAAGTGGCCGGTATTTATGTGGTTAAAGAGGAACTGCAATCTGCTCACATAATTTGTAATAAAAACATCTTTGCCATTCTGAAGCTTCCCTCCAACTACTTTGAATATTATTTTATATATACTGAGATTCTGTACTTGCCAAATATCCTGCAGAAATTCCCTCCACTGAGTCTGGCTGCAACTGCCTGTTCACTCCCTGGATTTACAAAGACACACAGAGGCACACCTCCAGCTCTGCAGCTTTCATTGGCCCTCTTATGACTCACACCCCCCCCCCCTATTTATCAGACAAGAAACAGGAAGTGGGCTGTATAAGGCATTTACTGGCAGAAAACAAAAATGTTTTACTATCAAAAGTTAAAACAACAAGGGCCGAAGATTAGAAGATTTAATAGATAGAAAGTTGAAAAAATGACTGAAGGTCCGCTTTTATATATTTTCCGCTCAGTTCAAAAGGCACTGCATAGTAATTTTAAAGTACAGGTACACTAGCCTTTTCTGGGAAACGTTTACACTTGCAGAGCGTGATCTGTAAAAATTCATCCCGGAGGGTAGCTATTAGTTAAGACTGACAAAGCTGACAAACTGCTTCCAGAAATGCAAATCACATCATTCTTTGCAATAGCAGAGTTTTGAATGGTGATCCTGTGTCGAGACGGCCATCACAACCAGTTGCGCCAGCACCTTTCTCCAGCAGTGGAGCTTCACTATACAGCTGAGCAAGAACTTTTCCTCACACAGTGATAGGCCTAAAACCATCAACCATTTACACTTAAGACATGCTCATACACTGCTGTTTGGACCCCCCTCCCTTCTTTTGTCTCAGATTTTTGTTTTCCAAGCTAAGTGTGAGAATGCAGCCCAGCAATCAGTTAGTAGAGGTGTTCAGTGTATAGCATCTGCTACACCTCAAGGATTTGAGCTTGCTTGAACTGCTGGACAATACTGAACAGCCAGGTCTTTAGTAGGGAAAGGAGCAGTAGGAACAGATGCCTGTCATCAACCTTGCAAGTTGAGGTGTGTCTCACGAGAGACATTGGGTTGACTAGGAGTCCAGCACTGGAAAGGTTGTAGCCATTTGTAATGGAAAGGGACTCCCATGCGGTGGTGAGTGCAAGATTCAGTGGGACACATTCCCATAGATAGGGTAATATCACAATAAGAATCAGAGATCCCAGGGTGCAGGAAACCTAAACAAACCTAGTAAGATACACAATGGGATGCAGTAATACCAATAGGGTGAGAAGGAGCGGTTAAAAAGGGGCCTGACTCAATGGTCTAGAGCGAAAGATACTAAGGGAAGTCTGAGCATCTAAACTGTGATGAGATAAACAAGCGAGAACCATTAGGATGCACGAAGATGTCCCATCTTGCAGAGGACTGAGCAGATGAGATTGAGGACTTCTGGCTTTAGGAACCATGGTTTAAGTAGGAAATTGTAGATGAAGGATGGGGTTTCCTTCTACCCATCCACAGATCTCCTGTAGTAAGGCAGTAACACTCTTTGACCATTGGTGGCATCTAGAAAAAAAATAACTGAGTCACCACCAATAGGGGATGGAGAGTTACTCTTGGAGTATCTAGAGTGGGCAGTGATAACTTAGCAATACATTTCCTTTCAAAGATAAAAAGTTCCTTAACATTCCCAGGAGGGACCAATGATTATATACATGGTTTCCTCAATTTTAAATATTGAGTGTACTGGGAAGGTCTTTGCAGCCATAAGAGCTCTAAAGTCCCTCTGCCTGGACCCCCAACTGCAGGGTAGAACGTAAGTAGAATATCAGTTAGATTAGAAACAACACCTTGTAAATCTAACTCATATGGAGTTTGCTGAAATATAATTTCTTCAGAAGGAGACTGAGGACTTTCAATCTGAATCAGAGATGGTAATACGGGCCTCAGGCACATTTAAGGGTGTAGGACCATTAGAGTCAGAATTATACTCTGCCATGTATGGTGCTGGGGCATGTTTAGAGCCTTTGCAAGCATACTGCTCCATTAACTGGTAATAAAGTGACAAAGTTAGATATAAGGGGTCCAATAGGGTTCCAGGACCTAGCTTACAAGCATTGGACCCTTCTAGGGATACAGAAAATTAATCTCTAGAAGCAATGGAGAAGTATGAGCTGAAGTCACCCATTGCAGCAGGACTGTCATCTGTGTGTCTTTGAAAAGACATGTTGCACTGCACAGCAGAATACAACTTTGCCCAAAGTGAAGCAAGGCTTATACAATATTTATATAGCACCAACAGTTTACAGAGCGCTTCATAAGTTCTTAGGTGGTTGGAGATCTAGTCGCTGTAGACTGGCAATTGGAATGAGAGTGAAGACCAAACGATCTACAAAATGTTTCAAAGTAGGAGCAGTAGCAGGAAGGTACTTTCTTTAGGATGAATAGCAGGAGAGCACGAGTATACAACTTTCCAACTAAAGATTCCTGTGGAAAGACAGTGATGGCGACTACATAATCAATGTGTCCTTAATACTTTTCTTTATAATATCCTCAGGTACAGAATATTGCACCTTTAAATCCTGAACAGGGCCAGGGGGAATAGAGGAACTGTAGAATGTATGGCCTATGGAAAGCAAATGTTCTACAAACTCTTTCTAGAAGCCATTTCCAAAGAATTCAGACATAGTGGCAGATAAAACATCTTTTGTCAGGCAGGCCACAGTCTGTGTGCCTGAGAGTCAGATAAGGGGATCAGTGTCATAACAGTGTCATTACTCTGAGACAAGGGAACAGCTATTAACTTGAGCTGCGGTTTGAGTTTCTTGTAGGCTATATGCAGAATTAATGCTATTTTTGGCCTATTTCTCTCAGCTCCCTAGCGCCTGTGATCCGCTAGCCCTAGTGGGGTACTCACGGTTATGAAGTGTGGAATGGATAGGGTTTTGCATGTCCACATAAAGGAGCGACTATAAGTCAGGCACTGATCATGTTCCTGTGGTTGTGTCTGTAGAATTAATCAGGAGTACAGCAATGTGCTGTGTGCATTTTTGGCGTATACGTTGAGCAAGAAAGCGTCATCCAGGAGGCATCATGCAATTACCTCATACTCTTGAGACCAAGTCTACAGGAGGAGGGAAACCACCATATTTAAACTGCTCATATTAAGAAACGATAGAAAAAATAGCAGGAGTTACTAACAAAGTGAATAACTCCCAAATCCTTTGCCCATAAAACCATACAGTGTGCTACGCACTGCAGATTGTGTAACAAGGGCAAGGAACAGATGTGAATATACAAGGAAACCTTATTATATCCTATCAAAAATGATCCAGGGCAGGTTTTGTATGTCACAGTGAGCATACCCCCAATCAGGTTGCGATCTAGATTGTTGAGTTTTTTTGTTAATACAACCCCAATTCCAAAAAAGTTGGGATGCTGTTTAAAACCTACATAAAAGCAGAATACAATAATTTGCAAAACTCAAATCCATATTTTATTGACAATAGAAAATACATTAAACTGAGAAAATGTACTATTTAAAAAAAATAACATAATTTTGAATTTGATGGCAGCAACACATCTCAAAAAGTTAGGACAGGGCAACAAAAAGCTGGCAAAGCAAGTGGTACTAACAAGAAAGACTAGGAAGAACATTTTACAACTAATTAGGTTAACTGACAGGTCAGTAACATGAATGGGTAAAAAAAAAGGGCATCCTAAAGAGTCAGAGTGCCTCAGTAAAGATGGGCAGAGGTTCTCCAATCTGAGAAAAGCTGCGTCAAAAAATAGTTGAACAATTTGGGAGTAATGTTCCTCAGCGTAAGACTTTAAATATCAACATCCTCTACAGTACATATTGTCATCAAAAGATTGAGAATCTGGAGAAATCACGGTGCGAAAGGGGCAACACGGAAACACAGTATTCGATGTCCATGATCTTCGGGCCCTCAAAAAGCACTGCATTAAAAACAGGCATGATTCTGTGATGGATCTCATTGCATGGGCTAAGGATTACTTTCAAAAATCACTGTCTGTGAACACAGTTCACTGTGCAATCCAAAAATGGAAGATAGAGCCCTCGTATGCAAAGAAGCCTCATCTGAACATGATCCAGAAAAGCCACCATCTTCTCTCAAAGTCAAAGCTCATTTAAAATGGTCTAATGCAGGGGTCTCAAACTAGCAGCCCTCCAGCTGTTGTGAAACTACAAGTCCCATCATGCCTCTGTCTGTTGGAGTCATGTTTGTGACTGTCAGCTTTGCAATGCCTCATGGGACTTGTAGTTTTGCAACAGCTGGAGGGCCACCAGTTTGAGACCCTTGGTCTATTGCAAAGTGGAAGTTCTGTGGTCAGACAAATCAAAATTTGATATTCTGTTTGGCCACCATGGCTTGTTATCAATGCTCAGTTCAAGAACCTGCATCTCTGATGGCATGGAGACTTTGCGTATTTTAGCACAGTATTAAACCATATACCGCATCTATGACAACAGCATGTCTTTGTAGTAGAAGAGTCCAGATGCTTAACTGGCCTGCCTGCAGTCCAGACCTTTCACCGTTTAAAAACTATTGGTGCAAACAAAAAATACAACATAGCCCTGTCCCAACTTGGTAAACATAGCCCTGTCCCAACTTTTTTGAGAAGTGTTGCTGCCATCAATTTCAAAATTACCTTTTTTTTTTTTTCTTAAAATGGTACATTTTCTCAGTTTAGACATTTTATGCGTTTTCAATTGTGAATAAAATATTAGTTTATGAGATTTGCAAATCATTGCATTTAGACTTTACACACCAAACTTTTTGGGGATTTAATTCATTTTTAATATTCAAAGCAAATGTATCCAAGCATCCATGTCTCCATGCTTTATTTTGTTGGGAAATCACTTTGAAAAACACCTCAAACTAACATTTCTAGTCATGGCCATTTCTAGTAAGGGCAGATGAGTCATGTAGCATTTACTTCCAGGAATCCATCTGCCCTTAGCACAGGCATGCAAGCAGGAGGGTGTAGTTAGTTGAGAAAGGCCCTCCTCCAGATGAAAGAAAATAAATGCCCATGATAATGCTGGCAGCAGAATTACAAATAGTTAATGATGACAGAGTATTTAGTTCCACTTTAGAGATTAAAATTTTGGGTCTGGAGACATATACAATGGTATATCCAACTTTCAAATTATAGAATTGAGCACTGTTTGAGTTCTTCCATATACTGTATACTCAACAAAAAACATCTAACAAAAGCCCACAGCAGAAGTGCACTTATTTCAGATCTACCAGTATCTGAAATCTTAAATGAAGCCAAAATGCGCTCCAAATTGCCTTAAACATACAATAGATGGCTAAAGACTGTCACTTTGAGGGAAGGTTTTGTGGCACACTTTACATAATACCATAAAAAAAAAAAATCTTAAGATTTGTATGTACCCGTGTCAGATTGCATATCCTGAAGATTCTGCTGATTACATCACAGTCCATTGAACAGGACATGCACTCCACTTGGATTGGACCATACCGCAACATACCTTCTTCAGGCCAATACTGTGGACATCCCTGTGCCAAGAGATCAAACTTTTTGAGAAAATCATGTCTTTTAAGAGCAATTAGTTCACTATTAATTACATATAAGTAAAAAAAACTGACCTGTGTCAAATCCACTTCACTGAGCATCACTAATGAAGAACATCCATAGTCATATACTAATCTCCAGAAATCTTTCACAGTGTTTGGCAGGGGATGCTGGGTGACGATGAAGGCAGCTGGCTGTCTGTAACTCTGCAAAAGATGACAGTTTTTCTTTTTTTTTTTTTTTTAAAGTACGTCTAACTTTTTTGTTTTCTTGCTGTATCTCTAATGCTGGCTGCACACTAGGCAATTTGACCACTTTCAACTGCAAACATTACCAAACAGTCCTAGGCAACCTACCACCAATAATTTTATAGAAACTGTAAGACAATCCAAACAGTTGGTGGTTGGTTGCTAACAAAAGCTGGTTGAGATGGCCACAAACCTTCTGAGAGCACAACCTATATTAGGTCCCACACACCTCTTTAGCATTTTTGGCCTGCTGTTGGTTAGAATGCATAACAGGTATATTACAGCTCTTCTGACAACTTCTCTAAAATTGATCAACAGAAAAAAAGTCCTGTTCTGCTGGTGTGCTAGATGTGTTACCTCTATGGAAGAGGAGAATCATAGTTTTGGCAACATTGCTAATTGGCTGGCTATGCCTGAAAGTCCTAACTTAAGGCCCCTTTCACACTGGGCCGGTGGGTGCGTCGGCGGTAAAGCGCCGCTATTTTAGCAGCGCTTTATCGTCAATTTTGCGGCGCTATTCAGCCACTAGCTGGGTGCTTTTAACCACCGCTAGCGGCCGAGAAAGGGTTAAAGCCACCGCAAAGCGCTGCTGCCGTGGTATAGCCGTGCTGCCCATTCATTTCAATGGGCAGGAGCATTGAAGGAGCAGTTTATACACCTCTCCAAAGATGCTGCTTGCAGGAGTTTTTTTGAACGTCCTGCAAGCGCACCGCTCCAGTGTGAAAGCATGCTAGCTTTCACACTGGAGAGACAGGAGCGGCGCTTTACAGGTGCTATTTTTAGCGCTGAGCGCCTCAGTGTGAAAGGGGTCTAAGGGTATTTAGATGACCAGTTCTCCAGCATTTGATTGTGTGACCAGCCACAAAGACGGCCCGAAGCATCAGTTTTTTGGGTGTAAGCCAAGTGCATCTGTACCTCACTTACAATTTGTGAATTTAGGTAAGCACGATAGTTAGGACAAGGCAATGTAATTTCAGATTAGGTCTACATTAAGTAAAACTATGCAAAAAAGCAGTGATGATGTGTAAACTCCAGTATCTCACAGCAATCAATCAGAAACAGATTTTATGAATCCAAGTACAATAAACTCTCATGTGTTTATATATCTTTGAAGTGTAGCAAGAGGGGGGAAAAAAAACCTCAGGTATTAGCAGTACCAGGTTACAGCACAAGCTGTTAAAACACATCACTCATCATAGCACTGTTGCTCCAGAAGCAAAGTTATGATGGTTGATCTGTAGACAGATGGTTGGTATCACAGGCAAGCCTCCACTATGACAATGTCCGGCTAAAAGGTCATTCAGATACCAGGCATAGCAGCACAAAATGGGGTCGCAAGCATGCCTAATCTCTGTCAGGAGTAGATACACTGCAAGGGCAAGGGGTCTTTAGAATGTACTGGAGAAATGCTAAGAAAAGGGATAGATGCTGACAGTTTATGCTGCTACTTAGTACTGCTTCTTGGTTACAATTTTTGATTCACTGTACAGGTTTGCTAAAAAAAAAATGATATAGCATGTGTGTATTTCATAGAACAAGCAGCTAGATGGGTGCTGAAACAAGTTTTCAGCTGTATTTCTAGGATAAGTTAAAATGCTTGTTTTAGCAGGATAAATGGAAGCTAGGCCGAGAGAGATTCCTAGTCCTTTCCAGGATTACTCACAACTACAAACAAAATAGAAGTAAGACTGAACTGTTATAAATGAACCACAAACCATAAGATGAGATGGATATTTTAGGTTGAAGCCAAGATATTTGAAACCCAGTAACATAAACACAGACCAAGGCATATTTACATTTGATTGCCTTTCATTCTCCTGCATAACACTTAACCAATTACATTAAATGAAACAAATTGCAATGCCTGTTCAAAATGCAACATAAAATGTTCAGCCTAATGTAGTTCATTACAATCTCCATTTGCAATTTAATGTATCCATTAATTATTCAGCCTGAGAAATTGCTTAGTGGGAATTTAGCAAACAACATGGAACGCATGGTATTGCGGTTCTGTGATACATAAACAAGGATATATGCAGCCATAGAAGATAAAAATTTTATCTCTCTCTTTAAAAAGACATTTTAGGTGTTCGTGCATGTGTGTAAAAAAAAAAAACTTAAATAAAAATATACTTCCCAATTTCTTTGGTCTAATTACACATTCTCCAAGTACTCTTGGCTTTAGCATGCAACCAGGCTTATTAGAACAGCTTGTGCCATGCAGTCAGCTCCCTTTACGTGATATTTGGCCGAAGAAACAAACAGATGTGAATGGGAACTCTCACAACAACGAACATAAGAAAGCGAGGAGCACGCATTAGAGCTAAATGACATCTGGGAAGATGTGAACACTTTTGTAACTTCTCACAGAGCACAGTGGCCTCAGAGCTGCAGTCAGATCCTCAGCCTGTGTCTCTTTAACCTTGAATGCTTCCAGGCTTTGCGCTAACAGCTAGAGTGGAAATAAATGGGCCATGTGAAACAATCATTCCCAAAAGAGGTGAACCCTGAAAATGACAAACAACTTGCCAGTATTTCATGAGAATCCAATCTTAGTGAATGACAACAGGGCTTTAATTACTGCCCATTAATTTCCTATTTGTTTTGGCATAGTTTGTAGCGCTATTTCATCAATCATACTGGATCAGCTACGACTCCTGTCCTCTACACACATCAAATAGAGAGGGGGGGGGTCTCCTTACATCCACCAGCGCTGCATTGATGTAATTGCTGCTCTCCCCATCTATGGTAATTAAGAAAGGCAGACATCTGTCAGGAGGCAGCAGGTCCATGAAGCGGTTCTTGTCATGGTTCCTTGGCAAGCAGGCTATGCTGCAGTCCTCGGCTTGTAGTCGCGGGGTCACAGAATTCAGAGTCTGTAGGAGAAAAATTCATTAGAGGCACAGTACCTGCCCCAGTGATCATTAAGACAGGGTTTTCTGCTTCATGCTACAGCTAATACTATGTCTGAAACTATTTCAAAGATTGCCTTTGAAAATGTGCACATGCAACATATATTCTTAAAAAAGGAAATATAAATCTATTCTTTAAGGAGTACAATAATAATTAAAAAAAAAACAGATTTGTATTGTGATGAATAAGGATGAGCTCCGGCGTGTTCGCATGCTGCACGTGCCGAGCCCGCCAGAAAGTCGGCAATGCGCTGCGCTAATCACAGGCAATGATACATTTCCCAATCTCTGCAGCCGCACATCGGGAAATGTCTCACTGCTTGTGATTAGCGCTGTGCGGTGCCGAGTTCCTGGTGGGCTCGGCACGTGCAGCATGCGAACACACCGGAGCTCATCCTTAGTGATGAACAATTCAGTAACTGTGAAAAGTTTTGATTACTCTGGATACAAATACTACTTTTGTTATAGTCATGGATCCAAGAACAGCTTCTAGGCTGTGAGCAAAACAAGAAGCAGTCCCTAAACAATACTTTTAATGCATATGATGCGACGGTTATGCTGTATATAACACAATGATGCTGTTTAGCAATGTAGAACTGCTGGTCACTTACAAATGTGACTGCAGGCTTTCTGCTCATTAAAACTTCTGCCATCCTTATTCAAATCCTGCATTTTTCGTAATGGTCTTGGTTCATTTTCAATGCATTTTTTATGTGTTTTTAAAGCTTCATGCAATTTTGTTTTGGCCAATGACTAGCAATATCTCTCGTCTGCCTAGAGAAGGGACTCAGTTATTATGGCAAAAAAAAAAAAGTAAAAATGCATCTAAGGCCCTATCTGCACTTGCAAATGGGGCTGTTTGTAATTACACAAAAGAGACCCAGCGGGGGTTCCCTGTGATTAAGCTGGGAGCAGGAAGCCTCACTGAAAATATATAAAGTGAAGGTAGTGCTGCGCTATGAACCTAAATACTGTGCGTAATAAAGTGCAAAGGTGCTCAATAAATGATATGGTTGAAAGAGGCAATCTTCAAAAGTCAAAATATATCCAATCCTAGACAGTATAAAAACGTATTGCATGCCCTGCGATTTCTTCGGATAAAACAATAAAAGTGTATCAATAAGACAATAAAAGTATATTAAATACTCAAATGATTCTTCATAGAACAGAGATGAGAAATATATCTATATGGTGTACATATGAAGTGAAAAAACAGTGCTCAAAAGAAGGTGCACTACAATTGCAATAAATTCTGAAGGAATAGGTAAAATCCTAAACGGCATTTAAAAGCATACAAAAAAGTTTCCTCCATATAGGTATATGCTGCAAATGTTCTTATAGGTGAAAGCAAAAAAGGCAAGTAGTTTCTATATAAGGTGCAAGGTAGACAAGTGGCTGTATATTAGCAGTGTCAGCATAAAATAACAAAGTGCTAGTGCTGGTGACAATCCTCTGGCATAAAGTGCTGATGATAGGTGACTTCCTGGTTCCTGTGGAGAGTAATGTATAGATGTACCCTTACCGCTGTAAAGTAACAGCATGTGGGTATATCTCAATGTGTTTCTTGGCAGCCTCCCAGTATGGCGTATCCGGGTCCACTGGTATGTGTCTCTCTAGTCTGGAATCAGAGTCCCCCTATTGTCCCTGGTGTGTCCACATCCAATGAACCTCGCAATGGGGCATGGGGGATGTAAAGGGGAATGCACAATAGTGTAGTATTTCCAAATGTTTTTTGACAAAACAGTAAAAGTAAAATCAAGGTACTCACAATAAGAAGTATCAAACAGGCATATAACAAATTAGCTGCGAGCTCGCCCACGTCACTTCCGGTGCCTCGCGTTGCCTTACACCTTCTTTTGAGCACCGTTTTTTCACTTCATTTGTACACCATATGGATATATTTCCTATCACAGTTCTATGAAGAATCATTTGAGTGTTTGATATACTTTTATTGTCTTATTGATACACTTATTGTTTTATCCAAAGAAATCGCAGGGCTTGGATTTTTTTTGTATCATCTTTTGAACATTGCCTCTTTCAACTATATCTTTTATTGAGCACCTTTGCACTTTATTACGCACAGTATTTAGGTTCATAGCGCAGCACTACCTTCACTTTATATATTTTCTGGGTTCTGATATTTCCTTCTGTGTTGCAGCATATTGTTAAACGCACACATTTGGTAGCGTGGGAATATCATTGTATTATAAGCCTCACTGGGGTAATCACTGCATAAGCAATTACATGAGGACATAAGTGAACAGCTGAGGGTGCGGTCAGGCTCCCATTGATTTTAATAGGGCTTTCCATTCACAACTAATGGCAGTGCACCCTGTTGAGTCTCCCATGGGTAATCACAAATGGCCGTTTTTGATGCAAATTCATTAAAGTTGATGGGGTCAAAATCACACTAAGTTGCACCAAAAGGAGGACGTTTAGCATTTTCAAAAATGGACGAGTGAAAATTGCACAAGTATGAACAGGCATTATAGAAAAAGACAGGATTTCTATAGTTGTACAATGTTGATACAAAAAATTGTACAAACGTGAAAAGGAGTTTTGGCCTACTTTTTCATTGAAAAGCTTCAAAGATGGCAATACGCATGTAAAATGCATACTGAACGCTTTAAATGTGAAAAGCTACACAGATAACCTTACAAATATTCATATAATCATACATGTAATACCAATACGTCCCATCAAATTAAAGCTGACCTTCATTCTCACCAGCCACCATTATTATTTCATCCCTACCACGCCATCTCTCTAAAATCAGCAAACTGCATTTTCACTTTTTTTATGCTTTTCGGGGAATTCTCCCCCTACTTACTAGGTTCTTGCCTAGGCGGGAAAAATAAATACCTTTTCCCTTCCTGCAGCCTCCTGGGTTGCCTATGTCACACATCAAATGAGACTGTCGTTTATCCTGTGGTGTATCATTTCGAGCCGGTTCACACTGGGAGGACTTGTCAGGCAACTTAGCCGCCTGACAAGTCTTTCTGTACAATGGAACCGTTCTAATAGGAGCGACTCAAGTCACTCCGACTTAGAAAAAAGGTTCCTGTACTACTTTGGGGGCGACTTGAGGTGACTTCTATATAGAAATCGTTTTTCAAGTTGCCGCTGCTGTCGTGTGCAGGACGCCTGAAGCAGTCGAGCTGCAAGTCGTGCTGCCTCAGTATGAACCGGCTCTTAAGAGGCTAGCTGTCTCTTGCCAATACTACCAGCCAGCACCCTGATGATATGCCATGGTGTTTGTATATCATCGGGGACCTGCTGCAAGAACCCAGAAGAGACAGATGATCTCCTGATGACATCACAGATAAGGATAGCAGTGTTTGACCAGTTACAAAATAGCGGTGGAGTAGATGCCAATGGAACAACATTGGATCGTTGTGCATGTGTGTATGTGTTGTGTGGACTACCTAGTGAAAAAGTATGAGGGAGGAAATAGGAGGGGTGTGGTGAAGTTCCATTTTAAGTAGCATTTAACATGAAGTCTGAGGATAAAGGCAAAATTCCACACATTTTCCCCATAACCACATTTTAGAAATTGTGTACCAATATGTGAAACTTTTCCTAGGGAAGCTGCCATTGTTGACCTTTCATTCCACAATACTAGTTGCCTGGCATACCCTTTAACTGGTAATTTAAATCTCTAACCCAGAACAAGTATGCAGATAAGAAGTTTTAACTGACTTTTCTGAGTTGCAT